>CM070580.1:59923853-60548853 GCA_036346355.1 Rhipidocladum racemiflorum | reverse complement strand
GTTGGATCAAGATCCTACGGCTGAGCTCCGCCCGACCCCGACCGAGCCGTGTCCGGACCGGACCCGATCGCGCCGTGCGTTCGTGGCGTTAATCGCGACACGTGGGCGGCCACGATTTCGTCGTCTTCCGTAATCGAGCCGGACTCCGCCCGCCGTCTTGCGCCGTGATCGATTAGGGCTCCGCCGAGCACGCCTCCGGCTATTTAATGCCCGGATCGTACTCGAGGACCGCCGTGACCCGCGCACTTCTTGCCCTAACCCGCCGAGCTCTAGCCGCCGTGGGTTCGCTGGAATCGCTCGCCGTAGTTGCGTGGCGCCACCACGGTCCTTGCCTCGCCTCGCCGCCGTCCGCGCCTCCGCCGCCATTGACCCCAGATTGAAACCCCGGCCAGGCGCACGAAGACACCCTCCATCTCGCCGAGCACGCCCCAACCGCCGTTTGAGTGGTCGCTGCCTCGCCAGCCGGCCGCAACTCCGCCGTGAAAGCCATCGCCGACCCGAGCTCCACCAACCGTCCGATCAAGATCCAAAGGCCCAGATCGTGCCACGTCGCCGGTGAGTTTCCCGTTGAAAATCCTAGATCTAATCCCAACCGTTGGATCTAGATCCAACGGCCACGATCGATCCACGTGCGCCCCAAGCACATGAGGCCAAACTCAATCCCGGTAGTCGGATTTCAAACCAACGGCCACGATTGTGCCAGCGTCGTAAAGCCGAACTGTCGCGCCAGCGCGCGGCGTCGTGATCAGCGACACGCGGCCCGCGTGTCGGCCGACAATCGTGGCGTCACCCATGGCGTCACCGGTGGGACCCACTGTCGCCACCGTGGTGAGCCCCGCCGACGTCGGCAATGACGCTCACCGAGTGAGCCCACATGTCGATCTCACGTGGAGGTGTGGGCCGAGTCCACGGTGGACCCAAGCCGAGTGTGGACCGAGCCCATGGACGGTGGCGTCGGCCAGGCCAATCGAGAGCTGCCACGTGTCCATCTTGTACGCAATAATTAATTTCCAAAAGAAAATGATTTATTAATTCGAAATATTGATTCAAATTTAGATTCAAACTTCAAACGCTTATAACTTTTGCGTTTCAACTCCGATTTGAGTGGTTCAAATTTCTAAATTTGTATAAAATTGAGATCTACCTAAATATGAATTTTATTTAATTTTTGGACTAAAGTTTTTCTCTGAAATATTATTTAATTGATTATTTAATCTTTAAATAATCATAACTTTTATGCGTTTTAACTCCAAATTTAGCGATTCGATTTCTAAAAATCCAGAAAATTATGTTCTCTCTGTTTATGGATTTTATTTGGAGTTTTGGGATATTTTTTCATAGTGATCATATGTTTATTTGCTAATTGAATGCTTTACGAGTATACTTTGAAGTGCCGGAAGGATTAGAGGGAGAAGTGTTGACTCAGGATCCAACTAAAGACCAAGAGCAAGTGCTTTTGAAGGCAAGTTGTGCTTTGACCATGTTGATCCTATTTGAAATCTATTTTGATTTAAACTATTGCATGCTAGTTCAATTAGAAAGATACTTTGTTTAAACACAGGGTTAGATAAATACCAATTTGCTATATGACACCTTGATTACTTAAGTATGTGCCATGATCCCTTGTCACCCTAGTTGTGGTTTACTAGTTGGACATTATTAAATTGCCAACATGGGTTTAGATCGTTGTAGTATCTTTGCTTAGACACACTACGTGCTCATGACATGATTTTGGATAATCAAATGCTAATATGGACTTAATGATATATTGAACCTGTTTTGGAAAAGTATCATGTGATGTTGATGGCACGTGGTGCATGGTAATCAAGCGGGGTTTGATAAAGCAGATTCGGCCAGGGCATATGGCAAGAGTAATCAGGTGGGCGGTGTGGCATTGGGAGTGTTGATTTGGTTTTCGGGTAGTCTTGCCCTGGTCACTCTAAGGACTTAACCTTGCAAGCCTTTGAACTGGTCATACTTGCAACCACATGGGTGGAATGGGGCGGCCCTAGTTGACTAAGTCGCTAAGGACTCACTTGTGGAGCCTCAGGTGTCGATTACACCGTTTGTGTGATTGTGCGGGGGCGTATCGTGGCTGTGGCAGTACCCATCTAACGGTGTGTTGGTCCCATACTTCGCCTTGGCTAAGGGAAGGGATGGTGTAGAGCACGTCTGGGAGAGGACCACCTGTGTTGTTTGAGGCTTAGAAAGGCTTTGTTATGATCGCTCATTCGCATACTCTTGTATGGCGATTCACGGCTGACGTGGTGAGTGGATTGTATCTTGTGGGTAAAGTGCATAACCTCTGCAGAGTGTAGAATCTATTTGAATAGCCGAGTCCACGATCTTTGGACAATGCTCGGTAATTACAGTCAAGGGTTAGATTTTCTGAAAATAACTTGGATTTGAAAAGATGGGTTGGTTTAACAAGGAAGATGATGGAAATATGGTTTAGGATGGGGAAAAATGTTATTTAAACTTCTTGAAAAGTTATTTATGCTTTACTTATTTCTCGCTTTCGAATCTACTTATATTACTTGTCAAAAGTCATTTCTTTGCAAATATACCTGAGCTACTCCTTTGTACTAAGCCATGCATATAGTATATTAGCTTGCATTCTCAGGCATGACTTGCCGAGTACCAAGTACTCACCCTTGCCTCAACACAATATCAGTTGAAGAGGAGATTACGCCGGCTTTGGAGGAGGAACTCCAAGAAGACCCGCCTACTTAGGGATGCGAGCCCGATCGGTTGCTGTGGTATCTTGGATGGCGCCACAGTTTATTTGATTTTCATTTGCTATTATTTTTCTCTGAATAAGTTTCGCCCTACGAGGCATATATTTGTAACTTGGCTATAAGGTCGAGTAACCAGTTTTATTACTTTAATAAAGTACTTTTATGGTATCGATTGGTATGATTGTGATATTTACCGATGTTAAGACTGTGTGCACTAGCGCGTTCCTGGACTAGTGCTGAATACACAGAGGGTCCGGATTTGCAAATTCGGGGTCCCGACAGAAACCTTCTTACAAGGGAAAACTAGTGTGGGTCGCTGATCGTAAGTAGTTTAAAAGTGAAGAGTAAAGGAAGGTTGTGTATGACTCAATTCAAACCTTTTTTGGAGAATTGTTTTCATTGATGTGTTCCTCGGTGGGGTTGCTTAATTTAGTAGTGGACAACTTGGAAGTTGCAGGTAATTACATTAATTTTTTGGAACTTTTGTCGCTGGGTTCGAGCGAGTTTGTGTCAACCGTAGTGATTGTGTTCGGTTGTTATTGTTTCTGCGGATTTTCGGACCCTGGTTGTAAAGTAGGCTATCTCTGTCATTGGTAAGGGTGGATATTGGTTCTTTTTGTAAAAGATCAATCACTTGTAGGAGATAGGAGTTTGTGTTTGGGTTGATTTAGAGACTTACCTAGAGCGTTGTCTCACATGGTTCGCGTCGTCCAGAATGCGACGAACTGTGGTAGAGGAGTTGAGATTGGAATGCGGAGTTTCGCGATCGGGTTGAAGAGAGAAGTGGGAGTTGAGATTCCAGATCGATACCAGATTCACCTAATAGGTGTCCTTTATTTAATAGGGGAATAGTTCGTGTTAGTGTCCAATGAAAGATTTGTGGACCAATCAGTCTGAGCGGGAGGCAACTTGGGAACCTGAAGACCAGATGCGGAAGAAGTACCCTACGCTATTTGATGACGCTGGGGGTAAGTCGTGGTTTACCTTTTGCCTTCCTTTTCCTTTTAGGTCTGTAGCTAAAAGAAGATTCGAGGGCGAATCCTTTTAAGGAGGAGAATGTGATGCCCTAGAACTTTAGAGCGATCCTAGGGTTTTTCTTTCTCTGTTGTTTCGGAAAGAATGAGGGAAATTGTTGGGGAATTAATTAATTGAAGTTTATGTGGCGTATTAATATTATATTTGGAGTTTACGGGCTAGAAACAGTGGTAGAGGAAAACTTGGGCCTGGGCCGAATTCTTCTCCCACCTCCCCTCCCCACGCCCTAAGTGGGCCGGCCCACCTCCCCACCCCAAGCCCTAGGGCGCCTCCCCTCTCCCCTAGCAGCCCCCACTCCACCTCTTCCTCCTCTTGCGTGGTGGCTCAAGATCCACCGCCAAACGCGAAGGAGAAAGCGAGAAGAGGATCCGTGGAGGCGCAGGAGGACGAACAGATTTCCGTTACGGAGATCGTTGCGCGTTCTTCGTGGGTTCGCAAGGGGGAACTCAAGGTAAAATTCCCAATCTTTTACCCCTGTTCTACCTAGGGATTAGGAGTGTATTAGATCTGGTGGTGAGTGGTTTGGTTGGATCTTGATGGGGGGGAAGGGTAGATGTTCACGTGGTGCTGTTTTTGGAAGGGAAGATTGTGCAGCGCGGATTGTTTCGCGGTTTAAGTGGCATAGATGATTTTTCCTGCAAAAACCTATAACTAGAAAGTTGTAGATAACGTCGAGACCTAGCTTCTGTATTTTTTTTCAGAATTTTTGGGCCGTCGGACTGAGATTTATCTCTGTTGGAAGATGACGAACAGAATCTGGAAACAGATTTCGTCCACTGTGTTGGGCGGTTGTTTAGGCATATTTAACAGTGGAATTGAAATTTTTGATCTTCATGAAAGTTGTAGATCTCATCAATATCTAGCTACTGTAATTTTTCTGTATTTTTATGAACAGTAGAAAAAAAGATACGAAATTGGGAAGAGAGGTTGCTGCTGTTCGATCCGACAGATCGGGGTTTTCGGTGTTTAAAAGGGGAATGGGTTGTAGGAAACGCGTGTTTGAATTGTGTGATCAATTGTGGTGTTATTATATACTGAAAGTATGCTTGTTCAGGTGGTGCCCCTTCTGGACGCAACTAGATTCGTCATCCACGTCGGTAAAGGCAAGTGGAAGTAGCGGTCTTGCTAAACTATAACTCGCTATTTGTTTCGTCTTCAATATAAACCTTAATTGCAGCACACCTACATGGTTTAACTACTTGTTTATGAGATTACAATATCCTATCCTGCATTGTGATGTGGTTGTTTGGCTTTTGAATCATGAGTAAGAATGAAGAAAGATGTTGTTTGCAAGATGAATTGTGGAGATATTCTATCTCAATGATGTTCGCATTCTATCCATGTTATTTGATGGTATGCAAGCATGTGAATTCAGAGTGGGAAGTTATGAATGTATTTATGCATGAAGCATTAACTGCATAATCATGCATTGGAAGTTTGTCGGCCTTGGCGTCTTGCGCGATCAAGATACAACACCGTGTGTTCCCGAGAAAGGGCACGGTGAGGAGGATCATGGCATAAGCATGTGCACAATCATATACATTTTACTGAGGTTGTGTGGACTCTATAATGTGGTATTGGACATGAGGAATTTGGTATGCTAGTTTTACTGTGGGTGTGTTATTCGTTAGAAGTTGTTCGGCTTCTTTGAGATTACCCAATCTCACCCCTTGTTATTTTGTTGTTTTCAGGTAGTTCTCGCGAGTCGTAAGCTTGAAGGGTGGGCTTAGTAGCACAATCAACCCTCCGGGGTCATCACGAATCACATGGACTAGTGCATTTAATAATTCATTAGCTTGCTGAAATTTTATTAATCATAGACCTGTTGATGTCCTCTTTGGAGCTGTTTTACGTTTATGTTTGTTTTCTGGTTGATTTAGACTTGTTATCTCTAGTATTGATGCTTTTATGTTATTCCTATTTATAATGGTTATTATGAATCTTGTTGTCGCTTCCGTTTTGTCCTAATTTTTGGAGAGATGCTGTCGAATTTTTCTTGTACGACAGTTTAGATTTGTAGGGTGTTACATGAAGTTAACCCCTAAGAGTTTTCAGAAGATGAGCAAGGCATATTACGGTTTCGTAACCGTATATGTGTTTCAGACAATAAGGATATAAGAGGATTGATTTTGATAGAAGCTCACTCCTCTCAGTTTTCAATACACCCCAGAAGTACAAATATGTAACAGGATTTGAAGAGGGAGTATTGGTGGAAAGGAATGAAGAAAGAAGTAGCCGAACACATTGTGTGTTGTGACGTGTGTCGGAAGGTTAAGATAGACCACCAAAAGACTGTCGGATTGCTACAACCACTTCCAGTACCAGATTGGAAATGGGAAGAGATTGGAATGGACTTTATCACAGGGTTACCAAAAACACAGCAAGGATTTGATACCATATGGGTCATAATTGACAGGCTGACCAAAGTAGCCCATTTTGTGCCCATCAAGCAAACCTTCGGAAAGGACAAGTTGGCAGAGTTGTACTTGACTAAGATCGTCAGATTACACGGAGTTCCCAAAAAGATTGTGTCAGATTGAGGATCCCAGTTCACCTCAAGTTCTGGGAAAGTCTACATGAAGCTATGGGAACGGACATGGATTTCAGCACCGCTTACCACCCTCAGACAGACGGACAGACAGAAAGAGTTAACCAGATTTTGGAAGATATGTTGAGAGCCTGCGCTCTAACATATGGAATCTCTTGGGCCACTTGCCTACCATTTGCAGAATTCTCGTACAATAAGAGTTACCAGGCCAGTTTAGACATGTCACCATTTGAAGCCCTCTACAGAAGAAAGTACAGAACCCCTCTGAATTGGACAGAAACCAGGAAGAAACAACTCTTTGGACCACAGCTTGTTCATGATGTGGAAGCCCACGTGAAAACCATCAGAGAAATTTGAGGACTGCTCAAGGATAGCAGAAAAGTTATGCAGACACAAGGAGAAAGGACATTAGTTATCAGGCCAGAGACTTTGTTTATCTGAAAGTGACACCATTTAAACCAGTTCACCATTTTTAGATAAAAGGAAAGTTAGCCCCAGATATATTGGATCGTATCAGATTACTGACATAATTGGAGAAGAAGCATACAAGTTGCAGTTCCAGAACTGTCTAGAGTACATAATGTGTTCCATGTGCCCCAGTTGAGGAAATGTCTCCGTCAACCGTCAGACCAAGTGCCATTGGGAAGTATAGATCTGCAGAGTGATTTGGCATATCATGAGGAATCAGCTCGAATTGTTGAGACAATTGAAAGAGAGCTCAAAAATAAGAATATCAGAGTCTGCCGAGTGTTGTGGAAGAATCACACCTTGAAGGAAACAACTTGGGTGAAGGAATCGAAACTGCAGCAGAATTTACCCAACCTTTTCTCCCAGGCGAAATGAATATCGGGGACGAGATTTATTTTAAGTAGGGTAGGTTGAAATAGCCCTAAAAATTTAAAAAGAAATTAAATTGGTTTTTAATTGGTTTTGATTGGATTTTTGTTTGAATTTGGATTTGAATTTCATTTGTATTTTATATAGAAATTTGTTTGATTTGGTTTTCGTTTTTGGCCCATTTTCCTCTCATTTTTGGGCCTTCGGCCCGCTCTCCCTTCGGTCCAACCGGCCCGCCGCCGCTTGGCCTCCGACCTAGCAGCCCACCCCGCCGACCCGTCTCCCCCGCCTCCAACCACAGCACCGCCCCCGCCTACGCCTGCGCCCGTGCCGCCACCCCCGCGCCACGCTGTCGCCTCCAATCGCACTTTGGTCGCCGATCACAGCCGCTTCACTGGCCGCCGACCCCGCCGCTACCTTTGCATCGCCTCCGCCTTTGTAGGATCAAGGAGATTGACTAGAGGGGGGGTGAATAGGAGGTTATAAAAAATTTCGGCTCTAATTGCAATAACTAGGAAGTACAAAATTTTCAATTAACGCCTAAAATTCTATGTCTCTCTAATGTGCACCAACAAAATTAAGTCTACAAGCTTTAATGTAATCAAACTAGAGAATAATCTAAGAGAGCTAGCAATTCAATTGAAACAAATAACACAAGAATAGACAAACCACAAAATGGAGGCACACAATTTATCCCGTGGTGATCGGAGACTTGCCGGTCTCCCCTAATCCATGTTGAGGTAGCTTGACTCACTTCAAGCCAGCTCCTTTGCGCAATTGAGACTTTCCTCGTATTTTCGGGGTAGCTCTTCCCCACTCCAGGTAGGCGAGCTCTGTGCCTTCACAACCGATCGAGTCTTCTCACAATCACCTTTGAGAAGATCATGATCCAATCGCCGCCAAGCAGTCTAGGAGGCGGCAACCTCCAAGAGTAACGAACTTGGGCTTCACTTGATGATCTTTAATGATTCTAATGGCTCAATGAATGATTGAAATCAACTTGCTCAAAACCTTCTCTCCTTCTCTCTCAATCTTGTGAATTGAATGCACTTGAGAGTGGAGAGGATTGCTAGGGCTTAGAATGAAGTTAATGTGGTCACCAACCAGCCCAAGGATGCAGGTGGGGGGTATTTATAACCCCCCTCAAGAATTATAGCCGTTGGGGAAATTTTTCTGAAAAATCAGCTGAGGCCGGCACTACCGTACTCATAGGGCTGGTAGTGCCGCCCTCAATTCAACGTCATTTTTCTCTCTATAATAAATGCGATGTCAGTAGCCATTGGCTAATAAAAATAATGCCGGCACTACCGCTAGAGAAGGTCCGTAGTGCCGACTTTCAATCAGCAGAAAAACTTCCCTTTCTGTTGGATAGGTACCGCGGGTATTAGGGTGGTACTGCCGCTTGAGGCCGGCAGTACCGCTGGAATATATGCGGTAGTGCCGCTCTGATCTCAACCAAAAACACTGCTGCCGAGGTTAAATGACTACCGTAGTGTAACTTGCGGTACTACCGTTCATGGCTGGCAGTACCGCCATACCTCTCCGGTAGTGCCGATCAGATGAGCACGAAATGCATCCGTTCTATCAGAAAGCTGCCGAGGTTATATGCACGGTACTGTCGCACGGGGCCGGCAGTACCGCATATATACTATCGGTGGTGCCGCTTAAAGGCTGAATGCTGATTTCAAAATAAACTTTTAAATGCGAGTTGAGCAAATGATTCAACCACTAAATTGAGCCATAAATGAATGCTTTTTAGACTTCAAGCTACTAGACCAAGTCCCTCTTAATAGTACGGTGTCTAAAACTAGAAAATCCGATCTTTTCTCTAGACTCTGAGATCAGTAAAAAGAAAATAGACGCAATAACCTTTCTTTCCGCCGCTTGGTCTTGAGCTTATATGCATAGCCACTCTTGTGTGTGTTCCTCTTGTGCTCAAATGGTGAAGACTAACTCCCTCTTGCAATCTCAAGAAAAATTGTTAGTCCACAAATAACCGATTGTCATTGATTACCAAAACTACTCACAAATCGGGGGCCTAGATGCTTCAATGTCCCCCTTTTTGGTAATTGATGACAATGAAAGCAAGAATAAGTAAATGAAATTGATCTTTGAGTACACAATATGTTTTTGAGGCAAATTGTCTACTCAAGGTTTGTTTGCTCAATTTGGCATTTTGATTTTGTGGAATGAGGAGTAATTGGAATTGAGAAATGAAAAATGCCAATTTAAGCACAAAGTATACAATTGAAACTCCCCCTAAATATGTGCATGAGAAAGAAAGAAGTTTTAAGGCACATATAGAGAATTTTGAGGAAAATTTTGGCGGAGTTTCATTTGTAAACAAGTGAACCGAGGAGAATAGTACACAATATAAATATGAATGCATACAATAGTCAATGAAATAAGGATCAAAAGAAGCATTCCATAATTAAACATCCATAGATAAGAGTTCAACACCCGATAAGCATAATACCATCAAGTAACAACAACCACAAGGCAAAATAAGCAACATAACCGATAGGATTACATAGATAAAAACAAGAGATAATCCTATCTCCACTAACTTCAGCTTGCCCACTACTTCTTGCACCTTCACTTCTCCCCCTTTGGCATCAAGTACCAAAAGGGGGGCCACGTAGGGAAGACTAGGCCGGTGGTGGAGGAGGAGAAGATCCACTACGCGAAGCACAACCTCGACCGTAGCAGCGAAAAGTAACAGGAAGAAGCTCAACACGAAGCTGATCCACGGTGGAGCCAATGCCATCAACCTGAACGCGAAGCTCATTCACCACATGTCGAGTCTGGGTCTGGTACTCGTGGATTTGAGTCAGCTGGCCTATCATCGTGGAGAACTGGCCCATCATCTCAGAGCGCAAAGAAGAGAGTCCAGCTGCAAATGCATCTGACGCCTGAGAGGAGGTGGCAGCTGCCCGAGCTTGCTCCTCGGCTTGCTCACGCTCAATCTCTACTTGATGCTGCTCATGCTGCTGCTGGGCAAAGTGGTGAAGCACTTGAGGAGGACCAATGCGAGGCTTGTATGGCTTGTGAGGCGTGGGCAGATTACCATCATATCCAAATATCCTCCTGATCAAAGCCATGATGTAAGGAGCAAAGTAGATGGTTTTCTCATGCTCTTTGGAAGATTGAGCTATTTCCTTCATGATGAAATCCACGACATCGAACTTCTGCCTTTTTATGATTTTTTCAATCAGATTCCAGGCATACCCCCTTATGTCATCGAAGTTTTTGCTCTTGGGGTGGATGGTGACTCGTATGATTTTATTAATCATACTTGGCTCGATCCTCAAACCAGCAAGCTTCCCGGGCTTGGGCCCTCTAGCTAGATCATAGAATTCATTGATTACATCCCAGCTCAGAATGGGCTCATCATGAATCTGGGGAAAGTTGCTATGAAAGATGCCCAAAGCTTGCTCAAAGTCTGCCTTCGTTGCGGTATACCTTTCGGTGCCAGTCATCCAAGTGATAGTATCCACAGATTCAGGAATGAAAAGGGTGGAGTAGAACTATCGAATTACCTCATCCTTGTAATTGTACCTTCTCCCAAGGAAATGGTACAAACCAGCACCTCCAAAAAGCTCGGGTATCCCAACAAAGTTTGGCTGATCTCTGATGTGCTCCCAGCTGACCCACCTTTGATTTGCAAACTCTTTGCCTTTAAAAACTGACTGAAACACCCTGTGTTGAAACCTTGTGTGGAATCGAAAATCAGGGGAGTCATTTGGCCGGTCATATTGATTTTCACCCCGGAGAGCAAAGTATCTATCACTCTTAATCTGAAAGGGGTACACATCAAAGATCCCTGCATCTGGCATCTCCTCATCATCACTGTCCTCATCCTCATTTTTGCTCTCTTCTGCTGACTCTTCTCCTTCAGATTCTTCAGCATATTCAGGTTCGAATTCTTCTGCAACCGCCTTTCCTTTGGCGGAGCTAGACCCTCCACCAAGTTCTTGGGAAACTGCATCTCTAGCTCTTGTGCTCCTCATTGCTATGCTGAAGGAGACGTCACTACTGCTGTCATTGTCGGCAGTGGCAGTAGGAACCCCTTGCCCTCGAGTGGATTTCCTGACGATACCACCTCCACGAGGGGTAGGAGCCTTCCCGGCGGTTTTAGTCCTTGGCATGATCTAGAGGATAGAACAACGAGAATTGATCAAAGGTGGAGTTTAACAAGGATTTGGAATGGAAATTAGGCAATCGGGAATTTTAGAAACAAACGGCAAAACTTGGTTTGCATAGATGGAGTGCTATCTGCACAAGTGCCGGTTGTTTCCAAAACTTCCTAAAATCATTTTAGATGATGGATCAACGCAGGAAATGAGATTAGATGATCCTGAAGATGTCAATCCACATCACATTAATGATTTTGAATGCCTAGAATCGCTACATTTTCATTTAACCCTAGATTGGAGAGTAGAGGGTTCTAGGGCAACAAAAGGAGGGAATGAAGAGGGGAGAACTTACCTCGTGAGGGAGGATCACTAGGAAACCCAAATGGAGCCGGAGGAGAGAAGAAATCACCAAGATTTGAGGTTCTTTGAAGTTTAGGGTTTGAGAGGGAGAGAGAGAGAGAGAGGAATGGGAGAAGAAAAGAGAAGAGGCAACATATTGATGGGAAAGAGAAAAAGAAGTGGACGCCGGTTGGGAGAGGAGCAATAAATGCTCAAAAAACTGTCGGTTCGAATCACACTTGATACTAGCGGCACTATCGCTGAAAGGGAACTGGTAGTGCCGGCTGGGAGCGGAACTACCGACTAATGAAGCCGGTAGTGCCGGACAGAGCAGAAAAAACAGACCGCTAAGAGGGAAAACATTGAGAAATGGCTCGAATGATTTCAAGACTAGTGAATAGGGGTGGGCATTCGGTTTTTTCGGTCTAATCGGTTCGGTTTTTTCGGTTTTAAAATAATTCAGTTTTTGAAAAGTGGCAACCGAATTTCTTAGACTAAAATGAAAAACCGAACCGAATTAACCGAAATATTTCGGTTCGGTTAATTCGGTTTTTCGGTTAACCAAAATATGAATGAACACTAGGTAGATTAGATTTTATCCTTCTCACATCACAACATAGAGACATAGAGTAGACATAAACCCACACAATATCATAAGTCATTACAGTATAAGTATAGTAGAATATGTGAACATAGCACACATATGCATAAAGATGTTAGAACATAATAATTGTTTGTTAGATTTAGGAAGAACATTATAAAAGTGGAATTATACATAGGCTATTCGGTTATTCGGTTATTTCGGTTTTTGAAAACCAAAAACCGAACCGAACACCAAAAACCGAATTATACCAAAATAAAAACCGAACCGAAAACCGTAAACCGAAAAAACCAAAATAATCGGTTAATTCGGTTCGGTTCGGTTCGGTAATTCGGTTTCGGTTTAAAAATGCCCACCCCTACTAGTGAACATCAAACTTGAGCATTTCCATCTTGAATAAACATCAGCTTAACAACGAATAAAATAGTTTTTAGATAAAATAAACTTTTGATGCATGAAAATGCATTTTTGAGTAAAACGAAGTTCAAGAAGGTAAGAATCAACTTGATTGAAATGTTTGAGTCAAAAACAGGTTTTAGAAGACTAAAATGATTATGCTTCTAGTTCCTTGACCCATGACTCAACAAGTGCGCTAATTAGATCAATATAGATCAAATTTGAGTTTTGGAAGAAATGAAGCAATCAATTTTTGGTTTGAAATACAATTTTCTATGTGAAAGATAAGAGATGGAGTTTTGATGAACACTAGCATAAAAGGGGATAAGAGATTATAAATATATATACACCTTTTAAAATAAAGATCTTGAAAGGGTATTATTTATATATTTTGTAGAACATCAAAACAAGATATTTTCAAGTATTTTTGATCTAATAGGATCTAGTCCTCTCTTTTAAGCATTAATTTGCACTTGTTTGATTATTTCACATTTTAGGGATGTATAATATATGAATTGATATGATACTCCCCCTAAATGTGTAGTTAGCTTGAAGAAGCAAGAAACTCGAGCAAAAGGCAAGTGAATAACAAATAAGATTCAACCAAAGTACATACATTTAAGCAACATTAGAGAAATCTATAACATTTAGTTCATTCCTCAATTTGCAAAAATGGTTTTCATCTAAAGGTTTGTGTAACACCCCGGCATTTAATATGCCCGAATGCTACCAAACATAAGCTAAACAACATCCAAATATCATATTTAACATAAAATTCCAGCAAAGGCGCATAGGCTAAAAACCGAGATTTCGGCAGCACCTCCTTTGTTTTATCATGAATTTAAGGAGCAACAACGATATAGCATTATATGGCAATAAGGGAAACATCTAAAACAGCAATAAATAGAGTCTTAACGATAATAAAAGACTAACATTTAGCACTTAAAGTTCCAAGTGTCAAACGAACAATAAAACTCTCATTAACCAAGCTAAGCCTTAATTTAATGACCATCACACGCAATTTATTATCAATCTAAAAGAATTGACTTGGGGAAACATTAAGGTGAAGCAACGTGTGGGCGTGTGTCTATTCCCTTTTCCCGCATGCCGTTCTCATGGTACCTAAAACAATAAGAAAAAAACACAAGCGTGAGTTCGAAACTCAGCAAGCATATTGCAATGGACAACAAGAACAACAATATGGCAATAGCATCTCCCTTCATGTAAATCATCTTATTCATAAACACTTAACATTGTCATCATCAATATGTATGAGATGTAATGCAATGCTCATGTCTCCTTGGAAACTCATACCGGTATGGTTGAGTACACACCCGTCGGTGTGCACCCTTTTCCCCCCTTCCATCCCGAAGATGGAGGGTGCCTACTCATCGCTTCCATTCACCACGTGGATGGAATCACGATGTAGGTCTTACTCAATGGTGTTCCGGACTAGTCATAACTTTCTCACCGACCTTGCCGGACTAGTTATGACTTTCTCACCGCCCTCGCCCTATCTCATGTCATGCATGCAACTATGCCGATTATCATATTTCACATGTACATAAACGTATGGCATCTCATCATGACAAATATTAACACATGGCATCGAATCATGATAATCATACTCAATATATCATTGGAAAACAGCAAGCATGGCAAGTGATCATAGCAAGTAATCAATCTTTCATCTAATCTCCACAAGCAACCTACAATTCCGCTATTCATTACAACACACTTGTCTCAACCGTGGGCGACGGGATTGTGGGAAGTAGAGGGCACCCCCGGGGTCACACCACCTGCACAACGGCATCACATACTCTCAATAATGCCCACAAAACAGTACACAAATCCCCATCTCACCCGACATTGCCCGCTACTCGCAAAACCTAAAACAGAGGTTCTGTCCCGGCGGGACAGCAGCCTTGCAAAGGCCATAACTTGAGTTCTGGGACTCCAAATCGATTAAACGAGTACACCATCGCGAAGCTTAGGAAATTTCCTACCTTTTTCTAGTTATACGGAAAGACTGATTCGGACTCTAAAATTGTTTAATCTACAGATTACTACGATCTGTTCTAATTGCGTCACAGATTTTAACACGCTTGGTAAAACGGCCATAACTTTCAAACGGCTGATCGGATTTTAACGTGCTTTATGTCCACGGAAAGATAATTAAATTATCTACAACTTCTTTTAAGTATGTATGGACAGATTCGGATTCTAAATCGACGAAAACTCGAACCCTAGCCCGACTGCTCAATCTGCCCGAAAACAGAAACGTGGCAACGTCTAGATCTAACCCAAAGAACTCCAACCCAGCACCACCAATTGATCTAAAAACTTCATAAACACCCTAAGAACAGTACCTAGATCAAACCCAAGGATCCCCATGATCATACCTTTGCCCAACGAATGAATCTCCAATAGATCTCCTCGCGGATCGCTCCTCGCTCCATGCTCCTCGCTCCTCGCTCCTCACTCCTCGCTCCAACGGATGGATCCACAAGGTGCAGAGGTGTGGAGACCACCCTAGGGCAGCAAGGGGGTGGAGGAGAGGTGGTGGAGAGGTGGGGCAATGGAGGAGAGCAAGGGGGAGGCGCAAGGCTCAAAGGGAAGGGGCGGCTAGGGCTTGGCAAGTGGGGGGAGGTGAGGGGGGCGCACCAAGGCCTCAAGGGGCGCAAAGGCAGCAGGGTGGACGCCCCAAAGGGGCAGGGAAACCCCTTTTACCAGCCCCCACACCCAATTCTAGTCCGTTACGGAGAGCTAATCCATCCCACCAAAGCCCACCAAGGCCCAAAACTCCCCCGGGAAGGCCCAAAACCCCGAAAACAGCCCGGAAACGGCCCGGAAACGTTATTAACCTCCATACCTTATGGTTTTAACCTTCCATACCATATTTCATAAAGTTTTTGACCTTAACATGCACCATTTAAAAGGTTACGACACTCCGTGGTGACACATCACTTCAAACGGCCCAAAAACGCGAGTAAACCTCAAGCCGAAAGGTTTTATTCTCTAATTTCACATTCTATAATGTCACACCATACCGTAGTGTCACAGTTTGGTAAGGATATCCGCTAATTGATCTTCGGATCGAATTAGACTAATAGTTATGTCTCCTTTTGTCACATGATCTCTAAGGAAGTGGTGGCGGATATCTATATGTTTGGTTCTTTAATGTTGGACGGGGTTGTTCGCTATCTTAACCGCGCTTTCATTGTCACACAATAGAGGCACTTTTTGAAAATTAATTCCATATAATCCATCAAGGTTTGCCTCATCCAAAGTAATTGAGCGCAACAACTACTGGCGGAGATGTATCCGGCTTCGGCGGTGGATAGGGCAACGGAATTTTGTTTCTTAAAGAACCAAGAAACAAGAGATCTACCTAGGAATTGACAACTCCCGGAGGTGCTCTTTCTATCCACTTTGCATCCCGCATAATCCGAATCCGAATATCCAATCAATTCAAATTTTGCACCTTTAGGATACCATAGTCCTATGTTTGAGGAATGTTCTAAATATCTCAAGATTCTCTTAACGACCACTAAATGACACTCTTTGGGAGAAGATTGAAAACGAGCACACATGCATACACTAAACATGATATCGGGCCTAGATGCGGTAATGTAAAGCAAGCTACCAATCATAGAGCGATAAAGCTTTAAATCTACCAGTTTACCTCCCTCGTTGAGGTCCAAGTGTCCATGCCAAATTTCTTGAGTATATCCTTTGCATACTTTGTTTGGCTCACGAAGGTCCCATTTTTGAGTTGCTTGATTTGTAAACCGAGAAAGTAGCTCAACTCTCCAATCATAGACATCTCGAATTCCCTAGACATCATGTCACCAAATTCTTTGCAAAATTCTTCATTAGTTGAACAAATATGATATCATCAACATAAATTTGACAAACGAAGAATTCATCATCAATTATTTTAGTAAAGAGTGTGGTATCAACCTTCCCAATTTTGAATCCTTTAGAAGTTAGAAAGTCTCTAAGATTCTCATACCGTGCTCTAGGAGCTTGTTTGAGACCATATAGAGCCTTAGAAAGTTTATAAACATGATTAGGATTTTTAGAGTCTTCAAAACTGGGAGGTTGTTCTACAAATACCAATTCGGATATTTGACCATTTAAGAATGCACTCTTTACATCCATTTGAAATAATTTGGTATCAAAACAAGATGCAAAGGCAAGCAAGATTCGAATAGCTTCTAATCTTGCTATGGGAGCAAAGGTTTCACCAAAATCCAAACCTTCGATTTGGCTAAAACCTTGTGCTACTAGCCTTGCCTTATTTCTTACCACTATACCATTCTCATCTTGCTTGTTCTGAAATACCCATTTTGTGCCGATAACGTTATGGTCCTTGGGTCTTTTGACAAGCATCCATACATCATTTCGGGCGAAGTTGTTGAGTTCCTCATGCATTGAATTCACCCAATCCGGATCACTTAAAGCTTCATCTACATGAGAGGGTTCAATAGTGTAACACCCCGGCATCTAGTATGCCCTGGATGTCACCAAACATAGAATAAATAGCAACTAAATACCACAATTAAGATTAAATTACAGCAAGGGCATAAATGCTTTAACCGAAAATTTCGGCAACATCTCTTTTGTTTTTCCATGATTTGAAGTAACAGTAATATTATAATGAATGACCACTAAAACATAGATTACAAGAGATATAGCAACAGTTTAAGTCCCGAATAATGAATTCAACCACTTCATAAGTTAAAACGAAGAAAATGATATGACCAAGCACACACTTAAGACAAACTCCAGGCGACAACGCAATAAACTTATTATCACAACTACGGAAGGTAAAATGTAGTTGTCTAAATGAATGACGCTATGTGAAGGTATGTCGCTAAGCCCCTTTCCCGCATGTCGGTTTCATGGTACCTAAAAACATCATAAAACACAAGCGTGAGTTCATCACTCAGCAAGTATATTGCAATGAAACAAGAAAAACAATTTTCAATACCATCATCACTACATCTCATACTCAACATCATAATCATTTCATATTCACATTGTATACATCTCATTAACATCAGCATGTATGCAATGCAATGCACATGTCTCCTCGAAGCACATACTGGTATTACCGAGTGCACACCCGTCGGCGTGCACCCTCTTTCCCCTTCCATCCCGTAGATGGAGGGTGCCTACTCTTACTGACTCGCTCCCATACACAACCGTGGATGGGACTATGAGATAGGTCTTTCGTGTTCACTACGTGTGAACACAGGGGCCCGCATCAGAATGGGACGCCTCTTCCATTATGAATGCACATATGACATGAACATGTATAAACTTGCATAAACATTTAATACAACAATTTCATAACCAATATGTAACCATGTTCATCATATCATAAGCAAATATCAAGCATGGAAAGTTAACAATCATGTAGCCATATTGCATCTATGCAAGTCTAATAATCATCCAACACCCAAACCCATCCCAATACACTTGCCTTCAACCGTGAGCGACAGAGTGGCGAGAGGTTGAGGGCACTCCCGGGGTCACACCACCTGCACATAGGTACAACACACTCAAAGCTTGCCCACAAAACAGTACAAGGATGCTCATCTACCCCGACTTCGCAAACTACTCCTAAAACCCAAAAATACAGAATCTGTCCCGTTAGGACAGCGGGCTTTCAACTAGCATAACTTGAGTTCTAAGACTCCAAATCAAGTAAACGAGTACATTTTCTCAAATATTAGAAAATTCCCTAGCTTTTTCTAAGTATTCACAAAGACTGAATCGACCTCTAAAATTGTCTAATCTACAGATGAACACGAACTGTCCCAATCTCGTCACAGATTTGACAGCGCTCGGTAAAACAGCCATAACTTTTAAACGGCTAAACAAAATTTTACGTTCTTGTTGTCCACTGAAATATAATTAAATTATCTACAACTTCCATAACAGTCGGCCGATCAGAAAATGTAGGACCGAGTAGGCAACTAGAGGGGGGGGTGAATAGATGCCGAATAAAATTCAACTATTTCTTTCGGAAAATTAAAGACCCCTAAATAGCGGAAGAATATCTAATATCGTAGAGATCAAAACCCTAGATTAATTAGTGAGACAAGTCGAACATAAATCAAAACTAGTTTTATCAAAAATCGAACAATCCTTCTAATCAAGAATCATAGCAAAAGAGTATGTAAAGAATTGCATAACCTTTTCTTTATTTCAAAGCCACTCCTTTCGGGAGGACACTAAAATCTCTAATCTCACAAGATTAGAAAACCACAAAAATCTCTAATCTCACAAGATTAGAAAACCTTAAACAAACTAAAGAAAACACAAAATCACTTCTTTGTTGTAGGCACCTCTTGCTTCTTGCCCTTTGCCTTTTTTTTCTAAGCCCCTAGAACTCTCTATTTAAAGGACAAGAGGTGCACCAAAATCTGTCCACCAAGCCGATTTGGATTCAACTCCAACCCAAACCAAAACCGTTTCCGTTTCCTTTTTCTTTCAAAACACACGCGCTTTCCGTTTCCTTTTTCTTTTTTTCAGATGTTGACTCGGTTTCCTTCTTCTTTCCATACGCCGGCTGCCTGCAAGGACTCCCAGCAAAACACACGCAACACAACGCACGCACGCCACACACACGGACCACGCACACATGCATGCACGCAATGCACACACACACACTCACATGCACACACATATGCATGCAACATATACACATGTATTTGTATGCATGTGTGAAAAATTCGTATACACGTGTACGGCCACCTGCCACCACGCCGCAACGAACAACTTCACGCGCACTGTCCTCTAGTCCAAACGTCTCGCATGACACCCTCGACCCTCACGACCTCAGTTCCTCCCTGAACCTAGTCTCGGTCCCGTCATCGACCACGTTCGACCTTGAGCAACACCTGCACGTGAACAAAAACACAAAATAATTCCGAGCACAAGTCCATGACTTGACTCACATCAATCCATGCAAATACTCACACGAGCATTGCATAAAGTCCACTTCAAAACAAGCAACATGAAATTCTCACCAATTTCATTATCTCAAAATCAAATTAAACACAATTCCAGTTTTGCTCAAAAAAACATGTGTATGACGGACCAAATAATTTGGTCTGTCATACATGGGAAAAACGAAGTCGCCAAAAAGCATGTGTATGACAGACCAAAATTTTTGGTCCGTCATACATGGGAAAATCGAAGTCGCCAAAAAACATGTGTATGACAGACCAAACTTTTTGGTCCGTCATACATGGGAAAAACTAAGTCACCAAAAAGCATGTGTATGACAGACCAAATTTTTTGGTCCGTCATACATGGGAAAATCGAAGTCGCCAAAAAACATGTGTATGACAGACCAAACTTTTTGGTCCGTCATACATGGGAAAAATGCTGTTTTCTTGGAAAAATGTCAAACACAAGCACAAGCACATTTTGCAAATTCAATTCTAAGCCAATTTTTCAGCACATGATTTCACAATCTCCCCCTTGATGAAAACATTGGCAACACCACTTAGAATTGAACATTTGGCATTCACTTTACAAAAGATTTTGAAATCCAAGGGATCAAAGACCAAAGTAAGTGTGTTGGAAACAACTCCCCCTTTTTCTTCTCCCTCTTTTTCAATAACAACTCCCCCTTTTTCTTTTCCCTCTTTTTCAATAATTTCTTCAACAATTCCCAATTTTCTCCCCCTTTGACAATGTAGACATCAAGAACTCAAAAACTCCCCCTTAATGAATGCAGTATCTCAAGCTTTGAAGTATATTCAAGGTATATAATCAAAGTAAGGCTTTTGGAGAGTTTTTACGAGAGTTTTCACATTTTTTTATCAATTTATCCAATGAGAAAGCAAATTGTGAGAATATGGAGGCTCTAACACATAGAAAAGTTGTTGCATAAGCAAATTAGAGCAAACAAGTAAAATGTCAGAAACTGATGTTGCCAAAGCTAAAAAGAAATCTATCATGAGCAAAGAGAGACTTTCAAATTCACTAATGTTTGTCTCAAGCATTTTCAAAAATTTGAATTTCCTTTTTCTCTTTTAGCAATTTTGACAATTTTGCTTTGAGATCAACAGGGATGACAAGTAACTGCACACTAGCCCATACTTGTGTATGAGTAGGTAGTTCTTTCTTGTATCTTTCTCAGTTTAAATTGGCAAGTGGCTTCACTTTGTTCTGAACTTTTGTTTAGAGAAGTAGCCTTTTCTTGCATCTTTTAAATCCCTAGCAAGGAAGCTGCACATTGTACTAAACTTGTGTTTAGCCAAGTAGCTTTTGCTTGCATCTTTTTCAACTTGCTTTTATCATTTAAAACACTGATTTTGCTTGAGACTCATAATGATCATTTGAAGTCCAACAAAAAGCTCACACATAGTTTCTAATCAGCTCTAGCCTTTTAACAGATGACAAGAAACTTTTAAGCCTATTTCACAAATGCAACACCATAATGAACAAGAGCCAAAATATTTTCGAAAAGCATCTCAAATTGAATTATTTTAGTCTTTTAGTCTTTTAGTGAGAAGTGAAGCAATGTAGCATTAATTTGACTATATACACAAGAATAGTCAACAAAGCTTTGTACTACATGATGCAATGAAAACAGGGGAGTTTTCTTTAAGTGAAACGTCAAAATAGCTCCTTGTAGTAACGAAAGTCAAGTAACACAAATGAAAGAGTTAAAATCAAGACTCCCCCTCAAATCAACCCATGGGGATGAATGATCCCAAGTTCGCCGCGTAAGAAAGCAAAGCGAGAAGAATCAAGTGGCTTAGTGAAAATATCAGCAATTTGAGCATCCGAATCAACAAATTTCAGTTCAATAGCTCCTTTTTCAACATGATCTCTAAGAAAATGATATCGAACATCAATGTGTTTAGTCCTTGAATGTTGAACAGGATTTTTAGCGATGTGAATTGCACTAGTATTATCACAAAGAAGTGGAACACTATTAAAGTTAATGCCGTAATCTTTAAGAGTTGAAGTGATCCAAAGAATTTGTGAACAACAACTAGCGGCTGCAACGTATTCAATTTCAAAGAAGGATTGAGCAAGCGAGGACTGTTTCTTAGAAGACCAAGAAACAAGTGAAGTGCCAAGAAAATGACATGTGCCGTAAGTACTCTTTCTATCTAATCTACACCCCACAAAATCAGCATCGTAATATCCTAGGAGTGTAAGCGAAGAAGAACAAGAATACCAAATACCAAATTCGAAGTGGAGCGAAGATACGAAAATTCTTTTAATTGCTTGTCGATGTGATTCTCGAGGAGAGGCTTGAAATCAGGCGCACAAACATACCGCAAAATGTATGTCGTGCCTCTAAGCGATCAAGTACGAGTGATCCAATCATGCTTCTGTATTCCTTTTGGTCAATCTCGACACCATTTTCGTCAGGATCCAGAATTGTTGTTGTGCTCATTGGAGTAGATACTGACTTTCCTTCTCCCATATCGAATTTCTTTAGTAGCTCCTTTGTATATTTGGATTGGTGCAGGAAGATCCCGTCTTTCGCTTGCTTGATTTGAAATCCAAGAAAGTATGTCAACTCTCCCATCATACTCATCTCGAATTCCCTGGACATTAGCTCAGAAAAATGCAACACAAGAGAGTGGGAGGATCTTCCAAAGATAATATCATCCACATAAATTTGCACTACAAGAAATTGATCATTTGAATTTTGAGTAAATAGAGTCTTATCAACTTTTCCCATCTCAAAATTATGTTGAAGCAAGAAGCCTTTTAATCTATCATACCAAGCACGAGGGGCTTGTTTTAATCCATAAAGGGCTTTTGACAAACGATATACATGATTAGGAAATTTTTCATTTTCAAAGCCAGGAGGTTGTTTCACAAAAACTTCTTCTTCTATAAAACCGTTTAGAAAAGCACTTTTCACATCCATTTGAAATAACTTAAAACCTTTTGATGCTGCAAAAGCCAAGAGAATGCGAATAGCTTCTAAACGAGCAACAGGAGCAAAAGTTTCATCAAAATCAATTCCTTCAAGTTGAGAATATCCTTGAGCAACAAGTCTAGCTTTGTTTCTAACAATTATTCCATCTTCATTTAACTTGTTTTTAAAAACCCATTTTGTTCCAATAATGTTTTGATTTTTAGGAGGTTCCACTAAAGACCAAACTTTATTCCGTTCAAAATTTTCTAACTCTTCATGCATCGCATCTACCCAAGAACTATCAGTTAAAGCATGAGTAATGTTCTTAGGTTCAAAATTTGCAACAAAAGCAGAATGCATGCATAAAAGAGTTTGAGATGAATTAGAACGTGTCACCCTTTCATGAAGACTTCCAATAATTTGTTCAGGAGGATGGTTTCTTAAAACAGCAAGGGGAGGTCCAGTTGTTTCAGTCGTCGTGGGAGGTGTAGGAGAATCTGAAGTAGTAGTCACATCAATTTGTTCAGGAACATCTTCCCGTTCTGTAGGTATGAGCTCATCATCATCATTATTTTCATCATTTTCTTCGAATCTTTTATCCAAAAAGATTGGCTCTAAATCTTCTTGTGAACCTGAAATATCGGGTCTAGCTCCAGGGCTAGCCTCATCAAAAGTAACATCGCATGTCTCCAACAATTTGTTAGTCGATAAATCAAGTACACGATATCCATGAGAGTGCAATGAATAGCCAAGGAAAATACCATCTGTACTACGAGCTTCAAATTTATCAAGATTTCCATGTTTAAGGAGAAAGCATTTGCAACCAAACACTCGTAAGTGAGAAACAGATGGTTTACGACCAAATCTCAGTTCATAAGATGTTTTACCAAGTAAAGCTCTGAGATAGACCCTATTTGATATATAGCAAGCAGAAGAAATTGCCTCAGCCCAAAATTTTCTTGAAGTGTTGTATTCATCTAGCATAGTTCTAGCCATTTGAATCAAAGTTCTATTTTTCCTTTCTACAACACCATTCTGTGAGGGAGAATATGGCGAAGAAAATTGATGTTTAATTCCATTAGTTTCACAAAAAGATTTGAACAAAGCATTTTTGAATTCCGTACCATTATCAGTTCTTATGGCTTTCAATGTGTTAGGCAATTCATTTATCAATCTCTTAATGAAGACATGAAACAGTCCAAAAATCTCATCTTTTGAAGACAGAAAATGCACCCAAGAGTATCTCGAATAATCATCAACTATCACTAGAAAGTACCACTTACCTCCGGCCGATTGTACTCGAGATGGTCCTACTGTATCCATGTGAAGAAGTTGACCGGGGCCAGTGGTCATTACAGTAGAGACAGGAGCATGAGGTGCTCCAACCATCTTACCATGTCGACAGGAAGCACAAACAATGTCTTTGCAGGATTTTAATTTCGGCAAGCCACGAATTAAGTCTAGACCACTCAATCTAGATAACAGATCAAAGCCCATGTGACCTAACCGACGATGCCAAAAATTGAGATTTCTAGATTCTGAAGCAACAAAACAATGTGAACTTGAAGCATTGCTAAAATTTGCTATGAAAATTTTTCCAAGTCTAGATATCTCAAGAATCAAGTTTCCAGAAGCATCGAGTACTCTACATGCATTAGGTTTAAAGCTCACTTCAAAGTTTTCATCCAACAATTGTGATCTTGTGAAGGTTGAATTTCAGTTTAGACACCCAGAGACATTCTTCAAAGTAAAGTGTTCATTTACCTTCACTGTACCTTTTGCAATGACGCCAGCCCAGAGTAGCATCTCCAAAAGTGATCGCTTCGTTCCCAGATGCTTTTGTTAGGGAGGAGAACCAACTTGGGTTGCTGTCATGTGTTGGCGGCATCCTGAATCAACAACCCGGATGTTCTCCTTCCCTTCTCGTACTACCTACATGTTGTGAGCAGGAAGATGTCGAGGATTCAATCTTTGGGGTTAGAGAAATATGATTTAGGTATCCAAAGACTGAATCACTCGACGAGGAGGTGATCGTACAAAAGCTTGTGAACGCAAAGTAGATGAATTTCCAGGTATTTTGTTTGCTTTCACTAGCGGAACATGTGGAGAAATGATACGTGTTTGTCTAAAGTTAGACTTAGCCTTTGAATTTTCCTTTCTCTGTTGTTTGGCTAGTCTAAAACAAAAATTCATCAAATGACCATCTTTTCCACAATGAGTGCAATTGTACTTAACAAATGGTTTGACTTTAGAAGCAGAAGCAACATTTGCATTCATCATAGTAGAAGATAAAATTCCAGCAGATTTGAAGACAGTTTTCTCAGGTTCTTTGACAATTTCAAACTTTCCACTTTCAAGAGTTTTAACAATAGCAGGAGCATATGATTTGTGATGAGCATAAGGATCAAAACCTAAACCTTTGTGATGAGTGCTGACTTTTGATTGATCCAAAATCATATTTAGATTTTTCTTTCCTTTAGTAAAAGCGTTCTAAAGACTTTTCCAAGTAATCAATTTTTAGAGAGTGTTAAACAATTATTACAGAAACATCTACTTTTTCTTTTGCTTGCGACAAGTTGAGCATGAAAGAACTTCATGTGTAAGCAAATCATTAAGCAATTGAGTAATCTTAGCATCTGCATCATGCAACTTCAATTCCAAGATGAGACATTTAGAACAAGAAGTTTGACCATGTAAACCATCAAGAGAGCAACCAATATTTTTCACAAGTTTTTCATTTTTCAATTGTTTGGCATAAACTTGTTCTAGTTTAATCATATGTTCCTCTTTTAGAGATTTAATTTCAAATTTGAGATCTAAGCAAGAATCACATGTCTTTTCGTAATTTGAATTTCTAAGATCAAAGTTTTCAGTTTTCAGTATGGATAGATCTTTCTCTAAGTTTTTATTTTTGAGTGAAGATTTTCTTAAAGATTTTCTCAATATGACTAAAACTTCACAAAGCTCATCATATGAAGGTATTACCTCATCACCGTCATTTGGAGGTGTCGTCATTGTCACTAAAATCACTAGTGTTCCCTTTCGCCATGAAGCACGATCCGGTGAAATCTTTCTCGTTCAACCGTTTGCTTCGCTTCCTTCTCATCGTCAGTTGAGTCATCAATGTCGCTTAAGTCTAAGCGACCAATTGCAGTGAAGACTTTGTTGAGCATCTTCTTTGTTCGTTGTTTATTTTTGTCCTTGCTCTCTTTTGGCCTAAGGATTTGGTGGAGTTGCTTTGGTCCTTCTCGTCTCTATCTTTGTTCTTGAAGCGATTAGCACGGATGTGCCTGCCTGCCGCAGATTGTAGCAAAGGATGGAGGCTCCTCTTCTCTCCCTTGATCTCATGTAAGCTGCATTGACACGCTTGGAAAGAAGAGCAAGTGTATCTTCCGGTATTTGATCTAGCTGTTCATCACTAAGAGCACTCAAAGCGATAATGGAATATGATGATGAAGAACTAGTAGCATTATCATATGAAGAATTAGCATTAAGAGCCATAGAGTTATCATTGGAAGTTCTTGAAACAATGTCTATTTCAAAAGTCTTGAGACTAGAATAAAGTTTATCCAAAGTCATTTCACTCATCTTGTGAGCTTCCCTAAAAGCGATCACTTTCATTTGCCGATTTTAAGATCAAGAGATGATAGGAAATGTCTAGCATTTTCAGAGTCAGTGTACTTTACATCTACAAATCTAAGATTGTTTAAGATTACATTAAAGCGAGCAAAACAATCATCTAGAGATTCTCCAGTTCATTTCAAATCTAGTGTATTCCTTTTTAAATTGATCTTGCCTAGCTTCTTTTACAGTCGGTACCCTCATGATAATCTTGAAGAGATTTCCAAATTTCATGAGCAGTGAGTAAATGATAGACTCTATCGAATTCTTTTCTAGCAAGTCCTTGAAGCAATATGTTTCTAGCTCTATTATTGTTTTCAACATCTTTTTCAAACTCGATTTTATCAATATCATCATTAGAAGGAAGCTCGTACGAAATTTTTACCTTGCGCCAAATCGCGTTACCTTGAGCTTGAAGATATGCAGTCATCCGGATCCGCCCTGGGGAAATGCAATGCCATCGAAGATTGGCGGCTTGTTTGAGTATTTCTCTGTTGCCATAACTTACCGTTTACTAATCACCTGTTAAGATGGACTAGTAGAGCCTTGCTCTGATACCACTTGTAGGACCGAGTAGGCAACTAGAGGGGGGGTGAATAGATGCCGAATAAAATTTAACTATTTCTTTCGAAAATTAAAGACCCCTAAATAGCGGAAGAATATCTAATATCGTAGAGATCAAAACCCTAGATTAATTAGCGAGACAAGTCGAACATAAATCAAAACTAGTTCTATCAAAAATCGAACAATCCTTCTAATCAAGAATCATAGCAAAAGAGTATGTAAAGAATTGCATAACCTTTTCTTTATTCCAAAGCCACTCCTTTCGGGAGGACACCAAAATCTCTAATCTCACAAGATTAGAAAACCACAAAAATCTCTAATCTCACAAGATTAGAAAACCTTAAACAAACTAAAGAAAACACAAAATCTCTTCTTTGTTGTAGGCACCTCTTGCTTCTTGCCCTTTGCCTTTTTTTCTAAGCCCCTAGAACTCTCTATTTAAAGGACAAGAGGTGCACCAAAATCTGTCCACCAAGCCGATTTGGATTCAACTCCAACCCAAACCGAAACCGTTTCCGTTTCCTTTTTCTTTCAAAACACACGCGCTTTCCGTTTCCTTTTTCTTTTTTTCAGATGTTGACTCGGTTTCCTTCTTCTTTCCATACGCCGGCTGCCTGCAAGGACTCCCAGCAAAACACATGCAACACAACGCACGCACGCCACACACATGGACCACGCACACATACATGCACGCAATGCACACACACACACTCACATGCACACACATATGCATGCAACATATACACATGTATTTGTATGCATGTGTGAAAAATTCGTATACACGTGTACGGCCACCTGCCACCACGCTGCAACGAACGACTTCACGTGCACTGTCCTCTAGTCCAAACGTCCCGCATGACACCCTCGACCCTCACGACCTCAGTTCCTCCCTGAACCTAGTCTCGGTCCCGTCATCGACCACGTTCGACCTTGAGCAACACCTGCACGTGAACAAAAACACAAAACAATTCCGAGCACAAGTCCACGACTTGACTCACATCAATCCATGCAAATACTCACACGAGCATTGCATAAAGTCCACTTCAAAACAAGCAACATGAAATTCTCACCAATTCCATTATCTCAAAATCAAATTAAACACAATTCCAGTTTTGCTCAAAAAAACATGTGTATGACGGACCAAATAATTTGGTCTGTCATACATGGGAAAAACGAAGTCGCCAAAAAGCATGTGTATGACAGACCAAAATTTTTGGTCCGTCATACATGGGAAAATCGAAGTCGCCAAAAAACATGTGTATGACAGACCAAACTTTTTGGTCCATCATACATGGGAAGAACGAAGTCGCCAAAAAGCATGTGTATGACAGACCAAACTTTTTGGTCCGTCATACATGGGAAAATCGAAGTCGCCAAAAAACATGTGTATGACAGACCAAACTTTTTGGTCGTCATACATGGGAAAAATGCTGTTTTCTTGGAAAAATGTCAAGCACAAGCACATTTTGCAAATTCAATTCTAAGCCAATTTTTCAGCACATGATTTCACAGAAAACACTTGTAAAATTGCCAAAACTCAAGCCCTATGTCAGGGTGCAAATCTGCCCAAGGACAGAAAGTGGGACAACATTGCAATTTTCCTAATCCCATCTAGGAACAGCACCAAAACATGAATCTTAGGCATGGAATCCCCCTTCTAACCAGCATAATAACCCTACAAATGGATCTACCAACGCTTACCTCCCTCGAAGAACCGTTCGATCGATGAAACCTTCTCCTCCCGGTCCCCCGATCTCCTTCCTCGCGCCAAATCCGCCGGATCCCCTCGTCGCGGAGCTTCCCAATGGTGAGGACAGCGGAATGGAGGGGTGTGGCAGCAAGGGGTGGGGGTGGATCTCTCCTAGGGCCGGCTAGGGGAGGTGGGGAGGTGGAGGAGGAAGGGGGAAGGGGTGGAGGCGCAAGGACACTAGGGGGGCGGCTAGGGTTGAGGGGGAGGGGTGGGCACAAGTGGGGGGTGAGGCGCATGGGCAGCAGCCTTGCTGCCCAAAACCCTCCCCCACATGGGCCAAGGATCCCCCACTTTGGCCCACGAAGGTCCCCCAAGGCCTGAGCTAGATCCCCCAAGGCCCAAACTCCCCCGGAAAGGCCCAAACTCCCCCGGAAAGGCCCAAACTCCCGGAAACGACCCAAAAACATGATACAAAAAATCATACCGTAAGGTTGGAAACGAAAATGTCTCAATCCATCATTTCGTAGTGTCACAAATAGAAGAGAAAAAGGAGTAATGCTCACAAAATGAAGCAACACGGGATCGAGTTAGAACTCCCTTACTAATGTCACCCAAGATTTGATCTATTGGGTGATCCTTCGAAATTTGGGTGTGGATTCTTGGTGGTAAGGCTTGAACTTCATCATGTTCCTCATCTTCTACTTGAATTGACTTGTCTTTGCTTGGCGTAGCCGATGTAGGTGGTTCCACTTGGATGGAAGATGGTCTGGCTTCGCGGTCATTTTCCTTTGGCTTGATGTATCCAATCGTCATATTCTTCATGGCTTGTTGCAATGCTTCATCACCTACATCATCCAAGTTTTCTTGCTCTTCTTGAGAGCCATTAGTCTCATCAAATTCAACATCACAAGTTTCTTCAACAAGACCCGAATTCTTATTAAAAACACGATAAGCCTTACTAGAAGAAGAATATCCAAGAAGAAAACCCTCATCACACCGGCTTTGAAACTTAGAGAGCCGAACACCTTTCTTCAAGATAAAACATTTACAACCAAATACTCGAAAGTACGAAATGTTTGGCCTCCTACCAACAAGAAGCTCATAAGAGGTCTTTTTCAAAAGCCGATGCAAATAGAGTCGATTTGTGGCATGGCAAGCGGTATTAATAGCTTCCGCCCAAAAATTGTCGGAAGTATGATACTAATCAAGCATCGTTCTTGCCATTTCAATTAATGTTCGATTTTTTCGTTCAACTACTCTATTTTGTTCTGGAGTATAGGTTGCGGAAAATTCGTGCTTTATTCCAAGTTCATCACAAAAATCCTCAATTCTTGTATTCTTGAACTCGGAACCATTATCACTACGGATTTTCTTAATTTTAAAATCAAATTCATTTTGAGCCCTTTTTGCAAAGTTTTTGAATATGTTTGGACCTTCAGATTTTTCATGCAAAAAGAAAACCCAAGTAAAACGCGAATAGTCGTCAACAACAACCAAGCAATAAGAGTTTCCACCAATGCTCCTATAGATTGTTGGGCCAAACAAATCCATATGTAGGAGCTCTAATGGTCTAGATGTGGACATGATACTTTTGGAAGGATGAGAGCTAGCAACTTGTTTGCCGGCTTGACAAGCACTACAAAGCTTGTTCTTCTCAAACTTTACATCCTTCAAGTCCACAACTAGATCATTTTTAAACAACTTCTTAAGTTGAATCATTCCTACATGATCTAGTCTTCTATGCCACAACCATCCCAAGGATGTCTTTGCAATTAAGCAAGTTTGAAGACAAGATGCTCGTGAGGAAAAATCAACAAGATAAAGATTGCCAAATCGAAAACCCTTAAAGACTAGAGATTTACCATTTTCTTTAAAGATTTCAGCACCATTGCTAGAGAAAGAGCAAGTAAGACCAAGATCGCAAATTTGGGCAATGGATAGCAAATTAAAATTTAACGTTTCAACTAAGGAAACATTTGCAATGGAAAGGTCATTAGAGATTGCAATCTTACCCAAACCTAATACCTTTCCTTTGCTATTATCGCCAAATGTGATCTTGTCATGATCTCCACCTCACTTTCAAATGTGGTGAATATTTTCCGGTCTCCGGTCATATGTTGAGTGCATCCGCTATCTAACACCCAATGTCGACCGCCGGTCTTGTAGTTCACCTACAAAAAGAAGGTCAAACCTTTTTAGGTACCAAAATTTGTTTGGGTCCTTGGAGGTTAGTAACTAAAGCTTTTGGCACCCAAATGGCATTCTTTTTGGAACCAAATATAGGTGTGCCTACAAACTTAACTACTACTCTACCATTTCTATCCTTTCTAAGCACATAGCAAGAATCATAGACATTATTCTTAGGAGCTTTAACCAACGAGCAATCGTTTGCCAAATGTCCAACCTCATGACACTTGTAGCAAAGGTTTCCGTTGGATTTGATAAACCTTGGGGTTTTGTTGCTCAATTTCTTACCCTTCTTTGGCACATAACCAAGTCATTCCTTGTTATATGAGCAACGTTGACTCCCCAAGATTTTATCAAGTATTTTCTTACCTTTGAAACACTTGTTCAAGCTCTTGTTTAACTTGACGACTTCCTTCTTGAGCTCATCATTCTCAACAACCAAGTTAATATCATTTTCTAACAAATATGAACTAGAGCAAGAACTAGAAGACATAGATAATAAGTCATCACAAGAAGTAGCAATGCTAGATTTAGATATAGAACATGACAAATCATTCATTGTAGGCAAAGCTTCAAATAGGTCACATGAGACTCCAACATTGTTTGTTGATTTAGAATCGATTTTGAGAAGGAGAGACTCATGTGTTTCTTTGAGCTCATCATAAGAGTCCTTGAGAGAGGTGAATTCCTTTTTCAAGACCTTATGTTTTGCCTTCTCTTTACCAAGATAATCGTTTAAATCAACAAGCAAGTCAAGAAGCTCTTCATAAGAGGGATCATCATCATCCTTAGAGTTTACCTTTTCTCCTTTTGCCATAAGGCATAGAGGAGTGACGAATGGTGATGATGCTTCCCGAATTGCGATACTAGCAAGGTTCTTCTTCTTTGATGGAGTGTCCTCTTCGGAAGAATCCGAATCCGAGTATTTTTCTTTAGAATTCCACTCTCCTATATGTGCTTCACCCTTGCCGTCTTTGTGAAGTCTTTTGAATAGTTTCTTCTTCCCTTCAAACTTCTTCTTTTTGGATGATTTTCCTTTGTCATCCTTCTCCCTCTTCTTTGGACAATGAGAAGCGAAGTGTCCCTTCGCATTGCACTCGAAGCAACGAACATTTGCAAATCGTTTATTACTTGAGTGTTCCTTGTTCTTGTATTTTTGAGAGAAGCTTGAATTTGAGCGCCTCTTCATGAATCTTTTCATTCTTCTCACTAGAAGCGCCATCTCTTCTTCGATATCACTTTCGGACTCATTAAGTGCTTATTCACTTGACTCCATGTTGGCTTTGAAGGCTAGATTCTTCTTCTTTGATGTGTTTTGCTCCAAGAGCTCCTCCTTTCTTTCTTGTACAATTCATTTGTAATGAGATTGCCCAAGAGAGCAATCAGCGTCAACTTGGTCAACTTGGGTGAGTTGAGGAAGAGAGTCACCAATGTCTCGTATTTTTCCGGAATAGCCCTAAGCATCTTACGAACAACATCAAGATTGGTTAGTGAACCCCCGAAGCCCTTGAGTTCATTTACTATGTTGTTTAACCTTGAATACATCTCAGTGATGTTTTCATGGGGCAACATAATAAAACTCTCATATTTGATTCTAAGCATATGTAGCTTGGCCTCTTTAACCGCGGATGTGCCCTCATGAATTTCGAAGAGGGTTGTCCAAATCTCATGAGCAGTTTCTAAATTTCTCACGCGATTGAACTCATCCGCGTTTAAAGCTCCAAACAAAGCATTCATGGCTTGAGCATTGAGGTGTGAGTTTCGTTCATCTTGATCAAGAGAGGTGGTTGGATCAAGTGACATAGCGAAACCTTCACCAACAATTCTCCATATGCTAGGACTCATGGCCTTTAAGTAAACGGTCATTCGAATCTTCCAATAAGCATAATTTGTGCCGTCGAAGAAAAGTGCCTTTCCTATGGATACACCCTCGCTAGCCATCCTTTTCTCTCTAGACGGTAAAGTCTATATATGAGAGACTAAGCTCTGATACCACTTGTAGGATCAAGGATAACCGACTAGAGGGGGGTGAATAGGAGGTTATAAAAATTTTCGACTCTAATTGCAATAACTAGACAATTGAAACTAGGAAGTACGAAATTTTCAATCAAGGCCTAAAATTTCTGTCTCTCTAATGTGCACCAACAAGATTAAGTCTACAAGCTTTAATGTAATCAAACTAGAGAATAATCTAAGAGAGCTAGCAATTCAATTGAAACAAATAACACAAGAATAGACAAACCACAAAATGGAGGCACACAATTTATCCCGTGGTGATCGGAGACTTGCCGGTCTCCCCTAATCCACGTTGAGGTAGCTTGACTCATTACAAGCAGGCTCCTTTGCGCAATTGAGCCTTTCCTCGTATTTTCGGGGTAGCTCTTCCTGTAACACCCCGGCATCTAGTATGCCCTGGATGTCACCAAACATAGGAGATACAGCAACTAAATACCACAATTAAAGATAAATTACAGCAAGGGTGCTAATGCTAAAACCGAAAATTTCAGCAGCATCCCCCTTGTTTTTCCATGATTTGAAGCAACAGCAATATTATGGCAAGATATATCATAATAAAAGACATCTAAAACAGCAATAGCAAATGATATAGCAACATCTTAAGTCTAAAATAATGAATCCAACCACTCCATAAACTGTAACACCCCAAAATTTTACTTGTCCTAAATTCATGTGTGATTTGGCACTTTGGTGAATTTTTGGAATTTTCTGGAATTTATTTGGAATTTATTTGAATTTATTCCATTTTTAAATAATTAAAGAATTTAATTTTGCAAATAAAATTTTGTTGGAAATATTTTATTTGAGTCCAAAATGATCCAAAGTATTTTCCAGAATTTTTCTGGAATTTTTCTGAGTCATTTGCTATTTTTAATGAATTAAATGAATTATCGAATTATTTTAAATATTAAATCGCTGGAAATTCAAACTCGGGTCAAGTACTGTTCATCCGACCGAAGTCGGAACCGAGTCGGACTCGAGTCCGACCGAGCCACGTGACTCGACCGAACCCACTCTAACCCTAATCAATCCCAACCGTTGGATCAAGATCCAACGGTGAGATCCGCCCGTCTGCGGTTCGAGCCGTATCCGGCCGGATCCGATCGCGCCGTCGCGATCGTGGCCGTTGATCGCGCCACGTGGGCGGCCGAGAGTCGCTGTCTTCGCCGAGACCGGCCGGACTCCGCCGCCGCGCCGCCAGTAAAGAACTAGGTTTCCGCTCAGGGCACGAACGCCGAGGCTATTTAAAGCGTGAGACGCCCCCGAGGTTGCCCTCATCCTTGCGCACCGTTCCCCGAGCCATCTCGCCGAGCCGCCGTCGTTTGCCGTGCGAGCTCGCCAGTAGTTGGAGGAAGTGACCGCGCGGTTTTGCTCGATTCCGCGCCGTCCGTCGTCTTCCGCCAGAAGGAGCCCAGATCCGAGTCCTCGCGTCGAGACGCACCGAAGGACCCTTCATCTCGCCGGAGCAACCGGAACGCCGTCGGGCTCGTCGTCGTTCTCGTCTCCGGTGCCCAAGCTTCGCCGTGCCATCGCCGGACTCGCGAGCTCGAGAAGGACCGTCCGATCGGTCGGACGGTTGAGGTGAGTTCACGTGTTCCAAACCCGATTAGATCTGGACCGTTGGATCAAGATCCAGCGGTTCACAATCGCCACGTCTTTATGCATGCGATTATAGGATTAGATCTGGACCGTCCGATCTAAATCGAGCGGCCCACGATCAACGAGTAGTTTCAGCGTGTTAACCCCTGGATCTAATCCGCGCGTTGAATTTCAAATCAACGGTCGTGATTGCGCCACGTGTCGGGAAGTTGGACCGACGCGGTCGGGCCCACACGCCCACACGCTGGCAGGACGCCGACACGCTGAGGCCCGTGTCGAGGGCCCGCATGTCGATGGTCGACCCGCCAGCGCCGACGTCACCCATGACGTCACGCGGGTCCCACTGCCGACTGCGTGTTGAGCCTCGCCGACGTCGGCGATGACGTCACCCGAGAGGCCCACATGTCGATCCACGTGAGCCGTGGGACCGAGTCCACGGTGGACCCGAGCCGAGCGTGGACCAAGTCCATGGACCGGTGACGTCGGCCCAATCACAGGATGCCACGTGTCCATGCTGACGCAATAATTAATTTCCGAAAAAAGAAAATGATTTATTAATTCGAATATTGATTCAAATTTAGATTCAAACTTCAAACGCTTATAACTTTTGCGTTTCAACTCCGATTTGAGTGATTCAAATTTCTAAATTTGTATAAAATTGAGATCTACCTAAATATGAATTTTATTTAATTTTTGGACTAAAGTTTTTCTCTGTAATATTATTTAATTGATTATTTAAACTTTAATAAATCATAACTTTTGCGTTTTAACTCCAAATTTGATTTATTCCAGTTTCTAAAAATCCAGAAAATTATGTTCTCTCTGTTTATGGATTTTATTTGGAGTTTTGGGATGTTTTTGCCTAGTGTTTATTTGTGTATTTGCTATTTGCACGCTTTACGAGTAGACGTTGAAGTGCCGAAAGGATTCGAGGGAGAAGTGTTGACTCAGGATCCAACTCAAGACCAAGAGCAAGTACTTTTTGAAGGCAAGTTGTGCTTTGACCATATTGATCCTATTTCGAAATCTATTTTGATTTAAACTATTGCATGCTAGTTCAAGTAGAAAGATACTTTGATTAAACATGGGGGTTAGATAAATACCAATTTGCTATATGACACCTTGATTACTTAAGTATGTGCCATGACCCTTTGTCACCCTAGTTGTGGTTTACTAGTTGGACATTATTAAATTGCCAACATGGGTTTAGATCGTTGTAGTATCTTTGCTTAGACACACTTTCGTGCTCATGACATGATTTTGGATAATCAAATGCTAATATTGACTTAATGATATATTGAACCTGTTTTGGAAAAGTATCATGTGATGTTGATGGCACGTGGTGCATGGTAATCAAGCGGGGTTTGATAAACAGATTTCGGCGGGGCATGTGGCAAGAGTAATCAGGTGGGCCGGTTGTGGCATTGGGGATGTTGATTTGGTTCTTGGGTAGTCTTGCCCTGGTCACTCTAAGGACTTAACCTTGCAAGCCTTTGAACTGGTCATACTTGCAACCACATGGGTGGAATGGGACGGCCCTAGTTGATTAAGTCGCTAAGGACTCACTTGTGGAGCCTCAGGGTGTCGATTACACCGTTTGTGTGATTATGCAGGGAGCGTATCGTGGTCGTGGCCAGATACCCATCTAACGGTGTGTTGGTCCCATACTTCGCCTTGGCTAAGGAAGGGATGGTGTAGAGCACTGACCTGAGAGGACCACCTGTGTTGTTTGAGGCTTAGAAGGCTTTATTCTGAGGAACTTCGCCTTTGTGGTGTTTGACTGTATCTTGTGGGTAAAGTGCATAACCTCTGCAGAGTTGAGAATCTATTTAAATAGCCGAGTCCACGGTACTGGACAATGCTCGGGAATTACAGTCAAGGGTTAGACTTTCTGAAAATAACTTGGATTTGAAAAGTTGGGTTGGTTTAACAATGAAGATGATGGAAATGTGGTTTAGGATGGGGAAAATGTTTATTAAATTTCTTGAGAAGTTATTTATGCTTTACTTATTTCTACTGCTTTCGAATCTACTTTTATTACTTGTCAAAAGTCATTTCTTCGCAAATATACCTTGAGCTATTCCTTTGTACCAAGCCATGCATATAGTATATTAGCTTGCATTCATGCATGACTTGCTGAGTACCAAGTACTCACCCTTGCCTCAACACAATACCAATGAAGAGGAGATTACGCCATTTCGGAGGAGGATTTCCAAGAAGACCCGTCTACTTAGGGATGCGAGCCGATCGGTTGCTGTGGTATCTTGGATGGCGCCACGGTTATTTGATTTTCATTTCTTTGTTATTTCTCTTTTAATAAGTTTCGCCTTGCGAGGCATATATTTGTAACTTGGCCATAAGGTCGAGTAACCCTTTGATTATTTAAATAAAGTACTTTGATAGTATCGTTTGGTATGATTGTGATATATACCGATGTTAAGACTGTGTGCACTAGCGCGTTCCTGGACTAGTGCTGAATACACAGAGGGTCCGGATTTGCAAATTCGGGGTCCCGACAGAGGTGGTATCAGAACCATACTTGACTGTAGGCTCAACCCTAAGTTAGAATGGTCGTAGTGAGGATAAAACCTATTTTCTAAAGCTAAAAATTTGAGAAGACAAGAAATGACATCTCGACTTACCCCCTTCTCTCTTTTCTTGTCTCTTGCTGAAATTTTCCCTTACCTTGTCACAATTTAAAAATTCCGAGTTCTTACGTAAAGCACTCTTGTGGCAGATGGAGGTTTTCTCGATGAGTGAGCATAGGTTCTATAGTGAGACTCCTTCGCCGAGTCGAGTCATAGAATAAAGAGTCACCCTTTAGGCGTTAGACTCCAGAGTTAGTTCAATTTGGATTTGTTTTGTTTGCTGAGTGTGCAGTATGTGTTGCAAGGCCCTTAGGCATTGTAAGCAGCCATACCAAGTTATTAATAATAAAGTTGGACCTTAAAGTTACCCCTTTCGCCCCGCATAAGTCCATACTACTTGTCTATTCTTGTTTCCCTCTCATCTCTAAACCTAGAGCAAATCGACAGATGGTGAACACCCGTGGGAACTTTGGAAGCAATGGGAGTGGTTCTCGCCCAGCAGAAAACCCCAATGATAGAGCACCAGCACCGCCAGTTGATATGCAGAATTTTGGAGCATTTCTTGCTGCTCAGACTCAGTTGATGCATGCTATGATGCAACAAATGCAGCACGTCACTGCTCAGGCCACTGCTAATCAAGTTAATCAGGGACCACGCCAGAATACAAGGCCGTCGAGTTCATGAGGACTCACCCACCCACTTTCTGCAGGAATGCCAATCCATTGGAGGCCGATGATTAGTTAAGATCAATCGAGAGGAAGCTACACATAGCTCAATGCATAGGGAATGAGAAGGTACTCTCGCTTCTCATCACCGAAGGAAACAATGGCCCGAATGGTGGGAGAACACATTGCCACCTTGAGAGAACCCTCAAGATATCACTTGGGAAGAGTTCACACCGCATTCGACAAAGATCACGTGCCTGAAGGAATCATGGACCTTAAGAAGGAGGAGTTCAGAGCATTAAAGCAAGGTAATCGGCCCGGTGGCCGACTACGAACAAGTTCACACAGCCTAGCGCGCCACGCACCGAGGATGTAGCGACAGATAAATCCAGACGATCCACGTTTTATGAAGGGACTTAACTCGGGATTGCAAGTAGGGTTGATCACCCACACCTTTCCAGATTTCCAAGAGTTGGTGAATAAGGCACTTATTCTTGAGGACAAGCGCAAGGAACCGGATGAGAACAGAAGCGCAGGATGCAACAAAGAAGGATCACGCCAGTGGAACGCAATAGCTTGAGAGTTGCACCAAGTCAATTCTTGATTCCAACCACGTATCGACAAGGGACACCATCCCAGCACCAAGACCTGCCAATCGTAACTACCAAACCCCAGCCCCGCTAGAAACGCTACTCCGTGCGATCGGCAAGGAATAGTGAGGCGTTACAAGCGCAACGAGCCAGGACACTTTGCCAACAGCTTGTCCGAAGAAGACAGCGAGGCGACCCGATTCGCTTCAACCTAGGAACCACCCAGCTAGGGCGCCAAAGACCAGAGCCACACCCTGCATCGTGGTGAGAGGCCGGGTCAACCATGTCACCGCAGATGCACCGCAGAATGCTACGGACGTCGTCTTGGGTAAGTTACTTGTTAACTCAAGACTGCAACCGTTTTGTTTGACTCTGGAGCTTCGCATTCGTTTGTTTCGCAAGGCTTTGCTACTAGAAATGATTTAAGGATTGCAAGACTTAAGTGCATGCTTTTAGTTCAAACCCCTGGTTCCGAACTCCGAACGAAAGTAGGATGTTCCGGGGTGAGAATACTAATAGGTGGAATAGAGTTCCTAGCAAACCTTTTAATTTTGGAGACCCAGACCTTAGATGTTATATTGGGAATGGATTGGTTATCCAAGCACAAGGCCGTATTGGACTGTGGACGAAGGACTATCTCAGTTGAGAGCCCGTGTGGGAAGAAAGTGGAATTTCAAGCCACTGCAGTTAGAGATGGTCAGTTGATGGTTAACAGTACCAAGGCAATCAGCATAGAGGATGTCCCGAAGAGTGAATGAGTACCCGATGTTTTCCCGAGGATCTACCTGGTATGCCGCTGACAGGGACATAGAGTTTGTGATAGAGCTTGTACTGCACAAAGCACCGATAGCAAAGAGACCCTATCGGATGTCTACCGAGGAGTTGGTAGAGATGAAGAAACAAATAGAAGAGTTAATGGAGAAAGGATTTATCGAGGCCGAGTTCGTCGCCGTGGGGAGCACCAGTTTTGTTTGTCAAGAAGAAGGACGGGAGTTTCGGGATGTGCATTGACTACCGTGCACTCAATGAAGTCACCGTGAAGAATAAGTATCCGCTACCCAGGATTGATGATTTGTTTGATCAGCTTAAGAGGAGCCGAGTTTTCTCCAAGATTGATCTCGAGATCGGGATACCATCGATTGAAGATCCGATCGTAAGATATTCAAAGCGCATTCTCGCCAAGATATGGACATTACGAGTTCACGCAGTTATGTCCTTTGGGCTGACGAATGCGCCAGCCTATTTCATGAATATGATGAATAAAGTGTTCATGGAATATTTGGACAAGTTTGTCGTCGTGTTCATAGACGATATCCTAATCTACTCCAAGACAGAGGATGAACATGCCGAACACTTAAGGCGAGTTTTGGAAAAGCCGAGGAACAAAGCAACTTTTCGCCAAGTTCAGCAAGTGTGATTTACGGAAGGACAAGGTGGAGTTTCTTGGACATGTAATGACCGCATGAGGAAGAGTCGCCAGTAGATCCAAGCAAAGTAGAAGGCGTGTTACATTGGGAGCACCAAGATCGTGACCATTCGGAGTTTCCTTGGAATGGCAGGATACTACCGCCGTTTCATTGAAGGCTTCTCGACAATTGCGAAACCTCTTACGCAATTGCTGAAGAAGGGAAAGGAAGTTTGCATGGACGCCGGAATGTGAGAAAGGATTTCAGGAGCTGAAGAAGCGATTGACGTCAGCACCAGTGTTAGTTCTACCGGATGTTGCTCAAAGCTTCGATGTTTATTGTGACGCATCGCGCCAAGGACTTGGATGTGTGCTGATGCAGAATGGAAAGGTTGTCGCTTATGCATCAAGGCAGTTGAGGCCGCATGAGGAAAATTATCCGACACATGACCTAGAGTTAGCTGCCGTAGTGCATGCCTTGAAGATATGGCGTCACTATCTGATCGGGAACAGATGTGAAGTGTATACGGATCATAAGAGCCTTAAGTACATATTCACCCAGTCGGATCTGAATATGAGGCAGAGGAGATGGTTAGAGTTGATCAAGGACTACAATGTTGGAATCCATTACCATCCCGGGAAGGCCAACGTAGTAGCCGATGCTCTGAGTCGGAAAAGCCATACCGTGAGTACGTTGCTAGCCACAAGCCAGGATGAGTTATGTAAGGATTTTCAGAAAATGAAGATTGAGGTTGTACCTAGCGGATTCTTGGCCGCATTGGAAGTAAAGCCTACCTTAGAGGACCAGATCCGAGAAGGACAGAAGGATGATGACAAGATCCGCAGGATTAAGTCCATCAAGGAGGAAGGCAAGGCAGATGACTTCAAATTGGATGAGCAGGGCACGTTGTGGATGAGGGATCGCATTTGTGTGCCTAACAAAAAGGAGTTAAAGCAACTGATTCTGGAAGAAGCCCATGACTCTAAGTACTCAATTCACCCTGGAAGCGCCAAGATGTATCAGGATCTGAAGGAGAGATTCTGGTGGCCGAGTATGAAACGTGAAGTTGCCGAGCATGTTGCATTGTGCGACGATGCCGTAGAGTCAAGGCAATGCATCGAGAGACCAGAGGATTGCTACAAATTACCGAAGATACCCGAGTGGAAGTGGGAGGAAATCGGAATGGATTTCATTACCGGCTTGTCAAGACTCAAGGGGTTATGACTCCATATGGGTTATAGTGGATCGCTTGACCAAAGTAGCCCATTTTATCCCCGTGAAGACCACCTACTCGGGAGATAAGTTAGCAGAGTTGTACATGATCGAGGATTGTTTGTTTGCACGGAGTGCCAAAGAGGATTGTATCGGACAGGTACCCAATTTACCTCAAGGTTTTGGAATAAGTTGCATGAAGCCATGGGAACCCGTTTGAACTTCAAGATCTGACTTATCATCCATGCAGACGGATGGACAGACCGAAAGAGTCAACCAGATTCTGGAGGATATGTTGAGAGCTTGTGCATTGGCTTATGCTACCTCTTGGGATAAAAGTTTGCCGTATGCCGAGTTCGATTACAACAATAGTTATCGAGGCTAGTTTACGATGTCACCTTTTGAGGCCTTTGTATGGTCGACCTGTCGGACGCCATTGAATTGGAATGAGACCGCGAGAGCCGTGTCTTTGGGCCTGATATTCTTCAAGAAGTCGAAAACAGTCGCCATGATTAGGGAAAGGTTGAAGATAGCCCAATCTCGACGTAAGAGTTATCTTGACAATCGTCGCCGAGATTTGAGTTTTGAACCGTAAGACTTTGTATACCTCGAGTTACGCCTCTCGGGGAGTTAAGAGGTTCCATGCCAAAGGGAAACTTGCACCCTGCTATGTTGGACCATTTAAGATTTTGAGCCGCAGAGGCGGTTGCTTATCACCGGAGTTGCCACGATCGTTGGCGAGGAGTACATGATGTATTCCATGTGTCCTAGCTTAAAGAAGTGTCTCCGAGTTCCCGAGGAAATGCAGACCGTTTGAATCAATTGAGTTGCAAGAGGATTTGACTTATAAGGAGTATCCCGTGAGGATTCTAGACACAATGGATCGAGAAACTAGAAACAAGTCAACCCGCTTTTGTAGAGTTCGGTGGAGCAACCATGAAGAAAGCGGTCGACTTGGGAGCCGAAGAGGATTTGAAGAAAGAATTTCCAAACCTATTCCTTTAGTAAGCCCTGAATCTCGGGACGAGATTCTATTAAGGGGAGGTTTGTAACACCCCAAAATTTTACTTGTCCTAAATTCATGTGTGATTTGGCACTTTGGTGAATTTTTGGAATTTTCTGGAATTTATTTGGATTTATTTGGAATTTATTTGAATTTATTCCATTTTTAAATAATTAAAGAATTTAATTTTGCAAATAAAATTTTGTTGGAAATATTTTATTTGAGTCCAAAATGATCCAAAGTATTTTCCAGAATTTTTCTGGAATTTTTCTGAGTCATTTGCTATTTTTAATGAATTAAATGAATTTATGGGAATTATTTTAAATATTAAATCGCTGGAAATTCAAACTCGGGTCAAGTACTGTTCATCCGACCGAGTCGGAACCCGAGTCGGACTCGAGTCCGACCCGAGCCACGTGACTCGACCGACCCACTCCTAACCCTAATCAATCCCAACCGTTGGATCAAGATCCAACGGCCGAGATCCGCCTGCACGGTTCGAGCCGTATCCGGCCGGATCCGATCGCTGCGGCGATCGTGGCCGTTGATCGCGCACGTGGGCCGAGAGTCGTCGTCTTCGCCGAGACCGAAGCCGACTCGCCGCCGCGCTCGCCGCCAGTAAGAACTAGGTTTCCGCTCTAGGCACGAACGCCGAGGCTATTTAAAGCGTGAGACGCCCCCGAGGTTGCCCTCATCCTTGCGCACCGTTCCCCGAGCCATCTCGCCGAGCCGCCGTCGTTTGCCCGTGCGAGCTCGCCAGAAGTTGGAGGAAGTGACCGCCGCGTTTTTGCTCGATTCCGCCGTCCGTCGTCTTCCGCCGAGAAGGAGCCCAGATCCGAGTCCTCGCGTCGAGACGCACCCGAAGGACCCTTCATCTCGCCGAGCAACCCGGACGCCCGTCGGGCTCGTCGTCGTTCGTCTCCGGTGCCCAAGCTTCGCCTGCCATCGCCGGACTCGCGAGCTCAGAGGACCGCCGATCCAGATCGGACGGTTGAGGTGAGTTCACGTGTTCCAAACCCGATTAGATCCGACCGCTGGATCAAGATCCAGCGGTTCACAATCGCCACGCGTCAGCAAAGGCGATTATAGGATTAGATCTGGACCGTCCGATCTAAATCGAACGCCCACGATCAACGAGTAGTTTCAACGTGTTAACCCTGGATCTAATCCGCGCCGCTGAATTTCAAATCAACGGTCGTGATTGCGCCACGCGTGTCGGGAAGTTGGATCGACGCGGTCGGGCCGCCGCCCACACGCGCAGCGTCAGGTAGACGCTGACGCGCGGGGCCCGCGTGTCAGAGGGCCCGCATGTCAGTGGCTGACCCCGCCAGGCGCTGACGTCACCCATGACGTCACAATGGGTCCCACCTGTCAGCACCGTGGGCTGAGCCCCGCTGACGTCAGCGATGACGTCACCCGAGAGGGCCCACATGTCAGTCACGTGAGCCGTGGACCGAGTCCACGGTGGACCCGAGCCGAGCGTGGACCAAGTCCATGGACCAGCTGACGTCAGCCGCCCAATCAGAGGCTGCCACGTGTCCATGCTGACGCAATAATTAATTTCCGAAAAAAGAAAATGATTTATTAATTCGAATATTGATTCAAATTTAGATTCAAACTTCAAACGCTTATAACTTTTGCGTTTCAACTCCGATTTGAGTGATTCAAATTTCTAAATTTGTATAAAATTGAGATCTACCTAAATATGAATTTTATTTAATTTTTGGACTAAAGTTTTTCTCTGTAATATTATTTAATTGATTATTTAAACTTTAATAAATCATAACTTTTGCGTTTTAACTCCAAATTTGATTTATTCCAGTTTCTAAAAATCCAGAAAATTATGTTCTCTCTGTTTATGGATTTTATTTGGAGTTTTGGGATGTTTTTGCCTAGTGTTTATTTGTGTATTTGCTATTTGCACGCTTTACGAGTAGACGTTGAAGTGCCGAAAGGATTCGAGGGAGAAGTGTTGACTCAGATCCAACTCAAGACCAAGAGCAAGTACTTTTGAAGGCAAGTTGTGCTTTGACCATATTGATCCTATGTAGAAATCTAATTTGATTTAAACTATTGCATGCTAGTTCAAGTAGAAAGATAAGAAGATTAAACATGGGGCATAGATAAATACCAATTTGCTATCTTACACCTTGATAACTTAAGTATGAGCCATGACCCTTTGTCACCCTAGTTGTGGTTTACTAGTTGGACATTATTAAATTGCAAACATGGGTTTAGATCGTTGTAGTATCTTTGCTTAGACACACTACGTGCTCATGACATGATTTTGGATAATCAAATGCTAATATTGACTTAATGATATATTGAACCTGTTTTGGAAAAGTATCATGTGATGTTGATGGCACGTGGTGCATGGTAATCAACTGGGTTTGATAAACAGATTTCGACTGGGGCATGTGGCAAGAGTAATCAGTGGGCCGGTTGTGGCATTGGGGATGTTGATTTGGTTCTTCGGGTAGTCTTGCCCTGGTCACTCTAAGGACTTAACCTTGCAAGCCTTTGAACTGGGTCATACTTGCAACCACATGGCTGGAATGGGACAGCCCTAGTTGATTAAGTCGCTAAGGACTCACTTGTGGAGCCTCAGGGTGTCGATTACACCGCTTGTGTGATTGTACGGGGAGCGTATCGTGGTCGTGGCCAGATACCCATCTAACGGTGTGTTGGTCCCATACTTCGCCTTGGCTAAGGGAAGGGATGGTGTAGAGCACGAACCTGAGAGGACCACCTGTGTTGTTTGAGGCTTCGAAAGGCTTTGTTACTGAACTTCGCCTTTGTGGTGTTTGACTATCTTGTGGGTAAAGTGCATAACCTCTGCAGAGTTGAGAATCTATTTAAATAGCCGAGTCCACTGTGATCGACAATGCTCAAATTACAGTCAAGGGTTAGACTTTCTGAAAATAACTTGGATTTGAAAAGTTGGGTTGGTTTAACAATGAAGATGATGGAAATGTGGTTTAGGATGGGGAAAATGTTTATTAAATTTCTTGAGAAGTTATTTATGCTTTACTTATTTCTACTGCTTTCGAATCTACTTTTATTACTTGTCAAAAGTCATTTCGCAAATATACCTTGAGCTATTCCTTTGTACCAAGCCATGCATATAGTATATTAGCTTGCATTCTGTGCATGACTTGCTGAGTACCAAGTACTCACCCTTGCCTCAACACAATACCAGTTGAAGAGGAGATTACGCCAGTTTCGGAGGAGGATTTCCAAGAAGACCCGTCTACTTAGGGATGCGAGCCCGATCAGTTACTGTGTGGTATCTTGGATGGCGCCACGGGTTATTTGATTTTCCGCTGCTGTTATTTCTCTTTTAATAAGTTTCGCCTTGCGAGGCATATATTTGTAACTTGGCCATAAGGTCGAGTAACCCTTTGATTATTTAAATAAAGTACTTTGATAGTATCGTTTGGTATGATTGTGATATATACCGATGTTAAGACTGTGTGCACTAGCGCGTTCCTGGACTAGTGCTGAATACACAGAGGGTCCGGATTTGCAAATTCGGGGTCCCGACATAAACTATAATGAAGTAAATGATAAAATCAAGCACACAATCAAGCCATTCTCCAAGTTTCATCGCAACAATCTTATTATCATAACTCCAATTGATAAAATTGTCTAAATGTGTGGAGCTACGTGAAGAAGTGTAGCTAAACCCCTTTCCCGCATGCCGATTTCATGGTACCTAAAACATCATAAAACACAAGCGTGAGTTCATCACTCAGCAAGTATATTGCAATGGAACAAAGAGAACAGTTTTCAATGATAACATCACTACATCTCATACTTAACATCATATTCATGGCATAATCTCATATTCAACATCATAACCATGTCATAGTCTCGTTGTATACATCTCATTAACATCAACATATGTGCAATGCAATGCACATGTCTCCTCGAAGCACATATCGGTATTGCCGAGTGCACACCCGTCGGCGTGCACCCTCTTTCCCCTTCCATCCCGTAGATGGAGGGTGCCTACTCTTACTGACTCGCTCCCATACACGACCATGGATGGGACTACGAGGTAGGTCTTTCGTGTTCACTACGTGTGAACACAGAGGCCCGCATCAGAATGGGACGCCTCTTCTATTATGAATGCACATATGACATGAACATGTATAAACTTGCATAAACATTTAATACAACAATTTCATAACCAATATGAAACCATGTTCATCATATCATAGGCAAATATCAATCATGGCAAGTTAGCATATCATGTAATCATGTTGCACTTAAGCAAGTCTAGCAATCATACAACACCCAAACCCATTCCAATACACTTGCCTTCAACCGTGGGCGACGGATTGGTGAGAGGTTGAGGGCACACCCATGGTCACACCACCTGCACATAGGTACCACACACTCAAAACATGCCCTCAAAACAGTACATGAACGATCATCTACCCCGACTTCGCAAACTACCCCTAAAACCCGAAAATAGAAAATCTGTCCAGACGGGACAACGGGCTTCCAACTAGCATAACTTGAGTTATAACTCTAAATCAAGCAAATGAGTACATTTTATCTAAGCTTAGGAAATTTTCTAACTTTTTCTAAGTATTGGCGAAGAATGAATCGGCTTCTAAAATTGTCTAATCTACAGATCAACACGGTTTGTCCCAACCAAGTCACAGTTTTGACAACGTTCGGTAAAATAGCCATAACTTTTAAACGGCTTATCGGAATTTCACGTTCTTGGTACTCACTGAAAGGTAATTAAATTATCTACAACTTTCTCAATAGACGGGCGACCAAATTCCAACTCTAAAAACCCTAATACCGCGACCGAAGTAGACTGTCCGGGATTGGCCGAGGCTACTGCGCGAAACAGATCTACTAAACGAATCTATACCTCTAATTACAGCACCTAAACATCAAAATTAGCCATGAATTTACCCATCTAACAGTACCTAGACCACCCCGAGCAAGACTCCAAATCCTTACCTCTTCTTGGCGAGACACTCGATCGACGAACTTCACCTCCTCGCAGCTCGATCTCCTCTCCAAACGCCGGGGACGCCGGAATCGCCGGTTCCCCGTGGATGGAGAGCTCCCAAACAACAAGATCACATGGAAGGGAAGGCCCTAGGGCCGGCTAGAGGAGGTGGGAAGGTGGAGGAGGAAGGGGGTGCCCAAGGGGAGGGGAGGCGCCCAAGGGGGTGGCGGCTTGAGGGAGGAAAGGGGGAAGGGAAAGGCGGCTAGGGTTGGGAGGCACAAGGGGGGCATAAGGGAAGGGTGCTGCCCTCCACCTCCTCCTCATGGGCCGAGAAGCCTCCACCTATGGCCCAAGAAGGTCCCCCAAGGCCCAAACCAGCTCCCGCTAGGCCCAAACTCCCCCGGAGAGGCCCAAACTCTGAAAACGGCCCAAAAACACGCTACAACAGTCATACCGAATTGCTGGAAATTGAAAATGACTCATACCGTCATTCCGTAGTGTCACACTTCCCCACTCTGGGTAGGCGAGCTCCATGCCTTCACAACCAATCGAGTCTTCTCACAATCACCTTTGAGAAGATCACGATCCAATCGCCGCTAAGCCATCTAGGAGGTGGCAACCTCCAAGAGTAACGAACCTGGGCTTCACTTGATGATCCTGAATGATTTTGATGGCTCAATGAATGATTGAAATCAAATTGCTCAAAACCTTCTCTCCTTTTCTCTCAATCTTGTGAATTGAATGCACTTGAGAGTGGAGAGGATTGCTAGGGCATAGAATGAAGTTAATGTGGTCACCAACCAGCCCAAGGATGCAGGTGGGGGGTATTTATAACCCCCCTCAAGAATTATAGTCGTTGGGGAAATTTTCTGAAAAATCAGCCGAGGCCGGCACTACCGCACTCATAGGGCCGGTAGTGCCGCCCTCAATTCAACGGCATTCTTCTCTCTGTAATAAATGCGATGTCAGTACCGTTGGCTGGTAAAAATAATGATGGCACTATCGCTAGAGAAGGTCGGTAGTGCTGACTTTCAATCGGCAGAAAACTTCCCGTTCTGTTGGATAGGTACCGCAGGTATTAGGGTGGTACTGCCGCTTGAGGCCGGTAGTACCGCTGGAATATATGTGGTAGTGCCGCTCCGATCTCAACCAAAAACACTGCTACTATTAAATAACTACCGTAGTGTAACTTGCGGTACTACTGTTCATGGCCGGCAGTACCGCCATACCTCTCCGGTAGTGCCGATCAGATGAGAACGAAATGCATCCGTTTACGCCGTAAAGTCGAGGTTATATGCACTGCATCACAAGACGGGGCCGAGAGTACCGCATATATACTGTCGGTAGTGCCGCTTAAGGGCTGAAATGCTGATTTCAAAAGAAACTTTTAAATGCGAGTTGAGCAAATGATTCAACCACTAAATTGAGCCATAAATGAATGCTTTTTAGACTTCAAGCTACTAGACTAAGTCCCTCTTAATAGTACGGCGTCTAAAACTAGAAAATCCGATCTTTTCTCTAGACTCCGAGATCGATAAAAAGAAAATAGATGCAATAACCTTTCTTTCCGCTGCTTGGCCTTGAGCTTATGTGCATAGTCACTCTTGCGTGGGTTCCTCTTGTGCTCAAATGGTGAAGACTAACTCCCTCTTGCAATCTCAAGAAAAATTGTTAGTCCACAATAACCGATTGTCCTTAATTACCAAAACTACTCACAAATCGGAGGCCTAGATGCTTCAGCCTCCGGCCGCCTGTCGTCGCACTGCCTCACCGAACTACTATAAAAGCCACTCGAAACCCTCGTTCCAACTTGCCCCTCCCCTCTCCGCTCTCTGTGGTGAGACCCTTCCCTCTTCCTCGCTCTCGCCCCCAACTCCGGCCTCCGCAGCGCCCCGCCACCACCCAGCCCAGGCGCCCCAAACCCTAGCCGCCACTCAAGTCGGGCGAGCCAGCTCGGCTGGTCCAAGCCTCCATGGTCGCCGCGTTGGGCCGGCCCACCTGCCCTAACACGTGCGCGCGCCGCAGGCCTCCGGCCGAATGGGCCAAAATTCGACCCGAGCGACCCATTACTGTTCAAACCCTTTTTCCATTTTATTTTTTGGATTTTAATTGATTATTAAATCCAAAAATTCATTTTAAATTCCAGAAAAATCCCAAAAATCCCAGAAAAATCCAGGAATCCCCAAAAAAATCCTAAAAATACATATTCCCAACCGTTTCGTGCCACTGAGTCCAAAAATGACCTCCGTTCCGCCATTCGAAGCTCCCAAAACTCCAGAAATGACTGTTTTGCCCTCCGACTCTCTCCTGACCCGTTTTCGGCTTCCGTTTCAATTTTCATTTTCGTTTTCGGTTTTTGTTTTCCCGTTTATTTACTGTTGTTCGCCTGTTTGTGCTAGATTCGACTGTCGAGCCACCCCAGGAGCAGGAGCTGGACCGGTCGGAAGTGAGTACGACTACGTCCACTACGATTTAGTATATTCAGCCGCCGAGCAAGGCAAGCCGCACTCTGTTGCTCACATTGCACCCAAATCATGCTTGTTATATTAGTAATTAATTTCTATCGCATTATTTTAATATGTATGTTGAATTATTGAAACTCGTTATATTGGAATGACATGATGCCTAGGTAATGCTGAATTATTCTTAAACATCCTTGATACTATTGAACCATATTAAAACCTTGTTTAACCCTAGATGTTGATTTTGCAACCGTAATTATTATTAATCCTGTAAGTTTATTTCAGAATCTTTGAAAAAGAAAATAAAATGTTGGCGAGCCGCCGGCTCGAAGTTTATAAAAGTGCTACAGTCAGGGGGGACAGTATTGGACTAACAACGAGGTGGATTTTGAGTCCCATCCCTGGCTGATGATTAATGCCATGGTTGGTTTGGCTGCCGGTACGTGTTGGTACCGGATGGGTTTGTGAATGTGTAAGGCTTGATCTTTGACAATGTAAGGTTAATAACCCCCTTGAGCAAAGTAAATAACTTAAGTGTTGCGCTCAACCACAAGTCGGGCTGGTCAGTGGGCATGTTTCCAACATAGCTCAGTACATTGGTCATTTCCTGGAAAATTGATTAAATTGGTGGTACCATTCTCAGAGGAGAATGGGGATCAGCCTTCCTGGCAGGGAAGTACCTGAAGGGGTGGAACGGAAATGGGTCATGTCGCGCCATTCTCCGATTCTCACAACGGTAGGTGCTCGTTTAGAACAGTGGGTTCTAAATGCACTATTCAGACCTATCGGTTAAGAACTGAATCCATGAACTGAATCCATGAATGATTCAACAAAAAGGCATTGATGAAATGAAATAGCTCTTCTCCATTCTCTTCGTTGTTCTGGTTCCTTCTGTTCTTCCCATCTGCTTCCTCTGTATTTCCTAAAGATGACCACCGAATGAATGATCGCCTTAGGTTTGTATCGAGGCTAAAGGATATCACAACTGGTATCAGAGCAGCATCAATTAGGGTTTTCAAGTAGTCTGGAGCTGTAAAATTCCGGCAGAGGGTTGGGGAACTTGAGGGAAAGTTCAGTGTACCTCAACGATCCCTATGAAATTCCAAGATTCCGGTTAGCTCGACTAAGCAGCCATCAAGTACGGCTCCGCCTAAACCCTCGGTGCAAGCCCAATTCGTCTTGGAGGCGATGGGCGAGGCAACTACGTAGGCGGAAGGGAAATGGAGCTTTGGTGAAAGAGAGCCTCGATTTGTTTTTCACCTGGATCAGGGCCATGGAGCTGGCTCAACAGCAAATGGCTACCCAAGTGGAGTTGGCGGCAAAGATTGTGGAAACTCACATGTGGGAGCAACAGACGTTGAGCAAGCAATTGGAGGCGACGGCTCAGGCAGTGGCAAGGATCTCGATGTAGCGAGCGGCTTCGGCGGCCAGAGAAGGGGAACGAGAGATGAACTCATCAGGGGACAAACACAAGGCGTGTTGACTCCAACGCCGAAGAAGGGACTCTGTACGAGCGCTAAAGCGCCGTTGTTACAGATGCCTTCCAGCGTGCCTCTGGGATGTTCGATAAAAGGCCACCCTAGTCTGTGATCACATCAAATTCGGGTTCACAGTTAGTCAAAGAGTGTTTTCCGTAATCCTCTGCCAAAAATGTCATTCCCGAAGTTTGATGGAGATAACCCATGGATTTGGAGAGACAAGTGTATGGATTATTTCAGAATGTATAATATATCAGACACATTGTGGGTTACTACTGCCACTCTACATATGGAAGGCAATGCTGCTAAATGGCTGCAGGCATTCAAGGTAAGAAATGAGTTAGGAACATGGGAGCAGTTCATTTGAACGGTAGAGAAGAAGTTTGGTGCATACAACCACCGAAAATCATTGAGTGATTTGCAAGAATTGAAGTAAACTGAATCAGTCAAGGAGTACCAAAAGCAATTTGAAGAAGCAATGTATTAAATTTCCATATTCAATCTTTATTATGATGAAGAATTTTTTGTTTCTCAATTCATTAATGGATTGAAGGAAGAAGTGCGTGGACCAGTGCAAAGTCAGATTCCAGAATCAATGGAAAGGATAGCTCTGCTAGCAAGAATTCAACAGGAGATCCAAGATAAATTGAGAAGTAGTAAATTGAAACTGTCAGGAGGCCATGAAGGACTTGGGGGAGGAAAGATTAAACCAAACTACAATGTGGTAAAGGTAGCTCAAGGGGAACTTTGGAAGGCACGGCAACTTCAAGAATATCGGAAAGCTAATGGCCTCTGTTATCAGTGTGGGGAGAAATATGAAGTGGGGCATCATCTTCAATGTAGAAAGTGCAGGCAGGTTCAAGTGCAAGCCATAGAAGTCAAAGAAGCTAATGAATGGCTATCGGATGAAGTACTGGACAAGTTTGAAATGGCTGAATTGGGAAGTGATGAACTATACAAGTTGTCACTCAATGCTGTTGCAAGGACTGGAGAAGTCAAGACAGTGAGGTTGATAGCCCTCATCAAGAATCAGATCATGCTGGTTTTAGTGGACTCAAGCAGTTCTCATAGCTTTGTGAGTGCCAAGTTTTTGGAATGACTTGGTTACCACAACCAAATTGAAACCTGTGATGGTATGAGTGCTAAATGGTGATCTATTGAAATGTGACCAACAAGTACAAGATTTCAAATGGTGGATTCAAGGTCATACTTTCAAAACAGACATGAGAGTGTTGGAGTTAGGAGCTTATGATGCTATTTTAGGAATTGATTGGCTTAAGAAGCATAGTCCTATGAGCTGCCATTGGGAGAACAAGACTTTAGAGTTTCAGCATGGAGACTAGACAATTATGTTACAAGGGGTTTGTTCCTCACTACAGGATGAACTACTAGAGCTTTTAGTTGAACAATACAAGAAGTGGCAAAAGGGAAATGAGGTGTGGGCTCTGGTAGTGGTGGAAGAACCACCGAGTGAAGCCAATAATGCTATACCATTGGAGATTAGTGCGGTTCTGCAGAAGTATGAAGAGGTGTTTGGATAACCCAAGAGTATACCACCATCTCGAGAGTTTAACCATACCATACCCTTGCTTCCAAATGCTATACCAGTGAATTCATGTCCTTATCGACACTCGCCATTGCACAAAGATGATATTGAGAGGCAAATCAAGGAAATGTTGGAATCTGGAATGATAAAATGTAGCATAAGTCCTTTTGCCTCTCCAGTCTTATTAATTCAAAAGAAGGATGGAACATGGTGTTTTTGTGTGGATTATCATCGGCTGAACGATCTCACAATCAAGAATAAGTTTCCTATGCCTGTAATAGATGAGTTATTGGATGAACTATCAGGGACAAAGTATTTTTATAAGCTTGATTTGAGAGCTGGGTATCACCAAATCTGTATGAAAGAAGAGGATGGAGAGAAAACTGCATTCAAAACGCATCATGGCCATTATCAGTTCAGAGTGATGCCCTTTGGGCTCACCAATGCACTGGCGACATTCCAGTGTGTCATGAACTCAGTTTAAACCCATATCTATGCAAGTTCATTTTAGTCTTCATAGATGATATTTTGGTGTATAGTCGTAGCTTGGATCAACATGTGGAACATCTTAAACTGGTCCTGGAATGGTTATGGGGACATCACTTCCTTGTTAAGCGCTCAAAGTGTTCATTTGCTCAGCGACAGCTAGAATACCTTAGTCATGTTATTTCAGAATAAGGGGTAGCATTCGATCCCAAGAAGACTCAAGCCATGTTAGCTTGGCCGACACCAACCACGGTTACAGAATTGCGAACTTTCTTGGGTTTGACAGGTTATTACCATAAATTTGTATGCCATTATGGTATAATTGCAAAACCACTTACAAATCTTTTGAAGAAGAAAGAAATTAAATGGGAGAAGTAGGCTCAATAAGCTTTTACCAGATTAAAGGAAGCAATAGCATCTACACTGGTGTTAGCTCTATCGGATTTCAACAAATCATTTACTGTGGAGACGGATGCTTGTGATGGGGGAATAGGGGTTGTGCTGATGAAGGGGAGCACCCAGTGGCATTTCTAAGCAAAGCACTTGGGGTGGTTCATCAAAACCTATCCATCTATGAGAAAGAGTTCTTGGCGGCCATAATGACAGTAGAATGATGGAGGACTTGTTTACAGCAGGGAGAATTTACCATCCGGATAGAACACCGTAGTTTGAGTTATTTAGATGAACAATAGCTACAGTCTCTAATGCAACGCAGAGTTATGACTCGTCTCATGGGACTTCAATTCAAGGTCATATATAGAAAAGGGAAGGTGATTGTTGTGACGGATGCTTTGTCTCGCATTGGCCATTTGATGATGATGCAACTGAAATCTAAGGTTCAGCCAGCTTGGATTCAAGAAGTTGTCGACTCATATGTAACTGATAGCAATGCACAGGAAAAACTCCGAATGATCGAGATGGCGATCAGAGTGGGGTGAAAGATCCCAAATAAAATTTCCCCCCACTCAAAATACTCCAAACAATCCCGCAAGAAAAATTTGAGAGATCCAAAGATGTTTCTTCAAACCGGTGCTCCTCAAATTTACCAACCCGTAAAAACCGGAACAACTAGACAACTATGTATACTCCTAACTTGCATGGATGAGAACCATGAAACATATGAGGGATTTTTGAATCACAATCCTGGTTGTCAAGTGTCCAAACAAAAAGAAATCAATTCAAACATTGCTTTTTGAAAAGAGATCAAGCCAAATCACCAAAGTCTCGTTTAGAAAAGCGAAAGCAGAATTTTCAGGAATTGTCATCACTTGGAGCAGGTGGTTGGTGGATTTATGTTACTCTAAATTTTTTGAGAATTTTTATCCCTATGATAAAATGAGTCGCCAAACACTCCACCAAAAACCACCTCAAAAAGCCTTGTATAAAAATCAAGAAAAATCAAGCACTATAGACAGTCAGGAACTTCGATTAGAAAGTTTGGGGCTCGGTATTTACCTCATAGCGCCCAAACGGTGAAACCAGTGGACTCCCCAATTTTTTCATAGATGCATATATGAGTAATGCACCTTGTCCAATAAAAATCACCTAAAAACAATTTTTCTAGATTTTTTTAAAAATCAAAGACTGACTGTTGCGCGAAGAACAAGTTCAGGACAGATTTGCAACTTGATATAAACTTGATCTCTAGTCTATCCTAGGGTGCAAGAGAGATGTAAAACCAAATGAGCACCCTCAAGACATCCTTGATCGATAGCATTTAGAAAGAGGGGAGGCAAATCCAAATTGCGAGAAAGTAAATTACGGGAATTTAAATGTGGGAAAGTAAATGCTGAATTTAAATTGCGTAAAGTAAAGACATAATGTAAATGCACAATTTAAATTCACAAGAATAGTAAATAGAATCTTTGTATTTTCTGGATGGAAGGTTTACAAAGCCTCACTTCAAGTGGGCAAAGCTCAAAGGAGTAACTCAAACCTTCAAGTGAGGAAGGGCACCCCTCTCCCTCTATTTATACTACTGTTGGGCCACCTACCACCCCTCGATGAGTCCCTCAACCCTAGAGAATTACACTAAGGGCTAGGATTAACCCACTCACACAGCCATGCAAGGGCAACCCAAAACCCTACACACATAATGGGTTTTCTTGCATGGTTTTCAAAGCATACTACCTAGACCCGCTAACCTATCAACTCGACCGCAATCCAACGGCCCTCATTGATCCTTGCGTCATCTAGCTAGTATCATCACCTTTTCTTGTCTTCTTGACTTGCCCGGACTCCATCTCCGATCATCTTCTGGCGATCTTTGACCGTTTGGACCTCCGATGCACCTCGCCTAGTCCCGGTCATCCCCCGCCTCACCATGACCTAGCACCGTCGTCCTGCAACCAACAAAGACAAGGAAAACCCATCACATAGCATTGTCCAACAATCATCACAAATGCTCACAATTAATCACGTCTCATTCATTAGTCGGTTCTACCGCCAGCCATAGGCCGGTAGTACCAGAAGAAGCTAACACAACTCAAATTGTTTTCTTTTGAATTCCAATTCAAATCAAACTCAAACCTGAGCACACCTTGCTCAAATAAAGTCAAATACACATCACAAATATGGATGGACCTTCACATGGTCCTTCAAACTCACATAGTTAGCTATCCAAAGTCCTGATTCTCAAGGCTATGAATTGGTCAATGGCTTGGTAAGGAACAAAGGGAGAGTATGGGTGGGAGAGAACTTGGCATTACAGACTAAATTAATTGATGCTTTTCATGCAAGTGCAGCAGGAGGACATTCAGAAGTGCATTCCACGTATCAAAGACTGAAACGATTGTTCTGTTGGGAGAAGATGAAACAAATGGTGGAAAGCTTTGTGAAGCAATGTGGAGTCTGCCAACATGCAAAAGGAGAGCGACCTCACCATGCTGGTATTCTTCAACCCTTGCCAATTACCATGGGTGCCTAGCAGGATGTTACTATGGATTTCATTGAGGGTTTGCCAAAATCTGATGGATACAATGTGATTATGGTCACCGTGGACAGATTTTCTAAATATGCACATTTCATTCCGCATAAGCATCCTTTCACAGCCTATAAGGCAGCTCAAGTATTTTTAGACTAAGTGGTTAACTGCATGGAGTACCAGTTCCCATTGTCTCTGATAGAGATAAGGTGTTCACTAGCACCTTTTGGAATGAGTTGTTCAAAGTTTTTGGTACCAAATTGCAATATAGCACTGCCTATCATCCCCAAATGGATGGTCAAAGTGAAAGGATAAATTAATGTTTGGAAATGTACCTCAGCTGTGCTGTGCATGAATCACCAGCAAAATGGAGAAACTGGTTGCCACTAGCTGAATTTTGGTATAACAATAATTTCCACCATTCTTTGGGGGAGTCACCTATCAAGGAGCTTTATGGATATGAACCTAATTATGGAGCTATGCCTAACAATATTCAAGCAGATCAACAGACCGTGGAGATCATGATGAAAGAAAGACAACTACATACTGAAATGGTGAGGCAACAACTGGTTATGGCTCAAAATCGAATGAAGATGCAGGCGGATAAAAACGAAAGGAGAGGGAATTCCAAGTTGGCGAAAAAGTGCTGTTAAAACTACAATCGTATGCTCAAAATTCGGTTGTAAATCGCCCCTACCCGAAACTTGCTTTCAAGTTTTATGGACCCTATTCAATAGTTGAGAGAATTGGAGTAGTGGCTTATAGACTCGACCTGCCGCCAGATGCTCAAATCCATCTAGTCTTCCACGTATCACAACTAAAGGAGTTTACCCCTAATTACACGCTATTCAAGGAACTACCAAAGATTGCTGAGCTAGATGTTTCATCTCCTGAACCGGAAGAAGTTCTGGAACGCCGATTGGTGAAGAAAGGTAATGCCGTAGTTCCACAAGGATTGGTGGAATGGACGGGTATTCCAACGAAGGCAGCTACGTGGGAAGACCTGAATGTGTTGCGCAAATGTTTCCCTAATTCTCTTTCTTGAGGGCAAGCAAGCTTTGTAGGGCGGGATGATGTCAGGTAGAGCAGGTATTGAAGGAGTCCAAATGAAGTCTGAATGTTGTGTTCATGTTTTGGCTTGATGATGAATAGTGTTTTCGGTAATTAGTTACAATGGGTAATTAGCTGGTAGGGTGGAGTTGAGAAAAGGGGTACCCCAGAATTTGGGCCCACATGTAAGCCGTAATAGCTGGAGTATTAAAGGGGGTTTGGTTGTAACAGAAAAGGCATCGATGAAATGAAATAGCTCTTCCCCATTCTCTTCGTTGTTCTGGTTCCTTCTGTTCTTCCCATCTTCTTCCTCTATATTTCTTAAAGATGACCACCAGATGAATGATCTCACGCCTTAGGGTTGTATCGAGGCTAAGGGATATTACATGTAGTTGAAATTGTTCAGGTTGAATTTAAAAGTCTTTGTTTTGCACAACCGAAAGCGAGTGAAAATTGGAATACATTTTTGTGAACAGGACTATTTTTTTGGGTGTGCACCAATAGTATTACTCTCACCAGCTAAAATCCAGCCTTTGTCAATCAATTCTATACTCTTCGTCTCTATGCATTTATACTCTACATTAATCGTCCAACTCTACACTCTCTCGGCTTAGTTTATATGGCAATTTTCTTTAGCACATAAACCTAAAGGATAGTGATAATAGTTAGACTATTCATAATTATTATCTTTAAACATAATATTCAATGCATATATTGATTTTGTATTAAAATATAAAATACGCTCTGTATTTATACACAGTACCATTTAAAAATATACGCGTAGTAAGCTTGACGGGGTGGGGGGTGGGGGATTATTTTCTGTTCCGAGCTGCTCAATCAGCCCGATCCAAGCCGTCTACTCAAGATTGTACGGCTGAGACATCCTTCGCTTCGCTTCTCTCCCCAGTTTTTATCCACCTGTTTAGCCCCCGTGCTCCCCCCTCTCGCATCTCGCGTTAGGGTTTTGACTCCTAAACCGCTTCGTCCCACGCCGACATGATGCAGCCGCCGCCACCGCAGCAGTGGGCAATGGCCCCGCCGCCGCCACCTCAGTACTACCAGGCGGGGCCTCCACCGCCTCCGCCGCCGCAGTACTACCAGGCTGGGCCGCCACCCGCCGCTATGTGGGGACAGCCGCCGCCTCCGCCGGCACCGGCTGGCGGCGGAGCGGGGGACGAGGTGAGGACCCTGTGGATCGGGGACCTGCAGTACTGGATGGACGAGAACTACCTCTACAGCTGCTTCTCCCAGGCCGGCGAGGTGATGCGCCGACTTCTCCTGCGCTGATCCGTGTAGATTTCTGCTGCTTGTTTCGTTTTGGTGCTCGGTTGTTAGTGTTTGATTATGGTAGTAAAGTTGCTTGGAGTTTGGTTTAGAGTTCGCGTCGGAAGCCGAGTAGCCGTTTAGATGCGTGGTTAAAAAAACAAGAATTTTCATCTCAATAAAAAGAACAACCGGATTTTTATGCTAATGGTCTGCCCTTTATTTGGTCAGTTTCTATTCTTAGGTGAGTCTGGTGGAAATGGGTGTGTGTGATGGATTTGGCTGGATGTTTGTTTAGCTTTAGAGGGGAGGCAGATACGCAGCAGTAGAAAAGCTACTGTATGTGGAAATGGCATGGCCATCCGGCCGTGCAGCAGACATGGCCCAGAATGAGCGCTCTGAACGCGCGCAAGAAATCGACTAGCATGGCATGTTGTTTCTTGTGTTAGAGTCGACCCTGAGTGTCATCTTTTTTATCCAACAGGCTTAGATGCCCACCGTAGCTTGTGCAATAGCTTCCCATATATAGAGGAGCTGAGCTGAATCCTTTACAATTTTGGAATTCTTTTTTCCTATGCTAGCTGCAGCCATAAGCAAACTTTTCCTTTTGGCCCATAGCTAGGTTAGCTGTAATGATTTGTAACTTTACACGACAACACTAATGGTGTTATGCGATGCTAACAGCACCCAATTCCACCGGTTTTGGTAGTTAACTGGGAGGTTTTGTGAATTTTGATAAGTTTCCCCAACTTATCCGCATAGAAGAGCCAATTCATCTGTTCAAGTAAATTTTTTTCCTTTTTTGGCTACGTCCAAATATGGCTCTTTGGACAACATCAAATAGCTGACAGTAGTCAGCAGCGATAGGAATTTTTCGCCAAACTGGGCAAGTGAACCCGTAGATTCTTTCTTTTTGTAAAGTTTATCACTTTATCTTGTCTTTCATAGAGATGAAAACAGTGCAGATAATATCTGCCTGATCTGTTGCTGTATTCATAAAGTTCCTACATTGGTTGCTGTTATGATCTGAACCACATTTGTACGTGCAACACTTTCATATGTTACCGGTTAGGATATCCAATGGACATATAATGAAATGAAAGGTGGATACCCAATTGATAGAAATTCCTCTGTAAAATACAGTTATTGCAGTATTATCGAATTATAACACAAATATAATAATTAAATGCTTTGCCTCTACTCAGTAGTAACAATACAAGCAAAATAAACACACACACAAGAATGGTAGCATTTCAATTTAGGAAATCTACATAACATAAAATATATTTTTGCTGTTAAACAATATCCACACAAGAGATGCACCTGAACAAATATACAATTTGAATTTGTAATGTCATGAATTTTATATTCTGTTTTATTTTCGATTTAGTTGCTTAATTTAGTTGACATGTTAAATGGTCAGGTTATTTCAGTAAAGATAATTCGGAACAAGCAGACTGGGCAACCTGAGGGTTATGGTTTCATTGAATTTGGCAGCCATGCTTTAGCTGAACAAGTCCTCCAGGGTTATAATGGTCAAATGATGCCTAATGGTAATCAGGCTTTCAAACTGAATTGGGCTACAAGCGGGGCTGGTGAGAAACGTGGAGATGATGGCTCGGATTATACTATATTTGTTGGAGACCTGGCCTCAGATGTTACAGATTTCATTCTTCAAGATACATTCAAGAGCCGTTATCCATCTGTTAAGGGTGCAAAAGTTGTCTTTGACAGAACTACTGGTCGCTCAAAAGGCTATGGATTTGTTAAGTTTGGAGATTTGGATGAACAGACACGTGCAATGACTGAAATGAATGGAATGTACTGTTCCAGCAGGCCCATGCGTATTGGACCAGCATCCAACAAGAAGAATATTGGTGTACAACAACCAAGTGGTATGCAAGCTTAGTTCTCTAGCTAGCACTGAGTTTTGAATGTCTTAGAAATATAAATATTTACGTAGAAACAATTTTGTCAGATAACTTGCGATAGTTAAAGCATATTTATGCTGCTTGTTTCTTGTCACATTGTTATCTTATGATCTCCATGATTAAGGTCTGAAGCTGAAGCCTTGAATACAACTTCAGTAGTTCACTTTTCAAATTCTCCTGTTGTGGTTAAACAGAAGCAACCAGACACCGACCAGTGGGTTATGCGGTTTATAGATTACCCTTGCAGGTGGACTCACACGTCCCCACCCATTATTTTTTTCACAGCCTTGATGCCATTTGCAGTCCCTATTGCCTAGCTGGTGCCACACCTGCAGCTTACTCTGCATTCAAATCCTCTGCTGCCCCTGCTCAATCTTCTCCTTGATTGATGACAGATTGGTTCATGCCTGACACTTTTCCAACAACTAGACCATGGCCATGTATTTATAGTTTTTTTTCTTCAGATTTTGTACTAATAATAAAAAAATCTAATAAAGAAAAGGAAACAATACTTCCAACTTCCCCCCATGATTGGCACTGTTGATATCAGTGCTATTTTTTCATTTTTGTAAAAGTAAACTATTTTCATCTGATGCGCCTGTTAGCAACCATTTGAACCAGCAGGATTGAGCCATCATTGTAAGCAGAATGACACCCATAGTTAGTCCTATCATGCTGCATCAGTAGTCTCAGTCTAATTAGGATACCGTGAAAGGATGGCATTTGGTGAACGACATTGGATAATCGATTTTTCATTGATGGACGCTACAAAAATATGGTAATTTGTTAGAGCACAATGCGCCCATTAAAATAATACCATTCTGAAATTTAGGAGAGGAGTGTGAGAAATCCTATTTGCTAAAACAACGTGTAGACGGTTGAAATTGCATTATCGAAGGCCAAATCAAGTTTAGATGGCCAATTTTTTCCCCCAAAATGTTGTTGCTCTTCCCCCTAAATTTCAAAATGATAATATTAGAATGGTGCGGTGTGTTTCTATCAAATGACTACAATTTTTTTAGTGTCCATCGGTGAATTATGGATCTTCTAATGTCCTCTAGCACACGCTGCACTTTTGCAGTGTCCAAGAGCCAAATTTACCTTCTTTCAATTGTAAGGTATCCTCTATGACAGGTGTTGTAGTCTAGGTCTTGTTTAACCTACAAGCAGTTTGCTAGGGCTCTTGTGGTGCCGTTATTTTTCCCATTGCAATAACATCTTTCGCATCTTGAAATATTGGCAAAATTAGTTTTAGTACTAAATACAATATTTTGCATCTTGCAATTGGACTATTCGTTGAGTCCATTGTATGTTATTCTATGGTTTGCTCAACTTGATGTGTGGCATACTTGGATTGTTACAATTCATTATTGATTGTTGAGGTCTCAAATTTTGATGGACCACAAGATAACAAGTAGCCTATTGATGATGTGCTTGCTGATATTTAACTATAGCTGGTGTGTGTAGCCTTACTATTATTTCTGTTTTCTGCAGTTGCATACCAGAATACACAAGGAACTGATTCTGATAGCGATCCAAACAATACTACTGTGGGTACATAGTTTTTCCTTTCTAAGCCAAACCACAAATGGAACGTTTAATTCTAGAATTCCTTCATTGCTTGCAGGTATTTGTCGGTGGTCTTGATCCAAGTGTGACTGATGACCTTCTGAAGCAAACCTTCAGCCCATATGGAGAGCTTGTCTATGTCAAGATACCTGTAGGAAAGCGCTGTGGATTTGTCCAATATTCAAACAGGTATCTGAGTTTCTTGATTATTTTGTGTTATTATTTGATAATAGTCATTATTTTGGTTGGGTGGATTGCTGCAGGATGCAGACCAACTTATAAACGCCAACACTAGTTAGTAATGCCTCCTTGAGGTTCCAATTTTATGCCAAAGCTTTTTGTATGAAGAGCAGCAGAAGGCATCCAAGTGGATATCTTGCACTAAACATTGAGAACATAGGGGTTTTAGTGTAAAATTTAAACCATATAGAAGGAATTGCAAAATGTGAGTACATATATAATGAATGTCACTCTTGAATTTATGAGTTATGTGTTTTTACATCTTCAGAGCATCAGCTGAGGAAGCCATAAGGATGCTAAATGGAAGCCAATTAGGAGGTCAGAGCATAAGGCTTTCATGGGGTCGTAGCCCTGGAAACAAGCAGGTAGATTTCTATCTAATTAGTGTGCTCATCACTCATTTTATTAGACTCCCAAAAAAATTCTGAGTTTTTTTTTTGGTTGAATTATTGTTCCAGCCTCAGCAGGACCAGAATCAATGGAATGGTGGCTACTATGGATATCCCCAAGGATATGATCCGTATGGCTATGCTCGTCCTCCTCAAGATCCTGCCATGTACGCTTATACAGCATATCCTGGATATGGAAATTACCAACAGCAACCCCCACAACAGGTTAAGGCACTCTTACGTGCTTCTCAGGGCCCTAAGAGAACGATGATGAATATTTTTTAGTAAATAACCCTTCATTAATAATATTTTCAAAAAGGATGCCATGGCTAAATGTACCAGCCCGTTTGACCACACGACCAGCAGTGGCGTTGTGAAAATGGGTCATTTTCTAGAATTAGTTAGAGAGGGTTATTTTTAAATATATTTAAGAAAATGGTTATTTAATAAATATTATTATATGTTGATTAGTCTTGCACAGCTAAACTGACTGCATTCTCTGCTTTTTCTTGTGCAGTAAGAGAACAGGTTCAAATGATCTGTCACAAACTGGTGGTAAATTAGTTGAACAGCAACTTTGGTGCATTGGCAAGAAAAATTTTGAAATTGTTGCTTGTGTTATCTAGTTTCAACATCTTGTAGACTTGTCCACGCAGCCTGTGTTGTAATTTATGATTTTTACTGAGGCCTAGAGTGACATTTAAGGGGGCAATTGGAAATTTGGAATGAACATTTCATGTCGCCAAAGTTTTGCTGCATGGATTTTACTATGCCATGGGTGCCATTAGAAGCGAGCAAGTAATAAGATGTAATATTAGATCTCGGTTTACCCTTTGATGTGCACTTTAATATCTCTGAAGCCTTTTATGTTTGCATCTTTAGTTATACCTGGGATGGTGGCATTTTGTTACTGTGCCCATTGTACTACCGTTGATAGTTCTTTTGATGCTAGATGTATCGTGCTTGTGAGCGATTGTCATTGTGTGGCAATATGGTAACGCGTGTGCAATTGTGGACATCATTGCAAGCTGATTATCATCAAAGAAGCAAAAATGTAAATCGCGTCACTCACCATTGTGGGTTGTGGTACCCTGTCAGTTGTCTCCATTTCATTTTCTTGCATGGCTATTTTACGACATGACGTTTTGATGGGTAGTATACTGGTATCATCACATGGTTCAAGAAACAGATTTGCCCTTTGATACAAATCTTTACAAAGATGCTCACAACTTTGGCGACATGAAAGTGTAGGGATGAAAACATGACACTATTGTCGCTGCGTCAAAAGAAACTTATAGCATATTTGTCGACGACATTAAAAAAGCAACCATATTCATCTATCCACTAGTCGCTTCGTTGCCCACGTGTACAACCGATGTGTTGTTCAATGTAAAACTTAGCAGTCCCTCCGTTCATGAATAGAAATTATTTTAGATTCTTATACTTCTACCAAAACATATCTACAAAAAGCTGTATTACTTTTCTTTATTATATATTTGAATAGTGTGTTTTAATCTAGTTGTTCATATAGTAAATAATATTAGAAATAGCTAGAGGAGTGGTATAGAAGGAAAAAATGATAAAAAAAAAATTACCTCAAAATTGTAGAACAAAATGTACTTAGAAACGAATTTTGAAAGCTGGAATGACATGTATTCAGAATTGGAGAGAGTAGCATAGAGTAGCATGTTACCAGAATTCCATATCCAATTTAATTCTCATTTGGAGCAAACCGGGAATGCACATGCTGCAAGACCTGTACGTGAATGTGTTTGCATAGCAAACTGATTGAACCTAATCATGCTGCACTTCGTGGTGAAACTTGGTCCAAGAAAATGAATAAGACCGCTTAACGCTAATAAGCAATGCAATCAAATTGTGATCAGAGTTAAAGAGTTACAAGCAGAAAACGCTGAAAGCTCATCAAGTTCATCTCCAAGGCATATTTGTGAGCGGGAATTGTTGATTCCTCTGCAACTGTTTTGAGGCCTTGTGAGTGCAGATTAATGGTACGGCTGAACACTGGTCTACAAAGTTATAGCAAATGAAGAATGTAAGGTGATACAAATGAACAATAGTATCCACAGAACAGTGCTAACAAAAAGAATGGTGTAAACTAACATGCAAACTAATGTAAACAGCAAATCCAAATTTCCTTTTACCATGTCTGGTCCATCGTATTACAGATGCTGACGGTAATACCGAGGCATGTAGAATTACCTATACAATTGAAGTATGTGAATATGATTTATAACGCATTAGTTAGGGCTTCCCCTCTTATTTTCTCTTTTATTTATTCTTTTCTATGTAAATATTTTTGTGTAATTATTTATTATATCCAAGTATGTTTTAGTCCTACTGTTCCCATTAAAGAAAGGACTAGTTGGAACAGCTAATCAGCACTCTGCTCAACACTTTCTAAAACAACTGAAAAAACTAATCCGGTCACTTCTGGTGCTTCAGATTAACACTATACCAATAAGCTACGTAAAGGAGGTGTAGTTAACCTGACAGCCCTACTGACTATGAATTCTTGCTATATTCAACAACACCCATAAGAAAGATGCTGCTACCCATAACTCATTTAAGACAATGCTGCATCCTTAATTTATGCATCCACCTATCAGAAACTACATTTGAAGTGTACCCGAAAAAAAAGAAACTATATTTGAAAGGTGTGCAACATCATATGGTACAAAACAGAAGCAACCTACAGGTTTTCACCTACCAAACCATCATGAGCTGCTGAAGCTTCAAGAAGACAAGTTCATGCTGCCGATGCCAGAACAATAATCCCCTCAGTTCACCAGTACCTGGCAGTAAGAACTACTAGTTCATACTATACCAAAATGCCTCATCAATTTCTTTCTTAGAGCTCCTCTGGAGCACAATTCACTCAGCAAATCTTGTGCCTCCATTACCAATCCCTCACTAGCTAAACCTTTAATAAGTATAGTGTAGGTTGATTCATTGGGCATGCACCCATTCAACACCATATAAGCAAAAAAATCAATAGCGCGGTCTGTTTCCCATCTTTTGCAAAGCGAAGAAATGACAGCATTGTAGAGCACTGCATCAGACCTTATTGTGGCATCTTGGATGTTGTCAAACATCTGAATAACCTTGTTAATTCTACCTTCTCTAGAGAGAGCACAAGCTATTGATGAATAAATTATTGTATTTGGGCTGATCCCTTTATTGACCATTACATTTAATAGCTCCAACGCTTCTTCCGTCTTGCCAGCCTTGCCAAGTCCATCAATAACCGTACTGTAACTAATCAGGTCAGGACTGCATCCATTCACCAACATCTGCTTAAGAAGTTCAATGGCCTGCTCAACCAATCCCTTTTTGCACAAGAAATTGATGAGTGTATTGAATGTAACAGGATTTGGAAGACAACCTTGTTGAAGCATTTCAGACATCAGCCCCTCAGCATCCACCCATCGTTCGGCACTGCACAAACCCTTCAACACGATAGTATAGCTTATGGTATTTGGCTTGCACCCACAAGACGACATATTTTTTAACAACATGACAGCTTCATCGATAAGCCCTTGTTTGCAAAAGCCATTGATTACCGTAGTGTATGTGATGACATCCGGCATGCATCCATGCTCCAACATTTGCTCAAGAAGTTCAATCACCCTGTCGACCAACCCATTTTGGCAAAAGAAATCGACGAGTATATTAAATGTCACGTCATCCAGGGGGCAATCCTTCTGAAACATCTCAGCGAGTAACTCCTCAGCTTCCTCCCACCGCTCAGCACTGCAGAGTCCCTTCAACACAGTGTTGTAGCAAACGACATTGGGTTTAAGCCCATAAGAAGGCATCCTACTCAAAATCTCATTTGCAACCTCAAGATGCCCCTCCTTGCAAATCCCGTCGATGATAGTCGCATACATCCTGATGTCCGGTGTGCACCCATGCTCCGACATCTGCCCAAGGACCTCATGCACCCGCTCAAATAGCCCGTTCCGGCACAAATAACCAATCAGGGTATTGAACGTCACGATATTCGGCGGGCAATCCACCCTAACCATCTCGTCCATGAGCTCCTCCACATCCCCCCACCGCTTGGCCATACACAAGCCCTTCAACGCCGCGTTGTAGCTCACAATGTCCGCCTCACACCCCAAGGATGGCAATTTGCTCAACAGCTCCACTCCGTCGTCCACGCAGCCTTGCTCACAGATCGCGTTCAGGACCAGGTTGCAGTTGCCGGTGTCCAGAGTGCAGCCCTTGGCGTGCAGCGCCTCAAGAACCCTCACGGCGCTCCGGAACCCGCCGCTCCTGCACGCGGCCTCGAGGATGACGTGGTACATGGGCGGGATGGGAGCGCAACCCCTCAGGGACATTTCGTCGAGCACCGTGAGCGCGTCGGCAATCCGGCCCCGCGCGCAGAGGCCACGGACGACGGGGAAGTAGGTGTAGGCATTGGGTGGGACGGGGACGGTGGCCGCGAGACGGCGCGCCGCGGCTAGCTGGCCGGCGCGGCAGTATCCAGCGACCATGGCGTTGTAGGCGACGACGCCGGCGGCGTCGCCCGCGGCTGCCAGGGCGCGCGCTGCGTCGGCGGTGCGGCCGGCGGCGCAGAGGGAGCGGATGAGCGCGGAGAGGCGGCCGCTCCCGCCGGCGGCCACGGGGGACGCGGCCGCGGCTGAGATGGTGGTGGTTGCCGCGGGTTTGGGCTTGGCGGCGGGCTTGGAGCCCGGGATGGTGGGCGGCGGGAGCGAGGAGGTGAGCATTCGCGATTTGGCCGGAATGCGTCTGGTCGGGTGTGGTGAGACCAAGCGCGCGAGTAGATAGCGGATGTCGGATTGCCATTGCATTGGAGAAACGAAATATTGCCGCTCGCTACGCACGTAAGGCTATTTCCAGTGCAATGTGTCATTCTTCAATATCCAAGAATGTCATATAGGATAAAAAGTATGATACTGCATTGAAGAAACACTCTCTATAATGCATAGTATCATACTTATATATTTAAAATAATTAATTGGTATGGTGTTGTGTCTATGAAAGTGGACCCAAAGCATTAGATTCTGTGCTATGGCCTAAGATATCGTGCCAAAGCTATATCTTGCTTAAGATACAGCTTTCTTCTCCCTCCTATTTATTGCTTTGTCACATCAGCAAAAAATCATATGTGGCATCTAATTAATGAATATGATACTACCCATTGGGATAGCCTAAACTAGATATTCTGACCTGCCTGCATTATCTATGGAGGAAGAATGGATGGTTTGTCATGTTTTAGTTAGTGTAATCAATCATTTGTTTTATATGTTTACTAATATATAGCCTCAGAGTCCGCATGTTAAGCATTGTTTGGCACGGTTCTACATTCTAGTAGAAACGGAAATGGTTTCAGATTTTTGGTAGAAACGTTTCAAGTTGGATTCTGTGAATCGGGTGGAACTGGGTTGAGATCGATTCAGTCACAGTGTAGAAAAAGAAGAAACGATCCAAGGAGAATCGTTCCGAGCTTTTGGCCCTGTTTGGTACGGTTCCAGATTCTAGTAGAAACGGAAACGGTTCCAGATTCTTAGTAGAAACGTTTCAGGTAGAATTAGAATCACTGCATGGAAACCGTTTGGCTAGCTGTTTGTATTATGTGAATCGGGGTGGAACGGGGTTGAGGGCGATTCGGCCCCAGCGTGGAAAAAGAAGAAACGTTCCGAGGAGAATTGTTCCGAGCTTTAGCCCATTTGACTGGGTTTTTCCCATATTCTAGTAGAAACGGCCCGGTTCCAAGTTGCCAAATAGGGCCGCCCGTTTAGTTGGATTTCTTTCAGAATCTAGTAGAAAGGTCCGATTCCAAGTTGCCAAACGGGGCCTTAGTAAGATACCACGGGGCAAATAATCAATGACACAAGTAAATAAGAGCAAATCATCAATTAGTCCATCTACAGATACATGCCCACGTATTCTTTTCGCAACCAGTGTTTCTATGCGTCAATTTGGTAATACAAATAATGGTATAAAACTTAAAGCAGGTAAAAATAAATAAATAATCACCATCCATGTTGTATTTATGATTTAATATTTATGTAATTTTTAAACAGGGAATGTATACTCCACTCTTTTTACATGGTCAGTCATGACTATTGACCAAACAAAGGGACGAACAATCCTAAAGACTATACATGTTCAGCATTCTGCAAGTTTCCAGCCCTCCTCGTACAAATATAGGGTTTCTAAACTTGTAAGACACTCGTTTTAGCGTAAGAAACTTGAAAGACACGATGGACATTGTCTTCAAGGTATTTGGCCGGACTCTACAATGTACAACCAAGTGCGCAAGGGACATCTGCTTCAAGGTCAAGGTGATCCGATGTCGGCAAAAGTTGATGGGTAGTACTTCCTCGTTTCTTCAGTATTGTTTTAAGATGTTGATTTTGTTCTCAAATCCTCCTTACATCTAAAATTGCCTCTAAAAACTGTCTCCTTATCGTGCCCCATCACCTTTTTAAAGGATAGCCCTTGGATGCACGTTGTTTTTAGCACGGACAGTATAATCTTATCACTTAATCGACATCAAATAAACTAATGCAGACTAATTTGAAGTTAGAGCACGTATAGTAGTATAGACGATGATTGTCTGTAATATATCTATATATCATCTATTCACATGATTAAAGACAACTCATACAATAAACTGTCTAAATAACTATCTGTAATAGTCTCTCATGTAATTAATAGATTATCTATACAATTATGCATACAGTATAAAATCATCGTAAAACTGTCTGTTAAATAGTAGATATTATATTTATCTTTTCTCTATATCATCTAAAATCTTGCGTTGCATAAAATTACCGATAGCTGACATGTAATTATTTATTAGAGTGTGAAGGGACTTTTCCGCCTAATCGAACAAACGGCCCATGCAACCAAACCACTAAACGTGTCCTTCTGTCTGCACAATATCAAAACCCTAAAACAAAACTCGGTTTCTTCGCTTCTTCTCAGTAACAGAAGCATCCTCCTATCAAAAAATAAAATAAAATAAAAAATGAAACAAAATAAAGACCCAACCGTGGCCCGTGGGTCGCCGATTCGCCAACGACAGCCGTACACCGTGCAAAGGATGCCACCCACATGATATCCAATCCCTATGCTCCCATCGTATGGCTTCCAAGAGTTCTAGCTAGCAGCGACATCATCCTCTTCCGGTGGCTTAGGGGCTGTGTTGATTTGCGACCCTAGTTTAAGATTCAAAATCTCTGTTGATAGTTTAAAAATCTCGATCAAAATTTTAGATTTCAGCTAGTACCGAGATTCCAAATTCCAAATTACTAACGTAATTTCGGGAAATCTCGGTGAGATTTTCGGCTGTTTGGACCGAAATTGCTATAAATTTGACTGGTTTTCATGTTTTTACAACCGAATTTAGCACCAAATTTTTTTGTGAAAAATTGTAATGTATTTTGTAGGGAATATATGTGAACATTTTGCAAAAAAAATATACATATATAAATTATGTATATAACCCTAAACCCTCGTGCAAAATATCACGATATGGTGATTCAATTCAGTACAGAGAAGCATTATATTCCACATAAGATATAATTAGTATTGCATCCATAAGGATTGGAATGTCATATCTAACTGATGAGCTACCTTTTGGGGGGGCGGGGGTACTGGACTCGGTGTGTTTTGCAGTGGACCTATGGTTCCAAATATCGATGATTTTCGAGCGAAAATCATGATTTTTGCATGTATCGAGGCGGCTCTACATCCAAAACCGCTCGATAAATCAGAGGAATTCAAATTAAAAAAATACGGGAATTTTTATCAAAGTGTGTTAAATGTTTTTGAAAATTTTTGTGTGAGGTCCTGAGGCAATACTAATGATGCTATAAAATTTCTAGATCATTATCAGACATGTGTATTTTTTTCTAAAAAATTGATAGAGCTACTGTCGACGTTTGTTGTCAGCAATAATTTATATGGGGCTATGCGCTGGATCCAAACTCGATGGTAACACAAGACAAGAGATTAGACAGGTTCAGACCCTTGACGGTGGAGGTAATACCCTAATCCTGTGTTCTGGGATTATGAAATGTGCGTATCTCTGTTGCGTTTTCTCGTGTGTCTCCAGTACCCCTCGCCCCCTTTATATAGGTAAGGGACAGAGGGACCCAAGTTGGTTACAGGGTGGATTCATGAGCAGTTACATGATGGAGATTCTATCTCCAGAATACAATTGTATCCTTCTTAACAATAGTTAGTTACTATCCTTTATCCTATCTTGTAAGGCACGATTGTGAGAGTCCAAGTAAAGCCCAATTCTTGATAACCGTCCTGGGACACCCCCTCTTGGTGGGTCCTTGCGGCCCATCATGTAGGTACCCGGGGTCCACATACTCCACAGTAGCCCCCGAGTGCTTCGCAATCGAGTTGCCATCTTTCATGTTGCATCTAGCCGAGTACTGCTTCATGCCGAGTGCTCCTAGTCTCCTGGCTCAGCTCTCCAACTGATCTTCTTTTGACGCTAAGTGCTCCCAGCCTTTTGGCATAGCTTCTCGACTAGTCCTCCTTTGATGCCGAGTGCTTTGTTGCAGGCAGGGAGATTGCGAAGAACTCAATAGAGCCTCACCAGTCGGGAACGTCGAGTGACACTCAATGTATCCATTAGAATACCGATGATCAACCCATCTTGGAGCGCACCGCAATTTGAATAAGTCTTAACCGAGTGGTACTTGTACCTTGCTGCCATGATGCACAGCCGATAATCCATCAAGAGGCATACCCTCGGAACCTATTATTCAAAGTCAATTCATGATATCTGATTCCGACTTGCGGTAACTAGTGATTGGCCCGACATGGGGCATATCACGAGTCATACCCAATATAACTACTAGGACTCTGGTGACCAGCCCATCTTGGAGCGCACCAAAACTATATCCATTAGGATACCAGAGATCAGCCTGACTTGGGATGCACCGTAGATATATCCATTAGGATGCTGGAGATCAACCCGACTTAGGGCGCACCATAGCTATATCCATTAGGATACTGGAGATTAGCCCGACTTGGGGCGCACCATAGCTATATTCATTAGGATACCGGAGATCAGCCCGACTTGGGGAGCACCGTAGCTATATCCATTAGGATGCCGGAGATCAGCCTGACTTGGGGCGCACCGTAGCTATATCCATTAGGATGCCGAAGATCAGCCTGACTTGGGGCGCACCGTAGCTATATCCAATAGGATACCGGAGATCAGCCCGACTTGGGACGCGTCGTAGCTATATCCATTAGGATACCGGAGATCAGCCCGACTTGGGGTGCTACATCCATTTGGATACCAAAGATCAACCCGACTTGGGGCGCACCGTAGCTATATCCATTAGGATACCAGAGATCAGCCCGACTTGGGGCGCACCGTAGCTATATCCATTAGGATATCGAAGATTAGCCCGGTTGGGGGGCGCACTGTAGCTATACCCATTAGGATGCTGGAGATCAGCCCGACTTGGGGCGCACCGTAGCTATACCCATTAGGATGCTGGAGATCAGCCCGACTTGGGGTGCACCGTAGCTATACCCATTAGGATGCTGGAGATCAGCCCGACTTGGGGCGCATCGTAGCTATATCCATTAGGATACCGGAGATCAGTCCGACTTGTCTAGCCCCCAAGCATCGGAACTCGGCTCATGGACTTTTGCCCCTGATACGCCCTCCAAGTGACTAAAGTTCACCTCTTGTGGGATCAAAGTTTCATTCGTCACGCACTCGGAAAGTTACATGACCGGGAGCGAAGATGATGCTGTCTTCATTGATGGAAGCCATCGAGCTTGTTGAGATTGATCTTCGCACTTCCCCTACTTGGTGTGCCAACTGTCGATGTTTGTTGTCAGCAATAATCTATATGGGGATATGCGCTAGATCCAAACTTGATGGTAACACAAGACAAGGGATTAGACAGGTTCAAGCCCTCGACGGTGGAGGTAATACCCTAGTCCTGTGTTCTGGGATTATAAGATGTATGTATCTCTGTTGAGTTTTCTCGTGTGTCTCCAGTACCCCTTGCCCCCTTCATATAGGTAAGGGACAGAGCGACCCGAGTTGGTTACAGGGTGGATTCATGAGCAGTTACATGATGGAGATTCTATCTCCAGAATACAATCGTATCCTTCCTAACAATAGTTAGTTACCATCCTTTATCCTATCTTATAGGGCACGATGGTGAGAGTCCAAGTAAAGCCCGATTCTTGATAACCGTCCTGGGGCGACCCTCTTGGTGGGTCCTTGCGGCATGTCATGTAGGTACCCGGGGTCCACATACTCCACAGCTTCTGTCAGAATATATGTTCTTCTATTTTTTTATTTTCTAGGGGCACTAAATGAAGTCTAATATTTTTGAATTTTTTTACAATGCCATGAGGAAATTCTAATGATTATGAAAATTTTCAGATGATGATTAGACCTATGTATTTTGTTAAAATTTTGACAATGCTATTGTCAAAATATATGCTCTTCCGTTTTTGGTTTTATAGGGGCATTAAATGAAGTCTAATATTTCTGAAATGATACTTAGTCACTAGTTATGATTCCATTAAAATTTAAGAGCATGATCAATCTTATAAATTTTTACAAAAATCTAGCAGTATCTATGTTCCTTTTCATTAATTGTTGTTTTAATTTTTTAGAAGAAATAAATGAATTAAAAAATTGTTAATTTTCTCTAAGGTATTTTATAGATTAGTTTGGATTTATTCAGAAATTTTTCAATTTTCTTTGGGTGTACTGAAAATAAAAAAAATGCACAAAAATTGAAAATCGCTAAAAAATCGGTGAAATTAGTCGATTTTTGATTTTTTTTGACGAAGTTTAATCATCGATTTCAAAAATTTTGACTTTCAACTCATTTGATTTCTACCGATTTTTGGCCTGTTTTTTTTTTATTTTTGAAAATCGATTTTCAAGCAATTTTTGCTAAAACTATATTTGAAACCCAGGAACTGCAGGACTAACAGTTCCATTCTGAGGGGAAGGACTCACTGATGGAGTAGAGGCTGCTGCAATAAAAGCAATGCAAGGGGCTACACATCAATGTTGATTATTATCTGAAACGTAACACCACACCGTATAAGAAATTTAGAGCTACCTGTTGGAAGAGTTACCGGACCGAGAGCAGAGGTCCAGAAGGACTAGAAGCTCGTCCTTAAGCCGCAGGCAAATTAGCATCCGCAGGGGATGGAGCCAAAACAGTACCTAGAAGCTTTTGTTGCAGGGTGAAGGCCACAGCCAACGCGGATAGCATTGCTTTGCTCTGCCTCGACTGAGTAGAGCTGCTTGGACACGAGGGAAAGAATTACGATCACTTGTCCAGGTAACCCTCTTGATGATCACCGTGAGCAGTGGCTGCGAGAGGTTGTCCATCGAGCAATGTAGTTGCACAACTTGGGCAAACTAAAGGTTCAGGCATGGGCGGAGTTGGGCCTCCTGTTCGAGGTCTAGCTCAACTAATAGTGGAGCAATGCGGTCTGACTGAATAGAGCCTGAGGCCTAGCCAAGTTAGACCCTAGTCTGGCCCAGCAGTGCATAGGCGCAGAGCATGACCCGATCGGCCAGGAGGCAGTGATGCCCTAGCCTCTAACTCATAGTCGCACGCCTGAGCTCATCCTCGCACCGTCACCGTGTCATGCCGCTGCCACCCACCGTTGCTGCCTGCAATTCCCACCCTCCGGCCGGCAAACGCCTCCACGGCCCTGCCCGCTGGCTATCGTCCCCTCCCACAGCCCCGCCTGCTAGAGCCTGGAGTCGCTAGCCCGTAGCTCCTGCCCCCTGGCTAAATGCCCACGTTGGCCGTTGCCCCCCACCCATTGGAGCCTAGAGCCGCTGCTCGCTACCCCTACGAGCTCGGCTCAGCTCCACCACGTGCGGCCATGCGACTCCGCTCTAGCCGCTCGGCACTGCCGCTGCAAGGAGGGTCTCCTTCCTGCCTGAGCTCAAAGTGATGCCTTCCCTAAGTTCCATTGATGACATTTTTATTGGATGAGTGGATGACAGGATGATTGATTGGTAATTACCTTGAACTAACCGATTAACTTTGTAAGGTCCTTCCCACGTCGGAGATCATTTTCCATATTGGCTATCTTTTGAGCCAACAGGTAGAATCGTTTTTCAAACCAGAAAGGCTTCATTAAATGATTTAGGTACAACCCTTTTATTGTAAGCTCTCGCGACTCTAGCTTTATTTTTCTGTATTCGTTCGATCGTTTGTAATCTTAATTTAGCCAAGTCGTCCAAATTATCGGTTATCAAATCTTTATAATCTTGAGCCGATAATTCATCTTACCTAGCGACCCTTAGTAAACTTATACCGATTTCTATCGACAATAACACATCCTGTCCATACACAAGCTAATAAGGCGACAACTTAGTGGCTCCATGGCAAGCAATCCGATATGACCACAGTGCATCGGCTAATGTTACATGCTAACCCCTAGGTTTGTCATCAATTTTCCTCTTTATCAGCTTGATTAAAGTCTTATTTGAGGATTCAGCTTGACCATTTGCTTGTGCATAATAAAGCAACAAATTTAATAATTTAATCCCAAAAACCTTAGCAAAGTCTTGGAATGCATCGGACATGAACACAATACCTTGATCAGTCGTAGTTGTCTGAGAGATTCTAAACCGATAAATAATGTATTCCTGGACAAATGCTATCGCCTCAACATTGGTCACCTTTTTTCAAAGGAATAGCTTTAACCCACTTAGAAAAATAATCAGTCGCAACCAATATAAACATGTGCCCTTTGGATGATGCAGGATATATTTGACTGATTATATCTATACCCCATCCTCTAAACGGCCATGGCTTTATAATCGGGTGTAAGATTGCAATCGACGCTAATGGTACATTTCCAAACTTTTGACAATCTTGACATCTCTTGTAGTATTTGAAGCAATCTTTCAACATTGTCGGCCAAAAATACCAGTACGCCTCAATAGCCACTTCATCTTTTGAGCCAACTGATGTGTTTCAAAAATCCCCTCATAGACCTCTCCCATTGCCGATTTTGCCTCTTTAGCTCCAAGGCATCTCAGCAACAAACCCTCAAGAGTCCGATAATAGAGTGTATTATTGAGCATTACATATTTTAGGGCTTACCTTTTGATCTTTTTGTCTGTCAGCTTGGAGGGATCACATAAATAAGCCGATATCTTTGATCGTTGAATCTGCACATAGTACCATTTTTTTGATCGGCTCATAATCAATCAACCGGTCAAAAACCTATACCTCGAAGCTTGTTGCACCGATGAATTAGCCAAAATATCGAGGGATATGTCCGATTGAGAAAGAATTAAATGAATCAATGATTTCTTGACACTGTTCTAGATACTAAGCCAAAATATCATCATAACAATGTTACTCCCCCTTTATTTCTTCCACCACATGCTGAGGGTCACCAAAGGCCTCAACGGAGTCGACACCAAGATTACTAAGTAGATGCAAACCCTTAAGCATCGCTTCATATTCTGCTTAATTATTTGAGCATCGACACATGAGTATAAACGCACTATGCCAATTTGAAAATGTACAATTAGTTCTACAAATCGATACATCAAATAGAGTTGCCAAGGGGCGACAATTACCAATCTACAATCAATTCTACGTTCCGTTATGAAATCGGCTATTATCTGCCATTTAACTGCTTTAGCCGATTAAAATGTTAGGTCGAACTCTGTAAGTCTATAAGCCCACTTCCCAAGTTGACCTTTTAGAATTGGAGCAAACAATATGTACTTAATCACATCGGCTTTACATATACCGTACAAGTCGACGCCAGTATATATTGCCTTAATTTAGTGCAAGCAAAATACAGAGATAGGCAAAGTTTCTCAATAGGAGTATACCTTATCTCAGCATCAATTAGCCGTCGGCTTGAATAAAATATTGCCCGCTCCTTACCACCGATCTCTTGCACCAAGGCTACTCCAATAGTCAATTCTTCAGCCGATATATACAACTTAAAAGGTATACCTTTTTGTGGTGCAACTAAAACTGGAGGTTTAGAAAGATACTCCTTGATACCCTCAAAGGCTTGCTGCTGATCGGTGCCCCACACAAACTCCTGATTCTCTCTCAGTCTTAGTAGTGGAGTAAAAGCATCTATTTGATCAGACAAGTTTGATATAAACCGCCTCAAGTAGTTTATCTTGCCGGTCAACTTCTGGAGATCCTTTCTGCACTTTGGCAGTTGTGTATCAACTATAGCTTTGACACGTTCCTGATTAACTTCAATACCTCTTTCGTGCACCATGAACCCCAGGAATTGTCCAGCTAATACCCCAAAAGCGCACTTGTAGGGATTCATCTTCAAGTTGTGTGCTCGGGTCTTCTTGAATACTTCTTCTAAATTGGCCAAATATTGATAATCACTCACGGATTTTACAACAATATCATCAGTGTAAATCTCCATAATATAACCTATTATTCATGAAAAATCAAATTCATAGCTATTTGATATGTAGCACCAGCACTTTTAAGCCTAACGCCATTACAACCCACTCAAATAACCCCAATGCTCTAGGGCATCTGAAAGCGGTTTTGTGTATATCGACTTCGACCGTGAATATCTGATTGTAACCAGCATTCCCATCGAGGAAGCTAAAAATTTTATTCCCTAATGCATCATTGATAAGCATATCAGCTATAGGCATCGGGTATTCATCCTTAGGTGTAGCCTTATTCAAATTACTAAAATCGATACGCACCCTAAGTTTGTTGTTTTTCTTCATTACGAGAATGATATTAGAAACCCACTCAACATATCGGCAAGGCCTAATAAACTTAGCTTCTAACAATCGTTCTATTTCTTTTTTTTTTATCTTATCATACATGGCCGGATTAAATCGTCTAGGAGACTGTTTAAATGGGCGATAACCTGCTTTAATTGGTAGATGATGTTCAACTAATTATCGGCTTAAACTAGGTATCTCATGATATTCCCAAGCAAAACAATCATTGTACCTTCTCAATAAGTCGACCAACTTTATCTTATACTCATCGGTTAACTTTAAACCGTGTTTTGTTTAAGAATCAAGACACAATTAAGCACATGATCCCTAAGCCGATAAGGTTTGTGCCCTGAACTCGGCTGGCAAAGTGAACACCATGTTGATGTCCATTGGTGGTGGCATGTCGTTGCGAACAATAGGGGAATCCAGGTCATCGGCTGAATCAAATTCTTCCAGAACGATTTCCTTCTCCTCCACTCCCATTTCACATTCTTGATCGGATGAAGTTTTTTTAAAACCTTCATCCCTTTTCTTCTCTTCATTGGCTTCTTGTGATACTACGGGTTGGCATAACTTTAGAAAGTATGAATTTTGCAATTTCAACCCTACGGTATGGCGTTTTAGCGCGTTTTGGGCCTCTCCGGGGTCGTTTTGGGCCGTTTCCGGGTGATCGGGCCGTGGGGGAAACAATTTGGGCCGTCGGTGGGATGAATTGGGCCCATGTGGGGGTGTGCTAGGGCAGCACACCTGCTGCCCCTTCCCCCATGCGCCCCCATCTCTCCCCCTTTGAGCCGCCACCCCCACCTCCTCTCCCCCATCTTCCCCAAATCTCCCCACCTCTCCTCCTTTGCAAAACCGCCCCTCCTCTCCACCCTTCTCCCCCTTGCGGGTGCGCCCTAGACCTTCCCCTCGCTGCCACATCGCGCTTTGGTGCTGTCCTCGCCGGTGGGAGGATCCGCGACGAGGAGGTCCGGTGGAAACGGCGCGTGGGAAGAGATCGGGTGGGGAAAAGTTCGTCAAATTCATGGTTCTTCAAGAAGGTAATGGGGAAAACCTTTGGGATTGATTAGGTGCTGTTGTAGTCGGGGATTTCTATGTTTTTAGATCAAGGGAGGTGCTGCCATGGGGTAGAATTGATGAAAACTTGGATTGTATTCACGTTCTGTTCGGGCAGATTGGGAACCCGAACTAGGGCAGGCGGTTTCGCGAATTTAGAGTTGAAATCTGGTCGTACGGACGTGGAAGAAGTTGTAGGTAATTTAATTATCTTTCCGTGGATATAAAGAACGTTAAATTCCGATCAGCCGTTTGGAAGTTATGGCTGTTTTACCGAGCGCTGTCAAATCTGTGATGAGACTTAGACAGTTCGTGTTCAACGTTAGATTAAACAATTTTAGAGGCCGATTTGGCTATTTCCAATAACTAGAAAAAGTTGGGAATTTTCCTAAGCTACGCGAGGATGTACTTTTTTATTCAATTTGGAGTCCTAGAACAGAAGTTATGCCCATTGGAAGTCCGCTGTCCCGAAGGGACAGATTTGCTGTTTTCTGATTTTAGGAGTTGTAAGTGAAATCGGGGTAGTGGGATGTATGTGTGCTGTTTTGTGGACCCGATTTGAGTGTGTGGAACGTGTTTGCAGGTGGTGTGCCTCCGAGAGTGCCCTCAACCTCTCGTCACTCCGTTACTCGTGGTTGAAGGCAAGTGTGTTGCGTGGATTGTATGCTATACGTGTTGCTAGAATTGCTTGATAGTATTTGGAATAGACAACATGTTGTCTTGCCATGAATTACATGTTATAATTGATAGGATGCCCTTAGGCCATGATTTAAATGTTGTCGATGATATGGTGTCCTCATGCCATGATTAAAAATGCTTGTTGTTGATAAATGATTCACATGCCATGTTTTGAACGGTTATCGTCGATTGTTGAATACGATCCTACATGTTGTGATGCCATGTGTTGATATACAATATTTCTATTTATGTATACGTTGCTGTCCATTTTGCATACATGGCATATTTTCATGGCCGGCCGGTGAGATAAGTCATAACTATTCCGGTAGGGTCGGTGAGAACAGTTATGACTAGTCCGGGGCTATTCTGTTGAGTAAGTCCTACATCGTGATTCCATCACCGAGGTGAATGGAAGCGAGTGATAGGCACCCTCCATCTTCGGGATGGAAGGGGGAAAAGAGTGCATGCCGACGGGTGTGCACTCAACCATACCGGTATGAGTATTCCAGGAGACATGTGCATTGCATTGCATGAATGATATACATAAATGAAGATGTTTATGAGATAATGATGAGAGTACTCATGAGATGATTATCATGGTGTTTTAAAGGATGTATATAATGTTAAATATGATGTGTTGTGATATAGCTGTGGAGACTGGAATTATGGTTTGTTGTCTTGCACCTTGTTTTTCATTACATTACACCTTGCTGAGTGATGAACTCACGCTTGTGTTTTATGTTGTTTGTTTATTTAGGTACAATGAAATCGGCGCGCGGGAAGGGAATTTAGCTACACTTCCTCACGTAGCACTCATAATCTAGATAATTCATCCATTTCTGTGGAAACATGGCAATAAGTTATGTTGATTTTGGTGTATGGATATTATGTGTTGGTTCCCTCATGTGTGTCATGTGGGTCTTTGGAGCGATTTGTTTTATCATCCTAGTCTTAGTAGATGCTTATTCCATGATTATCATTGCTTATTGTCATTCTAGTTGATGCTCATCTATTGTTGTCGATGCATATTGATATCTTGATTAGTACATATATTGATATGATATTGTGATGTTCAAATTTATGCATAAACAAAGGAGATGCTGTCAAAATTTTCAATTATTCTAAATGATTACTTGCTGTAATTTACCTTAAACTATGATATTAAATGTGTTATGGTCTATGTTTGGTGACATTCTGGGCTTAGTAAAAGCCAGGGTGTTACAGTTGGTATCAGAGCGGGCTGTAGGTCCCTGGAATGTGTATTTAGTGTCATACTATAGGTTCAACTAAAATATGAAGTGGGATAACCTAGAAACATGGCTTAAGTTTTACTTAAAACTTTGCCATAGGATAGCAACATTAAAACTTGTGTAAGTGGAATAATTAATTTAAAACTTGACACACTCTGTTGCACAATAGGATTGGGTATGGGTATCGTTGCTTTACGCTTAAATGTTGTATTTAAGCTTTGATGTTGAATGTTACATTTGGTAATATATGTTGCTATGTTTATGAAAGAATTGATTGTGTTGATACTGTAACACCCCAGCATTTAATATGCCCGACTGCTACCAAACACAAGCTAAACAACAGCTAAATACCACATTTAACATAAAATTCCAGCAAAGGTGCATAGGCTAAAAACCGAGATTTCGGCGGCACCTCCTTTGTTTTATCATGAATTTAAGGAACAGCAACAATATAGCATTATATGGCAATAAGAGAACCATCTAAAACAGCAATAAATAAAGTCTTAACGACAATAAGAGACTAACATTAAGCTCTTAAGGTTCCAAGTGTCAAACAAACAATAGAACTCTCATTAACCAAGCTAAGACTTAATTTAAAGGCCATCACACGCAATTTATTATCCAACTAAATGAATTGACTTGGGGAAACATTAAGGTGAAGCAACGTGTGAGCGTGTGACTATTCCCTTTCCGCATGCCGTTCTCATGGTACCTAAAACAACAAGAAAACACAAGGGTGAGTTCGAAAACTCGGAAGCGTACTGCAATGGACAACAAGCATAACAACAAGTCAATAACATCTTTCATCATGTATAACATCTCATTCATGAATACTTATCAATATCATCATCAATTTGTATGCGATGTAATGCATTGCTCCTGACCCTCTGGAACCTCATACAGGTATGGGAAGTACACACCCGTCGGTGTGCACCCTTTCCCCCTTCCATCCCGAAGATGGAGGGTGCCTACTCGCTTCCAAACACCACGTGGATGGAATCACGACATAGGACTTACTCAATGGCGTTCCGGACTAGTCATAACTTTCTCACCGACCTTGCCGGACTAGCTATGACTTTCTCACCGCCCTCGCCCTATCTCATGACATGCATGCAACCATGCCAAATATCATATTCAATTCACATATTAACACATGGCATCATAATATGTTAAACATGCTCATCATATCATATCAATCATTAAAACATGGCAAGTGGACATATATCATGTAGGCAATTCCATCTAATTTCAACATGCAACCTACAACTTGCTATCCATCACAACACACTTGCCTCAAACACGTGCAACGGATTGGCGGGAAGAAGAGGGCACTCCCGGGGTCACACCACCTGCACATAGGCATCACACACTCACAATCATAACCTCAAATCAGTACACAAACCCCCATCTAACCCGACATTGCCAACTACTCGCAAAACCTAAAACAGAGGTTCTGTCCCGGCGGGACAGCAGCCTTGCAAAAGGCATAACTTGAGTTCTGGGACTCCAAATCGAATAAACGAGTACACCGTCGCGAAGCTTAGGAAATTTCCCAACTTTTTCTAGTTATAGGGAAAGACTGATTCGGACTCTAAAATTGTTTAATCTACAGATTACCACAATCTGTTCCAGTTACGTCACAGATTTTTAGGCGCTCGGTAAAACAGCCATAACTTTCAAACGGCTGATCGGAAATTAACGTGCTTTACGTCCACGGAAAGATAATTAAATTATCTACAACTTCCTAGAAGTCCGTACGGTCTGATTCGGATTCTAAATCGACGGAAACTCGAACCCTAGTTCGACTGCTCAATCTGCCCGAAAACAGAAACGTGGACAAGTTTAGATCTAACCCAAATTACTTCAAACCAGCGCCTCCAATTGATCTAAAAACTTGATAAACACCCTAATAACAGTACCTAGATCAAATCCAAGGATCCTCATGTTCATACCTTTGCCCGAGCGCCAAAACTCCAATCAATCTCCTCGCGAATCGCTCCTTGCTCCACGGTACTCGCTCCTCGCTCCTCGCTCCTCGCTCCTCGCTCCCCGGGATGACTCCACACGGTGCAGGGGTGGGGAGGCCACCCTAGGGCAGCAAGGGGTGGAGGGGAGGTGGTGTGGAGGTGGAGGAAAGGGAGGGGGTGCACGGTTTTGGGGGCTTGGGCTTAGGTGTGGGGGTGGGAGGAGCGGGGCGCAAGAGGGGAAGGTGGGGCGCAAGGGGCTGAGGTGGGGCGCAAGGGGCAGGGGAGCCCCTTTTAACAGCCCTCAACCCAATCCTAGTCCGTTCTGAGTCCTAATCCATCCCACCAAAGCCCACCAAGGCCCAAAACTCCCAGGAAGGCCCAAAACCCCGAAAACAGCCCTAAACGGCCGGAAGCGTTATTAACCCCGATCCTTATGATCTTAACCTTATTTCCACATCTCATACTGTATTTAACCTTATCATGCTCAAAAATTAAGGATACGACACTCAGAGGTGTCACATTATTCCCCTTCAACAGATTCGACCTCGAATCTAAACGCACCAACATGAAACCAGCAAAGAAACCAAAAGATGACCCGATTTTCACATCACATACCTGAGGTGAAAAGCTCGGATACTTCTCGCGCATGCGAGATTCCGACTCCCAAGTCGCTTCTCTCGATGCGATGTGACCACAAGACCTTGACAAACTTAAGCGTCCTGTTCTTCATCACTCGCTCTGAAGTCCCTGCAATTTCCACGAGGATGGGACTCGAAGGTGAGGTCTTGCTCAAGCACTAATGGTTCCAATGGAACCACCAACTCCGGATCGTGCAAGTATTTCTTCAACATCGAGACATGGAACACATCATGCACACCTTGCATGGATTCAGAGTAGCTCTAGGCGATAGGCCAACCTGCCAACTCGGGCGAGGATAGGAAAAGGCCCAACATACCTTGGGTGAGCTTTCCTTTGGTGCCAAAACGCACCACACCCTTGGTGGGAGATACTCGCAAGAGTACGCTATCACCCACCTCAAACTCCAAGTCTCGCCGCCTCACATCAAGATAGCTCTTACATGCGCTCTGCCTGCGAGAAGGTTCTGCCAGTACCTCCGCCACGCGATCAACGATCTGCTGAACCCAATCCGCCCAAGAATAGCTCTCTTCGCCCACAAGATCCCAACAAAGTGGCGATCTGCACTTCCGACCATACAAGACCTCATAAGGAGCGGCCAGGATCTTTGGAATGGTAGCTGTTATTGTAAGCAAACTCGCAAGGGGCAAATGGTCTTCCAGCTACCCTTCCAAGCCATCACCACAGGCCCTGAGCATGTCCTCCAAAGTTTGGATGGTACGCTCAGATGCCCATCTCTGTCTGAGGGTGAAAAGCGGTACTAAGGCAAAGCTGCGTACCCAAAGCACTCTGCAAACTCTCCTGCAACTTGGAGACGAACTTAGCATCCCGATCGAGATAATGGTCTTGGGTACACCATGCAATCTCACAATCTCCCGCACATAGATGGGAGCCAACTCGCTCATTGAATTGGTCGTGCGGATGGGAATGAAATGCGCAGACTTGCCGAGACGGTCCACCACAACCCAAACAGCATCCTTCCTCGTGGAGAACGAGGTAGACCAACCACGAAATCCATGGAGATGTCATCCCATGGCCACACGAGAACCTCCAATGGCTGCAATGAGGCCGGGGACGCTTATGCTCAGCTTTGATCTTCGGCAAATCCCACAAGATGCCACATACTTGGCAATATCCACTCTCATCCTTTTCCACCGTAAATTCTTTTTCAAGTCCCCTGTACATCTTGGTCTCTCCAGATGGACCGTGTACGGGTGCGATGAGCTTCTCTCGAGAATGTCTTCTTTCACTTGAGATTTCGGGGCACGCCTGACGGCCCTGAAACCTCAAAACTCCCGCATCATCAACGGTAAAGTCTCCCGACTTGCCATCCTCAAGGCGTTCCTCACTGCTAGCAAACGATCATCTTCTTTGTGCCTCCCGCACACGCTCGGGAATCGGCCCGACTCAAGAATCAATTGAGTTTCAGCTTGCACGGTCCCCGCATAAGCGATAGGAGACTCCCAAGCGCTCAAAATCAGCAACAAGACAATCAACAACAGGGGCATTGTCTTGCGATCGAGAGCGTCGGCCACCACATTTGCCTTTCCCGGATGATCTTTGGATAGTGAGGTCATAATCCTTTATCAATTCTAGCCACCTCCTCCGCCTCAAGTTCAAATCTTTCGAGTAAAGATGTACTTGAGGCTCTTGTGATCAGTAAAAATATCACAAGATTCGCCAGTACAAATAATGCCTCCATATCTTCAATGCAAACACCACGGCGGCTAGCTCAAGATCATGGGTGGGATAGTTACGCTCATGCTTTTTCAGCTGCCTCGAGGCATAAGCAATCACCTTGCCATTTTGCATGAGCACACAACCAAGTCCCAACCGAGAAGCATCGTAATAAACAGTGAAGCGCTTCCCGGTTCGGGAAGGGTAAGAACAGGAGCGATCACTAACTTCTCCTTCAAAGTGCAGTGTGCTCACACTCTGCGATCCACTGGAACTTCATCCCCTTCGAGTCGGGCCAGAAAGTGGCTTGGCAATGATAGAGAAATCCTGCACAAAACGCCGATAGTATCCACCAACCCAAGGAAACTACGCACCTCTTTGACATTGGAAGGCCTCTTCCAATCCAAAACTCTTGAGACTTTGCTAGGATCTACCGATATGCCCTCTGGATTGATGATGTGGCCAAGAAAACCCACTTCGAAATCCGTAACTCGCACTTTTTCAGCTTAGCAAAGAATTGATTCTCCCTCGTGGTACTCAAAGACAAGCCTCAAGTGTCGCTCATGCTCCTCTTCCGATTTAGAGTAAATCGAGAATGTCATCGATGAACACTACCACAAACTCATCAAGGTACTTGTGTAGCATACTGTTCATCGCCTCCATAAAGACAAATAGGAGCATTAGTTAGTCCAAAAGACATAACTTTAAATTCATAATGCCCATACCTAGTGGAGAAAGCGGTCTTCTCAATGTCCTCGCTCCCTCACACGGATCTCGATTATACCCTCGATCAAGATCAATTTTGGAGAACACCTTTGCTCCTTGATTGGTCAAACAGATCCTCGATGCGAGGCAAAGGATACTTGTTTTTGACCTGTCACTTGGTTAAGAGCACGATAATCAATGCACATACGCCAACTTCCATCCTTCTTCGAGACGAAGAGGGCGGGTGCTCCCCATGGCGATACGCTTACGCCGAATGAAGCCTTTGGCCATGAGATCCTCCAATCGCTTCTTCAACTCGTCTTGAAAAGGTCGAGCTAGCGGTATGGAGAGATAGAAATAGGTCGAGTGCCCTGAGCAAGATCAATCTGAAACTCCACATTCCTCACGGGAGGTAGACCAGGCAACTCGTCAGGGAACACATCAACGAACTCCTTCACTACGTAAATCTCCTCAATGGAAATCGAAGAAGATGGTTTCTCGAGACAAAGTCATGAGGAAACCCAACAGCCTCAAACGCCGATTTAAAACAAACTAGTCAAAGCAAAGACGGAATCGAGGGTATACCACCCTGAAAGGTCAACTCTTCCGGACGGGCCTCGCAAGGCAACTGTCTTCCGAAACAACAGATCTTAGCACGGCATCGATGCAGCCAGTCCATGCCCAAAATGACATCAAAAGGAGCCAACTGGATCACCATGAGATTGGCAAAGAAAACCTCATCATCAATGGCAATGGTGCAACCAGGGCAAACCAAAGAACTAGCAATCAACCCCCCAGGAGAACTGACTAACACGGACTCGTAAATCCATTGAACTCCCAACTTATCTCTACTAGCAAACTCCGATGACACAAAAGAGTAGGATGCTCCTAATCAAATAGAACAAAGGCATCAACGGAATCCACGAGCGAGTACCGAAACCACCTCTGGATGCCCTACCGACTCGGCGGTCGGCAAAGCGTACACTCTGGTGGCGCAGGGACGTATGAAGAGCCCCGACTCGGTGATGCCCCAACAAGGCTGGGGCGGAGGAGGCAAGCGAGGAGGAAGCAGACGGCTGCGGGCACCGATGCGCCGTGGTGGCGCCACGCAAAGGGTGGCTGAGAAACAGGGGCAGCCATCTTGTGCACCGATCCTCCTGGAAGACGCTGGCCGAGTGGGAGGAGAAGACACCGCCTCCCACTTGATGATGCTACCGGATTCATCCGCGAGACTCGTCCGTATGGCCAGGCTTGCCCGCGGTGGTTGCAACTCCGGTCCAACCACACTCAAGCACGGTGCTCACCACCGCACTCGGAAACGATCCGCGAAAATCCAATACAAAACACTTTTCTTTTGGTTCAGCTCAACTAAAGCCAAGAAAAGCAATAAACCGACCGTCGAACGGTAGAGAACATCCGAAGGGAACCACCATCAACTCTTCTATTTGACTCCAGTCAACTACCCGATCAAGGACAGAAAGGATAAGCATTCTTCTCCTACAGGGGTTAATAGTTCTTCGGTGATGGCGCTAACCGGCCACACCGTCAAAACCTCACCGTTACTATGAACCAAAAAAGAGGTGACCGAAACCCTTCGGCACCACAACCCCACTTTTATCACCACAACAGGAACAATCCAATCATTTATACAGACAGACTCCGCAACTCTCTGGGAGCCTCGCCCCTGGCCTCCACGGCCATGGCGTCCACGGCCTCTACCCCTTGGCATGGCTGCTTAGACAGACAACCATCCAAACACGAAAACATAAACACAAAATCACACAATCAAGATCATAGATCAAACATCATCATAAGCATATCCTTCATTAAATAATTAAGCGCAATGCAATGATGAACCAAAACCCCATCCTACTGTGCAACCAGGTGTGTCAAATTTTAGATTAGTTATACCACTTTTACAAGTTTTAATGTTGCTATCCTATAACAAAGTTTTAGTTAAGACCTAAGCCATGTTTCTAAGTTATTCCACATCACATTTTAGTTGTACCCTATAGCATGACACTAAAAATTCACATTCCAAGGACCTCTGACCGCTCTGATACCAAGCTGTAACACCCCAAAGATTTAATATGCCCGATTGCTACCAAACACAAGCTAAACAACAGCTAAATACCACATTTAACATAAAATTCCAGCAAAGGTGCATAGGCTAAAACCGAGATTTCAAGTGCACCTCCTTTGTTTTATCATGAATTTAAGGAACAGCAACAATATAGCATTATATGGCAATAAGAGAACCATCTAAAACAGCAATAAATAAAGTCTTAACGACAATAAGAGACTAACATTAAGCTCTTAAGGTTCCAAGTGTCAAACAAACAATAGAACTCTCATTAACCAAGCTAAGACTTAATTTAAAGGCCATCACACGCAATTTATTATCCAACTAAATGAATTGACTTGGGGAAACATTAAGGTGAAGCAACGTGTGAGCGTGTGACTATTCCCCTTTCCCGCATGCCGTTCTCATGGTACCTAAAACAACAAGAAAACACAAGGGTGAGTTCGAAAACTTCAGCAAGCATACCGCAATGGACAACAAGCATAACAACAAGTCAATAACATCTTTCATCATGTATAACATCTCATTCATGAATACTTATCAATATCATCATCAATTTGTATGCGATGTAATGCATTGCTCTCGACCCTCTGGAACCTCATACCGGTATGGGAAGTACACACCGTCGGTGTGCACCCTTTCCCCTTCCATCCCGAAGATGGAGGGTGCCTACTCGCTTCCAAACACCACGTGGATGGAATCACGACATAGGACTTACTCAATGGCGTTCGGACTAGTCATAACTTTCTCACCGACCTTGCCGGACTAGCTATGACTTTCTCACCGCCCTCGCCCTATCTCATGACATGCATGCAACCATGCCAAATATCATATTCAATTCACATATTAACACATGGCATCATAATATGTTAAACATGCTCATCATATCATATCAATCATTAAAACATGGCAAGTGGACATATATCATGTAGGCAATTCCATCTAATTTCAACATGCAACCTACAACTTGCTATCCATCACAACACACTTGCCTCAAACACGTGCAACGGATTGGCGGGAAGAAGAGGGCACTCCCGGGGTCACACCACCTGCACATAGGCATCACACACTCACAATCATAACCTCAAATCAGTACACAAACCCCCATCTAACCCGACATTGCCAACTACTCGCAAAACCTAAAACAGAGGTTCTGTCCCGGCGGGACAGCAGCCTTGCAAAAGGCATAACTTGAGTTCTGGGACTCCAAATCGAATAAACGAGTACACCGTCGCGAAGCTTAGGAAATTTCCCAACTTTTTCTAGTTATAGGAAAGACTGATTCGGACTCTAAAATTGTTTAATCTACAGATTACCACAATCTGTTCCAGTTACGTCACAGATTTTTAGGCGCTCGGTAAAACAGCCATAACTTTCAAACGGCTGATCGGAAATTAACGTGCTTTACGTCCACGGAAAGATAATTAAATTATCTACAACTTCCTAGAAGTCCGTACGGTCTGATTCGGATTCTAAATCGACGGAAACTCGAACCCTAGTTCGACTGCTCAATCTGCCCGAAAACAGAAACGTGGACAAGTTTAGATCTAACCCAAATTACTTCAAACCAGCGCCTCCAATTGATCTAAAAACTTGATAAACACCCTAATAACAGTACCTAGATCAAATCCAAGGATCCTCATGTTCATACCTTTGCCCGAGCGCCAAAACTCCAATCAATCTCCTCGCGAATCGCTCCTTGCTCCACGTTACTCGCTCCTCGCTCCTCGCTCCTCGCTCCTCGCTCCACGGGATGACTCCACAAGGTGCAGGGTGGGGAGGCCACCCTAGGGCAGCAAGGGGTGGAGGGAGGTGGGGGGGAGGTGGAGGACAGGGAGGGGGGGGTGCGCACGGTTTTGGGGCTAGGGCTAGGGGAGGGGAGGAGGAGAGGCGCAAGAGGGGAGGTGGGGCGCAAGGGGCTGAGGTGGGGCGCAAGGGGGCAGGGGAGCCTTTTAACAGCCCTCAACCCAATCCTAGTCCGTTCACGAGTCCTAATCCATCCCACCAAAGCCCACCAAGGCCCAAAACTCCCGGGAAGGCCCAAAACCCAGCGGCCCTAAACGGCCCGGAAACGTTATTAACCCCCGATCCTTATGATCTTAACCTTATTTCCACATCTCATACTGTATTTAACCTTATCATGCTCAAAAATTAAGGATACGACACTCCGAGGTGTCACAGATACATTTGAGATTATGTGGGTTGTGGTGCCGAAAGGGTTTCGGTCACCTTCTGTTGTTTGTAGTATTGTTGGGTTTGACGGTGTGGCCGGTTAGTGCCATCACCGATGGACTTTAAACCTCCTGTTGGGAGAGTGCTTATCCTTTCTGTCGTAGATTGGGTAGTTGGTTGGAGTCGAGTAGTAGAGTTGTGGATTGACCCTCCGAATTTCCTTTGCCATTTTGACGAACGGTTTTGGTTGGTTTTTGGTTGGTTGAAATAAAAGAAAAAGGGTTCGGTTTTGGATACTCACCGATAGTTCTTTTGGTGGTTTTGGTTTTGTCTTCTTTGGTTGAAGACAAAAGAAGAATTTAGGGTTGCGCCTCTTTTGGTCGCCTTGCCAGCTTTGATGCCCGATTTGTTGTTTGCCTTATAGAGAAACTTATAGATTGATTCTTGGGTTACCATTCTCCAATTTGAAAAGAAGTTATTGAAGTTTCGATGAAAAATCTAAGTCGCATGGATTTAGGTGTCAAGGTTTTGTCGGAAAGGATGTGGTTGATCGGTTGCTTTACGGAGAAAGTTTTCAATTTATTCTTGTGTTTGTCTTTCTCCGAGGTTTAAAAGAGTTATTGTGGTGTTGTGCTAGACCTTGTTGTCGGGGTCTAAGTGGTGTTTGATCGCAATGATGACTTGCTTGGGAATTCATCTTTGAAAAACCGTTTGTTTCGTGAAAGTTTGAAGTTTGGGGTTATGGCCTTATCTGAAAAAAAAAAGATTTGGTTAATCGCTTGGTTTTCCCTCTTGCAACCATCTTCCTTCGCCGAAGTTGTTGATCTCGAGAGTTGTGGAGTAGTTGCGTGTCGGCATTTGGGAATTTAAGAGTTGACTTCTCTTGTGATTTATGGTTGAGCTTTCCGGAAGGAAAGGTGTTTTGGGTGTTGTTCTTTTCTGGAGCAATTATGGTTTCCTTAAGAGTTGGGTGCGTGATTCACGCGGATGTTTAAGAAGTTAAGTGTATGACGAGAAGTTAGAGTTTTCGGATGATATGAGCTAGTGGTTCGGTTAAAGTGAATTTGGTGTTTGTTTAAAGATAAACTAAAATATTGTGTTGATAAGAGATGATTAAACGAGACGTCAGGTGATTCAAAGTGAAAGTTGATTAGTGGTGTGTGCAAAGTGATGCGGGTTATGGAATCTAATGGATGTTTGAGATTAGTTAGCTAGAATGTCTCGGTTGACGAACTTGTTATAGCAAGAAGATGGTGTGAAATTCTGCCTATTGTAGCTGGTGGGTCAGTTAATATTGTGGGTCGACAATATGACTTAAAATACGTGTAATCAATTAATGAGGATATATGGAATGATTGTAGGAAAGGTTGAATTATTCTTGACAGATGTCTGTCTGGGATCCGTATTTATGAGGGATGTCTAGTGGAGATCGTGTCGCGTGGTTAGTATTAATTATTGGTGGAATGAACTGGTGATTTGGAATATGTGACTTAGGGTTTATACCCAGGGTAATTGTTGATTACGCCGGAATAATTGTAAAGAGATGTGTGCTAAGCTTGGGATAATAAGTTGCATGAATAATGGTTCGTTGGTAATATAATCAATTGTGGTTATATGAACAGTGAAAAGTGATTTTATTAAGAGCAGATGTTGTAGCTTGCAACAAATGTTGTTGGACTTCTCGGGATTTGGGTGATTATGACATCTGTATTGGCTAAGAGTATTGGAATGCGAGTAATGGTGGGATTTGAGTCGAACTTTCTTTTGAAGGTTTACGGATTCAAATGAATGTATAAATTTTCTAGGAGTGCCTGCCTCTTTGTTTAGGCATCTTGATTAGTGTGCAATAAAATCTCCCCTGATTAAGTGGCATTTTGTCAAGTTACAAACTTGACTCCGATGATTGGAAATATGGATGAAAGAGTAGTATTTGAAGTAACCGGCTTATGGGTTCCAAATGTGGTGTGGTATTGAACCATGCCAATCTTTGGATTTGGGCTAATCTGTTTAGTCTATGCTATGAGTATGGATTAACACCCAAAGCGTTGGAGTGGGACGCTTTCTTTAGCGTTCAACTGATTTATCTTTGGTAACCCTGGAGTTAAGCGCTTAAATTGTAATTCTATCGTGACTAGAGTTGGATTTATTTGGGAAACGTGTGTGGTGTTTATAGCTGCGTTTCAAAAGGTGAATCTTACGATTGTTTCATAAGTGATTTTGTTGGTAAGGTGTTCCCTGCTGGGAATGTGTTTCCTTTCTCTTTAAGAGAATTGGTAGCGGTTATTAGGCGTAGATGTTTGATTTGAGAGTTGATGCTATCTTCTGTTATTGGCTTTGGTTAAAATGCGATGTTTTGCACGCATTGCGTGCAGTGGTTGTTGGGTTGTGGTACGATATGGTATTTTTCGGTTAACGCCGTCGTAGTTTATGCGAATTTGAGCAACCATCGATGTTGTTGGGTGTCAATCATGTGACAAAGAGAATAAAGTCTCTTTGTGAATGGTTAATGGGTATCGTGGTTACATGACGAATAAATGGTAAAAAAGATTCATGACATCGTTTTTATAAGCATAAAAGAGTTGTTGAGCCAGGATGGTGAGAAAGTCATATAGAGATATATGACTAATCCGGAGTGCTCTTGAAGAATTCGCATTCGTGTTATGAATCGAGTTTTCCATTGCTCTCTAGCATGAAAAGGAATGAATGGATAAATGCTGGTATTTTGGTTATGTTATGCAAGGGATTTGAGTTTCCCTTTCTCTTCGAGAGTTTTTGTGGCAGTTCTCTTCCAAGATGTTGATTTTGGTTAAAATGAAAAGTTTGGCTGTGGTGAAAGCGAGTCGAGTTGTCTTTAGTTGTTGAGAACTTCACAAGAGAATTGTGTGGAGTCTCTATTTGTTTGAGTGCTCCCCGATGCGAATTGTATCGCGTTGATTGGAGATTTGAGTTTTCCTTTGCGGCTTGACTTAGGAAAAGAAAAAGGGTGGTCTTTCAATGTTATCGGGTTCTTTCCAAAGTGATTTGTGGCGCTTTGAGGTTCGAGTTGTTGTATGTGGTCTACTTGGATTCAAAAGAATCGTACTTCTTTTGCACTATTGATAGGAGCGAGAATAAGAAGGGCCTCGGGTTATTGTTGAGTTCAATGAAATGTTGAGTTCAATGAAATGTTGAGTTCAATGAAGGGTGGTAGTCGGGATGGTTGTGATAGTAGTGTGAAGTGTTCGTCGTAAGGATTCGGGCGTATTAGGTTGATGGAGCCTTGTGTGGGTGAATCGCGGTTTCTGGTTCGAAATTGGAAGAAAAGGTGGAACCGTGAGAGGCTGCACTTAGTTGAGCTAAGTACTTCTTTCTCGCTAAGTGTAGGTTTTGGGAAAAGTGTTGTCGTGTATTATGGTTTGAGTTATTGTGTGGTTGCCTGGTGTTGCACAGAAGCTTTTGTCCTGTAGGGACTTGTGTTGTTCTTGTCATCGAGTCTCCATCGGTGTAGTCCCAGTGGCTCTAGTCAGAGAGAGAAGTGACCCGGGAGTTGGAGTCTCGCATGCGCGAGAATTTCCCAGAGCTTTTCTCGACCAGTTTGAACCGGGAAGTTTAGTTCTCTTTGTGTTGGTTGTTTTGTGTAGTAGTGTGTCTCGGATTCGAGGTCTAATCCTATTGAAGGGAAGAATGTGATACTACGGGTTGGCATAACTTTAGAAAGTATGAATTCTGCAATTTGAACCCTACGGTATGGCGTTTTAGCGCGTTTGGGCCTCTCCGGTCGCTTTGGGCCGTTCAGGGTGATCGGGCCGTGGGGAAACAATTTGGGCCGTCGGTGGGATGAATTGGGCCCATGTGGGGTGTGCTAGGGCAGCACACCTGCTGCCCTTCCCCATGCGCCCCATCTCTCCCCTTGAGCCACCCCCACCTCCTCTCCCCCATCTTCCCCAAATCTCCCCACCTCTCCTCCTTTGCAAAACCGCCCCTCCTCTCCACCCTTCTCCCCCTTGCGGGTGCGCCCTAGACCTTCCCCTCGCTGCCACATCGCGCTTTGGTGCTGTCCTCGCCGGTGGGAGGATCCGCGACGAGGAGGTCCGGTGGAAACGGCGCGTGGGAAGAGATCGGGTGGGGAAAAGTTCGTCAAATTCGTGGTTCTTCAAGAAGGTAATGGGGAAAACCTTTGGGATTGATTAGGTGCTATTGTAGTCGGGGATTTCTATGTTTTTAGATCAAGGGAGGTGCTGCCATGGGGTAGAATTGATGAAAACTTGGATTGTATTCACGTTCTGTTCGGGCAGATTGGGAACCCGAACTAGGGCAGGCGGTTTCGCGAATTTAGAGTTGGAATCTGGTCATACGGACATGGAAGAAGTTGTAGGTAATTTAATTATCTTTCTGTGGATATAAAGAACGTTAAATTTCGATCAGCCGTTTGGAAGTTATGGCTGTTTTACCGAGCGCTGTCAAATCTGTGACGAGACTTAGACAGTTCATGTTCAACGTTAGATTAAACAATTTTAGAGGCCGATTTGGCTTTTCCCAATAACTAGAAAAAGTTGGGAATTTTCCTAAGCTATGCGAGGATGTACTTGTTTATTCAATTTGTAGTCCTAGAACAGAAGTTATGCCCATTGGAAGTCCGCTGTCCCGAAGGGACATATTTGCTGTTTTCTGATTTTAGGAGTTGTAAGCGAAATCGGGGTAGTGGGATGTATGTGTGCTGTTTTGTGGACCCGATTTGAGTGTGTGGAACGTGTTTGCAGGTGGTGTGCCTCCGGGAGTGCCCTCAACCTCTCGTCACTCCGTTACTCGTGGTTGAAGGCAAGTGTGTTGCGTGGATTGTATGCTATACGTGTTGCTAGAATTGCTTGATAGTATTTGGAATAGACAACATGTTGTCTTGCCATGAATTACATATTATAATTGATAGGATGCCCTTAGGCCATGATTTAAATGTTGTCGATGATATGGTGTCCTCATGCCATGATTAAAAATGCTTGTTGTTGATAAATGATTCACATGCCATGTTTTGAACGGTTACCGTCGATTGTTGAATACGATCCTACATGTTGTGATGCCATGTGTTGATATACAATATTTCTATTTATGTATACGTTGCTGTCCATTTTGCATACATGGCATATTTTCATGGCCGGCCGGTGAGATAAGTCATAACTATTCCGGTAGGGTCGGTGAAACAGCTTATGACTAGTCAGGGCTATTCTGTTGAGTAAGTCCTACATCGTGATTCCATCACCGAGGTGAATGGAAGCGAGTGATAGGCACCCTCCATCTTCGAGATGGAAGGGGGAAAAGGGTGCATGCCGACGGGTGTGCACTCAACCATACCGGTATGAGTATTCCAGGAGACATGTGCATTGAATTGCATGAATGATATACATAAATGAAGATGTTTATGAGATAATGATGAGAGTACTCATGAGATGCTCATGAGATGATTATCATGGTGTTTTAAAGGATGTATATAATGTTAAATATGATGTGTTGTGATATAGCTGTGGAGACTGGAATTATGGTTTGTTGTCTTGCACCTTGTTTTTCATTACATTACACCTTGCTGAGTGATGAACTCACGCTTGTGTTTTATGTTGTTTGTTTATTTAGGTACAATGAAATCGGCGCGCGAGAAGGGAATTTAGCTACACTTCCTCACGTAGCACTCATAATCTAGATAATTCACCTATTTCTGTGGAAACATGGCAATAAGTTATGTTGGTTTTGGTGTATGGATATTATGTGTTGGTTCCCTCATGTGTGTCATGTGGGTCTTTGCAGCGATTTGTTTTATCATCCTAGTCTTAGTAGATGCTTATTCCATGATTATCATTGCTTATTGTCATTCTTGTTGATGCTCATCTATTGTTGTCGATGCATATTGATATCTTGATTGATACATATATTGATATGATATTGTGATGTTTAAATTTATGCATAAACAAAGGAGATGCTGTCAAAATTTTCAATTATTCTAAATGATTACTTGCTGTAATTTACCTTAAACTATGGTATTAAATGTGTTATGGTCTATGTTTGGTGACATTCTGGGCTTAGTAAAAGCCGGGGTGTTACACTTCTCTCAATTCCTACATCCTTAAGCGCTGAAGTCGACATCTCTGCGATTTGGTTAGACCTGGAGGACACCAGTGTGGCGAGATTCAATTGGCTTTCTTATCCCACCGATTAAGTCCAGCTTGTCAACATCCTCTCGTGCCTGGTTAGGTTGTTCCTGCTCTTGGAATAGTTCAGAGATCCTCTTATGAACTGGTCTCTTCTGATCTCCCTTTTGTCGGCTTGGGCCTGGTTATGATATTCTGGCCTTAGCCAACAATCTGTGTTCTCGATTTTGCTCAGGATAATGTTGCATTGGGCAAACGTAGGGTGATGGCAACGCCAACCCCCAATCCTAGTAAAACTTCTAAAAGGGACACTGTTCATGCGCCCTTTCAGTGGTAGTTGGTCGATAAACATTTATCGACCGATGAGGACTTTGTCGTCGTCTCTCGCCCCTTCTTTCATAATTGGCCAACAATTGAGAAAATGTTGGCTTATATTTTTGTATCGGCTTTCATGGCGGTACCGATTTTTCAGCTCTATACCACTTGCCAACTTTGGGTTCGCCTCTCGACTTGATCGTCCTTGACCATTTGTCCCCGTGGTCATTCTCAATCTAAATCAACCCGACTATGATCTTGATGGTTTGCTCACCATTTGTGGTCTTCACATCGGCTTGCCGTACTGTGTTAGCCAATGTAGACAACGATCGGATCTCGTCTCGTGCCAATTCTTTGCCCTTAGATGAACAGCTGACCATATTAACTAGAAAAGGGTTGGCGTCAAGCTGCATGGTGGGGTCCTCAGCAAACTTTAGCCGTCTTCAATAGTCGATTGAATCTGTTGATGAAAAATATTACAATCATTAGTATTATGCGAGAAAGAATGGTGCCATTTGCAAAACCTGCGCTTTTTGATTTCATCGGCCGATGGTATGACATGACCCTCGGGCAATCGTATAATTTTCTCTTGCAACAATAAATCAAAAATATGATCACACTTAGTCACATCAAAAGAATATTTAATTTTTGTCTTAGTTTTGGTCGGCTTAAGCCACGAACAGACCAGGGACTTCTTATTCCCCTTATCCCATTCGACTATGTTTACTTCAACTTCGTCTTCATCAGATGAATCCCCTGATTCATACTCGATGAGATTTATTTTAGGCTTGTCCTTATCTTTACTCTTAAACCTATCTTTGAAGCCTTTATTCTTAAAAAATCAGCTTTCTTGAGCCGATACTCTATGCAACACGTGGCTCAAATCAATAAATTCTTGGCCACCGAATTTTTCCTCTAAGAGCATCTCCAAGAGATAGCCCTAAAAATGAGCCTTAAACTTTAATTTAGGACCTCAACTAATTAGATTTAGGGCTCCAATGAAATATTCACTCCAGCAATTAGGCCCTAAAACCCAACAAAGATAGGGCTCAATCACAGAGTTGCTAAATATAGCTACTCTCCTAGGGGCCCTAAAACAATTTGCTAAATTTTAACAATTTAGGGTCCTTGCTGGAGTTAATCTTTTCCCCAAAAGCCCTATAATTCAAGTTAGGATCATATTTAGGGCCCCTCTTGGAGATGCTCTAAGGGAGGTATCAAACCCTCAAAGGCTAAATCGGCTAATTGATTATCAGGCAATGTGACACTAAAGCATCGATTTTTGACTTCCCTAAATCTCTTAATGTAACCCATTACCAATTCTCCAAATTTCTATCGGACAGTGCTTAGATTTTATATTCTCAATTCTAGGCTCCCACAGAAAAAGTATTCATGGAATCAGCTTTTTCCAAATCGACCCAAGTATTGACTGGATTTGGGAGCAAAGTAGTGAACCATATGAAGGCTACCCCAGACAAAGACAAAAGGAGCAACCTCACTTTTAGCCCGTCAGACTGTGCAGCCTCCCCACAATGCACCATGAAGTGTCCGATGTGCTCTGACGTGGTCGTGGAGTCATCACCAGAAAACTTACCAAAATCAGAGACCCTATAGTCATTAGGATATGGGATCTGATCAATATAATCTGGATACGGCTTTCTATAGCCAATACTTCACCCATTTGGCTAAATGCTAAATTGATCTCTTAGGACTGTATTAATAGCCTTAGCCCAATCTGTTTCTCTGGTCGATGCTACATGCGCTTGAGGTATTTGCCGACCAGGGGCAAATTCAATGTGTTGCCCCTCGAGTGCAAACTCAGGTTGATGTTGTAGCTGGGGTTGTATCGGAGCGTGTTGTTGTTCATAGCCGACATTCTATTCCCTTAATGTCGGCTCAAGAAATGGAACAAATGGCTCTGAGTATATAACGACCCTATAAGGTGCCGGATCCCTGGGAGGGATCGGCTCAATGTACTGAGGATGTACGTGGGATTCAATCGGCTGTGCAGCTGATCTAGGATAGACGCATAATGGGGCAGACAAGGGTAAGCCAGGTTGATTGCCCAACTTGGAGCAATCGGTATAGGCTTGGTAATGTGTGACCCTGCTCGCACCAGGATCACGTGGCAAGATCATGATTGGCTGCACAGGTGCCATAGTGGGAATGTTAGCCGACAGCTTTGGTTCAACCGCTGGCTTGACATATTGGGTATTCTAGCCTATAGAGTATACTGTATATGTTGGTAAAGCTTGCAGTGGGTCAAGCAAAGTACCAGCCAACACGTGTTCCTGCGCCACTTCCTTGATGCTATTAGCTATCATCGGCCGAAGAGTTGTTACTAAAGCCGATGATTGCATTTATAGGAGCATAATTTATGGATTGGTTGACCATATCCGATAATTCTACCTATGCTAGCATATATCGGCTTTCCTGTGCCTTTTTGGTAGCATCAGGGTCCTCGCTGTAGAGATTCACCGTCGGCAACGCGGACTTCTATGTGACCCCCCACATGGTGTTTGATAACAATTGAGCATCATCTGCTCAAATGCACCTTTCTGATCTTCGATCTCTTTTCGCTGCTTTGGTGTTAAATCGTCTAATGTAGGGACGACTATCACTTCAGCATTGATTTCAGACGGAGAGATTGACTTTACAGAAGAAGACATTATTGTCCGATTAGGTCCCACCTGGTGTGCCAAAAGTTTGTTGACGCAAAAAACTTGATGTAGGGTTGATCGCAGTCAACACACGCAAACACCGGGTTTAATTTTTTGGGTGTGGACGTGCCATCCGATTTTGATCCTGCAATCGGCAAGAGGATGGTATGTAAATGGCTATTAAGCTGATATAGTATTTCAAAGAAGATCAAGTCTGCTTGTCTAAGCCGATTTAGACAAAAGTAACCAATAGATCTAATCAACTTGATTTAGTTGACCAGATGGGGTAAAGGTTGTTCTTGTCTGAAGAAGGCGATGTGCAACAAAATCGGAGAAAAAAAAGCAAACCTAATTTGGTGTAAGTCCACAGAATCAATAATCGGCGATGTGCAACTTTATTGATTGAGACGAATTACAGAAGAAAGATTACAAGCCTAAAAACAATTCCTAGTCGATGAAAAGTAAAGTAAAAAGTAAAGACAAGTTTGGTATATTGTGTGTTCTATTTTTCAGCGCTGCCCATCGTCTTCTTTTATAGCATCAAATCCGATCGTGTCCTTCAAGGTCACTTCTTGAACTATCCATATTGACCTCAATTTCCTTCACGATCCATTTAACATCAGAATCGGTTAAAATCCGATAAAATCATATCGGCTCATGACTCCCAAATCTGATATATTCCTTAACAAACTGATCATCCCAAACCGATTTTAACAAAATCAGCTACATGCTAAATTCGAGTGTCAACAGTCCCTATGCATAGATATGGATCAAGGGTGAGACGACTCAAGGCCTTATTTCCTAGTTTGGTCCTGTTAGCGGATATGAATCAAGAACGAGTGCTCAAAGCCTCAATTCTTAGTTTCGGTCCCTACGCATGGATACGGACCAAGGATGAGAGGGATGAAGACCCCATTTCTTAGGTTTAGTCCTTTAAAGCATATACGAATCATGAGCGGGTATAAGCTGTAATATAAAAGAATGATACATCCGAAAAAATCACTAAGTAACCAAACTTTGTCGTAGTTATGCTCGCATATGGGTTCCACATTCGTGAATACCATGTCGTAAATAGTAACACAGATCAAACCAAAAAAATAGAAGAAAAGACATACCAATATACTGCCCCGGCCATGCACCATACTGGTCGTGCTCATGCATGCATGAGCTAAATACTCAATTAGTGGATCATCAAATTAAACAAAGAAAACAAAAGGAAAGGAGCCACAATTAAGCCCATGTCCTGCATGCATGAACGTGCATGAGCACAATACTCAATTAGTGGATCATCAAATTAAACAAAGAAAACAAAAGGAAAAGGAACCACAATTAAGCCCATGTCCTGCATGCATGAACATGTAGCGAGCACGACCAGGAGATACCAAAAATAGTGCATGAATACATCAAGAGGATAATTACGATTTCAATTACTCAAATTAACAAAACATAATGGTGACTAACCCATGTCCACTGCAACTACATCACAAATACATGCATGCATGCAACGAAATGGGAAGTGGCACTGCTAAAAAAAATGAATTATGTAATTAGTCTATGAAGGCTTAGCAACCAAAAAAAAGGAAAAAAAAGAGTGGCGTATGTCCAACTGCATGATCAAAGCTTTCATATAGAGATTAGGCAATCCTACAATTAATTACTAATTAAGAATAATCAGTAGCCCATATGCCAACCAAATTAATGCATGGGTGCATGGTAGCAGCATGCATGCATAGACCAAGTATTTCTTTGATCCAATAAGTAATAGAATATGGCCAAATTAATAGGTGTTCTATCCACAAAGATATATAAATTAAACAAATTAAGGGAAAAGGATCCCCACTCCCATGTCCTGCACGTATGTACGTGCAGCCACCATGGCAGAAGAAAATGCTACAATTAGTGCATGTTTATAGTTGTTATGAGATAAGGACTCCAACCGTATTCGGTTGAGAGTCTCTCTAATTTGTGGGCGAATCCGAACCTATCTTCAGGGGTCCTCTACTATATATATAGGGTATTGCCTTGTACAGAATTGATCAATCTAATAAAGAGAGAGGTTTCCCCCTCGTATGGTGTGCTTCTCCTTTCTTCTGTTCGCGTGATTGCTTAGCGTGCCATGGATTGGCATGGGTGAATGATCTTGTTTACAACACGTTATCAGCACGAGTATCTACTGCAAAAAGCGAAGGATCGTCGACAACAACGAGCGACTACTACTAGCGATTGATCGCCCGATCCGATCTGCAATCAATTTGTCACCACGCCGACATCCACTCGGATTGCCGAAAAAGTCCTACGCGACTCTATCCTACGCGATAGCCAACGCTTCCGGTGTCGAGATCGTAAGTCGAAAAACTTGCAGATTGTTTCGCTAGATGATCAATAGATCTAAACTTCTGTTAGAGAGTGGAGATTGATTGTTCTAATCTGCCGTTAGAGAACTAAATTGGTTGTTACCGCTCTAACGCATAGATCTAATCCGGCGTCAAAAACATAGCATGATCTGTTGCTGTTAGATGGGTTACTGTTCATCATCCTTGAAAAAAAAATGAGATGGCACGACGGCCAGAAGCCGCCTCTGCCACCTTCGGTCTGGCCGCCGACCGGACGCCGTTCCTGCACCCGGCCGATGCCACCGCACGACTCCCTGGCCCCAACCTCCACGCCTTGCTGCATGCCTGGTTCCATCAAGCTTGCCGGTCTTTGCCGCGACTCTGCCGCTGGGCAGCTCAGCGTCTGCTCTTTGCCGCCGCCGCTGCGTGCGCCCTCCACCGGCTGCTGCAGACCACAACGCGCGCACGAGAAAAGGAAAAGCTCCAGCCGCACGGGTTGTGGACATGAAGTCCAATTCTGAAGAGACAAAAGTCCGATGGACTTCAAAGCTTGGAACCACATTATATATATATATATATATATATGGTAGCCCACCTTATGGAGCCTAAGAACGGAGGCCAACCGGCCTCTCCACGTGTCAGCCGGCGCTTTTGCGCAAAAGCCCCTCCGGTTTTCCGAAATTACGTCCAGGTCCTCGCGCGATTTTTTGTGAGAGGAAGATATTTTTCCCGGTTCGCGTTTAAGTCCCTGGTTCGCCCTTTTGCATTTAGGACCTCCTGTAAAGTACGAATCGCGAGCGAGCCCTTTACTAATTTTTCAAAATAGCGAACAGGTCCAAAATTATAACAAATAGGTCCTCGCGCTTTACGTTCGGGTCCTTTCTCCGTTTTGTCCCAAAAAAATGTTTTCGGGGTCCGTTTTTTCTCCAGAGCATGCGAAAAATATTTTCGGTGGCCGTTTTTCCCAAAAAAAAAATGTAAAACCGTTTCCTTTCTCCGTTTTGCTCGAAAAAAATGTTTTCGTGATCGGTTTTGCTCCGTTTTTCCCGAAAAAAATGTTTTCGTGGCTATTTGGCCCCCCAAAAAATTGGGAGACCGTTTCCTTTATCCGTTTTGCCCGGAAAAAAAATCGTCATCCGATTTTTCTTCAGAGCATGGGAAAAATGTTTTTCTTGCCCGTTTTTCCAAAACAAAAAATATGGAAAACCGTTCCCTTTCTCCGTTTTGCCCCGAAAAAATGTTTTCGTGATCCGTTTTTCCTCCGGAGCATGGGGAAGATGTTTTCGGTGACTATTTCCCCACAAAAAATATGGAAAGCCGTTTTCTTTCTTCGTTTTGCCCGAAAAAATTGTTTCCGTGAACCGTGTTTTCTCCGGAACATGGAAAAAATGCTTTCGTTGGCCGTTTCCCAAAAAAAAAACGTAAATTCGTTTTTCGCCCGTCGTTTTTCTGTTTTTTCCCGCTTTTTATCATTTTTTTATCAAATTTTGCACGGCGCGGCGTAGCGCGCGAATCTTCCTAGTACCTATATTAAGTTCCGGAGGTTTCGTGCGTCCTCAGAGCATCCGCGTGTCCGTCACATGAGCGCCGGTTGTCGCCGTACTGCTTTCGCTTTTCCTCCGATGCCTCGCTGGCCACAGAAAGTTATTCACCGCCTCCGCCCCGTCGTCTCCAAACCCTATCTCGAATCGCGCAGCCTCCTGCCTCCCCTCGATCTCGATCTCAAATCTATGCCCTCATGCCCAGCTCCTCTGGCGGCGGCGGGCTCACCTTCGCGCTCCAATCATTCTCCGAGATCCCCGCCTCCCCCGGCCGCACCCGCTCCGGCCCATCTCCTCCTCCGTCCCCACAAGAGCAAGCGACGCCAAGAGGCGGCGGCGGCTCATCTCCGGCGCCACGGGCCGTGAAGCGCAGGCTCGCCTTGCCGGGCTCTCCGAGATCGCCGCTTCCCGGACGCACCCGCCCGCCCATCTCCTCCTCCGTCCCTCAGAACAAGCGGCACCAAGAGGCGGAGGGCTACATCGCAGGGGGCCTCTCCCATGCCCGGCTCCTCTGCCGGCGACAAGCGGCTCATTTCCGTGCCTCAGGCCATGAAGCGCGAGCTCGCTTTGCGCTCCTGGCCGCTTACCTATTTTCTTCCATTTCCCTCTAATTACGATTGGCATCTCAAGCTTTTTCTCATGTTAACATAACAGCTTTTGGTCTACTTCGCAGTGAATTAAGTACTAGCAGTCGTGTGGCTTTAGATTAACATTCGATATCTTGTGCTTGTTCGCTTTGCCAATCATGTTGGAGCAGAGTAGATAGTTAAGTTGATGCGCTTGTGGTCGGATACTCGGATGTGCTTTCCATTGCTCATTCTTATTGTTTCTGAATCTCTCCTTTGTTGACAAACGTAGTTTCTTAATCATTAAACATTTCACATCTATTATTTCTAACCGCTTGAAATCATTCTTTGGAATTTCTTTAAATAAAACGAACTACGAGTACTCGCAGTCGTGGCTTTAGATTAAGATTTGATATCTTGTGCTTGTTCGCTTTGCCAATCATGTTGGAGCAGAGTAGATAGTTGAGCTGATGCAATTGTGGTCGGATACTCGGATGTGCTTTCCATTGCTCATTCTTATTGTTTCTGAATCTCTCCCTTTGTTGACAAGCGCAGCTTTCTTAATCATTAAACCATTCACATCTATTATTTCTAGCCGCTTGAAATCATTCTTTGGAATTTCTTTTTAAAATAAAACGAACTAGGATTGTATGCAAGAGTTAATTTCTTTGTTAATTTTTAGTACAATAATGGGATTCATGCGACAAAATTAGATCTTGGTCGTCGAGGTGATCTTATTTATGCATTGGTTCTTAGGGAGAAATGGCTTTATTTATATCATTATCATAGTCTTATTTAGTTTTGAGTACAAGAATTGGTTTTGTTTATGCTGCTGGCTATTGGGTCCTCCATTCCTTGATCAATTTTATATACTGAAATGGCTAATTGGTCGATACATGCTGTTTACGTACCATTTAATGGTATGTACATCCTCATCCATAGGGTAAAAGCTTGCCAGTTTAGCCGATATTAACTCAGGCAAAAGACGGCTTTCTTGATACTATAAGGAAAGAGATGGCAAAACCGAATTGAAATGGCAATCACGTTGATAAATCTCAAACTTCTCTAAATGTTCTGCTTAGTATCGCCACCGGGTTTTCAGTAGTTATATTGTCAATATTTTGTAGGTACCTAACATCACCTTCAAGTGTGTTTCTTTCTCTGCTTTATGTTAGTGATTCTCTGAGTTCTTTTTCACTTGCACTTTCCTATTTTATCGACTTAGTAACCTCTGTACAAATGCTTAAACCAACCACTGTCACAAACCCTGTTTGTCTATATTCAATGTTAGTCCAATAGGTACCCAATTTATCTCAACCACTAATAACATGGATGAAACACGACTGGTTTTACAGCTGAATTGCTTAGATAACTGATCAAGAGGAGCATGGCAGTTCACAGCATAAAGAAGGGGGCCTAAATCCTTTGAGCACATTAGAATCTGAAAGATTTTCTGAGGTAAGGTTCTCATAGGACTTATTAAATAACTTGATGTGGCCTTGTACCCCATCTCCACTGCATATTGTTTTTCTTATTTTTATACTTAATTCGTGATATTTTTGTAGTGTCGTTCCTGTGTCTCAATTAAAGTTCTTTCAAGATAAATTGAAACTCTATCTGGAAAGGAACACGCACAGGAGGGCTCCCCAATTTTCCTTTTTCTTATTTTACTATTTTTTTATGAAAATGATTAAGAATTCAGAAAATAGTGGTTAATACTAGAAAATAAGTTTTCTAGTTATATGGACTTCCGAAAAATTTGAAAAAATTTATTATTTAGGACATATTGGAAGCTCCATATCCTGGGTTTATTTTCCAGATCTTTATCCATGTTTTATACGTGGTGAATTAATTTTTTCTATTGCATAAGTAATTCTGAAAATTGCTCATATATTAACAGAAAATTATGAAATTTGCTAGAAAATTATGAGGACACTTTGTTCATGCCGTGAATCTGGTTTTATCTTCCTTAGCATTATGTCATGTTTGATATTTGCTAAAATTAAATTTTTTTCTGTTGAAAAGTAATTCTGAAAATTGCTTAGAAATTAGCAGAAATTATGAAAAGTGCTAGGAAAATTCCAGAATATTTCTTATAGCAGTTTATGAAAACCTGAGTGGTTGGGATTTGATTTCGGTAATGAATAAACAGATATGAGACAATTGGTGTCTAGGAAAACACACATGAGGCTTGGTTCTTTAATTGGTACCCAGAAACGGGAAGTGCTCCCTCCCTCATGTGAGCCCTAGGGGCGGGTTGACCTGGCCATGAGTCGAATTGATAGAAATATTCATTAACTGTTTTCGCTCCCAACCAACAAGAATTACATAAGTTGAAATTTAACCTTATGCCATGTTTAATTTATGTTGAAATTACGTAATTAACAGAAAATGGCTAATTGCTAAGGAAATTCTGGCAAATCGTGATAATTATCTACTGAATAGATATAGACCAAAACTTTATTAATTAAATAAAGATGCATGTAATATAATATTTTACCTGTAGTAAAATCTTGTATTGCTTGCATACAAGATATGTCTGATATTGCAAAAAGGGAATTTACTGTGCTTGCCCTGGATGGCAGCAATTACCTCACCTGGGCAATGGATGACAAAATCAACCTAACAGCTAGAGGACTTGGAGCTGCTATTGCTCGGCCTGAAGCCGGTGCAATCGAAGTGCCTGAACCCGCAAAATGCGCCGCTTTACATTTCCTGAGGCACCATCTTCATTCGGACCTGAAGGCCGAATACTTGATGGAGGAGGACCCGCTGGTATTGTGGAATTCCCTAAATGAATGCTATAACCAGCAAAGATCTGTGTTGTTACCGGAAGCACAACGCGAATGGACCCTCCTACGCTTCTAGGATTTCAAATCTATGGCAGCTTATAATTCTACAATGCACAAACTGGTCGCTAAATTGACTTTTGTAACCAGAAAGTTACTGAAGCTGAAAAGATCGATAAAACTTTGTGCACTTTCCACCCCAACATGATGATACTACAACAACTGTACCGTCATGCAAAGTACAAGAAGTACTCTAAGCTTATTAGTGTTCTGCTAGAAGTAGAAAAACATGATGAACTCCTGATGAAGAATCATCATGCAAATACTAATGGAAGCCAGGCAATGCCTGAAGCATATGCTACCGCTCAGCAGGCGAGTAGTAGCCATGATCGCGGAAAAGGCCAAATATACAAAGGGAATAAATGGAAGAATGATAAAAATCAAAAGGGAAAAGGCAAATCCCAATGGAACGGTAAAGGGAAGGGTACAGGAACTTTCCAGAAGCAAGGTCCAGCCAATAAAGCACCCGACTCTCAAACATGCTTTAGGTGTGGTTGCGTTGGCCACTGGTCACGCAATTGTCGCACCCCAAAGCATTTGGCAGAACTTTACATGAAATCCACTAGGAGATTCCTGAAGAATCAAGAAAAGAAGGTTGAGGCACACTACACCGCTCTACCAGATGTTGAGCAAGACGGTGTAAAGAAAGAAGACAATGTCACTAACCCTACAACCGAGTTCAAGGAAAGCCTTCTCGGATATGGTGACTCGCCCATGGATGAGGATGACCTCCTCGGCACTGAGCTTATGGAGCTCCAGAAAGATACCAATGTTTCCCAGGAGATGGAACATGACTTGTATCACTACTACAGATCCGTACATCACAATCGGTTCTTTTTGGTCATCACAGTCGGTTTTGGTGGCGATACAAAATCCAACGACAGTGATAAGGTAGATATATCACAGTCGGTTTTTAACCGACACTAATAATACATTATCACTGTCGGTTCTTTTTAGGAACCGACTGTGATATTACACTTATCACAATCGGTTTCCTCTTAGATCCGATTGCGATAAGTATAATATCACAATCGGTTCTTTTTTAGACCGATACAAATGATTACATTATCACAATCGGTTTTTTGTTGAAACCGATGGGGATAAGTATAATATCACAATTGGTTCATTTTTAGAACCGATTCAAATTATTACATTATCACAATCGGTTTTTTATTGAAACCGATGGGGATAAGAATATTATCAAAATCGGTTCTTTATGCAAACCGATTGCGATACTAAAAATATCCCAATCGGTTCTAGTAAGAACCGACAGATATCAGATTTATCCCAATCGGTTCCAACAAAGAACCGACAGATGATGTTATCGCCCATCGTCCGAAAATGTCCTCGCATTGACAATATGACACATTCATCACGATCCACAATATCACGTAACATATACATCACAATCTACACACATTACATTCAAATTAATATTGTTTACAATCAGAATGTATCACATTCACATTCAGATAAATTTTGTTTACACTTTATGGACTAGTATTTGCTTGAATGTTCTCTATATCTACCATCATCCGTTATAACTTCCATCCAAAGACCACCGCATAAATGGTCTCGTAATTTCTTGAGATCAGCGTTGGTTAGGCTCTTCCGGATGATATCAAGGTCCTGCAAAATAGATAGTAGTGCACTAATATATTTAAGTCTTAAATTGGTATTGTAACATGCTGATAGTATTATGCTTGTAAACAAATATCACATAGACAGTAGTGCAAATAATCTGCTCTATACCTTAGGGAAAAGATGTGAGCGACCAACCAAAATCAGCATGTGATGCATCACGTAAAAACCACACAAATCATCGCACCCTTGTTGATGACACTGTGAACAAAGAAACTTAAATTAGGAGACGAATTAAAAATAGGTGTTAGAAAAAAATCCTATGATAGACACTTGTACCTTGAAGCGCTTCCACTCGAGTTTGGTGCCTTGTTTATCATTGTGTCGGCCACGTTCAGCAACGTAAGACATGAAAGCCCTATACATTGGAGAGATGCCATTGAGGTTAAAAATACCTAACGTAGTTCAATATGTAAAGTGTTAGGTTAGAGGAATGTACTTACTTCTGCAAAACAGGCTCGATCGCATAGTCCATCGGTCTATTTTCGAGTGAGTTCAACGTGTAGACCTTGTTTTGACTAGGAACAACCACAAGTAGAACCCAATGGTTGCTTATTAAACGTGACACAATGCAAGAGAATAAGTTAATACAAGGTTGAAGTGTGTATATGTAATTGAATTGTATAGTAGTACATACTCCTGGTGCTATGGGAAGAGAATGAAGTCCTTTTTTGCCTCGTCATGCAATGCCTGCTTGATGTATCCTGCAAGGAACTCCGATTGATACTTAGCCATGGTCGCAGACACCATCTCGGGGTCGACAAACCCGACAGGGTGTCGACCGTCGCCACTCATTGCCTCATGATCCTGCAATTCATGTCAATTGTTAAAAAATATAATACAAAATCAGTAAATAGTCATCTGATTGAGTATGGTGCGAGACTCACAGCGTCCAGGATCGTATGGTAGAAATATCGATGGCTTTCAAGCTGTACATAAAGTACAGATCCTCAAAACTGACTGGGAAGGTCCCATTCTCGTTGCGGTGGAATTGGCCCGCTCGATACTTCACTATGAAATCTTTCTGCAGGCTTACCTCCTCCTGCAGGTCGCAAATATAAATTATTGCTAAAATACAATGGGAATATAATATGCAATGTACTATGTTAGATATCTTACGATGGTCGTGACGATTTATCCAGGCGGTCGCGGGGTTTGGAATGACAATCGACCGTCAGAGGTTTTCTTCGCCCTCGCTAATACCCGATCAGCGTGCGCTCCTCGCATATGTGGGAGTAAGGCATCGTTGTCCCAGAGGTTGCACACTCCTCCGCTAGTCGCGCCCACTCTGCCTTCTTCCCTACATACCCACCGGAACCGAGGTGGTGCGCGTGTGTGTTACGCCTCTGTATAGCGATATTCTTCTCTCTCAGCTCCTCCGCCTTTGGCGTATTCCTCATCCTTGCGAACTCCTCCCAAACCTCGGGAGTAACAAATGGATACCTTTGGAAGGGAGTACGGTTTTTCAACACGAACTCGGCATGCATGGTCACCCTGAAATGCCTCAAAGCCACACCCATTCTCTTCAAGGCGTACCGTCTCGCATTGATTTCATCTTCCTCTGGTATAATCCATTTCCCCTTAACTTCGTCCCACAGTCGGTTCTTCTGCTCATCGCTTACTTCCTTCCTCTAGTCCTTAATTGTGATCGGCACTCGCTCCCTCACCAATTGGCCGAGAAAAGAGGAGTAGCGCCCCTTAAACTTGCTAGGACCCGTGCAAACCCCCGTGGCATTGAAGTGGAGCACTTGCGGCGTTCTGCCTGTGACTCCTTTATTCGGTCCTCTGCCCTTTCTAACCTTCCTCGATGGGGTAGCAGGACCTTCTTCTCTCTCTGGCGTTGAGCCGGTGCTCTCTCTTTGCGACATTTCGAAGTAAGTACGTATATGTCAAACCTAAACTTCATGAGAGAAAGCAATTCAAATTTCTGACATGATTATATTTCACATAATAGAAAGCAATTCACATGTCTATCTGTAGACCGACTAAGTACGTACGTACCAATGATGACTCATAATCTCTAATTAGGTTAGGTCCTAATCCCATTCGAGGATATGTGGTTCGAGCAAGTTCCTAAGCTGTTGTACAACTCTAGAGAAAATTTCGGCAGCATCTCCCCGCTGTTCTCCAAATACACGTCTCGACAACAGGTCAAGAGGGTGTGTATTCGAAGAACACCAGGGAGATGCTGCCGAAACTTTCTCTAGAGTTTGTACAACAGCTTAGGAACTTGCCCGAGCCACATATCCTCGAACTGTCCAAAAAACGTGGACAATTCGAGACTGCTTATTTATAAATATGCAATTTTAGCATACTTATAAACAAGCACCCTCGAATGGGAGACGCATAGGTTACGCAACTAAACTCGATAATAAAGTGCGATAATATAGCATGTGTTACAAGTTTCAAATTGCAATGAGAATATAATCTGCACATATTACTATAGAAGGGTTGCTAAATTAATTAGCCGAGGTGGATTGCTCTCAGATTGCTATAGAAGGGTTGCTAAATTAATTAGCCGCCCAACTTCTAGATGGCCAATATATCACCGGCTATTACATCTGAAAATTTCAGGATTACAACCCTAGAACAGCACTGCTCTAGCATAGAAAACAACAAGTACAGCATATCACAGAATGAATATAGCACTGCTCTAACCCTACCACAATGCATTAAGAGCAAGTGCCACCAAATTGTCAGCTAAGAGCATAAAGGAATAAGCACAAGATCGCTCGACCCTAGAACAATGCATTAAGAGCAAGTGCCACCAAATTGTCAGCTAAGAGCAGTGCTTATCTAGGTCTAGCAAGTTCCTTTAATGATCAGATTAATCAAGCCTCATTTTCAAGCAATCATCATCGAGCTATTTACAACTAATTACAGCCCACAGTCCGATAGTTCTTACAGTGCGCCGAACCGAGTCGGCAATGGGGGAGGAGCCGATGGGGGGGAAGGAGCCGGAGGGGGAGGCGCCCACGGGGTACCCGCCAAGGGGGGAGGAGCCGGGGGGTGTGGGAGGCGCCGATGGGGGAGGCGCCGATGGGGGGGAGGAGCCGGAGGGGGAGGCGCCCACGGGGTACCCGACGGTGGGGGAGGAGCCGGGGGGGTGTGGGAGGAGCCGGAGGGGGAGGCGCCCACGGGGTACCCGCCGATGGGGGAGGAGCCGGGGGGGTGTGGGATGAGCCGGAGGGGGAGGCGCCCACGGGGTACCCGCCGATGGGGGAGGCGTCGGGGGGGAGGAGCCGGTGGGGGAGGTGGTCGAGCTAGGGTTGTGGAATGAATTGAAACGAAATTAGTGCGCGCCGAAATGAACTGAGTGTGCTCGCCGAAATGAAAATGCTCTGGGGTTTCATCACGGTCGGTTAACCAAAGAGACCGATCGCAATATTTACTATCTGTGTCGGTTCTTTAAAACAACCGATTGCAATATGTTCATTATCTGAGTCGGTTCATTCAAACAACCGATCGCAATATGTACACTACCTGTGTCGGTTCTTTCAAACAACCGATCGCAATATGTTCACTATCTGTGTCGGTTTCCTAAACGAACCGATTGTGATGACTATGATCCAATTTCTAAGTTTTTTAAAACAGAGTCTTCATTCAAAAGAGTCGAAAAGTCAAATCTTTTTCAAATTTGCTATACTATAAGATCCATTTGACATATATATTCTACAAAATGCTACATTACACAGGGAATTCTTACAACTTAATTTATTTACAATACAACCCTTCTTGATGATCTACACGCATGTAATGTGTTCCATGTGTGCCGTCGTCACCGCTAAGACATGCCCCATCTGCAAACGGAGGTGTTTCATCAAATTGGTTGTACTCTTCTTCATCTACGACATTTTCAACTCCAACAATCCTCCTCTTGCCATGAAGTACGACGTGCAACCTCGGATTGGCCGGATCACGCACGTAGAAAACTTGAGTTGCTTACTTTGCGAGGACGAATGGTTCATCTCTGTAGGCCAGTCTATTCAGATCAACAATTGTAAAACCTGTCTTGTCGACCTTAACTCCGTGAGGAAGTCTCACCCACTTACATCGGAACAATGGAACTTGGTATATTCCGTAGTCGAGCTCCCATATTTCTTCGATCATCCCGTAGTAACAGTTCATTGCAGTTGAGGATCCTCTAATTGAGTGATCATCGGACAAAGCATCTATGCTCACACCACTGTTTTGCACTATACTCTTTGCATCTTGACTTTTAGTATAAAATGTGTAGCCATTAATATCGTAATCTTGCCATGTCTGTATATTAAATCTTGGTCCGTCAGCCAACCATTTGACATCCTCGGTACTAACGGAGACCTTCACCTTTTCTTTGAACCATGTGAGGAATCGATCGTTGTGTTCTCGTGTGATGGAAAGCTCATCCATAAGTGGATTCTCTTCCCGTAATATCAACTTGTGCTGTAGGATGTATGGATGAACTTCATACAGTGTTGCAAGACTGTGAAATGCGCTTTACAGTACATATCAAATTGTGGGCTCATTAGATTTGACCCAATGGTTCCTTTGCCACCAAGTCTGCCCTCATGACGAGATATAGGAACACCAATCGGTTGTCTTTTACCTAGATAGTCCACGCAGAACTCAATAACCTCTTCAGTCCCATAACCTTCAATAATACTACCCTCATGCTTCGACCTATTCCTCACGTATGACTTTAATATACCCATGTACCTCTCGAACGGATACATGTAACGCAGGAATGCGGGTCCACAAATCTTAATCTCTCTAACAAGGTGAACAACGAGGTGGACCATGATGTCGAAGAACGACGGGGGGAAATGCATCTCAAGCTGACAAAGAGTCTGCACCACCTCACTCTGTAAGTTGTCCAGTATATTGGGATCAATAACCTTGCATGAAATCGCATTGAAGAAATAGCATAGCTTCGTGATTGCCAACCTGACGTCATCTGGTAGGATATTTCTGATTGCAACAGGGAGCATTTGGGTCATCAAGACATGACAGTCGTGGGACTTCATACCGAACAACTTCAAATCATCCATAGACACAAGCTTCGGAGTAGCCCGATGGAACTTTAATATCGTGGAGACACTTGCAGAGGTCTTCTTTCTCTTTCTTGGATAAGGTGTAGCATGCAGCGGGGATGTACGGCCATTTTCCATCCTCCTCCATCACTGCAAGCTTGGGCCTGATCCCCATGTAGGTCATATCGCGGCGAGCATTCACACCATCCTTGGTCTTCTCAGGTATGTTCAGCAGGATGCCTACCAAATTATCACAAACATTTTTCTCAACGTGCATGACATCAATACATTGACGGACATCTAACTCCTTCCAATATGGTAAGTCCCAAAATATCGACCTCTTTTTCCAAATGGTCCTGGGACGAACAGATTTACGGCTCTTACCATACTGAACATCGATATCCTCTACGCGTGAATATACTTGCCTTCCAGTCATAGGCTGCGGGGCTGCACGAACTTCCCTCTTTCCATCAAATTTGTCATCCATCTTACGATATCGATGACTTCGGGGTAGAAACCTACGGTGACCCATGTACACCGTTTTCCTCGAATTCGGCAGCCACAAGCTATCAGTGCCCGCCAAATTACCAAGGGCTGGAAAATCATTTATGGTGCAAAATATCATAGCCCGTAGGGTGAAGTTCTCTCTTTTGTATGCATCCCACACCTCAACCCCCACATTCCACAATTTTACCAAATCCTCAATTAGTGGTGATAGGTACACATCAATATCATTACCCGGCTATTTGGGTCCTGAGATTAGCAACGACATCATGATATACTTCCGCTTCATGCATAACCAAGGAGGCAAATTGTAGATACACAACAAAACTGGCCAAGTACTGTGTCGACTGCTCATATTACCAAACGGATTCATACCATCCGTACTCAATCCAAATCTTATGTTCCTCATCTCGGCACCAAACTCCTCATGTTGCCAATTAATGTTTCTCCATTGAGCCGAATCAGCGGGATGTCTCAACTTGCCATCTTCCTTTCGAGATTCATGATGCCAACGCAACAATTTTGCCTCTTTGGGATTTGCAAAGAACCGCTCTAAACGGAGAATGTTGGGCAAATACCACCTTGGCTGGTGCCCCTTTTTTCACATCTTCACCGTCGTCAATTCGGTTCTTACGCTTCTTGTCATTACGCTCCTCATTTTGTTTGTATCGGGGTACACCACAAACTGGACAAATGCGCAGTTCCTTATGGACGTTGCGGTATAGTATGCAATCATTTGGACATGCATGTATCCTTTCTATTTCCATTCCCATGGGACATAATAGCTTCTTCGCTTCATAAATACTTGTTGGCAACTCATTTCCCTCTGGAAGCATATCCGATAGAAGTATTAAAAGTGCATTGAAACTTGTATCTGTCCAACGGTGTTTTGCCTTCAGTTCAAACAATGCAAGGACCGAACCCAACTTAGTGTATTCCCCTTTGCAACCTGAAAACAATGGTTTGGCATCGTCATCCATCAAGCTTTTAAATTTTTTGAACTCTCTTTCCGTGTAATTTCCCTCCACATCCCGCAACATTTGATCTAAATTATCCTCATCAAACATATCACGCTCCAACTCGTGATCGGCTTCCAAAGATGTCTTCGTTGCATAGCACAGAGGTACTACCTATCTCCCCATGATGGATCCAACACGTGTAATTCCTCACGAAGCCACGTCGAATCAAATGCCCTTCAATTTGAGCTGAGTTGTTAAATCTCCTGAGATTGGTGCAATCAATACAAGGACAATATATGAACTTTACACCCCTCATAACCATATCTACTTCGCAATTCTTATGAACTCCTTAACTCCCTCTCGAAATTCAGCACTCACACGGTTTTTGATACATCCATTCTTCACGGTCCATCTACAAGTAAACCGCAAACAATAAATTAATAATGCCCTAGTCAATGAAATAAAAGAAGGGTTGAACCCGAAAACAAAGTTGAGAGATTGAATGATCTTAAAGAAACGTATATCTGTTGACCAACTAAGTAATGCGCATTACCAACGATGACTCCTAATTGCTAATTAGGTCAAGTCCTAATCCCATTCGAGGATATGTGGTTCGAGCAAGTTCCTAAGATGTTGTACAAACTTTAGAGAAATTTCGGCAAGATCTTCTCGCTGTTCTCCAAATACACGTATCGACAACATGTCAAGAGGATGTGTATTCGAGAACATCGCCAGGGAGATGCCGCCAAACTTTCTCTAAAGTTTGTACAACACCTTAGAACTTGCCCGAGCCACATATCCTCGAACTCCCAAAAATGTGGATACTGAGATCGCTTATTTATAAATATGCCATTTTAGCATACTTATAAACAAGCACCCTCGAACGGGAGACGATAGGTTCTGTGACCTAATTAACTACTATATCATTGATCATATTAATTATATTGAAACAATTATGACATGTAATGTACACATTCACCAAATAAAAAAATTAATCTAAGTCCTACTGCAATATTGAAGGGATTTATAAGAATTAATGCTGGTCACCTTTCGAGGAAAACCACAAACGAGGGGAAATCTAGCTCCTGATCAAGCTAGCTAGGTTTTCAATTAACTTTAACCTTCAATGCACTGATCTCCTCCACGATCTAATTTCTCAACCATACACTCTGCTAATGACACCAAATCAAAATCGAATAATGTACGTTAATACAAAATTGAAGGGATTCGAAGGAATGGGGCCCACCTTTTGAATAAAGCCACAAGTAAGCTAGGCAGGAAAATAGAGAAATCGCCTAGCGAACCAACTAGACGAGAGTTAATAAGTTCATCCCGAGTCCAGATGGTACATATAAACCTAGCGAACCTCATCACAATCGGTTCTATAGAAGAACCGTTTGTGATTAATTAGTTATCACCGTCGCTTATATGTAAAACCGACTGTGATAATTTGGATATTCAACACTGTCGGTTTCTTTATAGAACCGACACAGATAATTTATCGGTGTCGGTTCTCAAAAAGAACCGACTGCAATAACATAAGTCATCACAGTCGGTTCTGGATATGAACCGACATGGATATTAATCCACCCCCTTATCTTCCCCGCCAATTTGACCGTTCAAACATAGCTACCAATGTGATCGATCGCGTTCCATATAGCTCCTTTCATATAGCTCCTAATCATCGGTAGTACTCTTCCATATAGCTCCTTTCTTCTCTGCAAGGTCTGACTCCTCCGGCAATGGCAGCAATGGATCCTTTCTTCTCTTTCATATAGCTCCTTTCTTCTTTGCAGGGTCTAACTTCTCGTTTCGACTGCAGCAATGGCAGCGCCTTCTTCTCCGGCAAAGTCTGACTCCTTCGTGGAGTCACCGTACGACTTCCATCCTCCAGCATCCTCACCGCCGCCGGCAGGGCCGCCTCAGCCTCCGGCGCCTCACTCCGGCGTGGCGCCGGCGCCCCACCTGTCTCCCGACGTCCCTCCCGGCGCCTCACCCCATCCGGGTGCCTCCAAAGCCAGCAGGAAGCGCCCCAGAGATGACGATCAAGACGACGACGACGACAAGGAGGAGGACGACGACGACGACGAGGAGGAGAAGAAGGAGGAGGAGGAGGAGTACTACGCGCCGGTCACCATTGGGACCGGCGCCTCGTCTAGATTTGGTTCATCATCGGAGGATGAACCACCACTACTCCGCGTAGTCTCCAGCGACACCGACTCTGGCGACTCGGATGACTCGGGTGACTCGGGAGAGAGCCGTGAGTGGTAAATTTAATATATTAGCTGTAATGCAGTCCGTTAATATGTTTAATAATTATAAACAATGGATGTCGTTATATATTGTAATGAAGTATAATGTGTGGAAGACTTGATGGAGAACAAAAACTAGAGGGTTGTTGGAGTGCAGATGAAGCCTATTAATTTGCCTTCTGATCTATTTTGAGTCTCTTTTATATTTTTGTGGATTGTATCTTTATAATGTTCTGTTGTTCCAAGTCAAAATGCAACTGCAATAAAAAGCCTCAAGGAAAAGCACTGATGCTTCTTCTGAAGGAAACAACCTGAATGCATACATGGACATGGTTACTACATGGTGGTCAGATTACAACCGGTGGTTTCCTCAAGTGCATCGACAAGTTCTTGGACGACATTGAAAGCAAGATTGATCAGCGATGTGTCTATTTGAGTCTCTGTTATGTTTTGTGTGGATTGTTTCTTTCTACTAGGGGCAGCCGTTGTCTGGTGAGCAATGGTTGATTTTGGAGAGAACTATGCTTTAGTTCGTTTTTTTGGCTGATGGTATAGAGCTGGGAGATCCTGATGCTATGTAAGTTGTCCTTTGTGGTCCAGGTGTTTTGATGTTTTGATGCTCAGAGAACCGCCAAAATGTTATAACTATTCTCAGTTTCATTGAATGGAACTGGGGCATCAAATGTTTGATGTCCTATTGATAAAAAAAGTATAATGTGTGGAATGGTATATATATTATTATTATTATCTGCTGCATTCATGCTACTATAATGTTATATATAATTTGCATCACTACATGTGTCTATATAAATTGTTTGAGAGTTGAACCGCGAGTTGGGATTCTAGCAGAGCGGTACTGTTCATCGTCCGAAAAAACAAGTTGCACAAATATTAAAGCATGAATGAAGGGTAGATGAGGTCTGTGTTGGGATTCTAGCAGAGCGGTCTGTGTTGGAGTTTGTTTTTTTCTTGTTCCCTGAAGGGGAAATGTGTGAGTGGAGGATCTCACAAAAACTATGTTTCTGTTGAACTGTTCTTGGTTTCACCTAATGGAACTGGGGCATTCTGTTGCCCTATTGGCTATTGATATAAAAATCATCACAATCGGTTCTGGAAAAGAACTGATTGTGATAACCTCTGTGCTCATCACAATCGGTTTCTTCCCAAAACCGATTATGATAATACCTTCTCATTACAATCGGTTCTGGAAAAGAACTGATTGTGATAAACCCTGTGCTCAGGACAATCGGTTTCTTCCCAAAACCGATTGTGATAATACCTACTCATTACAATTGGTTCTAGATAAAAACCGATTGTGATAACAAAATGATTATCACAATCGGTTCTTATCTAGAACCGATTGGGATTATTATCGTATCACAATTGGTTCCCTCTCAGAACCGATTGTGATAACCTGTTACCAAGATTTCCAAATGGAATATACTTATCACAATCGGTTTTTGAGCGACACAGATGAAGCGATAGTAATGTGTCATTCTGTAGTAGTGTATGGAGATCTGGAATAGTCTCCCTACACCCCTTTTGCTATATGTCGCATTTCCATTAGTTGAGCCTCCTTAAGAGCCTCATCAGTTTGAATAATTATGTTCCTGCATGAACATTTGGTCTATGCACCTGTTGAGCAATTATCAGTGATAATTAAATTGTTTTCCAGAGTATTTGATATTTTATGCTATGTTTTTCCCTGGTGCAATAAATGTTATTGGTATACTATGCAACCTGAAGTTGGCATTGCAATAACCTTGAGTTGAATAGTATGATAAAATAATTACTAATTCTGCTGGCCATAGCATAAAGACTTCCTTAAACCTGAAGATTTCTTATCATCTAACTTGTAGAAGAATCACTGAATTTCTTGAAGTAAATTCGAAGTGATATCTGTGGACCCTTTCGGCCCCTGTTGAAACCATGCTTCTACCTAAATTAATTGTCCAATTTTTGTGAGCCTCCTTTCCAGAAGAAAGAATCAAGTCCATTCAAATGGACAATGCTAACGAGTTTACCTCAAAAGCATTATATGGCTTTGGGAATTAATGTAGAGCTTTTAATACCTCTTGTCCACATTATAGAATAGCCCTGCAGAGTCATTGTTAAGGGAATAAAATTTATTGCTTGACCACTTTGCAGAATAGTAGGCTACCCACCAGTTGTTGGGGCCACGCAGTGCTGCACACTGCAATATTAATTCAACTCAAATCAACTGTATATAATGGAATTTCCCCGTTGCAGATAGTGCATGGAAGAGAATTAAGTATTTCCCATTTGCGAAAATTTTGGCTGTGTTGTATACATGCCAATCTCTCCACCACAGCGTACCACCATGGGACCTCACCAGAAGTTGGGGATCTGTACACAACTCGGTACACTGATTGTACTAAGGACATATCTCGGCATTAGGGGAAGATAAGTACCACATTAAAGAATGCCGAGTCCTTAGATCCACGCACTAAAGAGACTGAACTTGAAGTTCGAAATAAATTTACAACAAATAAGCTAAGAAACTGCCAAATGCCTTCACTGATCATAAGGTAGTGGAAAGATCTCATATACCTGCAGTATATGCACCTGAAAGAGTGGAAATAACCTAGAAGGATATTGAACCCACTCTTGACCCTCATGATAAAATGAGGGGGAGGCCTCCAGGTACACGGGACTCAATTCCGCGGAGACGTCCGCAGAAAAGGAGAACCAAATAAATGAGAACACTACCCATGATAGTGGAAGAAGCTCAACCTAATGTTGAGAAAATCCCTAAGTGAGCCATCTAGAAGATGGTAACATCTCTGAAGTGATCCATCCTGAAGATGATAACCCCAGTGTATATTTGTGCGCACAATCCAACGCTGGGAAGTCGGAACACCCAGACTTCATCGTTATGGGAAATCACGAGAAGCTGGAAGAAATTGATAAAGAGACATCCCTGGAGTGATGCAGGAGAATTATATATGAAGAAAGACTACAATTGTCGACATATTTTGCCTCTAAAAATTGCTAAAATCTGGATCCAGAACCAAAGTCCATGGTAGAGTGCCAGAAGCGCTCATCTAGGTTCACCTGAAAAAGCAATTGAGGTAGCACTCGCTTAATGAGAGGAAAGTTCTTGGTCCTGTTGACAGAATATTTCCTGAAATATTCCTTGTAGAATCAAATGGATTTTTCATCCTGAAGAGATATGAAAATATCCAGGTGGTGAGATATAAAGCGAGGCTTGTAGCACAAGGGTTTTAGCAGAGACCCATCATTGATTACGATGAAATCTGTTCTCCTGAAATGAGTGGAATGATGTTCCGAAATTTAATATTGATGGTAGCAAGCTTAAACTTTTCAATACAGTTGATGATTGTAGTGACCGCATATGTATTTGGGTCACTGAATACGAATTAAAAACAGTCGATAAGGATGTGGTACAATCGACTAAGTAGATTCCTCCTGAAAAAAGAATATGGTCCCTGAAGGAATAATGTTCCTGTGCGTTCATGAAGAAATCCCAAAATGGATTTTTATTTTCCTCTGTGGTGGTATAGCCACTCAGAGATTATAAAGGAAGCCTCACGGGAATATGTTTGGCTAAGACGGGTAATCAACCATGTCCAGAAGTCATATTGTATGAATACCGTCAATACCCATACTATTATCTATGAAGATAATGATGCTTGTGTTGCACAAATGCAATTGGGTTATGTAAAGAGCAATATCATGAAGCATATTGCTCCTAAGTTCTTTTATCCTCACGAACTCTAGAAGAATGATGAGATAAAAATAATGCAAACTAAGTCATGTGAAAATCTAGCAGATTAATTCACAAAATCTTTGCCAAATCCACCTTCCAAAGGTATGTTAATGGCATTGGAATGAGGCGGCTTAGAGATTTGCATAGTTCAGAGGAAGTAAACCCCTGAACCATAATCCCTTTGCATGATCCTGAAGATCATAAGTTGTACTCTTTTTCCTTTGTGAGTTTTCCCAATGTTTCTCACATAAAGGTTTTTAATGAGGCAACAATTGCAACAAAAGGAGCGAATGCGATGTACTCTTTTCTCCATCTCTTTTTTTCCCACTGGGTTTTTGAGTGGAGTTTTTAACGAAACATAGGCATTACGCGGTATTCTCCCAAGGGGAAGTGTTATGAGATAAGGACTCCAACCGTATTCAGTTGGGAGTCTATCTCTAATTTGTGGGCGAATCCGAACTTATCTTCAGGGGTCCTCCACTATATATGTAGGGCATTGCCTTGTACAGAATTGATCAATCTAATAAAGAGAGAGGTTTCCTCCTTGTATGGTTTGCTTCTCCTTTCTTCTGTTCGCGTGATTGCTTAGCGTGCCGTGGATTGGCGTGGGTGAACGATCTTGTTTACAACAATAGTAAGTAAAGTCTTCTTCAATTATATTTCAAAAAAAAGAAAGAAGAATGGTCCATATGGCAGTCAAAATTTGCTATGTCACCTCTCCCATGTTTTAAAGGAAGTGGTTAAGCTACATGATAAAAAAATCTCTCTTGAATATTAGAGGCAAACATGATGGCCCGTACCCAAAAGTCAACACATGGTCAAAAGAACATATGCATGGGCACCGTGGTAGTGTGCACGCATGCGTACTTTACTAGTGAATTTATTAACGCTTAAAAAAGAGTAAGTAAAAAAATCATGCGGGTTCACACTGTTGAAATTCTACGGATCTTGAGGCCTAGATAGAACACCTAGATGACTGATCTTAGGGTGTACCTTCGGGATTGGATGACGAAGATGAAGCCATAGCCAATGTCGGGGATGATGGAGCAGCACTGGCAGTAGGCGAGGAAGAGGATGGTGCGTCGGTCTTCCCGTGGGTGTCCTGCAGAGAGGGACGACGACGAGGTAGAGGCTTCTCCCGTTACTCCGTGCGCCAGACAAATCGGTTCTCTTAGGAGTCTGTTAGGGGTGCGGTGGTTTAGAGAACGTTTATTCTGTTGTCCCTCACCCCTTCCTTTATATAGCGCACGTGCAACAGGGGGCCACAACCAATAGGGTTAGTTGCGCCCCCGATCAGGGTGTGAGATCAACCTAACATTCTCCCCCTTGATCTCGAGTCTAAAATAGTGAGACTAGACATCAAATCCGCTTATTAATAGATTAGTGCATTAAGAGCAAGGTGTTCCAACAGCCAGTTACGTGCTGTTGAACTCAATGACTATAATACACTTTTCTATCTCAAAACGGAAACTTAATCTTGTGGGAGATGGTTGCTTATTTGACCCCTTATATCCAGAATCATAGGCTTTCCAATAAACCCATGCCGGCTACGTGTTCTCTGAACACATGTGGTGGTAAGCCCTTAGTCAACGGATCCGCAAGCATTCGCTTGGTACTTATATGCTCAATTCTTATAGTTTGATCCTGGATTTTCTCCTTCACAACATAAAACTTAATGTCAATGTGTTTGGCAGCACCACTTGACTTGTTGTTATAGGAGTAAAATACTGCTGGTTCATTGTCACAGTATAATGTGAGTGGTCTTTCAATGCTGTCTACCACTCTTAATCTCGGTACGAATTTATTAAGCCATAGTGCCTGCCCGGTTGCCTCATAACAAGCTACAAACTCAGCATGCATTGTCGACGATGCAGTGACTGTTTGCTTGGAGCTTTTCCACAAAATAGCTCCCCTTGCGAGGGTGAATACATAACCTGATGTGGATTTCTTAGTATCTACACACCCCGCAAAATCTGCGTCAGAGTAACCCACAATCTCGAGGTTCTTGACTTTCTATACGTTAACATGAGGCTTTTAGTCCCTTGCAAATATCGCAAGGCTTTCTTAACTGCTTTCCAGTGATCTATTCCTGGATTTGACTGATATCTGCCAAGCATTCCGGTTACAAATGCTAAGTCAGGGCGAGTGCATACTTGAGCATACATTATACTTCCGACAGCTGAAGTGTATGGAACCGACTTCATTTGATCGATCTCATATTGGTTCCTGGGACATTGAAAATTCCCAAACTTATCACCCTTGACTATTGGAGCAGGCGAAGCCTTACACGCATGCATACTGTATTTCTTAAGAACCTTTTCTAAGTATGCCTTTTGCGATAGGCCTAATACCCCTTTTGTTCTATCTCGGTAAATCTCAATTCCTAAGACATAAGATGCTTCACCGAGATCTTTCATATCAAAATTTGAGGACAAGAAACTCTTAGTTTCCAGAAGTAGATTTTTATCGCTGCTTGCCAGCAGGATATCATCTACATACAAGACTAGGAAAATGAATTTTCCATTCTTAAACTTAGCATAAATGCAATTGTCCTCCTCATTTTCCTTAAAGTCAAAATTTCTTATAGTCTCATCAAATTTAAGGTACCACTGTCTAGACGCTTGTTTTAGCTCATAAATGGATTTCTTCAGTCGACATCCCATGTTTTCTTTCCCTTCCACGACAAAACCTTTGGGTTGAGCCATGTATACATTTTCATATAAATCTCCATTAAGGAATGCCGTCTTAACATCCATTTGATGTAATTCTAAATCATAATGTGCTACAAGCGCCATGATGATTCTAAACCATGATGATTCTAAAAGAATCCTTTGTCGAAACAGGCGAGAAGGTTTCATTATAATCGATCCCTTCTCTCTGAGTGAACCCTTTTGCCACAAGTCTTGCTTTGAACCTTTCGAGATTCCCTCTGGAGTCACACTTAGTTTTGTAGACCTATTTACAGCCTACTGTTTTGGCTCCTTTAGGAATTTCTTCTAGGTCCCATACCTTATTGGTATTCATGGACCTCATTTCATCTTCCATGGCTGCGAACCAGTCAGATGAATGGGGACTTCTCATGGCTTCCTCAAATGAGGTGGGATCACCCTCTGTTTCTAAATCTTCACTTATATAAACTTCATAATCAGCAGGAATAGCTGATTTCCTGTTCCGTTGCGACCTCCTGAGAGGTTCTGGAGCAGGTTCGTTGTTCGATACAGGAGGCTGCTGTGTCTCTTCAGGTGCAGCTATAACAGGTTCATGGGGCTCCATGACAACAGGAACCTCAGGAATGTCAATGGCTGCATTAGGAGAGCCGACGGCAGATGTTGCAACCACTGGAGGTGCAACAACAACAGGTATCGAGAAAATGGGCTCTTGAATCATCGGAGTTGGGGCACAGACCCGCTTCTCCTCAAGGCTTATTTCTCGGGATACCATGCTCCCCCTGATCATATCTTCTTCTAAGAACACAGCGTGTCTCGTTTCTACAAACTTAGTCTGTCTGTCAGGACAGTAGAAACGGTACCCTTTTGATCTTTCAGGATAGCCAATAAAATGGCAACTGACTGTCTTAGCATCTAATTTCCCAATATTTGGATTAAATACTTTGGCCTCAGCTGGACAACCCCATACATGTAAATAATTTAAAGTGGGTGTCCTCCCAGTCCATAACTCATATGGTGTTTTAGGCACCGACTTACTGGGGACCCGATTAAGAATATGGGCAGCGGTTTTTAATGCCTCCATCCATAAATTAAATGGTAAAGTGGAGTAGCTTATCATACTATGTACCATATCCATTAAGGTACGATTACGCCTTTCAGCTACTCCATTTTGCTGAGGTTTGCCCGGTGTTGAATACTGGGCCACTATGCTATTTTCCTGTAAGTACCTTGCAAAAGGTCCAGGAACCTGGCCATAAGGGGTATGTCTACCGTAGTACTCCCCTCCACGGTCTGATCTTACTACTTTAATCTTTAGATCATGCTGATTTTCAACTTCAGATTTGAATATCTTAAACTTATCTAATGCTTCCGATCGTTCTTTGATTGGAAAGATATAGCCATAACGCTAAAAATCATCAGTGAATGTTATGAATGAATCAAAACCATCCACTGACTTCACAAGAAAAGGACCACAGATATCTGTGTGAATGATTTCTAAAATTCCTGTGCTTCGTTTGGCAGTCTTCTTAATTTGTTTAGCATATTTGCCCTTAATGCAATCAATGCAATGTTCTAAATCTGAGAAGTCTAACGAGTGGAGAATATCTTCTTTGATTAATCGCTCAATTCTCCCCTTCGAAATATGGCCTAAACGATAATGCCATAATTTCGAAGACGTCTCGTTTGCTATTCTCTTACGTTTATTACAGTCATTCACAGATGAAGATGCATTCAGAACATTCACATCATTACTTTGGGAGACTAAATAAAGTTTGTCTTGCATGAAGGCAAGACCAACATCAATATTATTGAATTGAATCAAACATTTCTTATTCCCAAAATGACATGAATAGCCATCATCATCTAAACAGGATACTGAAATCAAATTCCTCCTCATGGAGGGTACAACTAAAACATTATGTAAATGAAGAATGAAGCCATTATTTAATTCTAATGGGAATTCTCCAATAGCTTCGACTTCAACTTCGATGCCATTGGCGACTCTAATGCTTCTTTCTCCTCTTTTCAGGATCCTCCTCGTACTTAATCCCTGCAAAGAATTTGCAACATGAACAGTTGCACCTGAGTCAATCCACCATGTATGAGTGGGAAAGTCTAAATACAGGGATTCATCTATGAATGTAATCTTATCCTTACTATTTTTGTTCAGCCATTTGAGAAACTGAACACAATCCTTCATGTAGTGCCCTTTCTGATTGCAATGCCTACATGTATCCTTGTCTACCTCTGCTGGAGCCTTGCCCTTGCCTTCATAAGGCTTCTTGTCCAGGGAAAATTTCTTATTGTGAGGTTTGCCCTTATTCTTAAAAGAAGGCTTAGATTTGCTCTGAAAATCGTTCATTTTCTTTGAAATTGACTTGAAATGATTGATATGGTCAAGTCTTTGAGCTCTAAGCCTTTCTTGTTCTTGAGCACACATAGTCATCAATTTTTCTATACTTCATTTTTCACTCATGGAGTTGTAATTGACTGCGTCCTGGTCGAGCGCGTGCGCCATACGGTTGGGCCGCGAAAGGCACGGTGCGCACCCGGGAGGGATGCATCAGTTCGTATCAGAGCTAGGTCCTAAAACAAGAGGGTGAGAATGATAGTACCACCTTGCTTGTGGAGGGGAGATAATACCACCTTAAAAGGGAGAGCAACCCTCCCCCCATCAGGCTAGTCTTTTGGGGGCCACATGGGACTCTTATGGCCTTGCTATGGCAGCCAAGGTGTGTATTTCTCTCGTGGTCCAAGGCCCACACCCCTGGGCCAGTTGGGCACTCCGCTCGCCGGGCGAGGCACGTCATGCCATACTGGTGGGCCGCGAAGAGCACGGTGTGCACCGGGAGGGATGCATCGCTTGGTATCGAGCTAGGTCCTCAAACAAGAGGGTGAGAATGATAGTACCACCTTGCTTGTGGAGGGGAGAGAATACCACCTTAAAAGGAAGAGCAACCCTCCCCCCATCAGGCTAGTCTTTTGGGGGCCACATGGGACTCTTATGGCCTAGCTATAGCAGCCAAGGTGTGTATTTCTCTCGTGGTCCAAGGCCCACACCCCTGGGCCAGTTGGGCAGTCCCCTCGCCGGGCGAGGCACGTGCGCCATACGGCTGGGCCGCGAAGGGCACGGTGCGCACCCGGGAGGGATGCATCAGTAGGTGTAGACTTATCCTCAACTGATAGATTTGTGATCGCAAAGGTGAGTACATAAGCACTAAACAAGTTGTGCACAAAATACAAGTCTATTATAGTTGCATGCAAGGCTTGTCCCAATGGATGGCTAATATGGTTATTTTGCTTAAAGTACCATTTACAAATAAATACTATAAATAGATTGAAAAGTAGTAAACAAATAAAAATAATAGTAAATTAATCAGTTATTTCACAAAGTAAACTGGCTTATGAGGATGAGTGAACTGACCTCTCCTCCCATCCGATTAACCCTCAAATTTCAAGATCTATGCAAATCCCTTGTATTGGTTCTTGTTTTTCATGAATCTAGCTAACAAGAGCATAGATCTAGAATGATCCTATGTGAAATTAGTACAAGTGCTAACAAGAGCGTAGATCTGCTGTTTGGTTTTAATTCATTCCACTGCTTCATATTAAACCCCTTCTATTGGTTCTTCTTTCACTGATCCTATGGATGCAAGTGTGTTTTACGAATGGATAGTGGCAATATATTTGTTCACGAAAAGTGCCACAGTATATGCTCTCTGTCATGCAACACTCTTAGACCTTGTTTGGGAGCCAAGAATTTGACCGGGATCCCCTTATTTCCTGGGTTTCACTAGCCTAACTTGGAGTAGCATTTGGATAATGCATGAACGAGAAATTACCAATCCAATCTACAGGGATCCATGGGGAGGAAAAAAACTTGAATTTTTTTTAAATAACCATATTTTAATTCAAAATTTCAAATATATACCAACAAAAAACAAAATTACAAAACTATCCTATTGTCGCGCCACGTGGCAGCGACTGGGCTCAGTCGCACCATGTGGCAGCGACTGAGGCGCTAGTCGTGCCACAGTGGCGCGATTGAGCGGGGTGACGCCACGTAGCAGCGCACCACTGGCTGGGCTACCTTGGCATGGGGGGAAAAGGTGGGCTGTCAGCTTGGCTTCGGCCGACCAAAAAACAGAAGAAGGAAAGAAAGAAGAAGAGAAAGGAAGAAGAGAAAGAAAGAGAAGAGGATGAAAACAAGAAAGAAAGAGAAGAGGAAGAAAAGAAGAAAGAAAGAAGAAGAGAAAAGAAAAGAAGAAAAGAAGGAAAATAGAAAGAAAGGAAGAAGAAGAGAAGAAAAGAAGAAAAATTGCGTGATCGTTCTTCGTTCGTCGTTCGTTTGTCATTCATCGGTTAGTAATTTATATAAATCATTTTTCCTCGGCATAATTGGTAAGTAGTTAGTAAAAATATAGTTAGTGTCGGAAAAATATTAGGTTAGTCCCAAAAATGTAATAATCGATTAATTTTTTTTTATGTATTCATATAATTATTTTTTATTAGTATAATTGATTTGTAGTTAGAAAAAACATAGATAGTCTCAGAAAATATTAGGGTAGTACAAAAAACATATATCGTTCGTTCGTCGTTCATCGGTTAGTAATTTCTATAATTATTTTTGTTTTGCGTATTTATATAATTCGTTGCGCATGTTATACAATATTGTTTTTGTTTTGCGCATGTTATATTAATTATTCATTGAAATGATTTGTAAATTATAAAAATTTTAAATGTCAACACATAGAAGCAAAGATAAAATATGTTTTGTAGTATAGTCTCAACTTCTCATAGGTTCTAAAAAATTTATTATAGATTCATAAATTTGGACAAACAAATATTGCATAGCTATTTCTCGAACAATCCAAGTGCAAATAATCCTTGAACCAACGAGAACACAAATCAACAAAAGAAGCCTCGGATTGATTTAATCCAAATGATATCATTATCGATCTAGCATGTCGTATACCAATTGAAGATTATCTCAATGAAATTAGAGATCAAGTGAGCCTGGCATATTTGTTCAAGGGTCAAACTCGACCATTCGGTCATGTTTTTTCCAAAGAAAATGATGGATTATTGGATATCTTTTCAAAAATCATGGTTCAAAGAATTTGGATGGTTGAAATATATATAGCGTGTTAAATGATGCTGCCTTTTGCTTCTATTGCTTTCTTTTCAAGTGTCCAGGACATTGTAAATATTTTGGCAATAATGCAGTAACAAAAGATGGGTTTGTTAATTGGAGGAAGACTAAGAGAAATTTAAATGATCATGTTGGTGGACCTAATAGTACTCAACTTTTGTAAGGATTTCAATAATCAAAGATTAAGTGTTTACAAAAATGTTAGATTAGTCCCAAAAATGTAATAATTGATTAATTTTGTTTTATGTATTCATTTAATTAAATTTTATTAGTATAGTTGATTTGTAGCTAGAAAAAAACATAGATAGTCTCAGAAAATATTAGGGTAGTACAAAAAACATATATCATTCGTTCGTCGTTCATTGGTTAGTAATTTCTATAATTATTTTTGTTTTGTGTATTTATATAATTCCTTGCGCATGTTATACAATATTGTTTTCGTATTGCAGTACGCTTGCCAGGCCGTACACCACCCCTGCAAGGCGTTTCTATAATTATTTTTTTGTCAATATAATTGGTATGTAGTTACAAAAAATATAACTAGTCGAAAAATACTAGGGTAGCTCAAAAAATGTAGAAACTGAGTGCATTATATAATTCCTTACGTATGTCATATAATATTTTTTTCGTATTCTAGAAGGTATGTCTGCTATAGATGCATTCAGAGTGCATTACGGTGAAGGAGAAGTTCGGGAGGGCCCATATGGGGTTGATCTAAATGGTTTTCAGCACAGTGTTTTATACCGTTAGAATCTGGAGGACATGAATTTTGAAAATCTGTGTGGGTGACTTTGTGATGGTCTTTCATTGAATCATGCGGAGTTTGATGTCAGCGTCAAATGCTTGTGGCCGAGAGGTACACATGACTCGGTATGGGTACTTAGACTGTTGGAGCGGTCTCAGCCTTGGATGAACTACATCAATGCATCAAGGCGGTGTGGTCGTGGTTTCATCCTCTTTGTGCAGGCGATAATCAAAACAAACCTGCTTAGTGATGAAACCCCTATCACGGTGTAGGCACAAACAGTGGCGGAAGTTCATGAAAATGTTCATTCATGTGCTGCACCGACGGGACAAGAAGATGAAGGGGAGGAGTTGGAGGGGTTAGTTGATGTGATGGAGCAGGACGATCAGTGAGCGGCGGAGGAAGAAGAGGCATTGGCCATGGAGGACTAATGAATCTTAGTCCGACGATGATGGAAATACGTCCGTAGAGGTGCCCGATGCTTGGAATAGGGCCGAAGTGGGAGCCCTAGCAGTGAACGATGTCCATGACTCCACATGTGAGTACCGACCAAATGAGGTACGCGTGCACGCAATGTACGCGGAGAAGTCCGCTTTGCAGGATGCTATAAGGGTATGGGCGATGAGCTTGCAACGGCCGGCGAGAGTGGTCAAATCCAGTAAATATTTTTACATGGTGAAGTGTGAAAATGCCGAATGTGGTTGGTGGGTTCATGCCCACAAGCCCAAGTACAAGATGAAATGGGTTGTCACGAAGGTGGTGCAGTACAGTTGTGTTCTTAGCAATGTAATATCGAGATATCGTAACCTCACATCCTCTTTCATCACGAACGTGATGTACGGCGAGATTGTCGAGAAGGTTGACATGGAGGCACATCACATATTTCTTTCCATGAAGAACAGATATAAATACCAAATCAGCTATGCTAAAGCCTGGAGGGCGAAGCAGAAGGCATTGGAGAAGTGCTTCGGGACCTTCGAGGCATCTTATGACAACCTTCCCTGACTTCTGGAGGTCCTGAAAAAGAGAAACCTCTGGACATATACTGCTGTACACGAAAGGGAATCTCAGAACCCCCCAGCTTCCTGGTCATGGAGAGTGCTTTCTTAGCACTTGGGCCATGTGTCGAGGCTTTCAGGCATTGCCACCCGGTCATGTGCGTGGACGAGACTTTCCTCACCGGCAAGTACAAAGGTCAAATCCTAATGGCCATCGGTGTGGACGGAAACAACCAAATACTTCCGATAGCCTTCGCTTTTGTAGAGGGTGAAAATTACGAGAGTTGGCTATGGTTCTTCTGGAGACTTAAGATCGGTGTTGTGAAGGATAGGCCTAATGTGTGCATAATACATGACCACCATGCTGGGATGATGAAAGCAATAAAGACAGGAAGATGTGGAAGAGCCGTTTCCGTGGCCGGATTTGCAGAACCGGTGGTGCATGCGACACATGGGGGCAAACCTATTCAAATATTTCAAGAGTAAGAGGCTCATGAACCTGTTTAAGAGGTTGTGCAAGCAAAATCAGCACAGGAAGTTTGTTGCTATCTGGGAGAAACTTGATGAGCTCACTACCAAGCAGATACGTGACAGAGAGAGGCAAGCCGGGGGTAGTTGGGAGGCACCGTAGCTTTTGCAGCCCCTACCGGGTATTGACCCACCAAACATCAGAAGGAGGCCTACGAGAAACATCAAGTGTTTCTCACACTGGATCAAGTCAGAACCACTGGAGAAGTGGGCACTGTTGTATGACACAAACGGGGCAAGGTACGGGCTGATGACAACCAACTTGGCTGAGGTGTACAACTGGGTGATAAGGTGTCTTCGTGGCATGCCCCTCGTTGCTATCGTCGAAGGTGTACTGCACGGTACGGTGAGGTATTTCTGGGAATGGCACGCTGCAGCAGTGTTGTATGCAAGTACCATTCAAAGTCCTTACTGCAGCGTCGTTACAGCTTGGATGGCGAACAAGGTTGAGAAGGCCCTCCTACACTTGGTCGTCATCATGGGTACCATGGAGTTACAATTTGAGGTCACACTGAGGAATAATAAGGGGCTCAGAATGGTTAGTGGAAGAATCACCCATGAAGTGAGCTTGGGGGTGGTACGGACCACACCTGCACTTGCACTTGCCTAAAGCCGTACCTTCTTCATAAACCATGTTCGCATGTCTTGGTGGCCTGTGGCCAGATTCAGATGAGTAGCGTACAATTCGTTTCTCCGTACTACATGGCTGAGACTGTCGTTCAAACATGGTCTAGTGAACTGCATGGGTTTCGTGTCGCCGGAAACTTCACTGAAATTTTTCATGCCACACGTGCAAGGGTCCCTGACATCAGCAGAGTCAAGGGCGGGAAAGGTCGTCGCTAAACACGCCGCATCCGTAACGATATGGACGAGTCTGAGGTGGGAGGCCTTGTCCGGAGGTGTGCCCTCTATGGAGAGTACAGCCACAGGAGGAACAAATATCCTGGGAAGCAAGTTTCGGGTGAAGGGGCTTGACTTTCATGACTGTAAGGCATGTTGCCATGTTGTGGAGTGCGTGATCGGATTTCGTGTTGTCAGCACTATTATGCTGCGTGTATGTTCAAGAAAGTTGCAGTATTGTGCGAATTGTTAGCTACATCCTGTAATTATTGGAATTTCCTTACTACCTTTTTTGAAGCATCTGTTTACATCGTATGTTTGGTATCTCTGTTTGTATGATTGGAATTTCCTTACTACCTCACCAAATGAAATTATTAAATTGTTTATTGTGTGTAGGTATGGCTGCTGTGGGCGACGTTGGCGATTGGCAGTACGGCCTTCTAGATCGCCACTTGGACGCACGTCACCGTGGATGATTACACGCTACTACCATCGATCCAGGTGTCTTGTCCACACGGACTCCAGCACGCGCCTGGGGCCTCGACAGACGCTGGTTTCCCAGGTATGTAAGAATAAAAATTTTTTCATACCACTTAGTTGGTCGTGACACGTTGTGGCCTTACTTGTAATGGTTTGTTGCAGGTTGGAGGCGGTGGGATTGCTCCCCCTAGCGCGGATGGTCAAGGTGACACAGGAGGACCTCGTCGATGGTCTGGATGGTGCGGCCATCTTTGTCGAGAGATCCTGACGCTTTCCGTTCAACCGATCCCTCCTTACTTCCCTCGTGAACCGCTGGCGCCCGGAGACGCATACGTTCCACTTGCCTTGCGGAGAGATGACACTGACTCTGCAGGATGTTTTGTTCCTCATCGGCCTCCCGATCTCTAGCGAGGCGGTTGTCCCACAGGAGGTGGATGACGACTGACGCGATGACCTTGTTGGCAGGTTCGTGGCAGTGCTCCCCCCTAGACTCATAGGCCAGGCGCAGTACGCCCCGCTACACCCACGTTAGAAGCACGGTCCTACTCTATCGTGGCTACGCCAGTTCGAGGTACGTGTTGTCGTGGTTCATAATTGGTATGAATTAATTTACTCCTCTAACCAACTAACTTGTCTTCCTGCAGGTTAGTAGGATGGCTGGGGATGCCGATGCGTACCAGGTCAGCAGGCACCTGGAGGCTTACCTTTTGTGGCTATTCGGATGGGTGATGTTCACCACCACCCATGGAGACAGCGTCGACGCCAGGCTCGTTCTGATCGCCCGGGCCATTGCTGACGCTGAGCCCGGCGAGGTCCCACAGTACAGCTAGGGGTCTGCACTACTTTATGCTACCTACCGGGGGCTGTGCAACGCGTGCCTCCGCCAGTGCGACGGTTTGATACTCTCCAGGTGCCCACTCCTGCTCATGCTGTGGTCGTTTGAGCGCTTCCACATCGGACGACCATGGATTGAAGGGGGAGCGTACGGGCCAGAGTTCAACAGTGACACCGAGGTGGACGCCCCTACGATGGGGTCCCTTTGGTGCCGTAGATGGGTACGTGAATTTCCCCCCTTTCTAATACCGCATTCTTGCCTCTATTGTACTAACTTTTTGCTGGTAACGTCTGCAGCCGCAATGGGCTGGTCTGCAGGTACGGAGTGTGTACGCACACTTCACGGAGGCGTTCAACCTCCTGCGGCCAGAGCGGGTCTGGTGGGAGCCTTACGCCCCTCAAGAGGTACACGAGCGTGCACCCCACAGTTTGTCTGTCCTCTGCACCCGAGATATTCCGTACGTGCTGACACGACAGAAGCTGGTGTGCAACGTCTATGTTGAGGATTACCTGGCTCACTGGGTAATGAGGTAGCTTAGACTACAACAAGAGGTGACTGTCCCACGCGGTGTCCTAGTCCCGGTAGAGGCTCACACATAAGTAACTATTCATGTCTTCACATTTTAAATGGCACTGACTGAATATGCTAACTGGTTGAAAACTTATGCAGGCATTCGAGGAAGGGTATGCAGGGCTGTCGAACTAACTGGGGCACGAAGATGACCCCTTGGGTGGAGCAGTGGACTCATGCAATGGAGGATGTGGCTGCAGCGGATGTCACGTACGACATACAGGGATACCAGGGGTACCTTGGACTTACACAGGTACGCCTTTTTCCCGCTAACGACCAGCAGGATATCCTTCCAGCTACTGCCCATGACACATATGGCATGTGGGTTGCATCGGCGATCCACTTCGCGGTACGTTCACTACACACTATATTGGAATGCAAGTATACATATATCTCACCACATGTTAACACTTTCAGGGCGACATGGCGACAGAGATTGACGAGGACGCGCAGACCATGGTAGGGCGTTTGGGTGGGGGTTCGGAGGTCTCCCAGGAGGAGTTGACGGGGTTCCTCGAGCGATTGTCCATGAAGGCGAGGAGGATTGCGCGGGCCTGCTCTTGCCGGCAGAGGACCGACACCGGTGGTGCGCCCTCGCGGTCGGCGAGCCAACGACAGCATGGGGTCGGGAGCAGTACACGACCACAACCTCCGATACCACCATCGGACGACTCCGCTGTCCCGCCGCTCGGACCTCCCACCTTGCCAAACCCTCCAGCACCACCACAGGACTAGCCAGGGAGCTCCCAGTGGCAGGTGCCCTTGTACGGCACGCCAGGTACTTACGTACTTGCTCACTTAAATATGCAATGCATTTTGTGGTAACTAATACTTGTGTATGGCAGGATACTCGTTCGGATACCCTACCGGCGCGCCGTTCTGGTACCCTCCTCCTCCTCCTGTCATGGTGCCGACCCCAGGTGTGTTCAGTACCCATCATGAACTAACATTGCTTTAAACCTGCACTTTGAAATGCATGCTTTATTCCAACATGTTGTACATGCTTTCAGGTTACTTCTCAGAGGACCCCACACCATATTCCGTGCCGCCACACCTGGACTTCGTGTATGGGTCCCAGCCAAGTGCCCCCATGCCTACATAGCCGATGGACCCGAGTTCTTCATGCCATACCCCTACAGCAGCCGAGACCCTCGGACCTTGGATCAGCCACACACCAGACCGGTGGACCCCTTCAAGTCCCAGACGTCGCCCTGTCGCTACACGTCGATCAGTGAGGTAGACCAAACCTCGTGCATAGGGCGGGGGAGGTCAGTAAGGAGAGGGGGGTCAGCAGGGAGAGTAGGCATTGGAGGGCGTCGATTGAGCACTGTATTCCTACGTTGTTTTTTCTACGTTGTAATGTTATGTTCTAACTTATACATTTCTACGTTGTATTTTCTACATTTCTACTCCCATGTCACTGTCATTCAAAGCTGCACGTCGTGTCAACCTCAAACAAAGCTGCACGACCTGTCAACTGCTATCAAAGCTGCATGTCCTATCAATCGATGACAAAGCTGCCCGACCTATCAACCGCTATCAAAGCTGCATGACCTATCACCCTGTGTGCTATCTTATCATGTCTGCCATGACCCATCGATGTCATCTGCAAAGCATTCTTGCTGACCATGGGAGAGATTCCCTGCCTAAAACTGTGGCCATAGCCAGGCTCAGGTCCCATCACATGCAAAGCTGTAGAGTAATCTGATGCTCGTGGATTTTAAGTTCTCTTAAGTCCGCCACTCTCTCCTATGGCTGGCTATTTAAGCCCCAGTGGTCGCCCTCAAATAATCACAGCAAGCAAGCAAGTAAGCTTCGGGCCAATACGAGGGAAGACGAAACACGAAGCACAAGTTCGCCAGCCAACCTACCTCACCCAATGGAGTTCCCCTCGCCCCCAAGGCACAGCCTTCTCGAAGACATCCCCGAAGGTACGTAGGTCCCCATGTGCCTATGCGGGGATCCTTGCCGGTTGCAGAAGTCTCTAGACAACTCATACACCTACAGTATGAGGTACTGGAGCTGCCACAACTATGACTCCGAGCCAACGCTGGAGATGCAGATGCGGCGGAAAAGCCCGGTATGTTCGTACTCGCATTTGATGTTACATCAAGCCGTGCAAACCTTAATACTGTAATACCATATGCTGTCACCAATTGCAGCCTCCATTGTGCGAGTTCATCAAATTCTACGACGCGGAGCAGACTCCTGAGATGGAGAGGATGCGGATTTGGGAGTACTCACATCACAGAGCTATGGTAGAGCAGCAGTGGCGTGAGCAGGACGAGGAGGATCGCATGAAGCATCACAAAGAAATGCGTGCAAAGAGGGAGGTCGAACGGCAACGCCTGGCGGCCAAGCGGGAGGCTGAGCGTGAGAGAAAGCGCGAGAGGGCGGCTAGGGCCAGGGCGGCAGGCACCGATGGGTTGCGCAAGGGGAAATATCCCTGGTGCACTCAGTAGTGTAGCAGAAGGGCCGTTGTTGTTTCGTGGTACCGCTTTTAGTTTTAAGCCATCATAAAGAGTGTGGCCTACCTTATTTTCGTCACTAACATCTTATTTGTGAATCGACCTCTCTTGTATCTCCCTCTCCCACCCTCGTTACGGTTCGTACACCAGTGGATTTTAGATGCAAAGAAAAATGTAAATTAAATATTTTTCCATAATATGGTAGTCCATATATCAAATGGAAAATCTCATCCATTCTTACAAAAAAGTACCTTCCAACACGATATGTTACAGGCTGCCGAAAAGGCTTAAGCGTTATTGTTTATTTTCGACTATAATACTTAGGGTTATTGCGCTAATACATTTTACATGCAAAGAAAGGTGTAAATAAAATATTTTTCCAGAATATGGTAGTCCATACATCAAACATCAAATCTGCCACATTCTTTCGAAAAGATACATTCAAATATGATATTTTACAGGCTGCCCAAAAGGCTTAAGCGTTATCGTTTTTCGTCGACTATAATAGTTAGGGTTATTGCGCTACTAGAATGTAGCTCCAGAGTAAGGTGTAAATAAATTATGTTTTCAGAACATGGTAGTCCATATATCAAAGAGCAAATCTGCCTCATTATTCCAAATAAATACATTCGAACAAGATATCTTAAGGGCTGCCGAAAAAGCTTCGGCGTTCCATGAAAGCGAGGCTTCTTATAGTCATTTGGTTTTTTCAATTGAGTTCATTCATATATATTTTTGCAAAAATGAGACATCTAAGACCCTAAGAACAGGTGAAATTTATTTCATGATTTTTTGAGCCAGGGTTTATATAGTTTCTTCATAATACATAGGGCTGTAAAAAAAGCTCGAGGCTCGCAAACTGTTTGAGCTCGATTCGTTCCAGGCTCGATTCGAGCTCGGCTCGAGCTTGGAACGAACCGAGCTCGAGCCTGCCTTCAAGCTCGCGAGCTTCACCGAGCCGAGCTCGAATAGCTCACGAGCCTACTCGAGTTTGGATCGAGCTTCCGTGAAACGAATTTTCTCGAGCTTGTTATCGAGCTTACTCGAGCTGAACTTACTCGAGCTTGTTACCGAGCCTACCGAGCCTACCAGATTAACCGAATTTACTCGAGCTTACCGAGCTTATTCGAGCTTATCAACTTACCGAGCTTACTCGAGCCGAGCTCGAGCCTGGATCTAGGCTCGGACCCCAACTCGAGCTCGGCTCGAGCTCGGCTCGAGCCTTACCGAGCTCGAGCCTGACAGCCCCAGGCCCGCTCGAATTCGGCCCGTTTACAGCCCTAATAATACATAAAGGGTATTTAACTAAACTTGATTTTAACTATTTAAATTTACATGGACCATAGTATTTTTTGTGAGATATTGTGAATCTTTATGGCTTAATAAAAATTTAGAAATTTTTTCCATGATTTTTGGAGCCATGGTTTATATAGTTTCTTCATAATACCTAAAAGGGTCTTTTAGTAAACTTGATTTTAACATTTTAAATTTGAATGAAACTTGCTACTTTTTTTAATATATTATGAATGCTTATAGCATAATAAAATTTTAGAATTTTTTTTCATAATTTTTTGAGGTTCCTAGCATCCGATATGAATTATTTGAATTAAATTGAATGAATTAAATGATAAATGCCACTGTGCTGCCACGTCGTGCCTGCCAGTCGCTGCCATGTGGCGCGACTAGGCTCTCTCGTGCCACGGTGGTGCAACTGACGTTTGGCTTGTTGCCACATGGCGCGACAATGTCCATTCGCGGTCACGTGGCGCGACTATAAGCTACTTTTGTAATTTTTTTCAGGTATATTCTTGAATTTTTCGATTAAAAAATGTTTATTTAAAAAAATTCAAAAAAACTTGCTGTGAAGTGAAGAAAAAATCTTCATCTCATCAAGACGAACCTCGACCACCTCTCTCTCTCTCTCTCTCCCCCATGCCTCCCTCCCAACAGCTACCTCCACTGCGCCCTTCCTCTCCTACCCCGGCGATGGGAACTCACCAGTGAAGTCGTCTTCTTCCTATCCTACCACTAGGTACTCTCTGCTTCTCCCACTAGGGTTCCTCACCTCATCATGTTTTTTCTTGTAGATCTTAGTGGAAGATGGTTTCCGGTGGTGGAGGTGGGTTGTGAGGAGAACTCAAAAGGCATGGCTAGGGTTTGAGATCTCCATCCTACCAGGTTCGAATCGTACTACTTCTCTTCTCTGTTTGATTTTGTGTTTTGAGTTTTGGCATGAATTAGTATTGAGATATGATACCAATGCAACCCGATCTGATCTATTTTCTATCTATTTAATCTGATCTGAATTAGTTTTTGTCTAGGATAGATTAATTTGATCTGTTTTGTATCTATTTTTGACTGGTCCAAATGGTTTGGCCCTCTTGCTTCTGGACATAACTATGCTGCTTGAGACGGGAGGAAATTCTTATCATTTGCTCATGCACTGCTGAATTAACTGCACAAATCTTCCTAGAAAAATAGCTTGTGGCTAACACACGTCTGATCGGTTTTTTTATGCTATTGATGTGATGGAACGTTGTTCCGACAATCCCATTGGTGGCCTGCTGGGCAAGGACAAGTGGTAAAGATTTCTCTATACTTTTGTGCGCACCAATTTGTTTTAAAGTTTGGAATATTGTGGTTATTTTCAGTAAGAAATTTGGAGTTGTGGCTCAAGAATATATAATCGGAGGGAATAGAGATAATTAGTGTATATACAGAATTAGTACATGTGATGAGATGTGACCTGTGGGTTAGCTGATGCAGATGCTTTTGTGTTTGCACAATTTAGTTTGTCAATTCAAGCAGGATAGGTGATGAGCTTCACGATTTATTTTAGATACGGTTACTATAATGTATTGCAGTTACCATATATATTCGCATATATTTCGAACAAAGTAAATGTTGCAATGCTAGTTGCATTTCGGAAAACTGAACAAATCAAGAAGTTAGAGAGTTCAAAGAATGGAATGCACAACACTGTTAGTTAGAAGCCACATGTACTAGCTAGCTTCATGCATGGTGTTCAGAGAATGGAATGCACAATACATTTACTAGCTCTTGAATTTGATTTGATCACATTATGTTCTTCAGTTTTTCCTCAGAAAAGGAAATTTTTTATCCAATTACTTATACTACATCCATCAACATAAGTGCAAGTTAAGACATCCCACATATTATTTTATTAGAATCAGGAATCATTGTATTAAGGCCTTGATTGTCAATGGTGTATGAAATCTAGTGAAACTAATCACTAGAGTTCTTTGAAGAGCTTCTCTAGCAGCTGGCAGCTCTATCAACATTCAATTCTTAACATAAGTAACATGTTGGACTTTCAGATCAGCCATGTTTTGAGGGTAGGTAACTAGGTATCTCACCTTGTGGTTGCCTTTTGATCTTGTTCAAATTTATCTTACGTCAACCAGCTTTTGGTCTGTTGTATGAAAGCTTTCCAACATATTACATACCTCTATTCTCAGTGCTAGAACCTACCGGCACCACATATAGGAAAATATAGTTTTAAGTCACCGTCTCTTCATGCATGTGTCCATACAAATTTCTTGATATGTTTTCCTTTGTTGTGACCATTTCAGCTTTTTGATGTGTTTACCTTTTGCTGGATTGGAGATTTGGTTCTTTGTCTATTGCAAGTAAGATGAGAATGTGTGCTAAGTACTGAAGTGTTTCATACTACAATACAATGTCTAGCTGGCTACTGCCGTCCATTTCTATTTTCTTCTAAAACCATTCTGAATATTTCCAAGTGTCCAGTTTGTAGAGGTGAAGAACCAGTCCCACTTTTCTAGTAAAGCATTCTCTTGCATATTACTCTAGGTGAATGAATGTATGGATGTAAGTATCTTGTCAAGTGCTTTCCTTTGATTTTTTTTTTGATTTTTTGGATATTGTTTTTAATGCCTGGGATTTTTATCCCGTGACTTCCAAATGATGGCGGGGAATATTTCCTGGCCGGGATTATTTTCCCAAGGGGAATGAGAGGGATTCCAAGTGCCCATCAAAATCCTCTTTGGGATTTTGTTTCCTGGGATTTGCACCCCTAACATCCGAACAAGCCCTTTAAGGTTCTCGTTTCTGATTCCCCACAAATAATGTTAACTACTAATTCTTAAGAACAACCGTGTTTCAAGAACTCATGCTTTTGGGGATAAAAAAAGATGACACTAGCTGATGTCGATTTGTGGCTTGGAGCTTGGAGCAGTACTGGATCTGAATTGTAGAACACTGTTCTTGAATAAACAAGGGATTATTTGAGAACATCCTTCTCAGTAGTATTTTAATTCCGTTCTCATTTGACATAACCTGAATTTTTTCTTCTGGGAAGTCCACATTGATAATATGGTACAACTATATTTGTCAGGTATTTCTTATGCCGTCAGTAAAAAGAGCGAGCTCAAGGCTCAAGCTAACTTTATTTAAAGCACAAGAACTAGGTCTTAAAAAGCAGGACATGATCATGGTGCACAAGAAGTTAGAGGAATCCATGGGAGTGGATACTGATAATTTCCTGCGAAGCAGAGTCTATGTCTTAAGTTCACTTTTTATTACATCAACACGATGAGATAAATCTTAAACATTCATTATACATTCACTTTTGATTAAATCACCACGATGAGATAATATCTTATGCTTTGCAAGTATGATCATTATTGAGTTGCATATTTTCCTCCTTCCGTTTTGGGTGAAAAAACTGCCATCCAGGTTTTTTTGTTCAGCTGAATGTATAGTCAATCAAGATAGTTTATTCGTCAATACTATAAAGAATAGTTGGTTCTTGTGAAAATGGCGTCACGAGTGCAGAGGACAATATATATTGTGGATTTGTGGTCCTTGGTTCTTCGAAAGTTGAAACATTAGCAGGATCGCCTTCGCGATATATTGAAGTGCTCATCCTATTATACCTCACGAATTTGCTAACTAGTGTTGGTTTGGTAAACAGGGTCTTGCCCAGACAAGTGCAGTGGTCATGGTATATGCAAAGCTAACGGGAACTGCGAATGTGAAATTGGCTGGACCGGGATTGATTGCTCAACAAGTGAAACTTACTAACCACTGAAAGTTTCCACTATAGATGTTCACATCTGTTACTGTTTGGGTTGGATTCATAAGTTGTAGGGCCACGGTGAAGTCCTGAAGGATTTCGGTTGCTAGTTATCACATATTGGACTAATACATATGAATTTTGGGATGAAAAACACGCTTTGTGTTATCTGTAATGTTTGCATTCTCAGATATCATCAATCATTGAAAACTCACAAATGGGTTGATTAGCTTGTGCCCCTTGAGATTCATTATATGGTTCACAATTGTTGCTCTGCTCTAATTCATGCAAGCGAGAAGTAATATCTTGTTTTCCTTTTATGCAGTGGTTTGTGATGGGCAGTGTAGTTTGCACGGAGGGGTTTGTGATAGAGTTCTTTTACAGGGCACAATAATGAATATAGATCGTTCATTGCTTTTAATCCAAGTGTTAAAAATAGATTAGATCAAATTATACTACCATGTGTAGTAGAATGTGAGGAGGGGTAGAATGGTAAAAAATTTCAATATAGCGGATGGGTAAAACCGTAAATGAATTTTTTCTCCCACCCGAAACCTATTTCTTCATCCCTATCGGAAGCCCTCCCTCCGTCAGTGCATCGCGCGTCGGAGGACCTCGACGACTCGCTAAAATTACGTTAATACCCTTTTAAAATATAATATTTTTATTTGTAAAAATCCATAATACCCCACCAAATCAATGGTTAGATCTAATTTATACTATCATAATATACTACAAGTATAATCCACTGTAAAATAGCTCTTATGATAACGGTAAATGTGAGTTTCGATGTTCAGATTATGCGGGCTACACTTTTTAGAAGGCCAAAATGCTCAAATATACAATTCGAAAATACAAAATATCAAAAATATACAACAGCAAAAAAAAAAAAAATAACAGAAACGACGTGGCGGCCGCCACGGGAAAGCACATGCAGGGAAATGCACGCCAAAGTGAAGTGCACATGCACCAAAGGAGCTAGCATCCAGGGAAAGCACATGCATGGGGAAGAGCCAGGGAAATGTGTGCATGGGGGGGAGAGCTGGCTGCCGCCATGCCGCACGGCGGCAGCCAGCCGGCAGCAGGGCGAGCAGGGGGCGGGCTGTGTCGGATGCTGGCATGGGTCAGACACTTGGCTGCCGTCGTGCGGTGTGGCGGCAGCCAGGCCTGCCGCCGTTGGGGGTGGCAGCTGCCACGTCATTCCTGCTATTTTCTTTTGCTGTTGTATATTTTTGATATTTTGTATTTTCGAGTTTTATATTTGAGCATTTTTTTTCTCTTTTCAGAAGGGTTCTACAATGAGGACCGAGCGTGGCTCGGTGGCAAGGCATGCAGTGGGCATGCAGCCCGTTCGGGTTCGAGCCTTGGCTCTCCCGGGTGCTTCACCGGCTGGCTATTTTCGCTGGGGGTGAGTGTGTGTGGCGTATGTGTGGTGCGTGCGTTCGCGTCTATAGCTCAGCAGTTGTTCTCTTCTTCTTTACAGAATTGCCAAAGCTTCTGGCCAAAATTCAAAAAAAATAAAAGAAGGGTTCTACGATACTGTTTCAGCCTGTCGATGTCTCAAGATGTACTGGTTAGAGATCCTGACGGGCAACATTGTGCACCAAGCGAACTCAGTATACTACAACAGCTCGAACCTCGAAGCAGTAGTTCTTGTGCCGAATTACAATAGGATGATGCCAAGTGGGCAGACTTTGCTTATTTTGTTTTCTTTTGTAATCACTAATATATTATGATGAGATTTCTATATAATTTTTGCTAATTACTCAGATGTTTAATATATTATATGATTCTGGTTTTTATTTTCTTATATATCACAAATAATCCACACAAATACAGTTACAAATACATGTCAAGTATTATAGACAAGAGCAAACTGAACAATTCCTCTAGAATCCTATCTTTCAAGAATCTGAAGCCAACTAGATAACCGAATACTTTCAAAAACTGCTCATGATTTTTTAGAAGATTAGAATCAGGAGGAGTTAGAGCAGCATTAGAAAAGAGTTGAAACCCTACCATACAGGCCTTTCGTTTTATTTCATAAGCACATCTTCAAGCATCTACATTATACTCCCTTTGTTGACTAATCTAAGGACTATACATTAAAAGGTCTTGTGATAAATTGAAGATATATTTAATAATGCTTTTCCTTATATGCTCTATTTATTTGCTCTATATAATATGCATTTATTCATTACTATCCACATAAATAGTCTCACTCATCTTAGTAAGACAATTATAAAGGGTATCTAAGTTATTTTCTTACATATCTTTTTTAATTTTATTCTCTATTTAATTCTTGTATAAAATCAAAATATATCATATATTTCTTAACGGATAAAGTACTAATGTCTCACATATCAATATTTCATTTCATTTTGAAAAATAAAAAAAAACTTTTTTGGGCTGGATGTGGCATAGTAAGCTTCACTGTTTTAGCTTGGTAATTTTTTTTTTTTTGAAAATAGCCTATGTAATATTTTTTTTTCTCCAAAAATGGCCCCTTGCCAGTAGCCTGCAGCGGAGGGGGTGCACTGCAGGCCACCTGCAGCGCAAGGCGAGCGCTGCAAGGGGGTGACTACCAGCTTCGCCCACTGATCGTGCGCTGCGACGCTGCCATCTGCTGCATTGGGTGTCCAGGCCCCCCGTGGTATATGCTGCAATGCTGCCATCTGCTGCTGCGTTTGCATAATTGAAGCAGCGCCTGCATGCTCTGTCCCATCCAACCGCTGAAAGCATCGATCGACGTCTGTTTCTCCCGCACGCTCTCGCTATAAATTACAAGGCCGCATCAGGCATTCGCGAGTGAGCTGAGGAAGTGAGTGAGCTAAGAAAATCGAGAGCGCGAAGAGAAGATCCGAGAAGCTGAGAAAACCAATTTAGTTGGTGTTCATAATTTGGTCGAATTTATTTAGAGGTAACCTTTTTTCAAGTATTTGATTTGGGATTCGTATTTTGTAGGTGTGGTTTACGAAGGTTATTTTGTACAGTACTAGAGATTTACCAATCTTCAGTACATCTTTAGAACTCAAAATTAGTTTGAAATCTTCAGTACATCTTCAGAGAGGTTAGTTTGAAATCTTCTGGAATAGTAGTATAATATTGTTGTTCAATTAGTATAATCATTAGAATATTGTAATAACCAGCAGTACAAAGAACTCAGAATGAGTAGAACAAGTAGTACATGATATGATGGTAATTGTGTTCCCTGTATTAGATGAGATGACACTAGTGATGTAATGAGTAGTACGTAAACCAATGTATGACCGGTGTGATGTTTGTGAAAGTAGTTACTGTGATTTTATTGCAAAGTACCTAAAATAACGATTTTAGTAAATGTAATGACAATATTAATATGATTAGCAGTACATAAAATAACGATAAATGGTGTAAATAATGGCCAATGTTAACGGAATATTAGTACGAATATTATAAGACTAGTATAGTACCAATATGATTTGACAAAATTAGTAGTTCATGAAATGATTTGACATAATTAGTATGATTGGTGTGATGTTAGTTGGAGTAGTAGCAGCCGAAATTACTTTTTTGGCATACTGAGTGGTTCATGATATGTGGACCGAATGCGTAAATAATCAATGGTGTGTACTTACTGTGATTTTATTGCAATTAATAGTGCCTAAAATAACGGTTTTAGTAAATGCAACGACAATATTAATATGATTAGCAGTACAGAAAATAACAGTAAATGGTGTAAATAATGGCCTAATGTTAATGGGATATTAGTACGAATATTATAAAACTAGTGTAGTACCAGTATGGTTTGACAAAATTAGTAGTTCATGAAATGATTTGACATAATTAGTATTATTGGTGTGATGTTAGTTGGAGTAGTAGCAGGCGAAATTACTTTTTTGGCATAATGAGTAGTTCATGATATAAGGATCGAATGCATAAATAATTAATGGTGTGTACTTACTGTGATTTTATTGCAATTAATAGTACCTAAAATAACGGTTTTAGTAAATGTAATGACAATATTAATATGAATGTGGATGCAAGAATGTGGAAGGCGAGGGACCTGAATCTAACAATATCAGCCTTCAAAACACATAAAAAATAACAAGGCACCTCACATTACAAGCAGCAAAATAGAGCTAATAGATTGTGGAATAAAAAAATATATACGTATGTTGACATTATTTAACCGATACCAATTTCGTATGGTAGGTACTACATGGCAGATGTGGCGGCAATGGCCACCAGGGGTTTCTCTTTCTCTCTTTCTCTTCGTCGGACTGTTTCTTGTTTTTCGGGGAACTTGCTTCTACTCTGTCTTCTTCCCCGCTTTATAGGGCGGGCCTGGGATATGCCCGTATTGATTGGCCTTCTTTTTCTTTATTATTTCTTGCCAAGGGCTAACCTGAATTTTTTTATTGACTCACGTCTCTCATACGTTGGGTTTTTTGCCCTCTGTTCGTACACCTTTTATAGGGGTTCGACGGGAATTTCACTTGTGTTGGGGTCTCAGATTGCCTGGACACGTCACCGTGTACTTGGGAGGAGTTGTTGGAGGGTGTCAGACATTGGTGATTTGGCATTAGGTTCACGTCGGAGGAAGACACGGCTGGGAGTGATTCCCTCCGGTTTCCTCCCTCGCCACGGAAGGGTACTTCCCCTCGTTGCGGGGGGAAAAGGGGTGATCCTTATCCATCTCCTCCTTTTCCAGGGGGTCGACCCCCTAGAGTATGGACTCATGGCTTTGTCGAAGGAAGAGGTTGGCGTTCATAAAACCGTTCATGTGGGTCACCAGACGCGTGGTGTTTCGCTTAGTTGGCCGAGGGGAGGGATGAGCCTGGCCGGCCCACCACACTAGCCCCTCATGTCAGCGGGTAGAAGTCGTTCTGCTCGCTGGGATGCAACATTAAACGTCCGAGAGTTTTTTTTTTGTAGAGATAGGGTTTTCCGACGGTGGCGAAGTTCATCTTCTTTGGCTCCGCATTTCGTCCGTTTTCTTTTCTCGTTCGCGTTCTCCTCTGGTGCCTGTCTCCCTGGTCTCCTACCCACCCAGATCTCCATGGGTCCTAGGCGCCCTCCTAAGATAAAACCAGTTCTGAGCGAAGAGGATGCCGCGGGATTATCCCCCATTTTGGGGCGGTCGGCGTTGAGCTCTGCCGACCTCGATGCATTAGCGGCTGATTTTGGGGTAATACGCCCTTCCATGCGCCTCCCGGGTGGTGAAGAAACCCCTCAGCCTCAGGCGAATGAAGCAGTGGTGTTCGCGGCATTTCTCGAGGCAGGACTTCGTTTCCCGTCTGCCCCTCTACTGTCGATGCCGCAGGTTTTCCATGCGGAGCTGTCACAGCTTACCCCTAACGCCATCGTGCGATTGGCAGTGTTGGAATGGGCGTTCCGCCCGGCTGGAATCCACCTGACAGGGCGCTTGTTTTCTCTCATAGAAGACGCGTTTTGGCAACCGAAGCAACAGAAAACAGGGAACGAAGGTCGTAAGTCATGTTTCGGTTCTCTGAATTTCCAGACGAAGAGATCTCTTATAAAGGAAATCCCAGTAGCGGCCGCCAAGGGGAAATGGGACTCAGGATGGATGTCCCGGTGGTATTATCAAATTCTCGTGGGCACGGACTCTCCTCTCCATACTTCGATGGGTCGATCCAGCGATTCGATCCCCTAATTGGAGCGCGACCGCGGAAGAAATTAGACATCTTGACTATCTGAAGGCCCTTCGTGCCCAGAGTACAATGCGAGATTTGGTGGAAGAATACTGCCTATGTCGTATCGACCCTTTGGCCAGGAGTTCCCCCGTTACTCTGGAGCGGTCATTTGGGAGAATGCGGTGTCCGTGATTCGACCTGAAGGGGTACAAGACCGGGGGCGTGGGGCGGCCGAGAGATTGGCTCGCAAGCTTCTGGGCCCTTGCCAGGCAACGGAGTATGAGGCCGCTATGGGCGCCGTGGGGGCCACCCGATGCTCTCGTTTTACTGACTGGGGACGCCGCGCGCCCCCTCATCCCCGAGGGTCAGTTGGCTCTCCCCGCCCTGCCAAACGAGCAAGGTTAGCTCGTGTTGCGCTGCCCCAAGCCGCTGCCACTTCGGGTGGGAGCGAGGATTTGGGGGATGATGACGACGAGGAGGCGGATTGGGATTCGGAGGAATCCAGCGACGAGGGTGATTCCTCCGGCTCTGTGGCGGCTACGTCTCTCCTGCCTCCGCCCCCTTCGGGTTCTGTGGGTGCGGGGGGTCCCTCCGAAACGATTCCCTTGGCTGTTGTGGGCGAACCCTCGCATGTGCCATCTGCCCCAGATACGAGCTTTCCTGGGGCAACATCAAGTCCGGCTGCTATGGGGGAGGTTCCCTCGGCCCTCCCACTTGACCCTTCTGTTAATGTGCCTGTTGACGGGAGTCAGTCCCCCGGGTATTCATTTCTGGGGATTCCCGGAGTGGAGACTATCGACGTATATGACGAGGATGATGGTGATTCTCCTACACGGAGTGCGCACAAGGGCAACTTGAAGATGGGACCGCCCCCGCGACAGGGGAGACTCGGGGTTTGCGGTTGAACATTTCCACTCCTGACACCCCCACTGGGGGAGAAGGTCTTACTCCTGATACTTTTCCCGCCAAATCGTTAGGGTGCGATATTCTTTCGTGTCTTGATGAGGTTAATGCAGGAGGTAATAATGCGGAGGAGGCGGAGGATTTAACACCGTTGAAACAGGTCCAAACTGGGGCGCTTGCCAGTCCTTTGCCTGCCGCGGAGGAGGAGGGTCGAGAACCTCCGATTCCAAGTACTCAAGGCGTCCCCCCCCGGATGAGGGGATTTTACCTTCGAGCCAACCAGCCCCTACGGGTGGTGTGGGCTCTTCCTTTGTCCGCTTTGATTTGTCGGATTTTTCAGCCTCAGATTTTGAAAGGGGGGCGGCTGTTTCTCCGTCTTTAAGAAAGATGCGCGCGGCCTTTTCTCCTTACAATAAATCTGTGGCTTTATTTGAGGAAGTCAATGACCTTTCTCTCTGCGAGATCTCGATGGACCATCATTTAAAGGTACCCTTCCTTTTGAGCTTATCCTACTGGTATCAATGTCTTTCAATATCCTGCTTCATATCTTCTCCATTTTTAGGGGTCAGATTTCGCCGGAGATATCGCGTCGATTTCGGACGTACTTGGGTCAGTTCAACAAGGGGGCCCAGGATTGCGAGGCCGCGAAGGAACGGGTAGCGGAACTAGAGGCGGAGAAGGCTAATCTTTCAAGGGCACTTCAGGACTCTGAGGACTCGTTGGCCAAGGTGCAGGCTGAAGCATCCTGCAGTCGGGATTTGGGCTGCGAAAAATGCAGAACTCGAGGGTAATTTTCTCGATGAGGGACCGTCTCGCCGAGGAGGAGCGAGCCCGCATGGCGGCGGAGCGAAACGAAAAGAAGAAAGATGATCGAATAGAGGAATTGAAAAACCTATTGGTGGTTGCTGAAGAGGGCAAGAACATGTTGAAGAAGCAAGTGGAGGAATTCCCCTCTCAACTCGCAACGGCGCGGAGCGAGGTTCAAATGCACCTTCGTAACACTCAACGAGTGGAGGAGCGTCACGACATGGTTCAGAAGGAATTGGAATCCGTTGTCTCGGGGATTCACGGGGCTACAGAGGCCTTCCTTCAGCAGCTCCCTCGGTTCGGTATTGATGCGGCTCCGAGTCGTATTCCTTCCTCCAGTCTGGAAGCTGTCGCCTTCCTTGAGAAATCTACTAAGATTTTTGGGGATTCAGCACTGACCTTCGGCGATTACTGCGCGAGACTGGGCTCCATCAAAACGGTTCAGCTATTGGAGGCAAAAGGATGTACTCATATACGCGAGCACTTTGGTTTTTCTTCTGCAGCTCCGTCGTTACCGGGGTTCGGAGATATCCCTTCGTCGGTGAAGCCTTCCTCCGCCGCATCTAGGTTATCGTCAAGCTTTATGTCAGATTTCTGGAAGCAGCACGGGGAGCCCACTGCAAGGGAGTCGGTTCGTTGAGCTCGTGCTGTGATGCGTGACTCGGGGAAAGGCAAAGAGAAGCCGCCTCCTTCTTAGTTGGTGTATCTTCGTGTGAGGGGATTTTTGTAGACACTTGGGTTAAATCACCCATTTTATCAAACGACCATGTATGTTCGTTCGCTCTACGAGTCCCTTCGTCCGAAAAAGCGTTTAGCTTCTCCCAACGGAGACCAAACGCGTCGACGCAGTATTAGCGGGACTTAATGGTCCGGCGAACTTCTCGGGGGACGTGTGGACGCTTGGGCTTCTCGCGTTATTATTTAACTCTGGCCCTTTTCACCTTCCTCGCCCACCTTGTTAGTATCAGAGTAGACGATCGCTCTCTACCCCTGTCTTCCTTTGCTTTTTCAATGGCTGACCTCCCCGGGGAAATCATGGAAGAAGACCCCATTTTTGCCAACCTGGATGAGGGGCCGCCTGTGGCAGAGATCCCGCCACTGCTGGGGGAGGAGGGAGCCCCTATCATGGTTCCTGATCTTCTGGGTGACGCTCTCGCTCCCGGGGGTCTTCCAGCCGCCGACGATTTCGAGGCCTTCATTGAAGGTCTATGGGCGGATTTCGACATGATAATGGCCGCAGAGGAGGCCCTCGCCCGAGACCTCGCCAACCTCGACATATTGATCGGGATGGTGCCGCGGCTGCTAGAAGCCAAGGATGCCCTCGCGGAAGCCGTGGCGCGTGCTAATCGCATCTAAGTCCGCTTCGTTTCGTATAAAAGCTTTTGTTGGATTACTGTACTATGTATGCTTGGGACGATATTATGTAATTCCCAGTCGGGGATTTGTACTTATATCTGTTCTTTGTCTTCTCTGTTTGAATTCCTTCTGATCTTGCATTCTTAGCTTCCTATCGTGCCTTGAGTAGTAGTCGTGAAATGGTCTCGTATGGTTGCATAATGCGTAAGCACCCCCTCCTTCCTTGCCGAGGGAAAGACGGGATACCGGCTTGGGTGTATTTTCTCAATGACTTGGCAAGGGTAGTACGATGTGTTCTCCGGTCCTTCGGAGCGAAGGTGAGGTTGGCACCTTAACCCGGACGGTTATTTCGTGAATAGATGAACGGGGACAGCGAACGAATTGTAGTGTCGGTGCGACTAACTATCCACGAATTCTTACCCGGCGCGAGGCAACGGGGCTCTGTAGCGAGGGATGGGTGGGAATTTTGCCCGACCAAGCATTCGCGAACTCCTACCCGGCGCGGGGCAACAGGTCTCCGGAGCGAGGGATGGGTGGGACTTATGCCCGACCAAGCATCCGCGAAATCCTACCCGGCGCGAGGCAACGGGTCTCCGGAGCGAGGGATGGGTGGGACTTTTGCCCGACCAAGCATCCGCGAAATCCTACCCGGCGCGAGGCAACGGGTCTCCGGAGCGAGGGATGGGTGGGACTTATGACCGACCAAGCATCCGCGTACTCCTACCCGGCGCGAGGCAACGGGTCTCCGGAGCGAGGGATGGGTGGGACTTATGCCCGACCAAGCATCCGCGTACTCCTACCCGGCGCGAAGCAACGGGTCTCCGGAGCGAGGGATGGGTGGGACTTATGCCCGACCAAGCATCCGCGAAATCCTACCCGGCGCGAGGCAACGGGTCTCCTGAGCGAGGGTTGGGTGGTACTTTTGCCCGACCAAGCATTCGCGAAATCCTACCCGGCGAGGCAACGGGCTCAGAGCGAGGATGGGTGGGAATTTTGCCCGACCAAGCATCCGCGAACTCCTACCCGGCGCAGGGCAACAGGTCTCCGGAGCGAGGGATGGGTGGGACTTATGCCCGACCAAGCATCCGCGAAATCCTACCCGGCGCGAGGCAACGGGTCTCCTGAGCGAGGATGGGTGGGACTTTGCCCGACCAAGCATCCGCGAAATCCTACCCGGCGCTTGGCAACGGGTCTCCGGAGCGAGGGATGGGTGGGACTTATGCCCGACCAAGCATCCACAGACTCCTACCCTGGCGCGAGGCAACGGGTCTCCGGAGCGAGGGATGGGTGGGACTTATGCCCGACCAAGCATCCGCGTACTCCTACCCGGCGCGAGGCAACGTGTCTCCGGAGCGAGGGATGGGTGGGACTTATGCCCGACCAAGCATCTGCGAAATCCTACCCTACGAGGCAACGGGTCTCCTGAGCGAGGATGGGTGGGACTTATGCCCGACCAAGCATCCGCAAATCCTACCCTAGCGAGGCAACGGGTCTCCTGAGCGAGGATGGGTGGGACTTATGCCCGACCAAGCATCCGCGAAATCCTACCCGGCGCGAGGCAACGGGTCTCCGGAGCGAGGGATGGGTGGGACTTATGCCCGACCAAGCATCCGCGTACTCCTACCCAGCGCGAGGCAACGGGTCTCCGGAGCGAGGGATGGGTGGGACTTATGCCCGACCAAGCATCCGCGTACTCCTAATAGGTTTCTTGATTTGAATCCTGGAGAACATGAAGATGGCTCGAACTCGCAATGTCTTTCCATTATTTTATTGATAAGGATCGGTACATTTCTTTCCTTCGGATTCCACCACCTACGGAAAATTTTTTTGAGTGCGTCGGTGTTCCAGGTCCGTGGTATCTCTTCTCCGCAGGGGGTAATGAGCTTGTGGGCACCCTTCGCTGTTGACTCTTGGATGATGTATGGTCCCTCCCAGGTCGTTTCCAGCCTTCACAAGGCCGGAGCGCCCGCTTGAGCACCATGTCCCTGTGGTGTAGTTCACGCTTTCTTCACCTTCTTGTTGAAGCTTCGGGTGGACGCCTCCGCGTAGGCTTTCATGGTCTTTAAGGCTTGAAGCTTGTGTTCTTCCTTTAGATCACACGTGACGTCAATTGCCTCATGGGTCGGGGTTTTGATTACTCGTAAGGATTTTGCACAGATCTCCGCAGGAGAAACGGCTTCTTCCCCGAAAAGGAGACGGAAGGGGGAGAACCCGGTCGCTCTTGAGGCCGAAGTGCGGGTTGCCCATAAGACGTGATCCAGCTCGTCGGGCCAAAGCCCCTTCTTAGAACCGTAAAGCCTTTTTTTATGCCATCAAGAAGTAACCCGTTCGCCCGTTCCACCGCCCCGTTCGACTGAGGATGACCCACTGAGGCGAAGCAGATCTTTATCCCGAGATTGTCACAGTAATCGCGGAATTTCCAGGAGTCGAATTGAGTCCCATTGTCGGTTACGATCTGGTAAGGGACCCCGTATCGGCAGATAATTGTTTTCCATAGGAATTTGACGGCGGCCTCTGCGGTTATCTTCGCAACTGGCTCTGCCTCGATCCAGCGGGAGAAGTAATCGATGGCGACGATTAAAAACTGAAGGTTTGCTCGAGCTTTAGGAAGCGCCCCAACAATATCTATTCCCCACTTGGCGAAGGGCCAGACCGGGGGTACCGCATGCAGTTCATTGGGCGGGGCCCTCGTTTGCTTGGTCATCCATTGGCACGCATGACAGTGTCGGACCATGTGCTCCGCATCTTGCAACGCTGAAGGCCAGTAGAGCCCCATCCGGAATAGCTTTCTCACGAGATTCCTAGGGGCCTGGTGCGCTCCGCAATCTCCCTCGTGTGCTTCAAGTAAGGCTTGAACTCCTTCTTCTCGCGAGATGCAGCGTAGCCACGGAGCGCAGAGGCCGCTACGGAACAAGAGGCCGTTGATGATGGCGTACTTCTTTGCTCGTCTTTCGACGCGCCTCGCCCGTGTATCCTCGTCTGGCAAAACTCCCTCCAGGAGGTAGTTGTATATCTCATCCCTCCAGTCTTCACCGGCTGCCCGAACGATGAGGTTTATCTGGGAAGGAATGGAGGGGGTGCGAAGTATCTCGAAGAAGATTGTCGAAGGTAGGCTTCCTCCGGTGGCTGCGATCTTGGCTAGCTCGTCGGCGCGTTCATTTTGAGACCTGGGAATTGCATTAACGGTGAACCCGGTGAAGCCCTTCTCCATTGTCCGGATCATCTCGACGTACTTCTGGAGCTGTTCATCCTTCACTTGATATTCTTTGGTGATGTGCCCCTGAATGAGTTTTCGAGTCGGTGTATATTATCGCCTTTCTTGCTCCCATGATCTTTGCTTTTCTGATACCCAATAATAGCGCTTCATACTCGGCTATATTGTTGGTTGAAGGAAATTCCAGCCTTGCTGCGAACTCCACTTTTTCTCCGCTGGGTGTGTGTATCACCGCCGCTATTCCCGCCCCACTCGCCCCCCAAGACCCGTCAGAGTGGATGGACCACATTGTTGGAGTTTGGTTGTTCTCCGGGGCTGGGGAGGTCCATTCTACCATGAAATCGACGAGGGCTTGGCTTTTGATTGCCGTGCGAGGAATTATGGTTAATTCAAAGGGAGCTAGCTCGACCGCCCACTTGCTGATGCGCCTGTGCTTTCCTCGAAGAGCATAGACCCTAGGGGATATGTAGTTGGCACCTTGATGCGGTTGGCTTGAAAATAATGCCGAGCTTTCGAGATGCCATTAACAGAGCGTATGCCAGTTTTTCCATTTCCGAGTATCGTAGCTTCGCTCCTTGGAGGGCTTCAGAGACAAAGTAGACCGGCTGTTGTTTGGCGCCTTGAGGCCGCACTAACACGGCGCTTACGGCCGAGGGGCTAGCTGCTAGATATAACGTAAGCTCCTCACCTTGCTTCGGGCTTTGTAGGACAGGGATTTCCATGAGGCTCTGCTTCAAGTTATCGAAGCGCGTTGGCATTCCTCGTCTGCATTTAAACTATCGTTTGTGCGCAAGGCTTTAAAGACCGGCAGACTTCGCTCGCGGATTTTGGCAAGAACCGATCGAAGCGCCGCTATCCGCCTCGCCAACCGTTGTACTTCTTTCAGGTTCTTGGTGGGGCCATGTCTTGGACAGCTCTTATCTTTTACGGATTCGCTTCTATGCCCGCTGGGAGACCAGGAAGCCTAGCAACTTTCCCGCGTCCACGCCGAAACGCATTTTGACGGGTTAAGCTTCACCTTTCCTTTTATCAAATTTCTGAAAGTTTCCCGGAGATCCCCGATGTGATCTTCTTTCTTCTCACTTTTGACAATGATATCGTCAACGTAGGCTTCCACATTTCTTCCCAACTGATCGGCGAAGATCTTCGTGATGAGTCGAGCGAAGGTAGCACCTGCGTTTTTGAGCCCGAAAGGCATCCGCACGAAGCAATAGGTACCGAAGGGAGTAACGAATGCTGTCTTGTCTTCGTCTCCTTCTTGCATATAGATTTGGTGATAACCGCAGTACGTCAAGGAAGCTCATCCTTTCGACCGGAGGTTGAATCAACCAGCTGGTCGATGCGGGGCAGGGGGAAGTCATCTTTCGGGCATGCTTTGTTTAAGTCAGTGAAGTCGATGCACATCCTCCATGCCCCGCTAGCCTTCTTGACTAAGACGATGTTGGCCAGCCAATCCGGGTATCGAGTTTCGCGGATGATTCCCGCCTGGAGCAGTTTAGCCACTTCCACCTTCGCAGCTTCTTGTCTTTCTGCTGCAAGTTTTCTCAATTTTTGCTTCCTAGGCTTCACGTTTGGATTAATAGCGAGAGCATGTTCAATAGTTTCTCTCGGGACGCCAGGAAGGTCTTCAGGCCCCCAAGCGAACACGGTTTCATATTCCTGGAGGAGCAGCAGCAAGTGTTTTTCCTCCTCTGGAGACAACATGGCGCCGATGCTTACTGTCTTGCTGCTTCCTGGCCTGAGCGGTATCCGTTGGGTTTCTCCCTGGGGTTGTGGTTTAGGGAGCCACCGGCTGCGACTCGCAGGTACGACGGGATCTAGCTCAGTAGTGCGGACGTGTTTGACTTGAGGTGGGTTCTCCATATCTATCTTCCTTGCCAAGGCTTGGTCTCCTCGCACCGTGATGACACCATCTGCGGTAGGGATTTTCATGCATAGGAAACCGTGATGAATTATGGCCCCCATGGTTGTCAACGAGCCCCTGCCTAGGATCGTAGTGTATTGGAATGGCATGTCTACCACATCGAATGTGACGCGACTTGTGACGCTGGTTTGTGGCGTCGCGAATGTGACTTCAAGCTCCAATTGCCCGAGTGCTGGCCGTGCTTCCTCCAAAACCCATCAGCGGCACCTCCGATTTTTCAACCGATCTTGTGGAATCATCATTTGTTGGAAAGCCTTCATGGATAGTATGTCATGGCGCTCCCTCCATCTACCAATATTCGACGTGCTTCGCGATCGGCGATAATGGCGGTTACTACCAAGGAATCTTGGTGCGGGAAGTGTACCCCGTGGCGTCCTCTGTGTGAATGTGATTGGCTCGCATTTTTACCGGAGGAAGGGTGGTGGGGGTAATTGCAATGTGGTTAATTTGCGGCGTCGCCTTCCTCTGTCTTTTGACGAGAGATGTGATGAGGAGCCCCCGCAATGACGTTGATAATGCGACGAAGATGATTCATTCCTACTCGAGGGGGGTGTTGTCGTCCAACAGGAGGTGCTTCCGGCGGCGCAGGATGCGTCTTGACTTCTCTTTGTTTCGCTTCGAACCGCCGATATCCGTTGATCACTTTGCATTGGATGGTGTCGTGAGTGATATTTTCCCGTGATATTCACGGAAATCTGCCGGGCTCTGTCCCTTCTTTCTTGTTAACTCGGCTTCCCTCGTCTTGCTTTCCTCGGCCCGGGGGTGGTCCTCGTCTTTGCTGCTCCGCGGGCCTGTCGCCCGTGGCTTGCCGATCTCTTGGCTTTTCAATGTGGTGGATTCTCCTCCTCTCGTCTCTTCTTCCTGGCTCGTATCGTTCCCTCATTTTTGGGTTGGGCGGAGGTCCTTCCTCGCCCTCTCTTGCACGGAGCGAATTCTTGCTTCTCCTGTTGGGGCCGTCTTCCCTTCGGAAGTTGTCTTCCTTCGCCTGCGTACTCCCTCATCTTCGCAAAGAGTTCTTCCACCGTCGCACCTCTTTACGAGCGAGCCTTTCCATAACGGTCCCCCTACGCAGCCGCAACGCGTCGCATTGATGATAGTAGTGTCGCTTACTCCTCGTGACTGGCACTTAATCAGGAGAAACGCTGGAAGTAACTTTTAAGGGTTTCTTCGCGTTGTCTGATCGCAAATAGGTCACTTTCCTCTTTCATTCCGTCGAAGTTACCTGAAAGTTGCCTTCAAGCTTGGAGCGGAGTTGCGCCAACAGTGATCGACCAGGGCTCCAAATAAGAGTACCAGACAGGCTATGCCTTCAAGGGCTAGAAGGAGCCCCTTCGCCTTGATGTCATCATCTCCTCCCGCCGCTTCAATCGCCAGTATCATAAGCGGAGGAACTCCCTTGGGTCCGTCCGACCGTCATATGGCTTAACAGGGGAAATTTGAAGCTTCGGGGAGGGCCATTTTTGGTCCGTGAGATCGGAGTCTTGAGGGTTTGGATCGTGATCTTCCCTGTGCGCCATCGCAATCAGCTGGAGATAGCACCTCGCGGCTCGGGCTTTCATCTTGTGATTCGTATTGACCCCGTCGATTGTCCTTGCAGACGCCTCAACTCTGCCATGAGTTGCTCGTTGGCTTCCATCGGCGCCCATGCGTTGGGGTCAATCTCCTCCTGAGCTCCGGTTCCTCCTCCGTGGGTTTCTTCATTTCCGTGGGTCTCGGCGATGAGTCGGATGTGTCGACGCTTCCGCCACATCTCCTCCTGGTGTCGAAACCGTTCGTCCTGTCGTCGGAGGCCGCCGTTTGGGGGCTCGCTTGCGCACGGCCACCGGAGTCTGTGGATGTAAAGTTCCCGTCATGTTTCGGGCTTCATTGCGGTGGCATCCGCGTCTCGTCATGCGTAAGTCGAGGGGATCTCAGATTGGCTTCTCGTCGCCGCCTTGGTTCTTCGTTTCTGCCGTCGTTGCCGCCCCTTGATATCGCCTCCTTTCCTTTCTTTGGTGGCATGGTTGCAGGAAACTTACCCTTGGGCTTGATCGGCAGGTGGTGGTTTCACCTTGCGGTTGGGTTCCCCACGGACGGCGCCAGTGTGGCGGCAATGGCCACCAGGGGTTTCTCTTTCTCTCTTTCTCTTCGTCGGACTGTTTCTTGTTTTTCGGGGAACTTGCTTCTACTCTGTCTTCTTCCCCGCTTTATAGGGCGGGCCTGGGATATGCCCGTATTGATTGGCCTTCTTTTTCTTTATTATTTCTTGCCAAGGGCTAACCTGAATTTTTTTATTGACTCACGTCTCTCATACGTTGGGTTTTTTGCCCTCTGTTCGTACACCTTTTATAGGGGTTCGACGGGAATTTCACTTGTGTTGGGGTCTCAGATTGCCTGGACACGTCACCGTGTACTTGGGAGGAGTTGTTGGAGGGTGTCAGACATTGGTGATTTGGCATTAGGTTCACGTCGGAGGAAGACACGGCTGGGAGTGATTCCCTCCGGTTTCCTCCTTCGCCACGGAAGGGTACTTCCCCTCGTTGCGGGGGGAAAAGGGGTGATCCTTATCCATCTCCTCCTTTTACCGGGGGTTGACCCCCTAGAGTATGGACTCATGGCTTTGTCTAAGGAAGAGGTTGGCGTTCATAAAACCGTTCATGTGGGTCACTAGACGCGTGGTGTTTCGCTTAGTTGGCCGAGGGGAGGGCTGAGCCTGGCCGGCCCACCACAGCAGATATTCTAGATTTGCTCATATTTTACGGTGACGGTGTTGTTCGCGATGGTTCATATGGGGTGGACGTTTTGAACTGCAAAAGGAAGGTGATCCAGACTCCGAGTCTGACGGAGATGGGTTTGATTGAGCTCCGTAGATGCGTGAGGAGCACATTCGATGACGAGACCACTCGAAAGAAGCTTATAATCGAGGCTCTACATGCTAGACTTGTTGAAGGTTCGGTGGGCTATACGTGGGAGCTGCACAAGATCGTGGGAAACGCAATGTGGGGGGAATACATACAAATTTTAATGAACCATCAGGCGATGATACACCATTGACCGATGGTGTACGTGCGCTTCCTATCCATAGGGGAAACCTCAAGTCCATCTAGGGGCGCTAGCATCGCCGTCGGGCCATCATCTCGGGGCATCCGTGAGGACACTGATGCGGATGAATTTGAGAGGAATGAAGATGTCGGGCATTGGGGGTCTGCTCGCATTGACTGCCACGAGCACCTGGAAGCCCTTGTGGATGAAGAAATATCCGATGATGACAATGACGTCGACACTGAAAGCAGCGATGATGGAGCCGTGATGGCACTATGGGTGTCCCGATCTTTCGATGAGAAACACACGATCGATTTGTTGGAGTCGACCTTGACGATCCGACTACACCGTACGACGACGATGCGCCTTAGCAATCGCTAAACCAACTTCAGCGGGTTATTGATCTTGCCGTAGGCACGATCAACCTGAACACGAGGTTCACTTCTGTCGGGACCCCGAATTTGCAAATCCGGACCCTCTGTGTATTCAGCACCAGTCCAGGAACGCGCTAGTGCACACAGTCTTAACATCGGTATATATCACAATCATACCAAACGATACTATCAAAGTACTTTATTTAAATAATCAAAGGGTTACTCGACCTTATGGCCAAGTTACAAATATATGCCTTGCAAGGCGAAACTTATTAAAAGAGAAATAACAGCAGCGGAAAATCAAATAAACTTCGTGGCGCCATCCAGTATACCACAGGCAATCGATCGGGCTCGCATCCCTAAGTAGACGGGTCTTCTTGGAGTTCCTCCTCCAAAAGCGGCGTAGTCTCCTCTTCAACTGGTATTGTGTTGAGGCAAGGGTGAGTACTTGGTACTCAAAGAAGTCATGCCTGAGAATGCAAGCTAATAGACTATATGCATGGCTTGGTACAAAGGAATAGCACAAGGTATTTTGCGATGAAACATTTGAAAAGTAATATAAGTAGATTCAAAGCAAAGAGAAATGAGTAAAGCATAAATAACTTTTCAAGAAGTTTAACAAACATTTTTCCCATCCTAAACCATAATTCCATCATCTTCCTTGTTAAACCAACCCATCTTTTCAAAACCAAGTTATTTTCAGAAAGTCTACCCCTTGACTGTAATTCCCGAGCATTGTCCGATCTGCGTGGACTCGGCTATTCAAATAGATTCTACACTCTGCAGAGGTTATGCACTTTACCCACAAGATACAGGTCAAACACCACAAAGGCGAAGTTCAGTAACAAAGCCTTTGGAAGCCTCAAACAACACAGTGGTCCTCTCCAGACGTGCTCTACACCATCCCTTCCCTTAGCCAAGGCGAAGTATGGGACCAACACACCGTTAGATGGGTACCTGCCACAGCCACGATACGCTCCCCGCACAATCACACAAACGGTGTAATCGACACCCTGAGGCTCCACAAGTGAGTCCTTAGCGACTTAGTCAACTAGGGCCGTCCCATTCCAGCCATGTGGTTGCAAGTATGACCCAGTTCAAAGGCTTGCAAGGTTAAGTCCTTAGAGTGACCAGGGCAAGACTACCCGAAAAACCAAATCAACACTCCCAATGCCACAACCGCCCACCTGATTACTCTTGCCACATGCCCCTGGCCGAAATCATTTATCAAACCCGATTGATTACCATGCACCACGTGCCATCAACATCACATGATACTTTTCCAAAACAGGTTCAATATATCATTAAGTCCATATTAGCATTTGATTGTCCAAAATCATGTCATGAGCACGAAAGGTGTCTAAGCGACATACTACAACGGTCTAAACCCATGTTGGCAATTTAATAATGTCCAACTAGTAAACCACAACTAGGGTGACAAAGGGTCATGGCACATACTTAAGTAATCAAGGTGTCATATAGCAAATTGGTATTTATCTAACCCCATGTTTAAACAAAGTATCTTTCTAATTGAACTAGCATGCAATAGTTTAAATCAAAATAGATTTTCAAATAGGATCAACATGGTCAAAGCACAACTTGCCTTCAAAAAGTACTTGCTCTTGGTCTTGAGTTGGATCCTGAGTCAACACTTCTCCCTCGAATCCTTAGGCACTTCAACGCTCTACTCGTAAAGCGTGCAAATAGCAAATACACAAATAAACACTAGGCAAAAGATCCCAAAACTCCAAATAAAATCCATAAACAGAGAGAACATAATTTTCTGGATTTTTAGAAACTGGAATCGTCAAATTTGGAGTTAAAACGCATAAAAGTTATGATTTATTAAAGTTTAAATAATCAATTAAATAATATTTCAGAGAAAAACTTTAGTCCAAAAATTAAATAAAATTTATATTTAGGTAGATCTCAATTTTATACAAATTTAGAAATTTGAATCACTCAAATCGGAGTTGAAACGCGAAAGTTATAAGCGTTTGAAGTTTGAATCTAAATTTTGAATCAATAATTCGAATTAATAAATCATTTTCTTTTCGAAATTAATTATTGCGTCGGCATGGACACGTGTCAGCTCAGATTGGCTGGTCGGCGTCAGCCGGTCCATGGACTTGGTCCACGCTTTCGGCTCGGGTCCACGGTGGACTCGATCCACGGCTCCACGAGAGCCCGACATGTGGGTCCACTCGGGTGACGTCATTCTTGCCGTCGGCCTGCTTCTTTGGGACAGCTGGCGACAGCGGGCCCCACCGTGACGTCGGCGATGACGTCATGGTGCGGTTTCGCTGTCCGCCGACGCCGCTGGGCCCGCTGTCGGCGTCTCACGCGCTGGTGCGCCGATCACGCGGCGGTCAAGCTTCCCGACGCGTGGCGCAATCACGGCCGTCGATTTAAAATCCGACGGTATGGATTGGGTCTCGGTTTCACGTTTTGGATTAACGCGGCGGATCTGAGCCGTTGGATTTAGATCCAATGGTTGAGATTGGATCTAGAGATCGTAACGAAACCTCACCGTGCGATGACGTGGCAAGATCTGGATCGTGCGATCTTGATCGGACGGCTGAGATGGTTTCGAGCGACGGCAATGGCGTCGCGGCGGCTTGCGGCGGCGGAGCGATGACGGCGACACGCCTAACGGCGCTGCAGGCCCCTCCGGCGAAGTGGATGGTAGACACGGTGCGCCTTAGCGCAAGGGATCTGATCTGGGGTCAACGTCGGCGGAGGATGGCGGGCGGTGGCGAAGCAGCGCGAAATCACGGCGGAGTGCTTTACCAACTCCGGCGAGCAATAGCAGCGAGACGGTGGGGATCCTAGCGGCGTGAGCTAGGGTTTCGGACGGCGTGGGATGGCGATCCTCGGGTGCGATCCGGGCATTAAATAGCCCCGGAGGCGTGCTCGGGCGGAACCCTAGTCGGCCACGGCGGCGCTCACCGACGAGTCCGGCTCGGACTTCGGCGGAGACGACGCAATCGCAGCCGCCCACGTGGCGCGATCAACGGCCCCGATCGCCGCGGGCGCGATCGGATCCGGGCGGATCTGGCTCGAACCGTCTGGCGGATCTCGGCCGTTGGATCTTGATCCAACGGTTGGGATCAATTAGGTTTTCAAGTTGGTTCGGTCGAGTCACGTGGCTCGGGTCGGACTCGAACACGAGTCTGACTCGGGCTCGGTCGGATGAACAGTACTTGACCCGAGTTTGATTTTCCAGCGATTTAATATTTAAAATAATTCCTAGTAATTCATTTAATTCATTAAAAATAGCAAATGACTCAGAAAAATTCCAGAAAAATTCTGGAAAATACTTTGGATCATTTTGGACTCAAATAAAATATTTCCAACAAAATTTTATTTGCTTATAAATTCTTTAATTATTTCAAAATGGAATAAATTCAAATAAATTCCAAATAATTCCAAATAAACTCCAGAAAATTCCAAAAATTCATCAAAGTGCCAAATCACACATGAATTCAAGGAAAGCAAAATTTTGGGGTGTTACAACTTCCTGCAAGCAACCGAAGAACAAGCAAGAACAATAGGATAAGCAATCTGAAATTGCGGATAAAACTGGAAGCGAAACAAAGTGGAGTCTTATTGACGATCTTGACAAGGTGGTCATTCAAAGACAACTCGCACGATCAAGTTTGCACTTGGCTAAACTAATCAAATAAAACCCAAAACCCTAAGGAGCCGATGTCCGCTATTTATGAAAGCTAGGCGTGGGAAACACGTCCAAAGCGGTAGGATACCAACTACAACTCTATTACAAGGCCCAAAGCCCAAGTCTTCTCGATTTGGAAAAGTGACGCCAATTGTTTTGCAGATTCCCGTTGACTCGGACGGAATTTGGGGATGGGGTCGGATCCGTTGGAAAGAGGACGTCGAAACCTTTCAAACCAATACTCATAAACCCCAAACACCCTTGTGGATCAAAAGTTATGGTCATTTTAAGTTGGTGCTGTCCCGAAGGCCGAATCCGAGTATAACTTGTGCACCGGAAGAATTGGCTTCATGCTTGACGTTTGGGAGTCCTTCTCCTTGGTTCCTAAGGACAATAAAATCATCACGAGGATTAAATAGCATTCCATTCATTAAATTATCTATATGCAACCCGAGGAACGCATTCACCTGGTAATTGAATTGTCGTGCCCGAGCTCGAGTAATTGGCCCTTGTATGACATTGTTGGTTTCCATTGGGCCGTATCCATGGTAGTGATGTCCTCATCAAGCGAAGATGATGATGCAACTCCCGTCGGTGGCATTTTGTCCACTGAGGTGGAGTATGTGTCTTCCTGCCTCGATGCTCTGGTGATGTCTTCGGTCGTGTTGCTGGATGAAACCGGCAATGATTGGGCCTTCGATCGAGACACTTTGATGGTAGGGCTACGCTTCCCTACGAAGAGTGCTGCCCAGTAGGCAATTGCTAGACATGTGGTGAACATCAACCGCACATACCGGGTGTATAGGTCGAACCAGGAGACTTACATTGTAAAGTGCATGGATCATGAGTGTCCCGGTAAGATCCGTGCCCAGAAGTTCAAGGGCACGAGTTCGGGCTTCATGATAACTGTCTTGACGGACCACACATGTGTGCTTGCTGAGTCACTGTAGAAGCACAAAAATATCACGTCCTCATATGTGGCTAGCCTGATTTCTCACTTGGTCACGGCGGATGTGACCGTTTCACCGAAGATACTGATGGCCGACATGGTTAACATGGTGGGATATCCTGTTAGCTACGGCAAGGTGTGGTGAGCGAAGAAGAAAGTTATAGAGATGATGTTTGGCACGTACAAAGAGGGGTACAACCTTATTCGTCGCATGCTTCACCAGATTGCTGAAGCCAATCCTGGGACATACATCAACAAGATGGATAGACTGCATCCCACGAAGGGTCCGAACTGTTTCATCCTGGACTGTGTGTTTTGGCATTCGGACTAGCCATACAAGGCTTCAAGTATTGTCGGCCTGTGCTGACCATGTATGGCACTTTCATGTCCGGCAAGTACAAGGGCACCATATTGATGGTGGTAGCGGCGGACGCGAATGACCAGCTACTCCCGGTGGCTTATGTAATCGTGGAAAGCGAAAACACAGAGAGTTGGTTGTGGTTTCTAGTAAATGTGAAGATAGTTGTGGTCCAAGACCGCCCAAAATGTATGCCTCATCACAGACAGGCATGATGGGTTAATGTCCGCCATTAGCACCATGCAAGGAGGGACGTAGCCACCGTACCAATGGAATGACATCATCAATCGCTGGTGCATGGGGCATCTTGTTGCGAACTTGCATAGGAGGTTCCGCAGCAAGGAAGTCATGAAGACATTCAAGAGGTTGTGCATGCAAAACCAGAGTCGAAAGTTCGGGACCGCCATGATAGTCAGCATAGCGCCCATGAATTAAAACTTGTTCACTTCCCGAGCACTAGAATCGATCCAGCGCCTAACTTGTTTTTGTAGGGTATGTTGTGAATAGTATGGACCCTTTGTGTATGTGATGCATGTTTGTATATTTCATGGCCTGCGTGTCATGGTTAATTGCAGTTGTGGGCTATCCTATTATTGTATAACAGCCCGCGTGCCGGCATGTGATGCCTTGAATCCTCTTGTAATTTTGCTACTAGCTGCTAGATGTAGTAGTTTAGTACATGTTCTTGGAGGCTTCAATCCAGATGGCCCGGCTGTGCAAGGTTGGTCGTGGAAGATGGAGATCGCCACGTCATGGGCCATACTAGTTCACAGTCTAATTTGATTGCATGTGATATTTTACCTTGCATTGCTATTCTTTCACATCATATGTGGTGAATATGTTAACCTGATTGAATAGTTTCCCTAAAAAAAATTAAGAGTAAGATGCCCTTTTTGAATAGCTGCATCTATTGTCTTGTACGTTGGTGGATAAGGTCTTGACAAGTCTGGAACGCCGCCCTCTTACATGTACAATAGAGTGAGTGTAGCCTAACCCGTGCACTCACAAGCATAGTATTGGTTTGCTTAACGGAGTCATCCAAAAAGGATTTGGGACTTCGGGGCATCAGTGTTGGGCACCGGGGCATATGATGCCACCCCAACAAGCAAGAGTCACATACTATGTGATTGGCAAGGTGTTGCCTACCTATGTCGCGGGTTCAAGCGGTATTGACAAGTCCTTAGCCGAACTGCAGTGACCATGGATCTTGTTCCATGGAGATCGCAAGAGGGAAAGTGGTCTTAATGGAAGCATCTTTTATTGAAATTGTTTACTTAGAGATTAACATGAACATAGTGCTAAAACTTTGCTTATTTATGTTGTAGATGGCACCAAATGCTGTTAATGCAAACACTGGTTTTAACTTGCGGTCGATTCTGGAGAGGGAAAAACTCTCTGGGACGGATTTTATGGATTGGTATCGTAACTTGAGAATTGTTCTCAAGGCTGAAAAGAAGGAATATGTTCTAGACAGTCCATAACCTAATGAATTGCCTGAAAATGCAACCGTTGCTGATAAGCGTGCTTATGAGAAGCACACTAACGATGCCCTAGACGTCAGCTGTCTCATGCTTGCCACGATGAACTCTGAGCTCCAAAAGCAATATGGGCACTGGAAGAGAAACTGTCCGAAGTACCTGGAGGACAAAAGAAAGGAAATGTTCCTTCTACTTCAGGTATTAATGTTATAGAAGTTAATCTTGCAACTTGTCCTACCGAGTCTTGGGTATTTGATACCGAATCAATGATTCATACTTGCAAATTGTTGCAGGGGTTAAGAAGGACTAAAGATTGCAAGGTTGGCGAGTTGGAAATTCGCGTTGGCAATGGAGCAATGGTTGCTGCGAAGGCCGTTGGCATCTATCCCTTGTCATTACCTTCTGGCTTAGTTTTGGAATTGAATAATTGTTATTACATTCATGCCTTGAGTAAGAACATTATCTCTTCTTCTTGTTTAGAGGAAGATGGTTATGATTTTGTAATAAAGAACATGAATTGTTCAATTTATTTCAAAGGCTTGCTCTATGGTAACTGTCCATTGGTGAATGGACTGTATGTGCTAGATCTTGGTAATCCTTCTATAAATAATATTAATAAGAAACTCAAAACAAGTGATGTTAATTCCACTTATTTATGGTATTGTCGCTTGGGCCATATAAATAAAAGATGCATGGAGAAGCTCCATAAAGATGGTCTTCTTGGTTCATTAGATTTGGAATCTTTTAAATCATGTGAGTCTTGTTTACTTGGCAAGATGACAAAGGCACCTTTCACTGGTACAAGTGAGAGAATGCGCGAGTTGTTGGCTCTCGTGCATACTAATGTATGTGGACCAATGAGCTCAATGGCCAGAGTTGGTTATCAGTACTTCATTACTTTCACCGATGACTTTAGTAGATATGGCTATATCTATCTAATGAGGCATAAGTCTGAATCTTTTGAAAAGTTCAAAGAGTTTTAGAATGAAGTAGAAAATCATTTGGGCAAGAAAATTAAATTTCTATGGTCTGACCGTGGAGGTGAATATTTGAGCCAAAAGTTTAGTGATCATCTAAAGAGCTGTGGAATTGTTCCATAATTGACTCCGCCCGGTACGCCTCAGTGGAATGGGGTATCCGAACGGAGGAACCGGACTTTGTTGGACATGTTATGGTCTATGATGAGTCAAGTCGATCTTCCATTGTCATTTTGGGGACATGCTCTAGAAACAGCTGCGTTCACATTAAACAGGGTTCCATCTAAATCCGTTGATAAGACACCGTATGAGATATGGAAAGGGAAACGTCCCTACTTGTTGTCGGCGTAAGAGCCAACAGACACCTTCGGATCGGGTGTATATGAAGTCCTAACGGGGGGCTTTCGTGGAGATCGCTCGAAAGAGAGAAGGAAGAAATGGATGAATCGCGAGACTTGCAAGAAGACACTTAGGTTTATCCAGGTTCGGGCCCTCTTCACGAGTAATAGCCCTAGTCCTGTTCCTCTGTTTTTGCTGGTGTTCTTGGGGGAAACTCAGACAATCCTTACAGATCGAACGGTTCTTCGGAGGTTGAAGAACCGAAACCGAATGTATCCAATCTAAATTATCCAACCCAACCCTTTCTCCCATGCACCCCGGTTTAATTTTATACTTGGGCTGGCTGGGGCGCATAGGAGCTTACATCAGTGCGCCATACTCATTACACTGCCATACATCATTTAATGCACCTGTCACTGTTCTCACGCCACACTTAATGCTCTGACACAGCCGACTTCTCCCCAGCCTCGGGCCCCGTGTGCTTGCCGACTCCGCCCGCCTTGCCTGGGGGGTTTCATCATGACGTCACCAGCAATAAATGCGCGTGTTGGGAACATGCGCCGTCACACTGTGGCCTTCATTACCCTCATTTAATGCGCACGATACGCATTAAATGCTCTTGATCCTCTGTGTGGTGGCACAGACCACTAGGTGACCTCGAGCCGAAGCGCCACGGTAGCTGGACGCCACCTGTCCGCTGGGCGATCACCATACTGACCGCCAGCGGCGTGGCCTGGACGCCACCTGTCCGCTGGCGACCACCTTGCTGACCGCCAGCGGTGTGGCCTGGGCGCCACCTGTCTGCTGGCGACCACCACGCTGACCGCTAGCGGAGTGGCCTGGATGCCACCTGTCCGCTGGCGACCACCTTGCTGACGGCCAGCGGCGTGGCCTGGCCGCCACCTGTCCGATGGCGACCACCTTGCTGACCGCCCGGCAGCGTGGCCTGCCGCCACTGTCATTGGCGACCTCCTTGCCGACCGCCGGTAGCGTGGCCTATCCGCCACCTGTCATTGGCGGCGATCGCTTTGTGATCGCCCGGCCGCGTGGCTCGACACTCACTGTCCGCTGGGCGGTCACCTCATATCAATATTGCGGTGGAGTGGGCACCCCGGTGTAAAATACACCGACAGTAGCCCCCGGGCCCACCCTGGAGCGCCTTTTGTCCCTTTTTGGAAAACGGCTCTGTCTCCTGGGTGGGCCCATCATAAATGCCCACGAAACGTCACAGCCTTAAATGCCCGTCGCCGTTTCTCGGTACCGAGGCAGAACAGGCAGCCGCCTCCGCCTCATAACTGACGCAGGATCCTTGGGAACGTGCCCACTCTTTGACAGTCTTTTAGGCTTCCCGCTTCCGAACCGCCACGCCCCTTCGGGTTTCCCTCCAGATCATCCCTTCGTGTGCCTATATATAAGCCGCCACATGGGGGGGTTCTTTCTTTCAGTCTCACTCATCCGCTAAGTCCTTGGCCGCGCCTTTTGCGAACTGCCTCCTTGCACATCGCCTCCTTCACCCAGATGGCACCTCCAGCGCCTTTGCTCCTACCGTCGACCGTCGAGGAAGAAGATGCCGCAAGGTTTTCCCAGCATATTACCGGCGGCACCCTCCGCGTCCGCGCCGGGACTACCACTCCCGGCTGCCGCTCGGGAGAGGTGATTTTCTTCGGCTGGGTGCTGCTGGCGGGCCTGCTCCCGCCGGTTTCTGACTTCTACCTCACCGTCCTCAACTTTTACTCTATCCACAACATTCATCTTCCTCCCAACTCCATCGTCCTCCTTGCTGTCTTCGCTTACTTCTGCGAAATGTTCGTGGGAGTGGCTCCCAATCTTTCTCTCTTTCGCTTTTTCTACGCCTTGCGTGCGGCCCGGGATCCTTCCACCCCATCGGGGTGCTGCCACCTTCGCCTCCGAGATGGTGCGGCTTTGCGCTACATCCCGTTGGACTCTAGGTCCAACTAGAAGACCTGGCGCAACGAGTGGCTCTACGTCGCGGACGACAGCGGCATTGAAGCCCTGGAGTTGCCGACCGGGCCAGCGGTCAGCAACCCCACCTGGGGAGCGCACGTCGATGAGACGCCCGAGCTCCGGACAATGCTGGCCCACGTGGACCAACTGCGGACAGCGGGCCTGACGGGAAGCATGGTTCTCCGAGATTTCATATCTCGGAGAATCAGCCCCCTGCGCCGCCGTGCTCGCCTGGCCTGGCAGTACAGGGCCCCGATGACGTGACCCAGACGGTTCCCGAAGGTAGGCTACTTGTCTTTCTTTTTTGGTGCTTTTGGCGACTGCCGCCGAACTAATGGTGTTCTTCTTCCTCCCCCCTTCTTCTTCTCTTTTTTTTAACAGCCGCAGGGGATTTAAACTCCTCAAAAGTCGACGCCTGGATGGGGCTGCTAGGCGCCCCCGGCGTCATTCCGCCTTTCCCGGCGGGCGCGCTCCCGCTTTACCTCATGGAGCCCCGGAAGCGCGTGGCGATCACCCGTGCCATGCCCGTCATGGACGCCACGGGACTGGTGAACACACCACGCCAGGGGGCCCTAACAATTCGGGACCCTCCTCCTGCCGGCGACCAGGGAAGGGGCAAACGCCGCGTTGATGATGACGACCCTGGTGCCAGTCCCAAGAGAATTCGCGTCCCGGCGGGGGGCACGACTACCTCGACCGCGCCGCTGGGCTCGACCGGGGCGGGGAGCTCTACGGCGGCCGCGGCTACGACTTCAACTGCCCCCGTCGAGGTGGTTGAAGTAGACGATGCCCCAGCCATAGCTCCGCCGGCACCGACCCTTCTGTTGCCACCGGCGCAGGTCGATCCGCCGGCCCCGGTTCTTCCGCCTGCGCCGGCTGCGCAGGTCACACCGCCACTGCCACCGGCGCCGCGAGGGGGGCCGACTCTCACTCCGGCCGCGCCTCGCTTCAGTAGACCTCCTGCCGGGTACTTAAACCAAAGCACGAAAAACCGTTAAGTTCTTTTAACATGAGAGGCTCCCTTTTTACCTTCTTCAGGGCGACCACCTCAAGCGCCCTAGCCGAAGGCGATCAGGGAGCCGCAGCGGCCGTGACAGCGCCGGTTGTGGTGGACGAGCCTTAGGGCGACGCGAGTTACCGCCAAGCGGCCGCCATAGGGGCGATCATCGCACCGACCGAGGGCGAGTTGGGCTTGCAGCCCACTCCGGAGGCCTCCAACACTTCAGTTCCGTCGGCGGACGCGGATGGTCTGCTGGCTGCCCTCAGCGAGCTGCACTCTAGCATTAGCAACCGCCTTGCGACGAGCAAGGAGACACTGACGGAGGCCGCCGCGGAGATCAACTGTCTCCGCAAGGAGGCGCAGGACTGGCGCGGCCAGGCGGAGCAGCTGGAGCAGGAGCTGCAGCAGGAGAGGGCGCAAGGAGCCCTCCGCATTGAGGCGCTCACCAGGGAGAGCGACGCGGAGAGGAGTGACCGGCTCCACGCAGAGCTCGAAACCACCTCCATGCTGCGCCCCACCTTCGACCGGATGGTGGCCAGCCTAGCGCCGCTGGGGCTGGAGCAGCCGCCCCCTATTGAGCAGAGGGCACGGCACTATGCTTTCTGCATGGGCCGTATCGCCAACTTCCTCACCCTTATGCCCGCCGCCTTAGCCACCCGGTCCAGTCAAGAAGGGCGCAGGCCGCGCGGCCACGACGGCACGTGCTAGCGTCTTTGCGCCACCGGACGCTAACCGACCACCGCCGTCATCCAGGGGGTGGAAGGGGATTAGCCCGTGCAGAGGCACTGGTCTACGACGCCGCTGAACAGATCGCCGGGCAGCTCGAGATGGTCAATCCGGCGCTGGAGGCGGTGGCCGAGGACGTGGCTCTTGGACTGGACGGTGGTCTGGCCGAGGACCCGGGGGCCGCGGAAGCCGCTGCGGATGAGCAGTGAAGACCCTTGGCTTAGCTTTTCTTGTCCTTTGTTTTGCCTTCTTTCGTAAAAAACTCCTACAAGTTAGTCCTTACTCATGAATGTACGTGCTTCCTTTTACATGTCTTATGCTTGAATGTTTGTCCGCGTGCCCCACTTTGCTGGTTCTGCACGAGCGAACAGGTAGCTGCACGCTTTAAATGGTTAGTCGGGATGCAGGGTTCGAGACCCTCGCGCCGGAATACCGCCATCTCAGGACCTTAGGACCTTGCGAAATTAACTACTCTCGCGGTCTCTTGGGATCGAACACTTGGTGAGGCGTGACAGGGTAGTAGGCTCTCGGTAGCAGTGTTTAAGTCGACGGCTCTCACGGGGACACCCGGAGCGTCATGATTGTGTTGAGAACCATGCCAAACCAACCGCCCGATCGCCCATCCCAGCTCACCGCGCTCACCGAGTGGTTCCACTTTTACCATCGAGATTTCAAAGAGTCACAAGGCACTGGGGGGGCGGCTACGCGGACGCGGCCCACCAGGGCGCAAACCAGAGAGAGAACAAAAATGATAACTGCTTTGAATAAAAACCGAGCGCTTGATTAATTAGAGGCTTCCCCCGACCAGCCAAGGAGAGGAAAACTCAGTCCGGCTGGTCGAGGCACACAACTCTGCACTTATAGCCATTTTTAGGGATAGAACTTGCGCAGAAGCTCTATGTTTTGGGAGTTCGCCAACTTCTCCCCGTCTTCAGTGGCCAACCTGAAGGGGCCCTCCCACTGGGGAGACAGTTTGTGCAATCCGGCATGCGTATGAATTCTGTGCAAGACCAGGTCGCCCACTACCAGTGTTCTCTCACTGACCCGGGAGGCGTGATACCGCCTGAGACTTTGCTGGTACCGAGCAGCGCGCAAGGCTGCGCGGTCTCGCATTTCTTCCAGGAGATTGGCTTCCTCTCGACGCAGGTCTTCTTGGACTTCCTCCGTGAATGCCGCGACGTGCGATGACCCCAAGGCCAGCTCTGAAGGTAAGACAGCTTCCGCGCCGTAGACCAGGAAGAAAGGAGTCTCCCCGGTGGCCCGACTGGGGGTGGTACGAAGCGACCACAATACTGCCGGGAGCTCTTCAGTCCACCGGGCTCCGCGCTTATGGAGTCGATCAAACGCCCTGGTTTTGAGGCCCTTCAACACCAGCGAATTGGCCCGCTCAACTTGGCCATTACTCCTTGGGTGGGCCACCGAAGCAAAACAAACCTTGGTGCCCACTTCTTCACAGAAACCCAAGAAGGCAGCGCTGGTGAACTGTGAGCCATTATCGGTGATGATGTGGTTGGCGACCCCGAAGCAGATGAAGATTCCTTGCATGAACTTGACTACGGCGGCGGCGGTAATGGCCCTCACCGCTTCGGCTTCCACCCATTTGGTAAACTTGTCGATGGCGATGAACAGATGGGTGTAGCCCCCTGTGGCCCGCGGGAACAGGCCCAGGATATCCAGCCCCCAGACCGCGAAGGGCCACAAGAGTGGGATGTTTTGCAGAGCCGGGGCTGGTCGGTGGATTTGCTTGGCGTGGAACTGGCATGCCTCGCATTTCCTCACTAGCTTGTAAGCATCCTGGAGGGCAGTTGGCCAATAGAACCCTTAGCGGAAAGCTTTCCCAACCATCGTTCGACTGGGCATATGGCTCCCGCACACGCCTCCATGGATATCAGAGAGCAGACTACTCCCCTCTTCCCGAGTGATGCACTTCAGAAGAATTTTGTTTCTACCCTGGCGGTACAGGTCCCCGCCCACCAAGGTATAGCACTTGGCCTTTCGCGCTATCTTCTCTGCTGACGCATCATCGTCGGGGCACACTTGATCCCGCAGGTAGGCCAGGATCGGATCCATCCATGTACCTTCCCGGTCAAGCATGGCGATCACTCGGTGATCGCCCGGGTACTTCGTCTGGCCAGACATTTCTGCCGGTGCTACTCTCCCTTCCGGAACGAGGGCTGATGTAGCGTCACCATCGTCCCCACCAGGAACGGGGGCTGTGATGGACGGTCGCGGAAGCCTTTCTTCAGAGACTCCGACCGGAACAGTGGATCTTGTTGAGGCGAGCTACGCGAGCCCGTCCGCCAAGTAGTTGTCGCACCGGGGGATATGTGTATACCCCAGCCCGTCGAAGTGTCGCTCCATTTTTCTGACCTCTGCCAGGTACACCGCCATGACAGGATCAGAACAGGAGAACTCCTTTCTCGCCTGGTTGACGACCAGCAGGGAGTCACCGTTGACTTGCAGACGCCGAATATCGATGGCTGCGGCGGCGCGAAGTCCCGCCAGCAAGCCTTCGTACTCAGCAACGTTGTTGGTGGCCTTGAAGTCCAGGACGACCACGTACTTGAGGAGGTCCTCGGTTGGGGAAACCAGGAGGACCCCAGCCCCTACGCCTTCGAGCCTGAAGGAGCCGTCGAAGTAAAGTGTCCAAGGGGAAGGCACAAGGATCTCTTCCGTTTCAGACTCGGCAGGAGTCCATTCGACGACGAACTCCGCCAATCTTTGACTCTTGATTGTAGTACGGGGGGCGAATTTGAGGCCGAACTCCCCCAGCTCCACGTACCACTTGGCAATGCGGCCCTCCGCTTCATGATTGTGAAGGATCTCACGCAGGGGATAGGCAGAAACCACCGTGATCTCCCTTCCTTTGAAATAATGCCGCAACTTCTTGGATGCCACCAACACGGCATACACCATCTTCTGGGCTTGCGGGTACCTTGTTTCCGCATCATGCAGCACCTTGCTGACATAGTAAACTTGCCGCTGGACGCCTTCCCGCTCCGCCACCAGTGCCGCGCTCACAACCGCAGGACTGGCCGCCACATATAACAGTAGCGCCTAGCCCGGTTCGGGGGCGACTAGCACCGGCGGGGATGAGAGGTACTCCTTCAGATCTTCGAGTGCTTGTTGTGCTTCTGTAGTCCATTCGAAGAAGTTGGTTTTCTTTAACAACTTGAAAAAGGGGAGGCTCCTATCTCCCAGCCGGGCTATGAACCGATCGAGAGAGGCTAGGCAACTAGCTAAACACTGAACTTGCTTGAGCCATGTGGGTGGCTGCATGCGCTCGATGGCCGCGATCTTGTCCGGGTTGACCTCGATTCCATGACTGGAAATGAGGAACTCGAGTAGTTTTCCGGATGACACACCGAACACACACTTCTCAGGATTCAGCTTCAAACAATACTGCCTGAGGTGGGAGAAAGCCTCCTCTAAATCTTCAATAAGCCCAGCAGTCTTTTTAGTCTTCACTACCAAATCATCAACATATACTTCAAGGTTTCTTCCAATCTGTGACCGAAATACAGTATGCATAGCTTGCTGGTAGGTTGAGCCAGCGTTCTTCAGCCCAAAGGGCATTTGGACGTAACAGTACACGGCGAGAGGGGTCACAAAAGCAGTCTTCTCCTCGTCTTCCCGTGCCATGCTGATCTAGTGGTAGTCGAAGTAGGCTTCCAGGAAGCACAAGGCCTCACACCCTGCTGTGGAGTCGACGACGACGTCTATTCGCTGCAGAGGGTACGGGTCCTTGGGGCAGGCTTTGTTAAGGTCGGTGAAGTCAATGCACATCCGCCACTTCCCGTTTGACTTCTTGACAAGCACGGGGTTGGCCAGCCACTCAGGGTAGGTGGCCTCCCGTATGATCCTTGCATGCAGCAGCTTCTCCACCTCATCCCGAATGGCATCTTGCCGCTCTGGTGCCTGCCTCTGGACTTTCTGCCGGACTGGGTGCACTCTAGGGAGCGTTGCCAATCGGTACTCAATCACCTCCCTGGGGACCCCGGTCATTTCAGATGGTTCCCAGGCAAACACATCTAAGCTAGACCGGAGGAAGGTGACGAGCGCGTCTTCCTATTTGGTGTTGAGGTTGGCGCCGATCTTCACGACCTTCCCAGAACCGTCCCCACCCACGGGGACCACCTTCACCTCACCCGAGGGACCAGGTGAAGCGCGGGTCTTGACCGGGGGAGCCTCTGGGCAGTCGTCCTCGCCTCGGGCTAAACATGTGGCGCCGGCCAGGTCCTACACCTGCTTGCTGAGGTGCAGGGCTTCTAGCCGATCCACCTTCACGGTTATTGGGCCCCCAGGCCCAGGGATCTTCATCATCATGTAGGCATAATGCGTGGCCGCCATAAACTTGACCAACGCTGGTCGGCCAAGTAAGGCGTTGTGGGGGAGGTCGAAGTCAACGATCTCAAAATTGACTTTCTCTGTCCGAAAGTTCTCCACACTTCCGAATGTGACAGGCAGCCGGACTTGCCCCAGGGGCGACAAGCCTACCCCGGGGGCAACCCCATAGAAGAGAGGGGCCAGGCGCAACTCATCATAGGGAATTTGGAGTGCCCTGAATGCCCCAACTGACATGAGGTTGATGGAGCTCTCTCCATCAATAAGCACTCGCCCGAGTCTCGCATTTCAGACCATGGGAGAAACCACGATCGGAAGGTGGCTCGGGCCGGAAGCGCTCTCCGGGTGGTCGTCTCGACTGAAAGTGATCGGCACCTCCGACCATTTCAATGGCCTGCTCGCCCCGGGGGTTGGCACGGTGGTGCACACCTCCCTCAACTCTCGCTTGTACTACGAGTTTGAAGGGTAGGTGGCGGAGCCACCGTGAATGAACGCCACCGTGTGCTCCGCTTGCTGAAAGGCCAGCGGAGCAGGGTCTTCACCCGTGTCGTCGCGGTCATCTTCGCGGTGTTCCTTGAGCCGCTGTTCCACTAGTTTGGACATGACCTGGCAATCTGCCAGATCATGTCCGCTGGTCCTGTGGATGGGGCAGTAGGGTTTGCCCCCATCTTCTTCTCGGCGGGGCAAACGGAGGTCCCTGCGATCACCCCTCCTGTCCCGGCGGTCATGCTTCTGGGGCTTGGCTTCTGGTCTAGCGACCAGGATCTCCCCGGCGCCGGCCTCCTTTCATTTCTTCTTCTTCTTGTGATCGGAGGCTTTCGAGGTTCCCGCCTCGCTGTGGCCGGAAGGCCTTGCCACGCGCTCCCGGGCCTCCGCCGCCCTGGCGCACCTATGCGCTAAGGAGAACAGCTCGAAAGTGGTTGATATAGTGCGGGTGGCCATCTTCTCCCGCATCTTCTGATCCTAAACCCCCCTCCGGAATGCGATGATCACTGATTGCTCGGAAATCCGGGGGATTGTGTTACGGCAGTGGCTGAACCGTCGGATAAATTCCCTCAGGGACTCCCCCTTCGTCTGTTCCAGGGCATGGAGGTCGTCCTCCACGCCTAGCTGAGTGTAGGAGCCCTGGAAGTTGGCGACAAAAAGGTCGCACAGTTCTTCCCACGATTGCACGGAGCCTCGCGGGAGGTTCAGCAGCCAGGGGCGGGCAGAGCCCGTCAGCGATGTCGGGAGGTAGTTGGCCATGATCTTTTTGGACCCTCCCACGGCACGCACCACCATAATGTAGATCTGCAGGAACTCCTCTGGGTTGGTGGTGCCATCGTACTTTTCGATGGACGCAGGGCGGAATCTCTCCGGCCACGCAGCTTGGCGTAGGCGGAGGGAAAATGCCTGGCATCCAACGTTGTTGGGGGAGCAACGTCGCTCGCCCGCTCCTCGGCCCCGAGAGGGGGTCGAGGAGTTCGAGTCTACGCTCTCCCTAGTCAGGGGGCGAGATCTCCTCCCGACCGCTAGGCGTCGGGCGGCCAGCGCGACATCGCCCGGGCTCGAGACGCCCCATAAGGACATTGCGCAAGTCATCATTGCGCCAGAGCCGCCTTTTGTCTAGACGGGTCCTCAGGTCCTCGTGGCCCCCCACCGGCTTGTGGGGACCACGAGAAGGGGTGGGAGCATGTGCATGTCCCCCGATATACGAGGGGGTTGCAACCTGCGCACCCTTCCCTTTGTCCCGGCCCTCGTGGCCAGAAAAAACTTTGACGGGGCGGCTGGAAGCCTGCTCATCGGTCGAGTGCATGTCCTGCCGCCCCACGACGGAAGCCCCCGGCTGGTTTGCCGCCTCTACCTGCTGCTGGGCGGCCTCCACTAGGCGGGCGATGTCCCGCAGCCATGAAGTGGCATGGGTTTCGCCCCCTAGCGTGACTGGAGGGTGATCGAGGAGCAGCCGGGCCGCATGAAGGTTCCGCGCTGGGGTATCGTCTCCCATCAACAGGCGCCGTCGGACGGGCTGTCCTCTGAGCGCGGAACCAACACTTGTCCATCCCAGGACGGAGGGACCCGGGAGGTCCGACGCCCTGGCCGGGCGCCGGGATCGGCTACGAGTACTGCTCTCTTCGGGTAGGTCGTCGTGCTTGGAACGCGAACCCGCCATGCCGACGACTGCTAAAGCTTCTTGCAAGCTTCGCTAGAAGGTTGAGGAAGAAAGGGCAATCTAGCCACTGAGCCCCCTACCTGGCGCGCCACTGTCGGCGTAAGAGCCAACAGACACCTCCGGATCGGGTGTATATGAAGTCTTAACGGGGGGCTTTCGTGGAGATCGCTCGAAAGAGAGAAGGAAGAAATGGATGAATCGCGAGACTTGCAAGAAGACACTTAGGTTTATCCAGGTTCGGGCCCTCTTCACGAGTAATAGCCCTAGTCCTGTTCCTCTGTTTTTGCTGGTGTTCTTGGGGGAAACTCAGACAATCCTTACAGATCGAACGGTTCTTCGGAGGTTGAAGAACCGAAACCGAATGTATCCAATCTAAATTATCCAACCCAACGTTTCTCCCATGCACCCCGGTTTCCTTTTATACTTGGGCTGGCTGGGGTGCATGGGAGCTTACATCAGTGTGCCATACTCATTACACTATCATACAACATTTAATGCACCTGTCACTGTTCTTACGCCACACTTAATGCTCTAACACAGCCGACTTCTCCCCAGCCTCGGGCCCCGTGTGCTTGCCGACTCCGCCCGCCTCGCCTGGGGGGTTTCATCATGACATCACCAGCAATAAATGCGCGTGTTGGGAACATGCGCCGTCACACTATGGCCTTCATTACCCTCATTTAATGCGCACAATACGCATTAAATGCTCTTGATCCTCTGTGTTGTGGCACAGACCACTAGGTGACCTCGAGCCCGCGCCCGGCGGTAGCCTGGACGCCACCTGTCCGCTGGGCGATCACCATACTGACCGCCAGCGGCGTGGCCTAGACGCCACCTGTCCGCTGGCGACCACCTTGCTGACCGCCAACAGCGTGGCCTGGGCGCCACCTGTCCGCTGGCGACCACCATGCTGACCGCCAGCGGAGTGGCCTGGCCACCACCTGTACGCTGGCGACCACCTTGCTGACGGCCAGCAGCGTGGCCTGGCCGCCACCTGTCCGCTGGCGACCACCTTGCTGACCGCCAGCGGCGTGGTCTGGATGCCACCTGTCCGCTGGGCAGTCACCTCGTATCAATATTGCGGTGGAGTGGGCACCCCGGTGTAAAATACACCGACACTTGTCTTATCTTAAAATTTGGGGCTGTGAAGCTTATGTAAAACGTATGACGTCTGATAAGCTGCACGCCAAGTCGGACAAATGCTTCTTTGTGGGGTACCCAAGGGAAACCAAAGGGTATTGTTTTTATAACCAGGAAGACGGCTAAGTGTTTGTCGCCTGGACTGGTGTCTTTTTGGAGAATGAGTTTTCCAAAAGAGCTAGTGGGAGCAAGGTGCAACTCGAAGAAGTTCGAGAAATGCCTGAAAATGTTTCAGCTCCAGCTAGTCCCCAGTAGGATAAACAACGTATTGTTGAACCCGTTGATGAGGTGCCAGCCCCACGGAGGTCCTCACTGGCAAGCCGTGCTCCTGAGAGGTTCATGTTCCTCATGACGGAGCAATGTGATGTGTTATTATTGGAAAATGACGAGCCCAAGGACTATGAGGAAGCTATGGTGGGCCCAGACTCTGAGAAATGGCTGGAGGCCATGAGATCCGAGTTAAAGTCCATGTATGATAATCAAGTTTGGAACTTGGTTGATCTGCCTGATGGTGTAAAAACTATCGAGTGCAAATGGGTCTTTAAGAAGAAGATAGACGCCGATGGAAACATTCACGTTTTTAAGGCACGATTGGTGGCAAAAGGGTATAAGTAGATTCATGGTGTGGACTATAATGAAACTTATTTGCCAGTCGCTATGGTGAAGTCTATCCGGATCATGCTAGCAATTGCCGCATATCATGATTATGAGATTCGGCAAATGGATGTAAAAACGGCTTTCCTTAATGGAAACCTAAGCGAGGACATGTACATGCTACTGCCCGAGGGTTTTGTCGATCCTACTAATGCTGGCAAGGTATGCAAGCTTAGGAAGTCCATTTATGGACTGAAGCAAGCATCTCGGAGTTGGAACCTTCGCTTTGATGAAGTGATCAAACAGTTTGGCTTCATCAAAAATGAGGAAGAGCCTTGTATTTACAAGAAGGCTAGTGGGAGCGCACTTGTATTTCTGGTCTTGTATGTGGATGACATACTATTGATCGAAAATGATATTCCAATGTTAGATGCTACACAAACTTATTTGGGAAAAAGTTTCTCGATGAAAGACTTGGGAGATGCAGCTTATATTTTGGGCGTAAAGATCTATAGAGATAGATCAAAAAGGCTAATTGGATTGAGCCAAAGTACGTACATTGACAAGATACTGAAACGGTTCAACATGCATGATTCCAAGAAAGGTTTCTTGCCCATGTCACATGGTGTAAGTCTTAGCAAGACTCAGTGTGCTTCGACACCTGATGAGCAAGAGAGAATGAATCGGATTCCATACACTTCGGCTATTGGATCCATCATGTATGCCATGATATGTACGCGCCCAGATGTGTCATATGCTTTGAGTGTCACGAGCAGGTACCATCCTTAAATACTTATGAAGGACTAAGGAGATGTGCTTGGTCTTTTGAGGAGAGGAGGAGCTTGTCGTAAAGGGTTACGCCGATGCCAGCTTCCAAACCGATAAAGATGATCCGCGATTGCAATCTGGGTTTGTATTCTGTCTCAATGGTGGGGCAGTGAGCTGGAAAAGTTTCAAGCAAGAGACAGTAGCTGATTCCACAACGGAGGCCGAGTACATTGCAGCTTCTGAAGCAGTAAAGGAAGCAGTATGGATCAGGAAATTTGTTTCTGAATTGGGCGTGGTCGCTAGTACATCCTGTCCAGTGGACCTCTATTGTGACAATAGTGGTGCCATTGCACAAGCGAAGGAGCCTAGGTCTCACGAAAAATCCAAAAATATACTTAGGCGGTACCACCTGATCCGGGAGATCATTGAGAGAGGTGATGTGAAGATAAGCAAAGTGCATACGGATCTAAATGCGGTTGATCCGTTGACAAAGCCCCTTTCACAACCAAAGCATGAGGTGCACATAAGAGCAATGGGTATTCGGTACCTATATGATTGACTCTAGTGCAAGTGGGAGATTGAAGGGAATATGCCCTAGATCAATCATGGTGATGATTGTAATACGTCTTTGTTCATGTAATTATGATAACTTTGTTTATCGGTTCCCTGAATAAATGTTACGACTTTGTTCATTGGATACAATCTGATTGTGAAACACATTGTCAAAGTGACATTATTCTTAACGGGTCCTTGATCCATATCATTACGAGGAGCGGTGATGATTTGATCAGCACATGTATTGGTTGATGGTAATGTTTCACATACCATAGATATGGAGATATCGAACCAATAATGTGGACACATGTTGAAGAATATGGGTAGTCGGACAAGACCCACTCCGAGACGCTGTGAGTTGTTATTTCTTATAGTGCCATCAGCGTATAGTCTCGAGTGGTACGCCTATATGTTCCTTAGACCTGAGATTGTCATGGATGCCTAGCATGTAGACTTGTATGCTTTGGTGTCATCAAACGCTACATCGTAACAGGTAGTCATAAAGATGAATACTGGGTATGCCACGATACATCACCAAGGGTTTGATGATCAAGATGGGATTTGCCCCTCCTAGATAACTGGAGAGATACCTCTGGGCCCCTCATGTGGATGGATAGGGAAAGCACACTGCCGTGCTAATATGACTAGGAGTTAGTCATGGTTTGTATCCATCACACTGTCGAGTGAAGTGGTCGAGCTATCAACAAGGGTGGCGCGCATCTCGCCTTGAGCTTGACTGGTATCGTGAGGCAAAAGGATCGGTATGTGAGTGTATCAAGGTTCAACTGAATAATGATTCTGTGCATTCGGCGATCAATACATACTGCTAGGTGCCGCTGTTGATCATTGAATTGGAAACGAGTTTCCAGATTCATGTCCGACATGCACTGAACCTAACGGGTCACACACTTAACGAGTTGGAATGGTTTAACGGGTTTGTGCATGGATGAGATCCGCGTTGGAGATGGAAACCTAGCGGGCTTCGGCCCACTAGCGTTTCTATAAAAGGCGAGGCCAGGAACTGTGAGCGACACGGATTAGAACCCTCACCACGTTCAGTCGTCGTGCGCCTCTCCTACTCCCCAGAAACCTTAGCCATGTGGCGAGGTGCTAGCACACCCCGCACGGCATTCCTTCTCGGCACGTGTGGATACCAGTAGAGGCGCTACCGTTTGCGGACGCGCTGTTCTGTTGGATCTCCAGCGACCTTCCACCATCGACCCCGAGCAGATCGGGAACCACTCGGGGCAAACCAGAACCACTTGACGCAGATCGAAAACCAGTCGGCGCTGATTTGAAACCATTCGGCGCTGTTCGGGAACCAGTCGGTGAAGATCGGGACGGGAACGACTACTTCCTCTACGCACACGAATCTTCTTCCGCTGCATCGGCGCGTCAAGGGTAATGACTCATGATCGTCTATTTGCATGTGATTCTGGGTAGAATTTTGAATTGTTGCTAGCGTAGCCTACCCGAGTCCCCCAACACGCCCCGTTCGCAGGTGTGGGACCTAGAGGGGGTGAGCGAACGTGCGCTTACCATGTTGGTTTGAAAGCCGTGCTCGTGGAGCTAATAATGGGTAATCCGAGTAGGACCTGGAGATCCCTCCCAAGGGGGACCTTTCCTAGCGAACGATCCCGTTGTGGGCGTCCGGCCCACTGGGGGTGACCCATGAGAAACCTTTCTTTACTCGATCCCGTATCGGACCCCAGGTCGTCCATCGACCTGGAGCGCAGCTGGCTGCCACCCATCGATGGGTTCCGCGGGAGAGTGTGAAGTATGGTCTTGGATACGAGTTGAGGCGATTGTGTCGTCAGCCGACCCAACTAGAGGCCCACTGGGGACTCGCCTCGTCCTCATCCCTGGCTCGATTTTTGCCGGGGCGGCCTTGAATCCACTTGGTGGATCAGGCCTTTGGAACCCACAGCGCTAGACTGGGCCTCGGGCGCGAGCGAGTGAGCTCTTTGCTGCCTCGAGGCCGCAGTGGCCCAGTGGGCCTTTCATACCTATTACGGGGCGACCAACCTGGCCCAGAGGTGGAGACCGAGGGGTTGCGGGGCGTGCTTCTCGATACGGTGTCCTCGCGCGCCCCCGTTGCCCTGTCAGAATTTAATGCGTAGTGGAGGAATTAGAAGCTATTGCGTCTTACCAGTGGCCCGGTCGTGGAGGGATTGGTAGTCAGAGGGACGTGCGACGCTTTGCCTGAGGTGGTGTCTATTCGACTGGTGCCTTCTTCTTTCCCCACCTTTTCGCTGTTCTCATTTTCAGAGATGTCGTGGCTGAGGTGCTTCGCCCAATCTAGCCGTGCGCTTGGCCTGGAGAGGAAGGGGTTCCTCCCTCCGTGAGATTCCTCGAGGTGGAGGGTGCCGACGGGGGTCGCGGTCCCTTCACCGAACGACGACGAGATAGTCGTGCCCGTCTCGTTTTATGAGCGTGGGTTCGGGCTCCCGCTCCACCCGTTCGTCTGCGGGCTGCTGCACCACTACAAGGCGAAGGTGCATCATCTCAACCCCAAGGCGTGCTCCACATAGCGGTCTTCATCATGCTATGCTAGGCATTCTTGGGGATCGACCCCCACTGGGCGCTCTGGAGGCACTTCTTCCAAGTGCGGCTGAGGAAGGACAAGGGGGCGGATACCTCGGTGCCCATCGGCGGCGTGGCCTTCCAGCTGCGTGGCGGCCGTGGAGCGGACAACATCGAGGTGAAGTTGCCATCGTCGAACCGAGGATGGCACTCCGAGTGGTTTTATCCTCGGAACCTTGGAGGCATCGCCCCGGCCTTCACCGGCAGGCTTCTCGAGGCACGGCCCAAGTGGACTTGGGGCGCCGACCGAAAGGAGAAGAACAAAGTGTTCGCGATCATTGATCAGGTCAAGGTCCAGAGGGAGCGGGGCCTAACCGGTGACGGTGTTGTGTGCGCATTCATGAGGATGCGAGTCCAAGCCCTCATGGACAAGGCGCTCCCCATGTTTCGGTACGAGGGGGTGTCCGACCCTATGAGGATGGCGGAATCGGAGCTATCTGCATCGGAGGTCGAGGCTCGGGTGTTCGCCGTCACGGGCAGGAGTGCCACTGAGGCTGCGGGCGGCTGCCCCGAGCCATTCTCAGCACACAATCCCCTGGACCTGGTAACCCGAGTGATCCTTCTTCCTTTCTCTTCTTTCTCCCTCTGCCCTTAGTACTTGGTTCGATTAATGCCTTTGTGTTTTCCAGGGGCTTGCTGGGATGGTCTCGCGGGCATGGCTGCCGGGGGAGAAGGAGTTGAGGGCTGCGACTTGTGCGGGGTCCGCGCAGCACTACTCTGATCGCGGGAGGCAGAAGGAGGAAAGGACAAGGAAGAGGAAGAGGAAGGTGGAGAAGAGACAAGAGTGCGCGGCGAGGGTCGCGTGCGGCAAAGAGGTCACCGACACGACCGCCGTCGAGTCAACCGGTCTGGGGTCGACCTCGAGTGAGAGTAGCGGGGACAGTGGGGGCGACCCGTACCATGCGTTCGACCCCGAGCTACCGACTGGCGGTGGCCCAAACGAGGGTGCTAGTGCGAGCGCCGCCACCGTCGTGTCCCAGGTGGAGTCACCCCCAGTGGAGGTGTCCTTGGGAAAGCGGAGGGGTGTTTCGCCTCCGCGAGGGCGGCCAACCAAGAAAGTCCGGTTGCCGCACACCTGATCGACACGGTAAGTGCCCTTTTTGTTCCTGGGTTACATTACATTAGAGCCGCTCGAGTAGTTTCCGACCGACTGCCGCGTGCATGACCTACACAGGAGTGGCTGTGGCGGCGGTGGTGGCGCATCCGATAGTGGCCCTGCGTGGGCCGGTGCCATCCTCGCAGCAGGCGGGGATCGAGAGGCCGCCGGTCGAGCCAGAGCGACTGGTGGGGCCGGCACCGCAGGCGGTGTCGGAGACACCAACGGAGCCGACAGGGGTCGAGGCGCCTCTGGTGAAGCCAGAGCACGAAGAAGCTCCGGCGACCCTTGTCGAGTCGGGGGCTCGGCATGAGGCTGAAGAAGATGAGGAACAACTCCCGCCAACACCACCGGGGGAACCCCCGGCTTATGCGATCCGGGTGGCTGGGGCGATCCTACCGCCGCCTCGTGATCCCCCGCAAGCACAAACCGTCGGGGCGGTCCTAGGGGAGTCCGCTTGGCCATCTCTGCCCGTCGGACGGTGGAGAGCTCGGTGAGCGAAGGCGTCGTACTCGGGGCCTCCTCGGCGCTCGTCTGCACCCTCTTCCACTATGATGGTATCGACCTCGACACCGTCAGCAGTGGGATCGCCGATAACCGGACCGATGAGGAGGTCGACGGGTTCGAGGTCCAAGTCGAGCCACGCTCCCAGGTGATCGCCAATAGGATACCGCTGCAGAGCATCCTCCACCAAGAGTAGGAAAATGTTAGATGTTTTGTTTTTTGCAATGTAATAACCTTAGCATGTAAATGAACTAAAGTTTATTTTAATACTTTGGTTGGTCGGGCCGGCCGTAAGTTTGACTGTCTTTTGCACTTTCTTGTTGTGATGAACACTTGACAACCATGGCCTTAGAAACTGCAGGGGTTGCTCAAGCGTGGGTTGGTGTGTTAACACTTTTGAGGGAAGCGCAAAGAGAGTAGGAACTTGGGTACGAAATGTTCACGTGTGCTCGCACGGGGAGGAGTGTTCCCGACCGACAATGGATCGCTCCGCACGGGCACTTCCTTCTTCCGCAAGGCACTACTTAGCAACCGTAGCCACTAGGGCGTAGGTCGTAGCACTTGGGTCGAGAGGGTTACCGCTAGCGCGGAGCATCCTGTGGCCGGTCAGGTCACTGACCCATGTGAGTGTAAGAACTCGTTTGAGTGTATGAAGGTCGCCGACCCGTGTGAGTGTAAGAACTCGTTTGAGTGTATGAACTCGTAGCCCCCCGAGTGGTGTGTGGTGACCAGCTGTGGTCATCACGCAGTGCTTGAACTCGAAGGAAAATGGGTAAAAAAGGTGTAAGAACAAGAAAAGAGCTTTAGGGATAGAATCGCCTTAACTTTTCTATATTCCATGCGTCGGAGACGATGTTGCCATTGGTATCCTTGAGTCGATAGGTGCCGGGTCGGAGGACCTCCACAACAGTGAAGGGGCCTTCCCGTGGAGGGGAAAGTTTGTGCCTATCTTTGTTGGACTGAACCTGGCGCAAGACCAGGTCGCCAACGTTGAAGGACCAGCTGCGGATCTGATGACTGTGATAGCGTCGCAGCGTTTGCTTGTACTTGGCCTATCGCAAAATGGCCATGTCACGAGGTTCATCGAGCTGGTCGATGGCGTCTTGTAGTGAGTCGAGCCCCCGTGCCTCGTTAAAGGCTTGTAGTCTCGGGGCGCCGTACTCTAGGTCGGTTGGTAAGACAGCTTCGGTGCCGAACACCATGAAGAATGGTGTACACCCAGTTGACCAGGTCGGTGTGGTCCGCAGGCTCCAGAGAATGGAGGGTAGCTCGGCCACCCATCGTCCCGTGAATTTCTTCAGTCGACTAAAGATTCGCGGCTTGAGCCCTTGGAGGACCATGCCGTTTGCCCGCTTGACTTGGCTGTTGGTCCACGGATGGGCCACGGCTGCCCAGTCGACGCGGATGTTGAAGTCGTCGTAGAACTCAAGGAATTCCTTCACCGTGAACTGCATTTCATTATCGGTGATGATGGAGTTCGGGACTCTGAACCGATAAACAATGTCATGGAGGAAGTTGGCCGCTTGCACCGAGGTGATGGCGGCGACTGGCTTGGCCTCTATCCATTTGGTGAACTTGTCCACCGCGACGAGTAGGTGGGTGAAGCCCCCAGGCGCCTTTTTGAAGGGCCCGACTAGATCAAGTCCCCAAACCGCGAATGGCCATGTGATGGGGATCGTCTGCAAGTCTTGCGCCAGAAGATGTGTGTGTTGGGAAAAGAATTGGCATCCTTCGCAGGTGCAAACAGTTTGCTCGGCGTCGGTCATGGCGGTGGGTGGGCCAGTAAAAGCCTTGTCGGAAGGCTTTTACTAAGATTGACCGTGGAGCGGCGTGCTGGCCGCAGACACCGCCATGGATATCGAGCAGCAGCTGCCTCCCTTGGTCGACCAGGATGCATTTCTGGAGGACTCCAAAGGGACTCCTCCTATAGAGGTCTTCTCCGACCAGGATGTAGGATTTCGCTCGTCGAGCGAGGCGCCGGGCCTCAGTTGGGTCGGCGGGGAGTGATCAGTTAGTCAACCGGTTGATGGAGGGCTTTCTCCAGTAGGAGTCGGCTAGCAGGATGTTGCGATCCGGCCCGGATGATTCCGCGTCCGACCGCTTGGTGGTCAGAGCGATCGAGTCCGGCGGGTCATTTGCCTGCTCGGTTGTGGGGTCCAGCCGGATGGAAGGTCTGTGGAGGTCGCAAACAAAGATCCTAGGCGGGATCGGTCCTCTGTTGGAGGCGAGGTTAGCTAGGTAATCGGCCTCACCATTGTAGCGTATGTAGCTATGGTGAAGCTCGAAGCCCTTGAACCTTTCCTCAAGCTTGCGCACCTCTCGACAGTAGTCTGCCATGCGGGTGTCGCGAGGCTTCGTGGTCTTCATGACTTGGTCGACGATAAGCTTGGAGTCGCTATGTACGTAGAGTCGGCGCGCACCCAGGTCGGCAGCGATTCGGAGGCCGTTGACGAGGGCTTCGTACTCGGCGACGTTGTTGGTTGCGTTGAAGAGTAGCCAGATGGCGTACTGAAGCTTGCACCCGAGCGGGGAAACAATGACGACTCTAGCACCCGCTCCGTTCTTGGTGTAGGACCCATCGAAGTACATCATCCAGTACTTGGGGTCTTCGAGCGCCAGTGGCGCCTGGGCCTCAGTCCATTCAGCAATGAAATCAGCCAAAACCTGCGACTTGATCGCTGCTCGGGGGACGTACGATATGTCATGACCATTGAGCCCATTTGGCTATTCTTCCCGAGGCATCGCGGTTATGGACGATTTCACCGAGCGACGAGGAGGTCACCACAGAGACGGGGTGCTGGTCGAAGTAATGGACTAACTTTCTCTTCATGATGAGCACCGCATAGAGCAATTTTTGCACCTACAGGTACCGAGCCTTGGACTTGGAGAGTACTTCACTAATGAAGTAGACTGGCCGTTGTACTTTGAGCACCTGGCCTTCTTTTATTCGCTCCACGACAAGTGCCGCGCTGACAACCTGGGTCATGGCGGCGATGTAGAGGAGCAACGATTCCCCTGGCGTAGGGGCGACTAGCACCAGGGGTGAGGTCAGGAATGCTTTCAGTCGACCGAGGCTTCCTATGCCTCTTGCATCCAGCTAAACTGATCGGACTTCTTGAGCAGCTTGTAGAGCGGCATCCCGCGCTCGCTGAGGCGAGACATGAAACGGCTCAGGGCTGCAAGGAATCCTATCATCCTTTGGACTCCTTTCAGGTTGCCGACCGGGCCCATCCTCATGATTGCGGAGATCTTCTCCCGATTGGCTTCAATGCCACACTCGGAGATGATGAAGCCGAATAGCTTTCCCTTGGGGACCCCGAAAACGCATTTCTTTGGGTTGAGCTTTATACGAAACCGTCGGAGGTTCGTAAAAGTTTCTTCTAGGTCAGTGATGAGGTCGTTGGCCTTCTCAGTCTTGACGACGATGTCGTCGACGTACGCCTCGACGTTGCGGCCTATTTGGTCGTTGAAGCACGTTTGCATACATTGTTGGTATGTAGCACCCGTATTTGTTTAGACCAAATAGCGTTGTTACGTAACAGTACGAGCAGAACGGAATGATGAAATAAGTCACTAGCTGGTCAGATTCTTTCATCGCTATTTGGTTGTAGCCGGAGTAGGCATCTAGAAAGGACAGGGATTCGCACACTGCAGTGGAGTCAACCACTTAGTCGATGCGGGGCAACGGGAACGGGTCCTTGGGACATGCTGTAACACCCCAATTTTTGTTTTTCATGAAATTAAATGATATTTTGCGCTTTTGAAAATTTTTGGAATTATCTGGGATTTATTTGGATTTAATTTGAATTTATTCCCTTTTGAGATAATTAAATAATTAAAAGTTTCAAATAAATATTTAATGGAAATATTTTATTTGAGTCCAAAATGTCTCAAAGTGTTTTCCAGAATTTTTCTGGAATTTGTCTGATCATTTTGCTATTTTTCTTGAATTATTTGAATTTCTAGAAATTTTTTAAATATTAAATCGTTGGGAAATCCTATCGGGTTGCACTGTTCCACCGACCGGACCCGACTTAGACTCAAGTCCGACCGGACCGCACCCGAGCCCTACATGGACGCAACCCTAGCCACGTGAGCCGTTAGATTGAGATCCAACGGCCACGATCGAGCCACGTCGCGCGAGCGTGCGAGCCGTCGGATCGTGTCCACGTGGATGGCTGCGATGCAGCCACGTCGTTGTCTCCGAGCTCGGTTCGTACTCCACCGTTTCCGCGTGGGACATGCCTTCTGGGGTCGCTATTTATTGCGTCTCACGCACCCCGAGGTTCGCCTTTTCCATGCGCATTCGAAGCCCCAGGTCTCGAAGCCCTAGCCACCGCCGCCGTGCTAGATTGCTCGCCGAAGTTGTGGAGTCTTATGATTGTTTCATAAGTGATTTTGTTGGTAAAATGTTCCCTGCTGGGAATGTGTTTCCTTTCTCTTTAAGAGAATTGGTAGCGGTTATTAGGCGTAGATGTTTGATTTGAGAGTTGATGCTATCTTCTGTTATTGGCTTTGGTTAAAATGCGATGTTTTGCACGCATTGCGTGCAGTGGTTGTTGGGTTGTGATGCGATATTGTATTTTTCGGTTAACGCCGTCGTAGGTTATGCGAATTTAAGCAACCATCGATGTTGTTGGGTGTCAATCATGTGATAAAGAGAATGAAGTCTCTGTGTGAATGGTTAATGGGTATCGTGGTTACATGATGAATAAATGGTGAAAAAGATTCATGACATCGTTTTTATATGCATAAAAGAGTTGTTGAGCCAGGACGGTGAGAAAGTCATATAGAGACATATGACTAATCCGGAGTGCTCTTGTAGAATTCGCATTCGTGTTATGAATCGAGATTTTCATTGCTCTCTAGCATGAAAATGAATGAATGGATAAATCCTGGTATTTTGGTTTTGTTATGCAAGGGATTTGAGTTTCCCTTTCTCTTCGAGAGTTTTTTGTGATTCTCTTCCAAGATGTTGATTTTGGTTAAAGTGAAAAGTTTGGCTGTGGTGAAAGCGAGTCGAGTTGTCTTTAATTGTTGAGAACTTCACAAGAGAATTGTGTGGAGTCTCTATTTGTTTGAGTGCTCCCGATGCGAATTGTATCGCGTTGATTGGAGATTTGAGTTTTCCTTTGCGGCTTGACTTAGGAAAAGCAAAAGGGTGGTCTTTCTATGTTATCAGGGTTCTTTCCAAAGTGATTTATGGCGCTTTGAGGTTCGAGTTGTTGTATGTGGTCTACTTGGATTCAAAAGAATCGTACTTCTTTGCACTATTGATAGGAGCGAGAATAAGAAGGGCCTCGGGTTATTGTTGAGTATAATCTAAGAGCTATACTCGTGGGCTTCGTTGTTTGTGTGAATGGTTTGTGAGGGCGACATCCTCTTGGGAAAAGTGCCAATTGAGATTTGGTAGTGAGTTACGGTCCTAACTTGGGCTAGGTGCTGGACATTAGTGAGGGTGGATGATGATGGAGGTTGTTGATGTCGTGGTTTGAATTTGGTTGAAAGTATCGTTGGGTGGAAGCAAATGTTATAGAAATTGTGATGTAAAATGCTTTGTCGTGGACATTGTCTTAGCTAGACGTCCGTGGGTGTGCGTTATGCCTGGGAGAGGATAGAATGAAAAGTGTAATGTGGTTGGCAGTCGAAAGGAAAGTATGGTTGATGTAGGCTATGAGCGAAGATGACATTAGTAAATTTTGATTCCTTGCGAAAAGGGGTCAAATAATTGGAAGAGATGGGGTTTTGCGTAAATGGTCTTTTTGGGGGGTTCAAGTTTGGAACCTCGGTTGACCGTTTTAATACTAATGATGAAAAAGGGATGTGTTTCAAGATGATTGTGTCATTCGGAGTTTGTGAATCATGATAGAGATTGAAGTAAATGAGGAATCATATCAAGTTGTGCTTAGCTAAGCTAAGTCAAATCACTCTTGTTAATAGATGGATTTGGAGAGTTGAGTTGTCGTTGCTACTGTTTGAGTCTTTGCATGGGTGTGTTGAGTTCGCAAAGAAGATGAGTCCCTAGTGGGCATGGTTTTAGAGTTGACGTGTAAGATTCGAGGTCGAATCCAGTTAAGGGGGGTAGAATGTGATACTATGGAATGTCGAGACTTTATAATTTGTGATAATAGGTTATAAAATGTGGTGAAATGGGATAAGTTGGGGATTTTGCAACTAAAACCATGAGATTTCACATTTTAACGCGTTTCGGGCTGTTTCCGGGCTTCCGGGCCTCTCCGAGGTCGATTTGGGCCTCGGGGGGAATTCGTGGGCCGGAGGTGGGGCACTTGGGCCCATGTGGGAGTAGTGGGGGGGCAGCACACCCTGCTGCCCTAGCCCCCACCCCTCCATTGCGCAGCCCCCATCCCCTCATCTCCCATCTCCTCCTCCCTCTAGCCCCTCCTCCTCTTCCTCCACACCCCAAGCCGCACCACCCCTCCTCCTTGCGCCTCCTCCCCCACCACCACATGCCCTTGCTGCGTCCCCCTCGCTGCCATGCCACACCATGGTGCTGCCCTCGCCGGTAGGAGGATCCGCGACGAGGAGAACCGGTAGCCACGTCGCGTGGGGAGAGATCGGGTGGAGTTCGCGCGAAGGAGAGCGATCGATTCGTGGTTCTTCAAGAAGGTAATGGGGGAAACCTTTGGGGATTGATTAGATGCTGTGTAGTGGTGGATTATCATGTTTTTGGATCATGGGAGGTGCTGCCATGGGGTAGATTTGTTGAAAACTAGAGTTGTATTCGCGTTCTGATCGGGCAGATTGGGAACCCGAACTAGGGCAGGCGTTTTCGCCAATTTCGAGTTTGAATCTGACCGTACAGACTTTTAGGAAGTTGTAGATAATTTCCTTTTCTTTCCGTGCATATAAAGAACGTTAAAATCCGCCCAGCCGTTTGGGAGATATGGCCATTTTACCGAGCGCTGTCAAATCGGTGACGAGATTGGGACAGTTCGTGTTCAACGTTAGATTAAACAACATTAGTGTCCGAATTAGTCTTTCCCTATAACTAGAAAAAGTTGGGAAATTTCCTAAGATACGCGGGGATGTACTCGTTTATTCAATTTGGAGTCTTAGAACCGAAGTTATGCCTTTTGGAAGGCTGCTGTCCCGAAGGGACAGATTTGCTGTTTTCTGATTTTAGGAGTTGTGTTTAAGTCGGGGTAGTGGGATGTATGTGTACTATTTTATGGGCTTGATTTGAGTGTGTGGCACGTGTTTGCAGGTGGTGTGCCTCTGGGAGTGCCCTCAACCTCTCGTCACTCCGTTGCCCGAAATTGAAGACAAGTGTGTTGTGTGGATTGTATGCTATATGTGTTGCTAGTTGTGCTTCATAGTATTTGGAATAGATAACATGTTGTCTTGCCATGAATTACATGTATTGCTTGATATGAAGCCATTATGGCATGATTTAAATGTACTTATTGTTGAAAAGCGGATTACCTGCCATGTGATGATATGCAATACTCCTATATATGTGTACGTTGTTGTCCATTTTGCATACATGGCTTATTTTCATGGCCGGCCGGTGAGATAAGTCATAACTATTCCGGGAGGGTCGGTGAGAACCGTTATGACTAGTCCGGGGCTATTCTTGAGTAAGACCTACATCGTGATTCCATCCACCGTGGTGAATGGAAGCGAGTGATAGGCACCCTCCATCTTCGGGATGGAAGGGGGAAAAGGGTGCATGCCGACGGGTGTGCACTCAACCATACCGGTATGAGTTTCCAAGGAGACATGTGCATTGCATTGCATTAATGAAATATGTATATGATGATGTTTATGAGATGACGATGTGAATACTTATGAGTTGCTCACGAGTTGAATACATGGATGCTTAAAAGATGTTTGGAATGCTAACCATGTTGTGTTATGATGTGCTTTTGGAGATTGGTGATGATGGTTTGTTGACTTGATCTTTGTTTTTCCATTACAATACACTTTGCTGAGTTTTGAACTCACGCTTGTGTTTTATGTTGTTTTTAGGTACCTTGAGATCGGCATGAGGGAAAAGGGGAATAGTCACACATCTCCACGTAGTTCACGCAATTGATTCCACAATGGAATCATTTGGAGTCATGACAATAAACTTAATGTGATACAATTGATGTTTATGGTTTAGATGTGTGCCAGGATTGCCTTATTCGTTTCATTTGGCTAATGATGACTTTGGGAGGCTTAAAGTGGACTTATATTGCTTCCGTGTCGCTTATTATTGCTGTTCTAGATGTTTCATATTATGTCATATTCTGCTATGCTATTATGATTGCTCGAGATCATGATTAAACAAAGGAGATGCTGCCGAAATTTTCGGTTCTAGCAATTGTTCCTTTGCTGTAATTTTCTTTTATTTGTAGTATTTAGATGATACATAATCTATGTTTGGTAGCATTCAGGCGTATTAGATGCCGGGGTGTTACACGCGTGTCAGCGACCGCACCGACCGCACCATGACGTCATCCGTGATGTCATGTTGACGTCACGGTGGGGCCCACGTGTCAGTCTGTTCGGGCGAGCGTGCTGACGTCAACAGCTGACGTCATCCGAGTGGGTCCCTTGTGTCAGTGACACGTGTACCCGTGCACTGGGTCCACGGTGGACTGAGCCCTAGTCGTGGACTGAGCCCATGGACCGGCTGACGTCATGTTGACGTCATAATTCGATTTTTTTCAATAGAAAAATAATTCAATGGAAATTCAAATCCGCCGCTGACGTCATGCTGATGTCATAATCAGATTTTTCTATAGAAAAGTAAATGAATTAATTCGGTTTATTCTTTTATTTGATTTTTCAAACTTCAAACGCTTATAACTTTTGCATTTTAACTCCGATTTGAGTGATTCCAATTTATAATTTTTTTATAAAATTGAGCTCTATTTAATTGTGAATTTTATTTAATTTTTGGACATGAGTTTTTCTTTGTTTTTATTTATTTGGAGTTTATTTATCCATTACGAGTAGTGTTGGTGTTTCGTGCACCAGCAATACGAATTTTTGGTTAGTGGGGGTCGCGCGCTCCCACTCCTCGAATGGTTGACTCAGGAAGTTAGCGATTTATACTGGTTCGGGCCGAATGTCCCTACTCCAGTTCGGGCCGTTGGGGTGTATTGTATTCGTGAGACGAACCAAGGGCTACAGGCGAGACAGGGGTTCGAGTGGATCGATCTCCCTTGCTCGATTAGTTTTTCGCTGGGTTGCTTGCCTGATCGTTTGTTCACCTCCCCATTGTTCGCCTCCTTTTCGAAGCCCTGCTTCTCCTTATATACTCGGAGGCAGCAGGTTACATGGGAGTTTGGAGAGAAAAAGAAAGGGGTACTGTACGCCTTGGAGTCTGGTCTTCTGTCTTGTCGTCCGACCGGCCTCCGCCCAACCCTACATTGGATTGGTAGTCCTACTGCAAGGAGTCTTCCAGTAGCAGTGGTGACGCCGCTTCTGTCTGACGTCGCCTCCGTGATTAATGGTGTTTGACCTCAGCTTGGCCTCGGGAAGGAGCGCTCTCCTCCGTGGTGTGTCAGTGACGATGGGACCGGGGCTTGACTCCCCTGCACATCCTCTAACACTCTCGGGAAGGGACCGCCTACCCCGGTACGGACGTCAGGGGACGTCACGTACGCAGAGCAGTTGGCCCTCCACCAGCGCGGGTCTTGGCTCCTTGAGCGCTAGTGGAGCCGACCGAGCACACGCCCCGACCTAGGAGGTCGGAACCTACCGACCGTCCGGGGCTAGCTCTAAGCAGGGCCAGGCCCACTCTTCGTGGCCCATGGACTTTTCGCCAGAACTGGGCTTCTAAGGAGGTCAGCCCGTTCGTGGTCCCGGGCTGATGGGGGTACCCATGGTACGTGCACTCGTCAAGTAGACGTTGAAGTGCCCGAAGGCTTCGAAGGTGAAGTTTTGACCCAGGAGCCAACTCAAGACCAAGAACAAGTACTTTTTGAAGGTAAGTTATGCTTTGACTGTTAGTGTTATGCCCTTAAGGCAATCATATGGATGATTGAAACATGACTATGTTTATGAATAATAATATGATTATTGGTCCAATGAATGTATATCATTGTTTTGATCAACAAGTGTCTGACTTGTTTATGGAGCTCTTTACTTATTGATATAATTCGATAAATATCTCTGATCGGATATCATCGTATAGGACAACAATGAATAGATCAGCACATGTACTGATCGATGATCATGTTTCAAAGATCATGGGATATGGAGATATCATCAATACATTGTGAACACATGTTGAAGAACATGGGTTAGGTAGACCCACAATGAGACACTGCGAGAATGTTACATTCTTATGTGTCAACAGTGTATCTCATACATAGTAGATGTATGATCCTTAGACCTGAGATTGTCATATTTCCTACATGCGTAATAGTTTACCTTGGGGTTACCAAACACTATTTCCTAACCGGATAGTTATAAAGGTAGCTTTCATGTTCACTATGAAACATGCAGAGGGAAGTGAGCGATCAAGATGGGATTTGCCACTCCGGTGTAACGGAGATATATGTCTAGGCCACTCGTGTGATATTATTAAGGAAGTGCATGGCCATGCCGTGATTGAGGAGTCAATCACAACTTATTAATATATCACGGATACGAGAGATGGATTGAATCACAAAGGATGACATTCTTCTCGCCTTGAGTTCGATCTTCATATAGTTTGGCAAAGGGATTATTACATAAGTACTTTAGTCATATGCGTTTGGGAGTTGGCACGCTCTGCAAGGAGCCGCTACCAACTATTGGATTAGAAAAAGGGTCTTCCAAATCCATGTCCAAATGCGCATGAACCTACAGGGTCACACACTTAACGGGCTGGGACGCATTAATTCGGTTGGATCCATAATTAATGGACCTCATGGGCTTGGAACGTAGATGGGCCCTGACTGCCTAAGGTTTCACCTCGTGGCTATATAAGGATGGGAGGAGGCTGGACGCAGCACACACTTTCCCGTGCGTTTTAGAGGTGTTTCGCCAGAAACCCTAGCCACCTCCTCTCGCTGCCCCTGCCGAGCGATCCGGTGCTTGCACACCGACGCACGGTGTCCCATCCCTGGACGTGTGGACTACTGTGGTGACGCTGCTGCGACTGCGGCGTGCGAGGACGATCCGCGGCCAAACGAGGCGAGGACGATCCACGGCGAGGCGAGGACGATCCACGACTGCAGCGGGAACGATCCACTACATCGACACGCGAAGGATTCCGTAACTGCGCGTCTAGTGGTAATTGATCTATGATCCTATTCTTGCGAGTAGCTTTCTGGTTGCGCGGTAGAAATTTTTTTAATTTGTGCTAGAGTAGCATACCGCGTTCCTCAACAGTTGTATCAGAGCCATCTCATGTAGATTTGTGATCTGGATGTTGCACATATGATATGTGAGGATAGTAGATTGGATCTATTACATGTTCAACCGATTCATGTGACGAATTGGTGGAGGCAGCCGTCGATGAGATCGATCGGTTTAGGGTTTGAGGAAAGTGAAAACCGAATCAATCTTGATTTGGGTGAGTCCGTTCATGGTACGACGTTGCCCTTACCGGTCGGGTTACCGCCATTAGGGTTCACGAATCGCGACCATATGGGACCAAGCCAATCAGATTGAATCGGATTGGGTCAATACGATTGACCGGCCAGCGGGATCGCCGCCAGGGGCGCTGCCCCTTGGAGCCCGCCTTGGGCGCTGTCGGGACCCCGAATTTGCAAATCCGGACCCTCTGTGTATTCAGCACTAGTCCAGGAACGCGCTAGTGCACACAGTCTTAACATCGGTAAATATCACAATCATACCAAACGATACCAATAAAGTACTTTATTTAAATAACCAAACTGGTTACTCGACCTTATGGCCAAGTTACAAAATGTATGCCTCGCAAGGCGAAACTTATTCAGAGAAAAATAATAGCAATGAAAATAAGATAACTTCGTGGCGCCATCCAAGATACCACAGGCAATCGATCGGGCTCGCGTCCTAAGTAGACGGATCTTCTTGGAGTTCCTCCTCCAAAGCCGTGTAGTCTCCTCTTCAACTGATATTGTGTTGAGGCAAGGGTGAGTACTTGGTACTCAAAGAAGTCATGCACAGAATGCAAGCTAATATACTATATGCATGGCTTGGTACAAAGGAATAGCTCAAGGTATATTTATAAAGAACAAAGATTGACAAGTAATATAAGTAGATTCGAAAGCAGTAGAAATAAGTAAAGCGTAAATAACTTTTCAAGAAGTTTTAATAAACATTTTCCCCATCCTAAACCACATTACCATTATCTTTATTCTTAAACCAGGCCAACCTTTCAAATCCAAGTTATTTTCAGAAAATCTAACCCTTGACTGTAATTCCCGAGCATTGTCCAGTACCGTGGACTCGGCTATTTAAATAGATTCTACACTCTGCAGAGGTTATGCACTTTACCCACAAGATATAGTCAAACACCACAAAGGCGAGTTCAGTAACAAAGCCTTTCTAAGCCTCAAACAACACAGTGGTCCTCTCCTGTTCGTGCTCTACACCATCCCTTCCCTTAGCCAAGGCGAAGTATGGGACCAACACACCGTTAGATGGGTATCTGGCCCACGACCACGATACGCTCCCCGCATAATCACACAAACGGTGTAATTGACACCCTGAGGCTCCACAAGTGAGTCCTTAGCGACTTAGTCAACTAGGGCCGTCCCATTCCAGCCATGTGGTTGCAAGTATGACCCAGTTCAAAGGCTTGCAAGGTTAAGTCCTTAGAGTGACCAGGGCAAGACTACCCGAAGAACCAAATCAACATTCCCAATGCCACAACCGCTCACCCGACATTACTCTTGCCACATGCCCCGGCCGAAATCGCTTATCAAACCCCAGTTGATTATCATGCACCACGTGCCATCAACATCACGTGATACTTTTCCCAAAACAGGTTCAATATATCATTAAGTCAATATTAACATTTGATTGTCCAAAATCATGTCATGAGCACGTAGCAGGTCTAAGCAGTATACTACAACGGTCTAAACCCATGTTGGCAATTTAATAATGTCCAACTAGTAAACCACAACTAGGGTGACAAAGGGTCATGGCACATACTTAAGTAATCAAGGTGTCATATAGCAAATTGGTATTTATCTAACCCCCAGGTTTAAACAAAGTATTTTTCTAATTGAACTAGCATGCAATAGTTTAAATCAAAATAGTTTTCAAAATGGGATCAATATGGTCAAAGCACAACTTGCCTTCAAAAAGTACTTGCTCTTGGTCTTGAGTTGGATCCTGAGTCAACACTTCTCCTTCGAATCCTTCCCAAGACTTCAACGTCTACTCGTAAAGCGTGCAAATAGCAAATACACAAATAAACACTAGGCAAAAACATCCCAAAACTCCAAATAAAATCCATAAACAGAGAGAACATAATTTTCTGGATTTTTAGAAACTGGAATCACAAATTTGGAGTTAAAGCATAAAAGTTATGATTATTTAAAGTTTAAATAATCAATTAAATAATTTTACAGAGAAAAACTTTAGTCCAAAAATTAAATAAAATTTATATTTAGGTAGATCTCAATTTTATACAAATTTAGAAATTTGAATCACTCAAATCGGAGTTGAAACGCAAAAGTTATAAGCGTTTGAAGTTTGAATCTAAATTTGAATCAATATTTCGAATTAATAAATCATTTTCTTTTTCGGAAATTAATTATTGCGTCAGCATGGACACGTGTCAGCTCCTGATTGGCTGGCTGACGTCAGCCGGCTCATGGGCTCGGTCCACGCTCGGCTTGGGTCCACCGTGGACTCGGTCCACGACTCTTACGTGTCGCTGACATGTGGGCCCACTCGGGTGACGTCATCGCTGACGTCAGCGGGGCTCAGCCCACGGTGCTGACATGTGGGACCCACTGTGACGTCATGGGTGACGTCAGCGCTTGGCTGGATTAGCCACTGACATGCGGGCCCTCTGACACGCGGGCCCCGCGTGTCAGCGTCCTGCACGCTGCTTGGCGTGCGTGGGCGGCGACGCGTCGGTCCAACTTCCCGACACGTGGCGCAATCACGACCGTTGGTTTGAAAATCAACGGCGCGGATTAGATCCAGGGTTAACACGTTGAAACTACTCGTTGATCGTGGGCCGTTCGATTTAGATCGGACGGTCCAGATCCAATCCTATAATAACACTACTCCCAAGACGCGTGGCAATTGTGAACCGCTGGATCTTGATCCAACGGTCGCATCCAATCGGGTTTGGAACACGTGAACTCACCTCAACCGTCCGATCTAGATCCGACGGTTCACCGAGCTCGCGGTCTGGCGATGGCGCGGCGAGGCTTGGGCACCGAGACGAGAACGATGACGAGCCCGACGGCGTTTGGGTTGCTCGGCGAGATGAATCCTTCCTTCGGTGCGTCTCGTCACGGTGGTTCCGGATCTGGGCTCCTTCTCGGCGGAAGACGATGGACGGCGGAATCGAGCAAAAACCGCGGCGGTCACTTCCTCCAACTACTGGCGAGCTCGCCACGGCAATCGCGGCGGCTCAGGCGAGATGGCTCGAAACGGGTGCGCAAAGATGAGGGCAACCTCGGGGGGATGTCTCACGCTTTAAATAGCCTCGGCGTCCGCGGGACACGGAAACCTAGTTTCCCACACGGCGGCGCGCGGCGGAGTCCGGCTTCGGTCTCGGCGGAGACGACGACGCATACCGCCCACGTGGCACGATCAACGCCACGATCGCCTGGCGCGATCGGATCCGGGCGGATACGGCTCGAACCGTGCAGGCGGATCTCGGCCGTTGGATCTTGATCCAACGGTTGGGATTGATTAGGGTTTTGAGCTGGTTTGATCGAGTCACGTGGCTCGGTCGGACTCGAGTCCGACTCGGGTTCGACTTCGATCGGATGAACAGATACTTGACCCGAGTTGATTTTCCAGCGATTTAATATTTAAAATAATTCCCGATAATTCATTTAATTCATTAAAAATAGCAAATGACTCGTAAAAATTCGAAAAATTCGAAAATATTTTGGATCATTTTGGACTCAAATAAAATATTTCCAACACCATTTGATTTGCAATATTAAATTCTTTAATTATTTCAAAATGGAATAAATTCAAATAAATTCCAAATAAATCCAAATAAATTCCAGAAAATTCCAAAACTTCACCAAAGTGCCAAATCACACATGAATTCAAGAAAAGCAAAATTTTGGGGTGTTACAGCGCCGCCTGGATTCGCCATAAGGGCGCCCTTGAACCCACATGGCGTTGCCTTGGAACCTCATCGTAGAATCTATTTTGTTTAACTCGTTTTTGCAGGATGTTGTGTGAAATAGTATGGCCTATGTGTATGTGATGCATGTAATATTTACATGGCCTGCGTGCCGTGTCAAGCCATAAGGCTATTTCAATCTAAAATATATAACGACCTGCGTGTCGACTTGTGATGTTTCAAACCCTCATGTAATATTCATTATCAAAGTCGTAAGGAGTTGCATCTACAATGATGAAGATGGTGGCATCAAGCATGACGCCAAGGTGAACAATCAAGCATGATGATGGAGATCCTAATGCTAAGGGCCATACTATTTCACATCTTAATTTGATTATATGTGGATGTGTGTTTAATCCTTGCTATTTTCTTTATGCTCATTGCATGTGATGCCGTGTTCATAGTAGATATTGTTCATCACCATAGTTAAAATTTTAAATTAAACTTGTCCACCCAATTGTTGCACCTATCAAGAATTTAGATCGTTATTAATATGACTGCCAAAGTAGTATATCAATGACTATCTTAATAGATGATAGGGATGTGTTGGACACATCGCGCATAACAATGGTTGATTTAACTAAGCTATCAAAACGGTTTTGGGCTTAGGGACATAAGTGGTTGGAATATGATTTTAGTAATGAAGGAACGGATACAAGACGATTGGTGTCTAGGAAAACACACATGGGGTAGGTTTCTTAATTGGCACCGGAAGCGGGAAGTGCTCCCTCCTCATGTGAGCCCTAGGGGCGGGTTGACCTGGCCATGACTCAAAGTTGACGGAGGCATTCATTACTTGTTTTCATGCTCAACCAACAAGAGTTACATAAGATGTAATTAGCAAAGATGTTGCTTACCTATGTCATTAGATTTCTAGCTGTGATGCCAAAGCTCACTAGGGTCTAATGAATATGGATCTTGAATGCTCACCATGTGTCCATAAAGGGGGCACATGATAGGAGTTTCTTTTGTTAAAATGCTTAATGAAAGTATTACATAAACATAGTGCTTAGAAACTTTGCATGTTTTTATTGTAGTTCAATGGCACCTCCTACTGCTGCACCTGGTTTTGCTTTGAGATCGGTTTTGGAAAGAGAAAAACTAAATGGAACAAATTTTGTTGATTGGTATCGCAACTTGAGAATTGTTCTCAAGCATGAAAAAAGGAGTATGTTCTAGAGAATCCAATCCCTGATGAACCAGCTGAAAATGCTCCTCGCAATTTGAAGGCTGATTATGAAAAACATGTTAATGCTCTCAGTAGAGGTCACTGTCTCATGCTTGTCACCATGGACTCGAGCTGCAAAAGCAATATGAGGACCAGGATGCTTACAATATGATTGTGGGTTTGAAGGGCATGTTTGGGAATCAAGCAAGGGCTGAGAGGTATGGTATCTCAAAGCTTCTCTTTGCTTGTAAGGTGGTGAAGGCGATCCGGTCGACCCACATGTAATCAAGATGATTGGCTACATTGGGAGATTGGAAAAGCTTGAGTTTCCCCTTAGCATTGGTCTGGCTACAGACGTAATTCTCCAGTCTCTGCCTCAGAGCTTTGAGCCATTCATTATGAATTTTCATATGAATAGCATGGAGAAGAGCCTGACCGAGCTACATGGGATGCTTAAGGCTGCCGAGGAAAGCATTAAGAAGAAACCCAATCATGTGATGATGGTTCAGAAAACAACTGCCTTCAAAAAGAGGAAAGCTAAGGCTTGGGGAAAGGGCAAGGGCAAGGGCAAGGCTCAAGATGAGATCACGAGCCTCAAAACTAAGCTTCAGAAGCTCAAAGTCGGCCCTCAACCCGAAACCCAGTGCTTCTATTGCAAGAAGTCAGGACATTGGAAAGCAACTGAGAAGTACTGCGGATAAGAAGAATGGGAGTGTGACTTCCACTTCAGGTATTAATGTTATAGAAATTAATCTTGCTACTACTTCTTCCAGCTCTTGGGTATATGATATGGATCGGTTGCTCACATTTGCAATTCGATGCAGGGCTGATAAAGAGTAGAGTCTTGGCGAAAGGAGAAGTGGATCTTCGCGTGGGAATAAAGCAAGAGTTGCTGGTCTTGCCGTTGGCACCTACCCATTGCATTTGCCTTCGTGATTAGTTTTAGAACTTAATAATTGTTATTTTGTTCCGGCCTTGAGTAGAAACATTATTTCATCTTCCTGTTTGGAACATGAAGGTTATGAATTCAGAATAAAGAACTTTGTTTGTTCAATATTTTTGAATGATATGTATTATGGTCGTTGTCCCATGGTGGATGGGTTATACGTCCTTGAACTCAAAGAAAAATATGTCTATAACATTAATGTCAAAAGGCATCGACCAAATGATTTGAACCCTACCTTTTTATGGCATTGTCGCTTGGGTCACATAAATGAGAAGCGCATGAAGAAGCTCCATGGTGATGGACTTCTCACCTCATTTGATTTTGAATCATTTGAAACATGTGAGTCTTGTTTACTTGGCAAGATGACAAAAACCCCTTTCACAGGTTTTAGTGAGAGGGCAAGTTAATTGTTGGCACTAGTACATACAGATGTATGTGGACCAATGAGCTCGATTGCTAGAGGTGGGTTTCAGTACTTTGTAACTTTTACTCATGACTTTAGTAGATATGGATATATCTATTTGATGAGGCATAAGTCTGAAACCTTTGAAAGGTTCAAAGAGTTTCAGAACGAAGTACAAAATCAACTTGGCAAATCAATAAAACACTTACGATCAGATCGTGGTGGTGAATACTTGAACCAAGATTTTGGTGATCATCTAAAGCAATGTGGAATCGTTCCACAACTTACTCCGCCAGGAACGCCTCAATGGAATGGCGTATCCGAACGACGGAATCGAACTTTATTGGATATGGTTCGGTCAATGATGAGCCAAACAGATCTGTCATTATCCTTCCGGGGTTCGCTCTAGAGACAAATGCGTTCACATTAAATAGGGTCCCATCAAATTCCATTGAGAAGACACCATATGAGATATGGACTCGAGAAGTCCCATGTTGTCATTTCTCAAGATATGGGGATGTGAGGCTTATGTAAAATGTTTGCAATCAGATAAACTCGCACCTAAATCAGAAAAATGCTTCTTTGTGGGGTATCCTAAAGAAACAAAAGGATATTACTTTTACAAAAGAAACGAGAACAAAGTTTTTGTTGCTCGAAATGGTGTCTTTTGGAGAAAGAGTTTCTTTCAAAAGAAATCGGTGGGAGTGATGTGCATCTCGATGAAGTTCGAGAATCACATGAACATGTTCAAAGCGCCATCGAACCATCACATGATGTACAAAATGTTGTACAACCTGTGGAAGAGACACCAGCCCCACGTAGGTCTGGGAGGCCGCGTCATGAACCTATAAGATATGGACATGACATATTATTGTTAGACAATGATGAGCCCACGACTTATGAAGAAGCCATGATGGACCCAAACTCCGAAAAATGACTTGGAGCCATGAGATCTGAAATTCAATCCATGCATGACAATCAAGTTTGGAACTTGGTCGATCCTCCTGATGGTGTAAAAACTATAGAATGCAAATGGATTTTCAAGAAGAAGACAGACGTAGATGGAAATATTCAGATCTATAAGGCACGGTTGGTGGCAAAGGGTTTCAAACAAGTTCAAGGAATTGACTATGATGAAACATTTTCACCGGTAGCCATGCTCAAGTCTGTCCGGATCATTTTAGCAATTGCTGCATATTTCGATTATGAAATATGGCAAATGGACGTCAAAACAGCTTTCCTTAATGGGAATCTATCTGAGGATGTATACATGATACAACCTGAGGGTTTTGTTGATCCTAAAAATGCTAAAAAGATATGCAAGCTTCAGAGATCCATTTATGGGTTAAAGCAAGCATCTCGGAGTTGGAACATTCGTTTTGATGAAGTGGTCAAAGGATTTGGCTTTATCAAAAACGAAGAAGAGCCTTGTGTTTACAAGAAGGCTAGTGGGAGCGCACTTGTGTTTCTGATTTTGTATGTGGATGACATATTATTGATCGGGAATGATATTCCTATGCTTGAAGACGTTAAGACTTTGTTGAAAAGGAGTTTCTCAATGAAGGACTTGGGAGAAGCATGTTATATCTTGGGCATAAAGATCTATAGAGATAGATCAAAAAGGTTGATTGGATTAAGCCAGGAAACGTACATTGACAAAGTATTAAAAAGGTTCAATATGCATGAATCTAAGAGAGGTTTCATGCCAATGTCACATGGCATCGATCTAAGCAAGAATCGGTGTCCTTCGACAACCGATGAGCGAGACAGATGAGCAAGATTCCATATGCTTCGGCTATTGGATCTATCATGTATGCCATGATTTATGCAGCGCCCAGATGTCTCGTGATGCTCTAAGTGTCACAAGTAGATACCAAGCGGATCCCTGATGGTCATTGGATAGCCGTGAAAAACATTCTAAAGTACTTAAGAAGAACTAAGGGTATGTTCCTAGTCTTTGGAGGTGAGGAAGAACTGGTTGTAAAAGGTTACACCGATGCAAGCTTCCAAACTGACAAAGATGATTTTCGATCACAATCCGGTTTTGTGTTTACACTAAATGGAGGAGCGATGGTGGAAGAGTTCCAAGCAAAGCACGGTGGCTGACTCTCTGACGTGCGGAGTACATTGCGGCTTCGGATGCCACAAAAGAAGCTGTATGGATAAAGAAGTTTATCTCAGAGCTTGGTGTGGTCGCTAGTGCATCTAGTCCAATGGACATCTATTGCGATAATAGTGGTGCCATTGCACAAGCAAAAGAGCCTAGATCACACCAGAAGTCCAAACATATACTCCGACGCTTTCACCTTATTCGCGAGATTGTGGATAGAGGTGACGTGAAGATATGCAAAGTACATACGGAACCTAATGTGGCTGATCCGTTCACAAAGCCACTGCCACAGCATAAGCATGAGTCGCACACGATGTCTTTTGTTATTAGATACTTAATTGATTGACTCAAGTGCAAGTGGGAGATTGTTAGTGTTATGCCCTTAAGGCAATCATATGGATGATTGAAACATGACTATGTTTATGAATAATAATATGATTATTGGTCCAATGAATGTATATCATTGTTTTGATCAACAAGTGTGTGACTTGTTTATGAAGCTCTTTACTTATTGATATAATTCGATAAATATCTTCGATCGGATATCATCGTATAGGACAACGATGAATAGATCAAGACATGTCTTGATCGATGATCATGTTTCATAGATCATGGGATATGGAGATATCATCAATACATTGTGAACACATGTTGAAGAACATGGGTTAGGTAGACCCACAATGAGACAACTGCGAGAATGTTACATTCTTATGTGTCATCGATGTATCTCATACATAGTAGATGTATGATCCTTAGACCTGAGATTGTCATATTTCCTACATGCGTAATAGTTTACCTTGGGGTTACCAAACACTATTTCATAACCGGATAGTTATAAAGGTAGCTTTCATGTTCACTATGAAACATGCAGAGGGAAGTGAGCGATCAAGATGGGATTTGCCACTCCGGTGTAACGGAGATATATGTCTAGGCCACTCGTGTGATATTATTAAGGAAGTGCATGGCCATGCCGTGATTGAGGAGTCAATCACAACTTATTAATATATCACGGATACGAGAGATGGATTGAATCACAAAGGATGACATTCTTCTCGCCTTGAGTTCGATCTTCATATAGTTTGGCAAAGGGATTATTACATAAGTACTTTAGTCATATGCGTTTGGGAGTTGGCACGCCTCGCAAGGAGCCGCTACCAACTATTGGATTAGAAAAAGGGTCTTCCAAATCCATGTCCAAATGCGCATGAACCTCTGAGGTCACACACTTAACGGGCTGGGACGCATTAATTCGGATTGGATCCATAATTAATGGACCTCATGGGCTTAGCACGTAGATGGGCCCTGACTGCCTAGGGTTTCACCTCGTGGCTATATAAGGATGGGAGGAGGCTGGACGCAGCACACACATTCCCGTGTGTTTTAGAGGTGTTTCGCCAGAAACCCTAGCCACCTCCTCTCGCTGTCCCTGTCGAGCGATCCGGTGCTTGCACACCGACGCACGGTGTCCCATCCCTGGACGTGTGGACTACTGTGGTGACGCTGTTGCGACTGCGGCATGCGAGGACGATCCGCGGCCAAACGAGGCGAGGACGATCCACGACTGCAGCGGGAACGATCCACTACATCGACACGCGAAGGATTCAGCAACTGCGCGTCTAGTGGTAATTGATCTATGATCCTATTCTTGCGAGTAGCTTTTTGGTTGCGCGGTAGAAATTTTTTTAATTTGTGCTAGAGTAGCATACCGCGTTCCTCAACATTGACCATATTGCTCCCACTTTGGAAATTATTTTGATTTAAATTATTGCATGCTAATTTAACTAGAAGATGCTTTGATTAATTCTGGAAATTAGTTAAAGGCCAATTGTTGTATTCCACCTTGACATAAATAATTGTATGCCATGACCCCTTGTCACCCTAGTCTGGTTTAAGTAGTTGGACATTATTAAATCACCAACATGGGTACTTAGACCGATGTAGTATAATGCTTAGCCCTGCCACGTAGTCATGACATGATTTTGGGCAATCAAATGTTAATATTGACTTAATGACATATTGAACCTGTTTTGAGAAGTTTCATGTGTTGTGATGTTGATGATGGCACGTGGTGCATGGTAATCAACTGGGTTTGATAAATAGATTTAGACAAGGGCAAGTGGCAAGAATGATCTGGTGGGCCATGAGTGGCACCAGGAATGTCATTTTGGTTCTTCGGCAGTCTTGCCTTGGTCACCCTAAGGACTTAACCTTGCAAGCCTTTCATCTGAGTCAAACGTGCAACCACATGTCTGTAATCGAATGGACCTAGTTGAGTAAGTTGCTAATAACTTGCTTGTGGGACCTCGGGGTGTCAACTACACCTTTTGTGTAGCTTGAAGGGGGAGCGTACCAGGGCTACAGCATGGTACCCGTCCAACGGTATGTCGGTTCCATACTTTGCCTCCACTGAGGGAAGGGATGGTGTATGGCAAAAACCGGAGAGGTTCACTTGTAAAGTTTGCGATTTCTGAAAGGCTTTGTTACGATCATTCGCCTTTGTGGTGTTTGACTGTATCTTGTGGATAAAGTGCATACCTCTGCAGAGTGTACAACCTATTCGAATAGCCAAGTCTGCGACACCGGACACTTCTCGGGGATTACAGTCAAGGGTTAGACTTTCATGAAAACAACTTGGACTTGAAAAGTTTGGTTGAGTTTATTGATGACGTTGATGGAAATTTGGATTAGGAAAGGGAAAGTGTTTACTTAACTCCTAGAAAAGTTATTGATATTATATTTGCTTTTACCCCTTTCGAATCTACTTATGCTACACGTTAAATGTTGTTTTGCTGCAAATGAACCATGAAGCATTCCTTTGTACTAAGCCATGCATGTAGAATATTAGTTTGCATTTTGTGCATGACTTGCTGAGTACCAAGTACTCACCCCTTGCAACTACAACATCAGTTGAAGAAGAAGCTATACCTGCTTTGGAGGAGGAGCTCCAGGAAGATCCGGCTAGCTAGGGAGCGAGCCCAGTCAGTTGCCTGTGGTATACTGAATGGCGCCACGATGTTTATTTTCTTTCCGCTGCAGTTATTTCTTTAAATAAGTTTTTTCCCTGTGTGGCGTACTCTTGTAACTTGACCATAAGGTCGAGCAACCAGTTTGGTTATTTTAAATTAAAGTACTTTACTATTATCAATGTGTATGATTGTGGTATTTACCGATGTTGAGACTGTGTGCACTAGCGTGATCCTGGACTAGTGCTGAATACACAGAGGGTCCGGATTTGCAAATTCGGGTCCCGACAGAGGTGGTATCAGAGCCATACTGACTGTAGGACTACCCCTTAGTTAGAATGGTCGTAGTGAGGATAAAACCTATTTTCTAAAGCTAAGATGATGAATGAAATCTCGACTCGCGGTTGTAGGCAAGCTGAAAAGATTAGGCCACGGTGATTACTCCCCGCGGTCCCGGCATCTTCAACTTGAGGTAGGTGTAGTTAGGGATCGCCATGAACTTGGCGTAACACAGCCTCCCCAGGATGGCATGGTAGGAGCCGGCGAAGTCCGCAACCTCGAAGGTGAGGGTCTCGGTGCGGAAGTTGTCCGGGCTTCCGAAGGTGACGGGCAGGTCAACCTGCCCGAGCGGATGGGCTTGTTGGCCTGGGATGATGCCATGGAAGGACGCCTTGCCCGGTCGGAGACTTGAGCGAGGGGCCCCCATGGCGTCGAGCGTCTCAACATACAGGAAGTTGAGACCGCTACCGCCGTCCATGAGCACCTTAGTCAGGCGCTTTGGCCCCACGATGGGGTCGACGACCAGCGGGTATCTCCCCAGCTGCGAAACGTAGTCGGGGTGGTCGGTCGGATCAAAAGTGATCGAAGATTCCGACCACCGGAGGTACTTGGGGATGGCGGGAGTCGCCGTGTGGACTTCGCGGAAGGCGAGCTTGAGCCGCTGTTTGTTGGCATAGCTCGCGGGTCCGCTGAAGATCATGAGGCAGCCGTCTGGTTTTGGGAACTCAGTGTCTGCCTCCTTCCCCCCGGCATCTGGCGCTGGGTCCCGCTTCTTCCCCTTGCCCCGCGTCGACGCGGAGGTCCCGGAGATGAAGCGCTTCAGGACTTCACAGTCCCGGTATTTGTGTTTGCTGGGGTACCCATGGTTCGGACACGGGCTGTCCATCAGCTTCTTGAAGTGGTCGGGTGCCTGCCGTGCCTGCTGTTTCGTGGCCTTGTTTCCTTCGCCGCTTTCGTTTATTGAAGCGGTCAGAGGGGGCGACGGCTTCAGGGCCGGGCTCTCGCTTGGCCTTTCCTTTCTCGAAGATGGCCCCCACAGCCTCTTCGCCAGACGCATGGTTGGTCGCGATATCCAAGAGCTCCTTGGTGGTTCTAGGCTTGACGCAGCCCAGCTTGTGCACCAAGGCCTTGCAAGTGGTGCCGTAGATGAACGCCCCAACGACGTCGGCGTCACGGATGTCAGGGAGCTCATTGCACTGTTGGGAAAAACGTCGGATGTAGTTTCGGAGAGTCTCCCCTGGCTGCTGCTTGCAGCTCTTCAGGTCCCAGGAATTCCCAGGGCGCTTGTATATGCCCTGGAAGTTGCCGACGAAGAGGTTCTTCAAGTCGGCCCAGTCCCTAATGGTCTTCACGGGCAAGTACTCAAGCCAGACTCGAGTCGAATCTGCGAGGTAGATGGGGAGGTACTGAATGATGAAGAGGTCATCAGTAGCTCCACCTACCTAGCATGCGAGCCGGTAGTCTTCCAACCAAACACTAGGGTTTGTTGCCCCTGTGTACTTGGCTATGTTGACTGGTGTCCGGAAACTGGCAGGGAAATCTGCTTTGCGGATCCCCTGACAGAATGCCCGTGGCCCTGGGCTATCGGGGCTCGGGCTACGGTCGTTGCGCCGACCGATGTCTGCGACCCATGATTGGGCCGCTTCGCCTATCGCTCTTTTTCGTGCTTTGAGAGTGGCGCGGACGTCGTGGTTGTTGCCCAGGCGATGACGCACCGGAGTGAGCGAGGCCTGGGGCCGCTCATGCTGCGGTGCCGTCCTCGCCGACTCTGCTGAGCCCGAGTGGCCGCGCGGCTCGGACGGCCCGAGGAGGCGCCCGAGTGGTGGGAGCCAGAGCCCTGAATGTGCTATACGGCAGCACGTTCCACCAATCCACTGATGAGGACATCACTCCTATGCATACGACCGAGCCTCCTCCATTTGTGATGCAAGGACCCATCACAAGAGCACGAGCACGGCAATTGAATCAACAGGTGAGCTCGTTCCTAAGTGCCCGTGCAGATACTTGTGAGGATGGTATGCTACCTAATGATACTATTGATTATCTTGTACTTAGGAACTTTGGAGAGGACCATGAAGGCCTTGGAAACCAGCAAGGACCAGGAGGGAGGCAAGGAGGGTGTCCAAGTCAAGTTGGAGGTTCAATTCATCTCGGAGTCGACTACCTCGGCCACCAGGAGCAGCGTTCACTAAAATCGTCGCCCAGGCCACAAACGGGCTCCGATTTTGATGATCCACATATGCATAGAAAGCTAAGGAGATAAAATTTACAATGGCACCGGTTTCAGGTAATTTGGACTTCGAAGTCGACGGGAATTTACGTTGCAAGCTGGCGGACAGAATCTGTCCCAGGTGCTGTGTCACCAATTTGGGCCGTTGGCCCATGTATTATGTTGGAGTCCATGACGGACACGTCTAGGGTTTCTAGGACGTCCCCTAGCCTTTATATCCAGTAGCCGCCGCTAGGGTTTGCTTTGGGTTTTGCTTAGATTAATTCTGTCTTTGAACAGTGTTGCCGTTCATCGGTTTGTGAGACCCCAACTCGTGAGCTTCATCCTCAATTTCAAATTTAGTTGCATCTTTCTTGTTCTTGCTTGTGTTCTTGATTCATTGGCAGGGATTAGCCTTCGTGGCGAGGTCAACCGGGCAGCGCACGGTTGATAACCAGAGGACGCGTGGTGCTGCGATTGCAGGGGTTTTTGATCGTGTCGATCAAGAAGCCGGATCGTGTGTGTCTCGCGCCGCCTAATCGACTTATCCTCCACCTGACGGAAGTTCGGACATCCCTCTACACCCCATCAAGTGGTATCAGAGCAAGGTTTACCGTCAAGTTCGCCTTCTCCCCGTAGTTTGATTTAGTTTTGCCTTCGTCCTATAGTCCACGAAAAAGCCAAAAAAAAATGCAGTTCATAGTCTACCATACCTAGAACCACGCCTAGCCTTTGCACAATTTCAGTTTCAAAGTCCGTAGTACTGAGTTTGTGTCCAGAATCGAGTCGTGTTGCTGGTTTAGATCGTGGTATTAATTTAGTCGTGTTTCACCTCCGCTGCATCCCATATCCTACACCGATCCAGTCACCAATCGCTATTTGAGTCCTTTTTGGAATCGGTTTGTTTTGTGGTTTTCCTCAGTTTCGGATTCCTAGTTGTGTTAGGGTTTCTCCTTCATAAACCCTAACCCCCCACCTCCTGTTAGCCATATCGCCACCCCTCATCACAGAACCTGCCACCACAGATCATCGCGTTCATATCCACTCCATACGCCCTTGAGTTTGGAGAGGTGCCGCCTAGAAAACCCTGATTCGGAGTCCTTCCGTAAAACGGCCATAACTTTCGCATACGGACTCGGAATTAGGCGATTTTTTTTCACGGACATCTACAGAAAATTTTACACCCGATGCTCCCCCACTTTGTTGGGTTCGCCGAAATTATTTTTGTGAAATTCCCTCGGGAAGATTGAGTTTTCGGCCGCCGAAGTTTGAGCACGCCTTTCGGAAAACACTTCTTATTTCATATCGGTTTCATCTTACATCTGTTCAGGCTAAACATTTGTGTACTATCTACCTTTGTGCACCGTCCCTCGCTGTGTTGGTAAGAACCGGGTAAGAACTTGGTAAGATTGCTTGAGAGCGTGAGATCCCACCTAGTAGTTCATAGGGCTCATAATACTTGTGTTTGTGTTTCCTTCTGTCCTTTTCTGCGCTAACCATGGCAGGTGGCAAGAAGGGCAGGAACGAGGATGATGATGTTACCATCGAAGACTGTGTCCTTCATTCAGAGTTGTCGACCATGCTGGACGAGATAAAAATGATGTTGAAGGAGCATGCCATGACGACGAACAAGACCCTTGACAGCATCGATCGACGAGTTTCCACCCTCACCGAGAGGATGGATGTCGTCGAAAAATGCCCTCCAGCGACCATTGATGCAGGTGCAACCGTCAACAACAGTGCCAACCACGACAACAACGACCACGATGAGGATGGTGATTTCGAGGAAGATGAAGATGAGCAGCAACGTGCCGCCAGGGAGCGTGCAACTCAACGGGACGCCCGTCTGCATGACCGTCTTCGCCGCAACCATCACGGTATGGGAGGTAATAACCAGAACCGCAATGATGATCCTTTCGCTAAGGTAAAATTCACCATCCCTTCCTTTTCTGGAGCTTATGATGCTGATGCTTACCTAGATTGGGAGATGACGGTTGAGCAAAAATTTTACTCCCATCTAGTTCCCGAGATTCATAGGGTTAGACAAGCCACTACTGAATTTAAAGATTTTGCTATAATCTGGTGGAATGAACTAGTAAATGCCCGCTTACAACCTGATTCTTGGGCGAGATTAAAAGATGCTATGCGTAATAGATTTGTTCCTCCTTCCTACCAACGTGATATGCGCAAGAGATTGCAACGATTAGATCAAGGTAGTATGACTGTTCAGGAATATTACCAAGAGCTTCAAAAGGGTATGTTACGTTGTGGGGTAGTAGAGGAACCTGAGGATAAAATTGCTCGTTTTTACGGTGGGTTGCGTCCAGAAATTCAGGATATTGTTGATTATAAAGAATATACAACTGTCAATCGCTTGTTTCAACTCGCTATGTTAGCAAAGAAGGAATTGCAGGGACGCCATTCCAAGAGCAGGAGAAATGCCGGTAGCACCTTCACGCCCCGAACGACTACGGGACAAGCAAAGACAGTGCCTTCTTCCACCTTTCGACCAGCGGCAACGCCACCTTTGCCGAACACACGACCGGCAGCGACGGCACCACCCACCCGTGCCACAGACAGCAGCAAGTCGACCCCGCCAACACCGGCCAAGAGCTCCTCCGTCGCTTCCACAGGCCGTACATCGACGGGAATTCGCTGCCACAAGTGCCAAGGGATTGGCCACATCAAGAGAGAATGCCCCAGCCAGCGGGCATACATCGCCACCGATGACGGAGGTTACATCAGCGCCTCCGATGTTGAGGATGAGATCGACGACACCAGGGTGGACAACGACGAGGTTGATGATGAAGCCACCTTTGGCGCCGAGGATATTGCTGCGTACAGGTCCATCATTGTCCAGCGTGTCCTTAGCGCACAGATGGAGCAATCCGAGCAGCAGCAGCGCCACAACTTGTTCCAGATTTTCTTCGTCATCAACAAATGACGAGCGTGATCATTGACTCCGGCAATGCAACAACTTGGTGAGTACAGATTTGGTCAAGAAGCTTGGCTTGACCACACGCCCGCACCCACATCCATACCACATTCAGTGGCTGAATGATTCTGGCAAAGCTAAGGTAACACAAACAGTTCGGGTTCATTTTTCCATTGGTTCCTATTCTGATTTTGCTGATTGTGATGTGGTGCCAATGCAAGCTTGTTCTCTTTTATTGGGTCGCCCATGGGAATATGACACTGATGCACTTCACCACGGTAGAAGTAATAAATACACTTTTATGCATAAGGGAAAGAAAATTACACTTCTACCTTTGACCCCCGCTGAAATTGTTAACTGATAGGGAGCGGATTGCTAATGACAAGAAACCCATTGATGAAAAATCTGAAATTCAGCATGTAGCCAACCAAATTAAATTGAGGAATCCGTCTTGCTTGCTACAAAATCTGATCTTGCTGCAATTAGTGATGATGCTTTGTGCTATCTTTGTGCTATGCAAAGATGCTTTGTTTTCATTGGATGATCTCGCCCGATTTTTGCCTCCTGCAGTCACTAACCTTTGCAGGAGTATGCGGATGTTTTTCCTGCCAAGATACCTCCAGGACTCCCACCCCTACGAGGGATTGAGCACCAAATTGATTTGATACCTGAGCGAGTTTGCCAAACCGAGTTGCTTATAGGACCAACCGAGGAGACTAAGGAGATTCAGCGCCAAGTCCAAGATCTTTTGGACCGCGGTATATACGTGAGAGCCTTAGTCCTTGTGCTGTTCCTGTTATTTTGGTTCCTAAGAAAGATGGCAGTTGGCGCATGTGCGTAGATTGTAGAGCCATTAACAATATCACAATAAGGTACCGTCATCCTATTCCTAGGCTAGACAACATGCTTGATGAGTTAAGTGGTTCTATAATTTTCTCTAAGGTTGACTTGCGTAGTGGATACCACCAAATAAGAATGAAATTGGGAGATGAATGGAAAACAGCTTTTAAAACCAAGTTTGGATTGTATGAGTGGTTAGTCATGCCTTTTGGTTTAACTAATGCACCGAGCACATTCATGCGCTTAATGAACGAGGTTTTACGAGCTTTCATTGGGAAATTTGTGGTGGTTTATTTCGATGATATATTGATTTACAGCAAGTCATTACATGAACATCTTGATCATCTACGTGCTGTTTTTGATGCTTTGCGTGCTGCACGTTTATTTGGTAACCTCGAGAAGTGCACTTTTTGCACCAAACGAGTATCGTTTCTTGGCTATGTTGTGACTCCGCAGGGAATTGAGGTTGATGAAGCCAAGGTGCACGCGATTAAGAGTTGGCCAACGCCCATGACGATTTCACAAGTGCGGACCTTCCATGGACTTGCCGGATTTTACTGCCGCTTTGTGAAGGATTTCAGCACCATTGCAGCTCCATTGAATGAATTGACGAAGAAGGGAGTTGTGTTCCATTGGGGGCAAGCACAGGAGAATGCCTTCAACCTTTTGAAAGATAAGCTTACTAATGCACCTTTACTCCAACTTCCTGATTTTAATAAGACCTTTGAGCTTGAATGTGATGCTAGTGGGATTGGAATTGGTGGTGTTTTGATGCAAGATAGAAAACCTGTTGCTTATTTTAGCGAAAAATTGAGTGGTCCTGTTTTGAATTATTCCATGTATGATAAAGAATTGTATGCTCTTGTGCGATCTTTAGAAATGTGGCAACATTATCTTTGGCCCAAAGAATTTGTTATTCATTCTGATCATGAGTCGCTAAAACATATTCGCAGTCAAGTGAAACTGAATCGTAGACATGCTAAATGGGTTGAATTTATTGAACCTTTTCCTTATGTTATCAAACACAAGAAAGGGAAGGATAATGTGATTGCTGATGCCTTGTCTAGGAGATATACCATGTTGTCCCAACTTGATTGTCGTATATTTGGATTGGAATCAATTAAAGAACAATATGCTCATGATGATGACTTTAAAGATGTCTTGCTGCATTGCAAAGAGGGAAGAACATGGGACAAATATGTGTGATAAATGATGGATTTGTGTTTAGAGCTAACCGCCTATGTATTCCAGTTGGATCCATTCGTTTTCTTTTGATACAGGAGGCCCATGGAGGAGGGTTGATGGGTCATTTTGGTGCCAAGAAGACGGAGGCCGTGCTGTCCGCCCACTTCTTTTGGCCGAAGATGAGGCGAGACATTGAGAGGTATGTATCCCGCTGCACTACATGTCAAAAGGCTAAGTCACGATTGAATCCACATGGTTTATATATGCCTCTTCCTGTTCCTAGCACTCCATGGGACGATATATCTATGGACTTTGTTTTAGGACTGCCTAGGACCAAGAGGGGGAGGGATAGTATTTTTGTGGTGGTTGATAGATTTTCTAAGATGGCTCACTTTATTCCTTGTCATAAGAGCGACGATGCTGTTAATATTGCTAACCTTTTCTTTCAAGAAATCGTTCGCTTGCATGGTGTGCCTTCTACTATTGTTTCAGATCGTGACGACAAGTTCTTGAGCCACTTTTGGAGAACTCTATGGAATACATTGGGGACCAAGCTGCTGTTTTCAACAACATGTCATCCCCAAACCGACGGCCAAACCGAGGTTGAATTCGCTTATAATAGGGCAGTACATTCCACCACCAAGGTAAGTCCTTTTCAGGTAGTGTATGGCTTCAATCCCCGTGCTCCTATTGATCTATTACCTTTACCTACTAGTGAACGAGTTAATCTTGATGCTAAGGAACGTGCTGAATTTATTCTGAAATTGCATGAAAAGACTAAAGAAAATATTGAAATGATGAATGAAAGGTATAGGATCAAGGGAAGTAAAGGTAGAAAGGAAGTAAAACTTGAACCGGGTGATTTAGTATGGTTACACTTGCGAAAGGATCGTTTTCCAGAATTGAGAAAGTCTAAATTAATGCCTAGAGCTGATGGTCCTTTCAAGATACTTGAGAAAATAAATGATAATGCATATAAACTTGAGTTGCCGCCCGAATTTGGGGTTAGTTCCAGGTTTAACATTGCAGATTTGAAACCGTTCATGGGAGAAGAAGATGAGCTTGAGTCGAGGACGACTCCACTTCAAGAGGGGGAGGATGATGAGGACATCACTCCTATGCATACGACCGAGCCTCCTCCATTTGTGATGCAAGGACCCATCACAAGAGCACGAGCACGGCAATTGAATCAACAGGTGAGCTCGTTCCTAAGTGCCCGTGCAGATACTTGTGAGGATGGTATGCTACCTAATGATACTATTGATTATCTTGTACTTAGGAACTTTGGAGAGGACCATGAAGGCCTTGGAAACCAGCAAGGACCAGGAGGGAGGCAAGGAGGGTGTCCAAGTCAAGTTGGAGGTTCAATTCATCTCGGAGTCGACTACCTCGGTCACCAGGAGCAGCGTTCACTAAAATCGTCGTCCATGCCACAAACGGGCTTCGATTTTGATGATCCACATATGCATAGAAAGCTAAGGAGATAAACTTTATAATGGCACCAGTTTCAGGTCATTTGGACTTCGGAGTCGACGGGAATTTACGTTGCAAGCTGGCGGACAGAATCTGTCCTGTGGTGTCAAGGTCACCAATTTGGGCCGTTGGCCCATGTATCGTGTTGGAGTCCATGACGGACACGTCTAGGGTTTCTAGGATGTCCCCTAGCCTTTATATCCAGTAGCCGCCGGTAGGGATTGCTTTGGGTTTTGCTTAGATTAATTCTATCTTTGAACAGTGTTGCAGTTCATCGGTTTGTGAGACCCCAACTCATGAGCTTCATCCTCAATTTCAAATTCAGTTGCTTCTTTCTTGTTCTTGCTTGTGTTCTCGATTCATTGGCAGGGATTAGCCTTCGTGGCGAGGTCAACCGGGCAGCGCACGGTTGATAACCAGAGGACGCGTGGTGCTGCGATTGCAGGGGTTTTTGATCGTGTCGATCAAGAAGCCGGATCGTGTGTGTCTCGCGCCGCCTATTCGACTTATCCTCCACCTGACGGAAGTTCGGGCATCCCTCTACACCCCATCATCCACGGAGGTTCTGGTACGTAGCCTTGGCCTTCGGGTCGTCCGGTTCGGGGATGCCGTGGAGCAGCATTGCAGCTGCAGAGACGTTCTGGCTTGCGCGGGGGAAGAGCGTCAGGCCATCAAACCCCTCGGCTAGCTGACGATACACCTGACGCGCACGTGTGCGCGTGGCGTTAGACGCGAGTGGGGGCTCGGGCTGACACTGCTTCAGGTCGCCCTAGAGTTTGTTGAGCTCGGCCCTTCAAGCCTCCAGCTCATCGTGCTGGTGTTGGAGCTCAGCGCGGCGAGCCTAGAGTCGCTCAGTGTGTTCACGCTAATACTCCATTTCCTGCTCTTCGATGCACCGGGGGAGAGTACCTGGACTTGCGGGAGTTGCGATCGGGTCGGTCATGCCCGCCATGTTGCACTCGTGGCTGGAGGAGTCCTCCAGCAAATCGTGGATGGAGGCCGGCACATAGCTGGTCATTGCCATGAGCTGCGAGCCTGCGGGGGGCGATGTCGCCGCCCGCTTGAGCTCGCGCGTGCCACCGCGAGGGGTGGCACAGCCCTTGATGAGCTTCGATGCTAGGGTCCACGTGGGGTCCCAAGCCGGAGGTGGCCAAGGGTGTTGGTGATGGAGTCCAGGCTCCCGTCGGATGGCTGGTTCTCCCGCCGAGGTGGCGACAAAGTCAAGGGCGCCGAAGCGGATCTAGCTCCTCGATGCAGATACGCCATCATGGGTGAAGGAAGCCATCAAGGAAGTGAACATGAATTTTAGTCAAGGGGCCACACGTTCCCTCTCCTCGAATGGCCTGACTCAGGGAGCCCAAGAAGTATACTGGTTCGGGCTGAATGTCCCTACTCTAGTTTGTTTGGTGGATCTGTATTGCTTTAGGTGCAGATGATTGCACAGTGTTTACAAGAGAGGGCTGAGTACTGGCCTCGAGCGCTTTGTATAAGTGGGACAGCCCACCAGCTTAGAGGTGCTAAGGACTCCAAGCCTTTGGGGCACTCGGATCGTGTGCGTGAGTAAGAACTATCTGTTCGTAAAAAGCCCGTCCTCTTCCCTGAGGGTCCTGCCTCCCTTTATATGGATGGAGGGGGCATGTTACATGGGAATTTGGAAAAAAAGATGGGGTGTCCTACACCTGGGATTCCTAGTCTTCGGCCTTGGTGACTAACCGGTGTCTGCTCACCCCATGCCAGGTTGGTAGATACATCGAGTGTCATGGTTTTCTGTTTCGCCGGGAAGTAGCACAACTACCCTCCACGTGTTTGCCAGGTGCTGACGTCGCAACGCTTGACCCTGGCGTTGCCTCGGGAGGGAGTGCATCCTCTCACTGTGCGTGACCGGACGATAAGATTGGTGCTTGACTTTGGCAATCTCCCTCCACCTTGGGAAGCAGCCACCTACCCCCGCATGATCATTCTGAGCCATCGTGTCCCCAGGGCAGGTGGCCAACGACCGGTGATGGTCTGGGACTCGACCCCTGGTAGAAATCGCCTTTGCTTTTGTCGAAGCTTGTGGCGCATCCGACCCATGACGGGGGTCGAATCGCCCCCTGGTTAGTTCGATCGGGGACGGGTGTCCTTCGTGGCCCAGCGAGGCCTTCGGCCAGAGCTAGGCCTGGGGCAGCCCATTCGTCGTCCCGGGTCGCTGGGGGTACCCATAGTATGAGTACTCGTCAGCTACGCTTCCCTACAAAGAGTGCTGCCTAGCAGGCAATTGCTAGACATGCGGTGAACATCAGTCGCACATACCGGGTGTATAGGTCAAACCAAGAGACTTACATTGTAAAGTGCATGGATCCTGAGTGTCCTGGTAAGATGCTGTGATACTATGGAAGGTCAAAACTTTATAAAATATGAAAATGGATCTTAAAACTTTACGTTATGCCATTTATAGCGTGTTTTTGGGGCGTTTTCGGGTGTTTGGGCCTCTCCGGGGGACTTTGGGCCTTGGGGGTTGAGTTGGGCCTCTGGTGGAAGGGTTTGGGCCCAAGGGGGGGGACTTTTGGGCAGCCAAATCTGGCCCCCACCCCTTGGTGCGCCCCCCACTCCCTTTCCCAACCCTAGCCGCCACCCCTAGCCCCCCCATGCGCCTCCACCCTTCCCCTTCCTCTCCATCTTCCCCCATGGCGCCACCACCTCTCCCCTCCCCTCTCCACCCCCCGTGCTGCCTTAGAGGAGATCCCCACCTCGACATCCCGTTGATCTCTCCATCGGAAGGCCCCGCGACGAGGAGATCCGGCGGTTCCGGCGCAAGGAGGACGATCGGGGAGCCCGGGAGGAAGGATTTCGGCGTTCATCGTTCGTCGGGCAAAGGTATGGCTAGGGGAATCCTTGGGGTTGGTCTAGGTGCTGTGATTGGGTAGATTTGGGAGAAAACTAGAGTTGCCATGTTCTCTGTTTTTGTGTTTTGCGAGTAGTTTGCGAAGTCGGGGTAGATGAGTGATTGAGTACTGTTTTGTGGGCATGATTTTGAGTGTGTGGTACCTATGTGCAGGTGGTGTGACCCCGGGAGTGCACTCTACTTCTCGCCAATCCGTCGCCCGTGGTTGAGGCAAGTGTATTGGAATGGGTAGCGGGTTGTAGGTTGCTAGTTTTGATGAGTTGAAATTGAATATATGATGTGTTCACATGCCATACTTTAATGTTTGCCATTGATATGATGAATACGGTTTATTATGTTGTGATGCCATGTGTTAATGTACAAGTTATTTATGATATTGGCATGTTTGCATACATGGCATGATACATGGCCGGGTCGGTGAGGAAGTCATAACTAGTCCGGTAAGGTCGGTGAGAAAGTTATGACTAGTCCGGGGTGCCATTGAGTAAGTCCTACATCGTGATTCCATCCACCGCGGTGAATGGAAGCGAGGAGTAGGCACCCTCCATCTTCGGGATGGAAGGGAAGAGAGGGTGCACACCGACGGGTGTGCACTCAGCCATACCGGTATGAGTTTCCAGGAGACATGTGCATCGCACCGCATTGCATACATGATGATAGTACCACCTTACTTGTGGAGGGGAGAGAATACCACCTTAAAAGGGAGAGCAACCCTCCCCCCATAAGGCTAGTCTTTTGGGGGCCACATGGGACTCTTATGGCCTGGCTATGGTAGCCAAGGTGTGTATTTCCCTCGTTGGGCCAAGGCCCACGCCCCTGGGCCAGTTGAGTAGTCCGCTCACTGGGCGAGGCACGTGTGCCATACGGCTGGGCCGCGAAGGGCACGGTGCGCACCCGGGAGGGATGCATTAGTTGGTATCAGAGCTAGGTCCCGAAACAAGAGGGTGAGAATGATAGTACCACCTTACTTGTGGAGGGGAGAGAATACCACCTTAAAAGGGATAGCAATGCTCCCCCCATCAGGCTAGTCTTTTGGGGTCACATGGGACTCTTATGGCCTGGCTATGGTAGTCAAGGTGTGTATTTCCCTCGTTGAGCCAAGGCCCACGCCCTTGGGCCAGTTGGGCAGTCCGCTCGCCGGGCGAGGCACGTGCGCCATACGGCTGGGCCGCGAAGGGCACGGTGCGCACCCGGGAGGGATGCATTAGTACTTGATGTAACACTGGGTGTCCTGATCTTTCGATGAGAATGATAACTTTCGCTTTGGGTGGGATTGACTTTGACGATCCGACTACAACGTACAACGACGATGCGCCTTAGCAATCGCTAAACCAACTCCAGATGGTTATTGACCTTACCGTGAGCACGATCAACCTGATCACGAAGATCAATTCCTGCAAGCAATCGAAGAACAAGCAAGAACAAGGCACAAGCAATCTAAAATTGCAAATATAGATGAAGTATTGAAAAGTTGGGGTTCCGATACAAGGAGCTTGTTAGGCGGCCGTTGAGCACGTCTAGAAGACTCAAAATAGTAGCAAAAAGGCTAAACTATCAAATAACCAAAACCCAAGTTATTTTGGGGGACTACCTAGCTATATATAGGAGAAATAGGATGCCAAAACAGTGCTAGGGGCGTCCAAAACACATCCATGGCCGAGTAGCACTCCTATTCCTAGTTTGACTCGGATTTGGAAAGATGACCGAAATTGTTTTGCAGATTCCCGTTGACTCGTAAGGAATTTAGACATGGGGCCAGATCCGTTTGAAAGAGGACGACGAAACCTTTCAAACCAGTACTCATAGACCCCAAACACACTTGCGGATCAAAAGTTATGGTCATTTTAAGTTGGTGTTGTCCTGGAGGCCGAATACGAGTTGAACTTGTGCACCGGAAGAATTGGCTTCATGCTAGATGTTTGGGAGTCCTTTTCCATGGTTCCTAAGGACAATACAATCATCAGAAGTATTAAATAGCATTCCATTCATTAAATTATTTGTATGCAACCCAAGGAACGCATTCACCTGGCAATTGAATTGACGTGCGCGAGCTCGAGTAATTGGCCCTTGTATTACATTGTTGGTTTCAATTGGGTTTGTAGGCATGGCCGTATCCATGGTAGTGATGTCCTCATCATCCTTCCCTTCTTGCATTTGAGTCGTCCTCGACTCAAGTTCATCATCTTCTCCCAAGTATGGCTTTAGATCTGATAATTGAGTTGACGGGTTCGAGCTCGAGTCAATGGTCCTTGAACCGATGAAGATGTAGAAGGATGGCCAAGGTGGGGGTCGATAAAGCCATGCAGATGGAGCCATCGTAGTAGATGTATACGAAGTAGAGGATGCCGTGAAGTGTCGCCAACTTAATGGTCCTGGCCAAGGTGGGGGTCGATGAAACAATGCGGTTGATATAACTGCAACAACACTTGGTGATGACCATATGTATACAGTGTTAGTTCTGTCCATGATGAGCATGTTCTCATCACATGATGATGATGATATGAGAAAAATGCTATGTGAGCATGAATAAGATGATAGGCATGATGTGAGGTGTTGTGGCCATGTAATTGTTTTTTTTTGTACCATTGCAATATACTTGCTGAGTGTTGAACTCACGCTTGTCCTTTCTTGTTGTTTTAGGTACCATGAGACCAGCATGCGGGGAAGGGAACTAGTCACACTCCTACACGTAGCTTCACACATTTGTTCCCACAGTTATTCATTTGGAGTCTTGATAATAAATTTAGTGTGATGCATATTGGTTTATGGTTTAGTTTTGCGTTATGAGAGCCTTATTGTTCGTTTGGCTCATGAAGACTTTGAATGCTTGAAATTTGACTTATATTGATGTCATGCCATTATTTATTGCTATTTTATATGTCCAATATATATTGCCATATATTGCTATGCTATTGTTGTTGCTTCAATTCTTGGAAAAAAAAACAAAGGAGATGCTGCCGAAATTTTTGGTATTAGCATTTGCTCCTTTGCTGTAATTTACTTGTAATTGTGGTATTTAGAGGTTGCTTAGTCTATGTTTGGTAGCATTCGGGCATACTAAATGCCAGGGTGTTACAGATCCGTGCCCAAAAGTTCAAGGGCACGAGTTCGGGCTTCAGGATAACCGTCCTGACGGACCACACTTGTGTGCTTGCTGAGACACTGCAGAAGCACAAAAATATCACATCCTCATATGTGGCCAGGCTGATTTCTCACTTGGTCACGGCGGACGTGACCGTTTCACCGAAGATACTGATGGCCGACATGGTTAACATGGTGGGATATCCTGTTAGCTACGGCAAGGTGTGGCGAGCGAAGAAGAAAGTTATAGAGATGATGTACGGCACGTACAAAGAGGGGTACAAACTTATTCCTCGCATGCTTCGCCAGATTGCTGAAGCTAATCCTGGGACATACATCAACAAGATAGATAGACTGCATCCCACGAAGGGCCCGAATTGGTTCATCCTGTACCGTGTGTTTTGGGCATTCGGACTAGCCATACAAGGCTTCAAGTACTGCCGGCCTGTGCTGACCATGTATGACACTTTCATGTCCGGTAAGTACAAGGGCACCATATTGATGGTGGTAGCGGTGGACGCGAATGACCAGCTACTCCCGGTGGCTTATGTAATCATGGAAAGCGAAAACACAGAGAGCTGGTTGTGGTTTCTAGTAAATGTGCAGATAGTTGTGGTCCAAGACCGCCCAAACGTATGCCTCATCATAGACAGGCATGCTGGGTTAATATCTGCCATCAGCACCATGCAAGGAGGGACGTAACCACCGTACCAATGGAATGACATCATCAATCGCTGGTGCATGGGGTATCTTGTTGCGAACTTGCATAGGAGGTTCTGCAGCAAGGAAGTCATGAAGACATTCAAGAGGTTGTGCATGCAAAACCAGAGTCGAAAGTTCAAGGCAATATGGAGGGTACTGGACGAGGAGACCTCGAAGCAAGCGGCGACGTCTGGGGAGGGCCAGGTCAATAACTTCTCACAGTGGGTACAGTTGCATGCTTCAGACATGGAGAAGTGGTCCCTGCTGCATGACAGGGACGACGCTAGGTACGACATAATGACTACTAACATGTCGGGGGTTTACAACGGGCTTTTGAAGGGCATTCGGCCCCTCCCAATCAGTGCCATCATGGAGGAGACCTGGAATAGAACCGTAGGTTACTTTGTTAATAGGGGGATGAATGGGAAGAGGCATTTGGATGAGGGGAAGTAGTTCTCTGAACGTATGCATGCATACATGCAGAAGAAAATTGAGAAGGCTTGCTCGCATGTTGCCCGCACGATGGATGGATGATGTAACACTGGGTGTCCCGATCTTTCGATGAGAATGATAACCTTCGATTTGGGTGCAGACGACTTTGACGATCCGACTACAACGTACAACGACGATGCGCCTTAGCAATCGCTAAACCAACTACAGAGGGTTATTGATCTTGCCATGGGCACGATCAACCTGATCACGAAGATCAATTCCTGCAAGCAATTGAAGAACAAGCAAGAACAAGGCAAAAGCAATCTAAAATTGCAAATATAGATGAAGTATTGAAAAGTTCGGGTTTCGATACAAGGAGCTTGTTAGGCGGCCGTTGAGCACGTCTAAAAGACTCAAATAGTAGCAAAAGGCTAAACTATAAAATAACCAGAACCCAAGTTATTTTAGCGGACTTCCTAGCTATATATAGGAGAAATAGGAGGCCAAAACCAGGCTAGGGGCGTCCAAACCACATCCATGGCCGAGTAGGACTCTTATTCCTAGTTTGACTAGGATTTGGAAAGATGACTGAACTTGTTTTGCAAATTCCCGTTGACTCGTAAGGAATTTGGCGGTGGGGCCGGATCCGTTGGAAAGAGGATGTCGAAACCTTTCAAACCAGTACCATAGACCCCAAACACCCTTGTGTATCAAACGTTATGGTCGTTTTAAGTTGGTACTGTCCCGAAGGCCGAATCCGAGTTGAACTTGTGCACCGAAAGAATTGGCTTCATGCTTGATGTTTGGGAGTCCTTCTCCTTGGTTCCTAAGGACAATAAAATCATCACAAGAATTAAATAGCATTCCATTCATTAAATTATTTGTATGCAACCCGAGGAACGCATTCACCTGGCAATTGAATTGATGTGCGCGAGCTCGTGTAATTGGCCCTTGTATTACATTGTAGGCTTCAATTGGGTTTGTAGGCATGGCCACATCAATTGGGTTTGAGGACATGGTAGTGATGTCCTCATCATCCTCCCCTTCTTGCATTTGAGTCGTCCTCGACTCAAGCTCATCATCTTTTCTCAAGTATGTCTTTAAATCTGGCCAAGGTGGGGGTCGATAAAACCATGCAGATGGAGCCATCGTAGTAGATGCAACGAAGTAGAGAATGTTGTGAAGTGTCGCCAACTTAATGGTCCTAGCCAAGGTGGGGGTCGATGAAGCCATGCAGTTGATATAATTGCAACAACACTTGGTTGTGACCATCTTGGTGATGACCATATGTTTGCATTGTTAGTTCTGTCCATGATGAGCATGGTCTCATCATCCTCCCTTTCTTGAAGTGGAGTCATCCTTGATTCCATCATATTATCCTGTAAAATGTTAGGAGCGACAGGAAACAAAGTAGTATGCACATTTGCAATCAAATCAATGGATCGAGAATCTCTATCAACCATATACTCCCTTTCTTGAAAACTATCATGTGACTTGTAAGTTGAATCAAAAGTACTTGATATGACATGATTAGTGATATGGCACTTATCAAATTGATGACATTGTTGCACGGCATGCAGAGTTTCAAAATCTGAACAAATGTAAACTCGATCGGCTTTATACTCTCCTTTCTCACTATTTTTTGCAAATAACATGGAAAATATTTCGCGATAACCTGGACAAATCAGAATGTACAAAAAGTCTCTCCTCTAAATAATTCAGAACACATGGAACATCAAATTCAATGTAGCCTAATGTATCTAAAGAAGACATCAATTTCAACTCATCATTTTCGCTTGCAATGTGAATGACATGTTTATTTTCAGCACAAGTGTCTAGTGTGTTAACAAAAGTAACATGTCCACTCACTAGTTGTGTCATGGATATAAGTGAAGTATTATCACACAACTCTTCTTTATCACAAGAAATAGCAAGCAAATCATCTTGTAACAAAGCAAAATTAGCAATCGGTTCCACTAATAGTTGCTCAACGATAGCATGATTTGTGGATAGTTTTAGCTCTTCAAAATTATTTTCTCCATGTGTAGTGTCAATACCTGTTACATTACCTTGTAAGTTCTCGTCAGCTGTTGTAGGTGTTACTTCAACTATTATCTCTTCACTTACACATGGCGTAGTACTGATCGTTTCTTTCTCCATATGTGCTTCATCATTCTCTCGATGGTGCTCACTTTTCTGCAAAATGTTAGCTAAAAAAGAAGGTGCAACAATGGGCGCCTCAATTGAAGCTAATGATTCTTTCAAGGATTCAACAAGCATTTTCTCAACTCTACAAGGACATTTAACCAATTCTGAAAGAGAATTATACGTTTCATCAACAACAGCATCCTCAATTTCTTGATTAAGTCCACTCAAAAATCTATTTTCGGTTGCCTCTTCTCCTTCAACAAAACCACAACGCAACAAATGATTTTGCAATTGTTCATAGTATTCCTTAACGCACTTATTTCCTTGTTTAAAGCATTGGAGTCTAGTATACAAAAATTCAGTATGATATTCAGGAACATAATCAATTCTCATAAGTCTTTTCATGGCCTTCCAATTTTCAGGTTTTCTCTCTTTTCTACAAATATGCTTCCACCATGTTAATGCATATCCATTTAGCACGCTAGTAGCAATCCTAATCTTTTCATTTTCAGACAAATCATACTTGCCAATTTCTTTGTCTACTGTTATCTCCCAATTAATGTAGGCATCAGGATCATATTGACCATTAAAAGGTGGAATGGTGAATTTAACCTTATCTAGGGAATCATCATCAACATGTACCTGAGCATGTAGTATGCCATTTTTGTTGCTTAGAAGATGAGGTGGAGGATTGGAAGTGTGGGCCCCCGGATCGGCTATCCGGAGTCCTCGGTGTATTTCTGTACTAGTCCCAGATCAGTAGCTAGTACACACAGTCAAAAGTGATGAATCAACAACCATATCACGAATACAAATAACTAAATAAGAATAATACCAAATGAAAGCAAAGACCTTATGGTCAAGGTTTACCATTACGGCCTGAACAGGTTGAACAACTTGAACAACCGCAGCGGAAGACGAAAACACCAAAGCGACCTATCCAAATGCCCACAGGCAATCGAGTGGAGAACGCACCCTAGTCGTTGGAAATCTTGAACAGCTTCCTTGTCTTCTGAGAGAGTATTAGAATGTAGCACGTGAGTACATAAAGTACTCAGCAAGTCTGGGAGATTATGCACAATGTAGGCTATCCAAAAATGGCTTAAAATGGTTCTTTTGCATAAAGCCAAGTTTCATCAAATCATACTTGTTAATAATTTTCACAAAGCATTTTTGAGCAATTCTTTTTAATAATTGAATTATGTAATATTGTAGTGAAGGTTCTAACCACCACTCACTAATATACAGGCTCTATCCGCCACAGCTCAACAAAATCAGGGTTCAATCCAATCACATGGCTCTGTCCGCCATGGTTCACAAAATCAGGTTCTTTCCACCTACCTGGCTTTAACCGCCAGAAGCACACCCGAGAATTCTAACCGCTCCCGGATCCCAAAACAAAACATTGTTTAGTTTGAAATCAAAACCCAGAGTCTACCAGTATGAAAGCATTCAGCAAGCTTTGCCTTTGACCGTAGGCACGGCTATTCGAATAGTTTTAACTCTGCAGAGGTGTACAACTTTACCCACAAGACATGATATTCCCTTGATGCCATGCAATTAGCACACTTCCTTGGGTGTGCCGGCAGGGATATCATGACAAGGCCTTTACAATGTATACGCCTAACCCGACCCACCCGCTGAGGTTTCACCGCTGTTAGGGTTCTTTCCACCCAGTACAGAAGCCCCCTCTTGCGCCGTGTGAGGAAAACAACAACAACAACAACAACAACAATGCCTCTTTCCGGCTCTCACACAACCACCGAGTGGTGAGTCTAAGTTAGGTTTCTACAAATTATTCAGCCAGGTCGTGCCCACTTTGACATGTGGTTGTACGGTTATGCTTAGAATGGAGACAGTCATAAGCGTCGGTCCTTAATTGACTTGGGGCGGTACTTGCACAAAAGAACCAAGGCTTGGTCCGCTTCCACCCGACATTCCATGCCGCCCAAGTCGAAATCATTTTTCATTTTATTTTTATTTTGTAAACCATTGGCAATACTCCTTGCCTATAACTTCCAATACAAGTTTTCAAGAGATAATTGAAAGTCCCACCCATAGGTGAATATTGACCGATAGCGAGGCTAAGCATTTCTACCGTACTATTCTATTCCACCAATTGTTTATTTTATAAAATACAAAACTCGGTGTTTGATAAAAATTATGATAATCAGTTCTATCATCTCCAAAATTCATGAGACCACCAAGATTCCCCCATTATTATCATGGCACTATATAATCCAATCCAATTTAGTACTCCAACAAGTAAAATCTATACCATGTGCCATCATAACTCCAAAATCATGCTAAGCTACTGACATCATTGTATATGAAACAATCTCCTCAAAATATAAGTCTTCTTAGGGGTTACCCATCATCTATACATCGCTAAATCTTGTAATCTACTTGATCCACCGAGAATAATTCATAATCTCATCCCCGAGCATATTTCATGAAAGATTCTACAAATCCAAGATTTCATTGATTCATTGCCTATAGCTGTTTCCCTAAACAATGACACCAAGTTGGCTAAACAAATCACATACAATCCTCATTATTCATAATCCCACCTAGATGGTTATCGCAACACCATACTTCACAAAATCATCTACTAAACCACCGAGTACGATTCTCAATATTATTCACTGAATCCATCGAGTACATTTGATCATATCATTGACTGAATCATCGAGAATACTTCACGATATCGACTCTAATCATTTAGGCTACAATCCACCGACAGCACTTCATAATGTCATGTATTTAATCCTTCACATTATCACCTCTAAATCATTTACTTTAATCCACCAAGAATACGTAATATTATCATTCAATAAACCACTGAGAATACTTCACAACATCATCTTTAATCAGCTAGAATATAATCCACCGATAATACTTCATAATAGCATATATTTAACCATTCACATCATCACCTCTAAATCATCTACTTTAATCCACCAAGAATACAGCGATCAATCTGATCATCCACTAAGAATATTTCACAAGGTCATCTACTTCTTAATCAATCAGTTAGTAATAATTCCCCAACAAGCACTAATAATCCAACTAACTCAGATTCTCATTTGATACTATTTTATCAACCCAAGAAATCCAATTCAACATAGTATTTACTGACCTATTTAATCCAACAAGAATACTTCACAATACCATACCTCTTCCAAAATTTCCCCCAATCCATTATAATGTGAACTACTATAACAATCCAACTTCACAATATTTCGATCATCAAAGTTCATAAATCAATTTCATAATTAACAATCCCCATCAACACTAATATTCATGTAATCTCCAATCAAATTGGGTTCTAGCTTCAATCTACATTCTATACTACTACACCCACATCATCACTAATATTCATCTAACTCCAATTTGCATTCCATACTGTTTGATCCATCTAAAATGTCTGCCAAATAGTCTTTTCCCCTAATTAAAGAATATTTTATCAAAAATATTTAATATGGTGGATCACTGTCCTAAGGCGACAAAGGATTACGGACAACAACATCAAGGAGGTATACGCAACAGGTATAACTAACAGCCTAACGTTTGACATCATCATTTTAGGTAAATAGCAATGCAATTTATAAAACAGTGTAAAACAGTTATAAATGGTAGGATCAAAATGCGTCAAGGAGACTTGCCTCAGTCACAGCGAGAAGGTCGAACTCTATGAAGTCCGGCGGCGGGGTCGGCGGTCGCGTCGGGGTCCCCGGCTACGCGCAAATCGAGGCAATAAATAAATAAAAGAAAATAAATAAAATCTAAAAATTACAAAAGTAGTACTGGCAGGTAGATCTTGATTTTAGATGAATTTAGAAACTTGAACGGAGTCAATCGGGGTTCGGACACAAAAGTTATAAGCGTTCGAAGTTGGAAAATGATGGAAAATCAAGGAAAAGAGAAAAATTATTATTTGCTACAGTAACTTGCGAGAAATTGGTTCCAGAACAGACCCAAAACCACATAGCCCCTTTTGCTTCCAAAAAAATGGATTTTTGTCCCATTTTTGCATGGATTTGGACCAAATAAAATCATGGATTCTCTAGATAACATCCTTAGGAACTCATAGGAGGAAGGAATTGAGTTGGTTCTCACCGGAGATGATGAATTTCGCGATGAACGGAGCTCCGGCCGGAATGACAAAAACCCGAAATTCATCTCCAAAACTTGAGGGATCCTAAAATTGATTGTTGGGTTAGACTCTAGACTCAATCACGGTCACAAAGAACCAAGTGGCATGAAGAATGACCCACCGTGGAAGGAGCTACAAGCATGAACACGAAGAACACCGAAAAAGTTCAACCCAACGTCGGTTTTCTTGATCTCACAGGTGCAAGGGTGGAGTAGAGGGAAAGGGGAGCACACTCCCGGAACGGGGATACTTATACGAAGAGAATGGAGGTGGTGGTGCGCCGTTTGGACGAGAAACGGATGAGTTAATGGCATTTGAACGGTTTTTGGTTTTTTCTTGAATGGTGCCGTTTCCGGTGAGATTGGCGGCGAGTGAAGGTGGGGAATGGTAAGAGATCGTCGCCGCGGATCCAACGCAACCGACCGTTCGCATTTTGGAGTTGAGATGAAGAAGTTATGAGCAATCCAAGCAAGCCCTAGCCATGAGAGGCTTGATGAAGCTTCTCTGTAACTTTAGTTGGCTGGAGGTTGAAGACGAACACTGTTCATGGGACACGTGGCGCTCTCCCATTGGTCCTCCTTTACGCGAATAAACCACCCTAGAGAAAAATAAGGAAAAATGGCCTAAAAATTCCGGAAAAATTCCTAGAGCCATTTTAAAATATTTGGCACCCAATGGAACTGGTTTGGTTGAATTTGGATGATTTTTGTGGAATTAAATATTCAGGTGCGGATCGCAGGTATTAAACAAAAGCCGCGCGAGCTAAAATAGGAATGGAGGTCCAAAAATCTGGGGAATGATTCCTAAAATCATTTCGGAATATTTGGAACATTTTAGAAGTGGTTTGGAGATTTTTGGAGCATTTTTGGACTCGGGTGAAATTTCGGGTACCGGCGGGAATTTGGAAATTCGATTTTTCGAATGGAAGGGATTTAAATCCCGAGTTTGGATGGGAAAGGATGCCAGGTTAATAAAAACACCAATGAAACTCCAAATTTTGAATTTAAATTATTTAAATTAGGTTTTTCTCCAGAACGCGAAAACTAGGGTGTTACAGGAAGTTCCGGGAGCAGTACCTGCAAGCGTATCTAGTCTAGACAAAATAGTAGCAAGATTAGTGTTAGCAACTCCCTGAGCGGTCTCGATAGACCGGAGGCGGTCTTCTTGCAGCAACATTCTAGCAACAATTCCCTTTGCGAGTGGAGAGTGATGCATCGAATCCTCATCACCTAACATGGTAGAAGACAAGAAAACAATATAACAAGTATAATGTTCCTATCAACTACAAGGAGGTGGTGGCAATTCTCTCAACATTCAAGCCTATAACCAAAGCTCTTACAAGTTCTTACATGCAGCAGGTGTTGACGGCCGTTGGCGTGGTCAAAAGTTCTCCGAAGCTTGGATAAAGCGATTGCCAAGGGACCGAACAAAAGTACGAGGTTGGATGTGGAGCTTGGATAGGCAATATTTATTTCCTATGCAATCTGATAATTCTATTTATTGTAATGATAAGTAATGATCCAAACTAGAATTCACAAGCCCTAGTTGCCGATCTCAAAGATACAAGTGAATTTGAAGGCAACAGACACGCAAAGATAATGGCACTTATGCAATCAACGAATGAGCTATTAAATATAAGTGATGCACCCAAAGCTCTATTGCACAAGTCGTAGAGAGACGCTAACTTATTGCTTTGAGAATGTAAAAAGGGCACAAGATTGCTCACTAATTAATAAATTGCAAAATATAAAAAGTAACAAACACAAATTAGGGTTTTGCTCAATGTAGTGCGACCGGCCATAATTTTCTTTTTCTTTTCCTTTTTTTTTGGCCTTTTGGCTCTCTCTTTTCTTTCTTTTGGTGACTTTCAGCCAACACTAGTATGAACAAAGTTTTGGAATCCCTAACTCGGTGTCACATAATATGATATGATAACTGAAGATTATGCAATGCATCAAGTAGAGCAGCCCTAAGCAATATCAACAAGCTAGTCTCAAATAGGATCAAAGTGTTCACAAAGGATGAATTGGTTCCCAAAGGTAGGTGTATGATGTTTTTCTAGGGCAGCAGACTTGTTGCCAAGATTAATGTTTGAAGATCACCGAATTTGAGTGGTTGACTATGGAAGGAATTGAATCTTATATCCTCAGCTTTCAATAGAGTGCAAGAACTCAAAAATCCGAGTTTGTATGTGAAAGTTATGCTCGAAATTCCAAACTGAGCAGAATTGAAGTATTGAAGGTATGCGAAGGAAAAGAAAGATCAGCAACTAAAACATGGACTCTAATGGATCAAAACCTAACAAAACTCACTAAAATAACAGATTGAAACTAAAGGTTGGATTTTTGTGGAGTAGTTTTCAATTTAGGATAGAAATCAAAAACTAACCTAAGGCACTGATATTCTCACCGATCAACTGAAGCTCTGATACCACTTGATGTAACACTGGGGGTCCCGATCTTTCGATGAGAATGATAACCTTCGATTTGGGTGGAGACGACTTTGACGATCCGACTACAACGTACAACGACGATGCACCTTAGCAATCGCTAAACCAACTCCAGAGGGTTATTGACCTTGCCGTGGGCACGATCAACCTGATCACGAAGATCACTTCCTGCAAGCAATCGAAGAACAAGCAAGAACAAGGCAAAAGCAATCTAAAATTGCAAATAAAGATGAAGTATATAAAAAGTTGGGGTTCCGATACAAGGAGCTTGTTAGGCGGCGGTTGAGCACGTCTAAAAGACTCAAAATAGTAGCAAAAGGCTAAACTATCAAATAACTAAAACCCAAGTTATTTTGGTGGACTCCCTAGCTATATATAGGAGAAATAGGAGGCCAAAACCATGCTTGGGGTGTCCAAAACACATCCATGGCCGAGTAGGACTCCTATTCCTAGTTTGACTCGGATTTGGAAAGATGACCGAACTTGTTTTACAAATTCCCGTTGACTCGTAAGGAATTTTTATGTGGGGCCGGATCCGTTGGAAAGAGGATGACGAAACCTTTCAAACCAGTACTCATAGACCCTAACACCCTTATGGATCAAAAGTTATGGTCATTTTAACTTGGTGCTATCTCGGAGGCCGAATCCAAGTTGAACTTGTGCACCAGAAGAATTGGCTTCATGCTTGACGTTTGGGAGTCCTTCTCCTTGGTTCCTAAGGACAATAAAATCATCACAAGGATTAAATAGCATTCCATTCATTAAATTATTTGTATGCAACCCGAGGAACGCATTCACCTAGTAATTGAATTGACGTGCGCGAGCTCGAGTAATTGGCCCTTGTATTACATTATTGGTTTTAATTGGGTTTGTAAGCATGGCCGTATCCATGGTAGTGATGTCCTCATCATCCTCCCCTTCTTACATTTGAGTCGTCCTCGACTCAAGATCATCATCTTCTCCCAAGTATGGCATTAGATCTGATAATTGAGTTGACGGGCTCGAGCTCGAGTAAATGGTCCTTGAACCGACAAAGATGTAGAAGGATGGCCAAGGTGGGGGTCGATAAATCCATGCAGATGGAGCCATCATAGTAGATATATATGAAGTAGAGGATGTCGTGAAGTGTCGCCAACTTAATGGTCCTGGCCAAGGCAGGGGTTGATGAAACCATGCAGTTAATATAATTGCAGCAACACTTGGTGATGACCATATGTATGCAGTGTTAGTTCTGTCCATGATGAGCATGGTCTCATCATCCTCCCTTTCTTGAAGTGGAGTCATTCTCGACTCCATCATATTGTCCTGCAAAATGTTAGTAATGACAGGAAACAACGCAATATGCACATTTGCAATCAAATCGAAGGATCGAGAATTTCTATCAACCATATCCTCCCTTTCTTGAAAACTATCATGTGACTTGTGAATGGAACCAAATGTACTTGGTATGACATGATTAGTGATATGGCAATTATTAAATTGATGACATTGTTGCATTGCAAATGGAGGTTAAAAATCTAAACAAATGTAAACTCGATTTGCTTTATACTCTCCTTTCTCACTATTTTTGCCAATAACATAAAAAATATTTCGCGATAACCATGATAAATCAAAATGTACAAAAAGTCTCTCCTCTAAATAATTCAGATCACACAGAACATCAAATTCAATGTAGCCTAATGTATATAAAGAAGACATCAATTTCAACTCATCATTTTCGCTTGTAATGTGAATGACATGTTTATTTTCAACATAAGTGTTTAGTTTGTTAACGAAAGTAACATGTCGATTCGCTAGTTGTGTCATGGATATAAGTGATGTATTATCACACAACTCTTCTTTATCACAAGAAATAGCAAGCAAATCATCTTCTAACAACGCAAAATCAGCAATTGGTTCCGCTAATAGTTGCTCTACGATAGCATGATTTGTGGACAGTTTTAGCTCATCAAAATTATTTTCTCCATGTGTAAAGTCCATACCTGTTACATTACCTTGTAACTTCTCATGAGCTGTTGTAGGCGTTTCTTCAACTATTATCTCTTCACTTACACATGGGGTAGTACTGATCGTTTCTTTCTCCATATGCTCTTCTACATCATTCTCTCGATGGTGCTCACTTTTCTGCAAAATGTTAGCTACAAAAGAAGGTGCAACAATGGGCACCTCAAATGAAGCTAATGATTTTTTCACGGATTCAGCAAGCATATTTTTAACTCTACAAGCACATACAACCAATTCTGAAAGAGATCTATATGTTTCATCAATAAGAGCATCCTGAATTTCTTGATTAAGTCCACGTATGAACCTAAGCTCTGTTGCTTCTTCACCTTCAACTAAACCACAACGCAACAAATGATTTTGAAATCGTTCATAGTATTCCTTAATGCACTTATGTCCTTGTTTCAAGCATTGGAGTCTAGTATACAAAAATTCAGTATGATATTCAGGAACATAATCAATTCTCATAAGTCTTTTCATGGCCTTCCAATTTTCAGGTTTTCTCTCTTTTCTACAAATATGTTTCCACCATGTTAATGCATATTCATTTAGCACACTAGCAGCAATCCTAATCTTTTCATTTTCAGACAAATCATACTTGCGAAATTCTTTGTCGACTGCTATCTCCCAATTAATATAGGCATCAGGATCATATTGACCATCAAAAGGTGGAATGGCGAATTTAACCTTACCTACGGGATCATCATCAACATGTACCTGAGCATGTAGTACGCCATTTTTGTTGCTTGGAAGACGAGGCGGAGGACTGGAAGTTCCTGGGGAAGTTCCTGCAAGCGTATCAAGTCTAGACAAAATAGTAGCAAGAGTAGTTTTAGCAATCCCCTGTGCGACCTCAATGGATCTGAGCAGGTTCTCTTGTGATGACATACGCACAGAGTGAGCAACAATTCCCTTGGTGCGAGGAGAGTGATGCAGGGAGCCCTCGTCACCTGACATGGTTAGTAGAAGACAAGAAAACAAAATCACAAGTATAATGTTTCTATCATCTACTAGGAGGAGGTGGCAAGTCTCTCAACACTCAAGCCTATCACCAAAGCTCTTACAAGTTCTTACGTTGCAGCAGGTGTTGTCGGCCGTTGGCGTTGTCTAAGGTTCTCTGAAGTTTGTGTAGAGCGATTGCCAATTGATCGAACGCTTGTACGGGTAGAGAGTGGAGTTTGGACAGGTTAATTTAGTAGCAAGGAGAATCAATCAATTAATCTCAGAAATTGCATAGAATTGAATTATAGTTCATAATTAGCACTTAGCCTAAGATGCTGATCAACAAAGGATGGATAAAAGGCTTAGGCTGATACACGGGAAACACACGCGCAAAGATGTTGGAACTTGATGCAATCAAAGGAACGAGCTAAGAAAAAATATAAGTGAGACATCAAAAAGCTCGTATTGCATAAGTTATGGAGAGACGCTAGCTAATTGCTCAAACAAAGAACACAGGCAATAGATTGCTCAAAATCACAAACTAGCACAATATGGAAAATGCACAAATGCTAGGATGTACTCTCAGTCAAATTCAACTTTTTTTTGGCGCTCTTTGCCTTTGCCCGCATTTTTCTTTTCTTTTTCTTTTTTTTTTTGGTGTGGCGGTTTTCTTTCTTTTTTTGTGTGGCCCAAACAAATATGAGAGTAGCAAAATATATATGACCAGGTGCAATACAAGTGCAATCAAAATTATGCAATAGAATGTAACTTGAGCAGACCTAGAGCAATATCAAATAGCTAGTCTCGATTAGGTTCAAAGTGTTCACAAAGGATGAATTGGTTCCCAAAGGTAGGTGTACTGATCGGTAATGGATGTTTTTTTTATGTGGGGACTATGATCAGCAACTAGACAATGCTAAAATGAACACAAATTCAATTTAGCAAACCGAAATTAATAGATCGAAAAGGCGCAAACTTGGTTTGGATAGGAGGAACAAATCTTTTTGTGGCCAATTTTCTGGACTATAGGTATTAAATCAATCTACTAAACTAGGGTAAAGAAATTTCTCACCGAGCAACCTGGTTTGCTCTGATACCACTTGATGTAACACTGGGTGTCCCGATCTTTCGATGAGAATGATAACCTTCGATTTGGGTGGAGACGACTTTGACGATCCGACTACAACGTACAACGACGATGCGCCTTAGCAATCGCTAAACCAACTCCAGAGGGTTATTGACCTTGCCGTGGGCATGATCAACCTGATCACGAAGATCACTTCCTGCAAGCAATCGAAGAACAAGCAAGAACAAGGCAAAAGCAATCTAAAATTGCAAATATAGATGAAGTATATAAAAAGTTGGGGTTCCGATACAAGGGGCTTGTTAGGCGGCCATTGAGCACGTCTAAAAGACTCAAAATAGTAGCAAAAGGCTAAACTATCAAATAACTAAAACCCAAGTTATTTTGGTGGACTCCCTAGCTATATATAGGAGAAATAGGAGGCCAAAACCATGCTTGGGGTGTCCAAAACACATCCATGGCCGAGTAGGACTCCTATTCCTAGTTGAACCCGTGATACGTGCTGATTCTACGGCAGGCAAGTATGATGTCATTGGCCTGGATGACGGACCCTAGGCATTGTTTTTCTTTGGATGGGTGTCTTCTATCCGCGCTCATCGACCGTTGGAGGCTAGAGACCCACACATTCCACTTCCGATTGCGGGAGATGACTGTCACCTTCCAGGGTGTTTCCTATATCACTGGTTTGCCTATCAGGGGCATGCCGATTGTTTCGCCACCGCGGTGGCCTGATTGGCGGGTGAGGTTGGAGCACAGGTTTGGTCACCCCATCCCGCAGAACTCTCGGGGTGTTCCACATTCATGGCTTCGGCGCTATATGCATTGCCCAACAGATACAGTAGAGTATGTTGTCAGGAGTCACCTTATGGCCTACCTACTCTACTTGTTCGGATGGGTGTTGTTCCCTAGTACGCAGGGAGATTGCGTATACCTGATCTACATCCACATCGCGCAGGATTTAGCTAACGCCGACCTGAATGATGTGCCACAATATAGTTTTGGATCAGCTGTGCCCTGCGGTATATATCGGAGATTGTGCGTAGCTAGCTTGAAGACAACAGGAGATGAGACTGTGCTCGCATTGTGCTACTCGATGCTTCAGATTTGGTCCTGGGAGCACTTTCCCATCCACCGGCCGTACTTTAGGCAAGCCGTTCACCCCTATCCATTACATGAGCCATTTTATGGTGATGGTGGGTACCCGATCGATGGGCCCACCATGGGTACGCGGTGGACTCACAGCCAACTGGGATGGGTAAGGGAGAGGCCTTGTAGAGTGTATACTGAATTTCATGACTACTTCGAGACCCTGCACGAGGATGAGATCATATGGCAGTCATGGTTTCGCAGTTCATCGCCAGTACGACGCCGTATTGATTGTCAATTCAGTGCGGCCAAGATCATCAGTACTGGTTGACCATGTGCCACCTAGTGTTCTACTACATGGTGGAGCCTTATTATCCAGCACGGGTGATGCGCTAGTTCGGACTTCATCAACAAATCCCCCCTCCTGTTGGCCCACCTTTACCACGAAAAGCGCATATGTAAGTGTAATTCGTATATTTGAATTATCTTTCTCCCTACCAGCCTACATGATGTAATTATAATTTGAAACTTGTAACTTTTTTTTTCAGGCAATCTCGGAAGGGACAACAGACGGATGAGTGGTTGCAAAAACAATTGCCATGGACCATTGCGTGGGAGTAGTCTGCCACGGAGCAGGTAGTGCACGAGGATCGGCTACACGATCTGGACTCGTACATCACATACTTGGAGTGGTACCTTCCACATACACGTGCTCATCCTACTGGTGTTGCTCCTACGAGGCCCAAGTAGATCACGCATGCCGAACAGTTGGGCGTCGGCCATCGTACACACCGCGCAGCACAACAGAACGATATGGTATGAGCATACACTACGATTCATTTATTTTGCCATGAGTAACTAACGTCTCATGTTGTGTACGCAATACGATCATGCCAGCTGTATATACGAGGAGGTTACTACTGCAATACAACAAGGGAGCCGCAACACTGTGCCCGGCGTGATTCGGGTTCTCCATAACGTAGTAGATGATGTCAAGGACATAATGCAAACGTATACCTGCGGTCGTCATAGCGATGTCGTGATACGACGTGCTGAGGGAGGCGCCCGTCCTCCATCTCCTAGGTCATTGCGCTCGATCATGGCCGGTAGACGATCGAGTTTTTCTCGCTCATCATCAACTCAGCCTGGTCTTCAGGATACATCGGTATGCAATGTACTTTTAATTCTCAAACTTTGTATTAGTTGCACAATCTAACCTTCTTTATCATGCCATGTCCTATTACAGCACACGCGTAGGGATATCTCTCTCCTTCCATCCTCATCTACACGACATGCAACCCCACTAGCACGTCCCAAGACTCGGAGCCGGAGTCGCCCGTTCGGATGACGTTCGTGTCTACACGTTTCCCGCAGGATGTCGGGTTCGGACAGTCCTACACCCCTCTTCTGCGGTCATTATCCATACGCGAACATGAAGCACATGCTCTGGGGGTTCGCCACGACGAGCGTTTGGACACCCCCCATGACTTGCGAGCACAAAGTCCGGGATGGGGTACGTTCGCGTCAGGAGGCGTACCGCAGCTCCAGCCGCAGGCGCCATGGGAAGTATGTTATGTGCAGTTGAACTGATTCGCAAGGCGAAAATGAGCTAACACTATGTGCGTGCAGGTTTCTAGGGACAAATTAAGCTAGTGGGGACAAGACTCCACAACCCCACAATCGGAATCGGTAATTAGTTCAAATTTTAATTACCTGTTGCAACATCTTTTATCCAATACACTAATGGTGCATTGCAATGCAGCCTCATGGGTGGGTGGATGATATGTTCCGCGACACGTAGGAGACCCACTACGGCTTGCGCAGCGACACGCACACACCTGACCGGCTCACGTTCCCAGAAGAACAAATCCACCATCAACGGAGGCGGCGACCGGGTTAGAGTCGAGGATGCGAGCGGTTGTATACTATAATGAAGTTTGTATGTGTTATTATTGTAAGCCTTAAGGCATAATGCCTCATGTAATGTGGTACATAAATTATGTAATGAAATTCTATTTCTTTTGTTTCGATCTTTCACTTTCGAGCTTTATCAGTCAGATTTGACAACACTAGTCAGAATGGTCGACTATAATACTTAGGGTTGTTGCACTAGTAAAATTTATATGCAAAGCAAGGTGTAAATACAATATTTTTCCAGAATATTGTAGTCTATATACAAAAGAGCAAATCTGGTCCATTCTCCCTAAAAATTACATTTAAACATGATATTTTACGGGCTGCCAAAAAGGCTTAAGCGTTTCTCAAATTTACACGATAACGGCTCGGCTTTCTTTCAAAGCTTGCAGCTGCACCTTCAAGGATTACTGAATCATTCTTTAGGCACTGGTAGGAGGTACCTCTAAGAGTATTGAATTTTTTGCACACCAAAAGAGAACGAAGAACAACAAAATTTTCATCAGGAGCACCTATACAACAGACTGATCTGGGAGCGCGATGAGCTCCACCAGCAGCTACACAACCACTCACACTTCACCATGGCTGGATCATCTAGCGGAGCATTCTCATGGACACCTGATATGAGTACCGTAGCCCTTCATTACATGTTAAAGGTTACGCGTGATGGAAAGGATGTTCCGTTCAAGGACGAGAACTAACATCAAGTGGTGTTCAAATTGCAAGAGTGGTGTTCAACATCATCGATACATAATGTAACAACCTTTGGCCTAAGAGCATCTCCAACAGCACTCTCCAAATCTCACTCTCCAAAAGCCATATTTGGAGAGTTCTCCAAAAATTTGACTCTCTATATCTCCTTCCTCTCCAACAGCACTCTCTATATCACACTCTCTATTTTCTCTCCCCTATATTTTAATCATATTCCATAACCGCCATAACAGCTATTGTAACCACCACGCTGCAACGGTTTTTTTTCAACGGGTAAATTCGAACGGCTATATTTCAATGCGGGGATTTAAAATTCAGAATTTATTGTAACGACAACGCTGCAACGGCTATTTTTTAACGGGTAAATTCGAACGGCAATATTTCAATGCGGGGATTTAAAATTCAGAATTTATTGTAACGACAACGCTGCAACGGCTATTTTTTAAGGGTAAATTCGAACGGCTATCTTTCAATGCGGGAATTTAAAATTCGGAATTTATTGTAACCACCACGCTGCAACGGCTATTTTTCAACGGGTAAATTCGAACGGCTATATTTCAATGCGGGAATTTAAATTCGGAATATATTGTAACGACAACGCTGCAACGGCTATTTTTTAATGGTTAAATTCGAACGGCTATCTTTCGATGCGGGAATTTAAAATTCGAAATTCCAACGGCTATATTTCAACGGCTATATTTTTCAACGGGTAAATTCCACCGGCTATATTATTCTTGTCTATATATACATACCCATTTGGTCTTCGAAGTATTGCACGTTTCTTGTTGTTCACTACTAACAATACCGAGATGAGTCGTCGAAATTTAGTATCGGAATGTCTCTCGGAAGATGAGGAGTCTGAGAGAAGTGATGAGTACGTATTTCTTTTGACAACAAGATACCTAGCACACATGGAAGATCGGGATGTTAATGTTCGACGCCATGGCGATTCTACTCCTGGCCATCAAGTCGTTCATCGCAATAGACAAGAAGGACATGCTAGACTGTTCGAAGACTATTTTGCTGATCCTCCTATCTATGGCCCAACCTTCTTTCGGCGCAGGTATGGAAGTATTCTTTGTTTATGTGTTCGCATTTTATGCTGATCGTCCTGTCCGCGGCTGAACCTTCTTTTTGGCGTAGGTTTCGAATGAATCGTTCTTTATTTCTTCGCATATTGCATGCTGTACAAGGGCATGATAACTATTTCATTCAGAAGAGGAATTGTGCTGGAATTCTTGGGTTATCTTCTTTGCAAAAGGTTACCGCTGCCTTTCGGATGCTAGCGTACGGAGTAGCGGCAGATGCTATTGATGATTATGTGAGGATTGGAGAAAGTACTGCTATAGAGAGCCTGAGAAGGTTTGTGAAAGCTATTATTGAACTCTTCGGAGATGAGTACTTGAGATCTCCAAATGATAATGACACTGCTAGATTACTTGCAATTGGCGAGGAAAGAGGTTTTCCGGGAATGCTAGGGAGCATAGATTGCATGCACTGGAAGTGGAAAAATTGCCCTGCAGCATGGCAAGGCATGTATATTGGTCATGTGCATGAGCCAACAATCATTCTAGAAGCCGTTGCTTCGCAAGATCTTTGGATATGGCATGCTTTTTTTGGTTTACCAGGGTCTCACAATGATATTAATGTTCTTCACCGATCCCCTCTCTTCGCAAAGCTAGCCGAAGGGCAAGCACCAGAAGTGAATTATACTGTGAACGGTCACAATTATACAATGGGATACTATCTTGCATTTTAATATATCCTTCATGGGAAACATTTGTGAAGACAATACCAGCTCCCCAAGGGAATAAAAAAAAACATTTCGCCGAAGCTCAAGAAGCGGCTAGGAAGGATGTGGAACGAGCATTTGGAGTTTTACAAGCTCGGTTTGCAATTGTTCGTGGACCAGCTCGTTTTTGGTATCAGGAAGCACTAAGAGATATCATGACAGCTTGTATCATCATGCATAACATGATAATTGAAGATGAGTGGGATGAAGGTGCAGTGGACTACAATTACGAAGCAATGGGAGAGAATGTTGCAGTCTCCCATGAAAGAACACCTGAGCTTTCTGAGTTTATTCAAACTCATCAATCCATCAGAAATAGATTACAACACTCTCAACTCCAAGAAGATCTAGTTGAGCACTTATGGCGCCGTTATGGAGGGATGTAAGCAAACACATCATGTACTAGTTTTTTTCGCTTTATCTATGACGTACCAGTTTATGCATTTCAACTATGATGTACCAGTTTATGCATTTCAACTATGATGTACTCAACTCAACTTCAAAAATTCTAGAGGATAATTCTCAAGCATTGAAAAACAAAGGGAGAATGACGTACCAGTTTATGCATTTCAACTATGATGTACTAGCTTATGCACAAAAGGACAATGAACTTATTAACATGGCCAAAATATAGAAAGCTATAATGAAAAAGGGATATGGACCAACCTTATCCTGCTCCGTAATCCCTCTTTGCCGTCTACGCTCAATGCGATCATAACACCCGCAAAACTTGTTAACGTGCTCTTGAATAGATGACCATCGGTGCATAAGCGAGTTCTGACTACGCTCTGAATCGAAAGTTTTGTTCTCATGGAAGTAATCATGTATTCTACTCCAATATGTGCTACGAGTTTGTTGGGTCCCTTGCACTGTATCCAAACTAACATTAAGCCATGCCGACACCAACATATTATCTTCATTCTCCGAAAAATTCTTGGATCTTTTATTTTGAGCTCTTGACTGGGGACTGCAATGGTCAACTGCAGAAGGTTGCTCCCCAATTGGACTTTCGGACCAACGAATTTCACTTTCCCCCTCACTCAACAGACGAGTATAGAAGTCATCCATTTTCAACAAACTGTAGGCATCAATACTTCATTAAAAAAGGATGAATAACAACACGTGAAAAAGTACGACACGTCTTAATACGCTAAACATAAATAATACTACAGCATGGTCTCAAAAGTAGGTATCAAAAGTACAACACGAATAACACTAGCCACTGGACTCAATACTTTCATCCTCTCTAAATTGATGATCCGGAATTTTATCGGAATCATCAGTCTCATAGTCGTATGGGCGCAACTCCTCGTCTACTTCTTCTTCTCCCAGTGGATCAACACCGGTTGTTCCCATGTGTAGGATCGAAGTATACGAATATAGCAATCAGAGGGGGGTGAATGATTGTGCGGAAGCTAAAACCAAATTCTTGACCTATTAAAAGTTCACCCCTAAAACAGAACCAAATAATTGCCTCGTTTTCGACAAAAACAGAATGACAGAGGTTCGGTAAAACGCGAATTCTCAGAGATCCAACCGTTAGATTGATCTGAAATTTGGACACAAGAAACTAGATTCCAGTACGAATCCAACCCAAAAAGAATCAGCTCGATCGAACTTACGGATCAAAAGTTATAAGCTTCGCAAGCTTGCTGTTTCAGAACTTGACGAGAATCAATCTAATCAAAACTTCAAGATTAAACAAGATCTTCAAAAGATTAATCAACTAGACTTTGAGAAACTCTAAATCAATACCCTAGAACGGTTTTTGATGGATCAAATCAAGATGAAACTCAACGATCAAAAACCAAACTAGAATTAGAACAAGCATGCAAACAAGAACCAAAACAGAAAACACTGTAGCGACGTGGTTCTCAGAGCACGCAAAAATCTTGGAAGAATTGATCTTTATTTCTTGTCTAAAATACTCTCATCAAAAGAGTACAAACCCTAAAACCAAGCTCAAGGCTTGATGCGCTCACCGCTTGGTGCCTTTCAACAGAGACCCCACCTATTTAAAGCACCAACCCACAAAGAGTTCTCAATACGATTCCTATTCCCTAGAAGGAATTCGTGATTCAACACAACTCTACTTGGCCCAACCTGGCCGAGTACAACTCTTGCACGCCGTATGGCAACCCTACCATACTCACGTGACTAACACTTTGCACGCATATGGCCACCGCCATACTCACGTGACTAACACTTTGCACGCCGAATGACCTCCGCCATTCTCACGTGACTAACCATTCTTCATGTGCACCATTCCCTTAGCCCGAACGTCCCGCATGACATCCTTGACCACCAAGACCTCAGTTCCTCCTGAACCTAGTCCCGAACCTCAGTTCCTCCATGAACCTAGTTCCGGTCCCGTCATCGACCACATTCGTCTTCGAGCGATACCTGCACATGAACAAACCACAAAACAAATCCGAGCACAAGTCCACGACTTGACTCAAGGTCAATCCATGCAACTACTCACATGAGCATTGCATAAAGTCCACTTCAAAACACGCATCATGAAATCATCACAAATTTCATAATTTCAAATTCAAACCATTTCAATTTTGCTCAAAACCGCCAAAAGCATGTGTATGACAGACCAAAACATTTGGTCTGTTATACATGGGAAGTATGAGTTTGCTATCAACATGTGTATGATGAGACCAAATAGTTTGGTCTGTCATACATGGGAAAAATGAGATCGCCAAAAGCATGTGTATGGCGGACCAAAAATTTGGTCCGTCATGCATGGGAAAACGAGATCGCCAAAAGCATGTGTATGGCGGACCAAAAAATTTGGTCCGTCATGCATGGGAAAAGCGAGATCGCCAAAAAGCATGTGTATGGCGGACCAAAAAATTTGGTCCGTCATGCATGGGAAAAGCGCGATGTACTTGAACAAGCGTAAATGCATCAAAATCACGTTTATGATGCACCAAAGACTTTGGTCCGTCATACATGCGAAACTCACTGTTTTTTGGATGTTTGGTCTGGCGCAAATGCAAAGTCTCTGTTTTTGGATGTTTGAATGTTTGGCCCTATATGCAAGCAATTTTGCAAGATTAAACCTAATCAATTTTTCAGCACATTATCAAGCCAATTTTTCATCACAAGATCAAGCCAATTTTTCATCACATGATTCACAATCTCCCCCTTGATGAAAACATTGGCAACACCAAATAGAATTGAACATTTGGCATTCACTTTACAAAAGATTTTGAAATCCAAAAGATCAAGGACCAAAAAGAGAAAAACACAGAATTCCCCTTTGACCAAAATGCAAAACAAAATCTCCCCCTGAGAAGGAAAATGTGTGTGAATGTGCAATGTGTCCAAAATTCCTAAAAATCTCCAAACTTCTCACAAAATGCCAGAAACAAATCCCCCTTTTTCTTATACTTTTCAACGATTCCCAAATTTCTCCCCCTTTGACAATGGAGTCATCAAGAGTACAAAAGAGAGAATTTGTTCAAAATTTTTCTTTTTGCAGCAAAGATCTCACAATGAGAAACAAAGGAGTGCCAAAATAAAAAAGATGAGCTCATTCGATCATATAACCTTATATATCACATAATATGCAAAATACATGATCTTGAAGTGATTTTAACAAGTTAGGGAATGACATGCATCTCAACCTCAATTTAGTCAACTATAGCCAAGTACTAAGCAAGATCTTAGCAGAAAAAGCAAGGCTTTAAAAAAAATTGAAGCAACTAACAACTTAGGGCGAGCAAATAGTTTCAACTCCAATCTAGTAGACCAATTTAATCTTTAAACAATAAATCGCATGTGGCATGCTTGAAGCATACTTCTTTTATTTTCTAGGAGTGGCATGCTTGAAGCATACATCTTATCTTTAAGGGAATGGCATGCTTGAAGCATACATCTTATTTTTTAAGGAAAGCATGCCTGAAGCACATAACTTGAGGTTTTTTGCTTTTAACAACCCTTTTTTATTGATTCCCTTTTCTTTTCATTTTTCTTTGATTATAAACATGCAAAAGTGATTAAAAGGTCTTATGAAAGAGTAAAGTTGAAACCACTCTTGCTTCATAGCCCAAATTTGTCAAGAGGATTCAATATCAAGCCTAGAAGAGTAAGATATCACAGAGTATTTAGCTATAGGCAATCAGATCAGGGAATTCCGCAATGTCATTCTTAGTTCAAGTGGAACAATTTAGATTATCATATAATAGCACAATTACATAATATATAAAGAAATATGATAAAGTGAGCTCATTAAGTGAAAAAACTTGGCAAAGAAACTCCCTCTCAAAACAAACCCATTGGATGAACAATCCCAAGTTCTCCCCGAATAAAAGCAAAACGAGAAGAAGACAAAGGTTTTGTGAAAATGTCTGCCAATTGATGTTCAGTATCCACATGATGAAGCACAATGTTGCCTTTTCAACATGATCTCTAAGAAAGTGAAATCGATGTCAATGTGTTTTGTTCTAGAGTGTTGCACGGGTTCTTAGCAATGCAAATTGCACTAGTGTTATCACACAAAAGAGGAACACTATCCAAATTAACCCCATAATCTTTTAGTGTAGCTACTATCCAAAGAATTTGAGAACAACAACTAGCAGCAGCCACATATTCAGATTCAGCAGTTGATTGTGCAAATGTAAGATTGTTTTCTAGATGACCATGCAATGAGAGAATTTCCCAAGAAGTGACATGAACCGAAGTGCTCTTCCTATCAATTCTACATCCTCCAAAATCAGCATCGTAAAAGATCTCAAACTAATGCATGAGGAAGCAGTAAAGCCAAATGCCAAAATCTTGAGTTCCATGAAGATACCTGAAAATCCTTTTGACAGCCTTGTCGATGTGAAGCACGTGGGGAAGCTTGAAAACGAGCACACAAGCACACAAAGAAATTGTATATCCGGCCTTGATGCAGTTGAGGTACAAAAGTGAACCTATCATGCTTCTATATTCCTTTTGATCAACCGGCTCACCATCTTCATCGTGGTCAAGTGCAAGTGCTCTCCATGGGTGTCATGATCGGCTTGTCGTTTTCCATCCCAAAACGATGTAGCAAGTCTTTTGTATATTTGCTTTGATGCACAAAAATACCATCCTTTGTTTGCTTGATTTGAAATCCCAAAAAGTATGTCAACTCACCCATCATACTCATCTCAAACTCCTTCCTCATTGTTTCAAAACTCGGACACTAAAACATGAGATGAACCACCAAAGATAATATCATCAACATAAATCTGAACGAATAGTTGATCATTGCCTTGCTTGAGTAAAAAGAGAGTTTTGTCAACCTTTCCCATTAAAAAGCCCTTTTCAAGTAAAAGGTTTTTAGCCTATCATACCATGCTCTAGGGGCTTGTTTCAAACCATACAAAGCTTTTGATAGTTTGAACACATGATTTGGAAACTTTGGATTTTCAAAATCGTGGTTGCTTGACAAAACTTCCTCATTTATGTAGCCATTAAGAAAAGCACTTTTCACATCCATTTGATACAATTTGAAACCTTTGGATGCAGCAAAAGCTAAAAGGATTCTAATGGCTTCAATTCTAGCAACAGGAGCAAAGGTTTCATCAAAATCTAAGCCTTCAATTTGAGTGTAACCTTGAGCAACCAATCTAGCCTTGTTTCTAACAACAACACCATCCTCACTTTGTTTATTTTTGAAAACCCATCTAGTTCCAATAACATTAAAATCTGGAGGTGGTGAGACAAGTTTCCAAACTTTATTTCGTTCAAAATTCTCTAATTCTTCATGCATGGCATTGATCCAAGATTCGCCGATAATGCATGAGATATATCTTTGGGTTCAAAGGAAGCAACTAAAGCAGAATGAGCATGAGTGTCAGAATGAATAAACCTGGATCGAGTGACTCTCTCATTTAGGTCTCCAATCATTTGTTCAGATGGATGCATTTTCTGAATGTGCAAGGAGCATTGGCTATTGAGACTTCTCCTTCTCCTTCTTCATTTTCAGCATGTACAGATGATGTTGTAGCTTGAGGATGGTTAGCTGTAGGTGATGTAGTAGTAGGTGCCAAAGGTGCTACAGCTTGTTGTGCATTAGAAATAGTCAAGACCTCATCTTCAACATCATCATTATCTTCAAAGATTCTCTCCCCACGAACATATGCGTCAGACTGCATCACTTGGAATAGTGACTGGAGTAGCATCATCAAAAGTAACTTCATAATTTTACTCAATTTTGTTAGTCTACAAAACAAGCACACGATAGCCACGAGTATGAGCAGATATCCAAGGAAAAAGCCATTCATTGATCTAGCTTCAAATTTATCAAGATTTCCAGATTTCAAGACAAAGCATTTGCATCCAAAAACCCTAAAGTGAGAAACAAGAGGCCTGTGTCCAAACCGAAGCTCATATGGAGTCTTACCCAATTTTGATCTCAAAAACACATGGTTTGAAACATAACATGCGATTGAAATCGCTTCACCCAAAAGTTTCTAGGAGTGTGATGTTCATCTAACATGGTTCTAGCCATCTCAACCAACGTTCTATTTTTCCTTTCAACTACACCATTTTGTTGAGGCACTCTAGGAGATGAAAATTGATGATCAATTCCTTTTCAAGACAAAAGTGATCAAAAGAAGCATTTTGAATTCAGTTCCATTATCACTTCTAATAGCTTTGAGAGCTCCTGGATGATCAATAGAAAGCCTAAGAACAAGACTTCTAAAATGACTAAAAGCCTCATCCTTAGATGCCATAAAGTATACCCAAGAGTATCTAGAAAAATCATCAACAATCACAAGCACATACCATTTGCCTCCAAAGGATTGGACTCGAGATGGTCCAATCAGATCAAGATGTAGAAGCTGTCCTGGAGCGTTTGTCATCACTATGGTAAGAGGTGGATGTGAACCTACAATCATCTTACCATGTCTACAAGAAGAACATACTAGATTGCTATCACCCTTAAGCTTAGGCAAGCCACGTATAAGATCTAAACCACTTACACGAGTAAGATGATCAAAACCAACATGACCAAGTCTACGATGCCAAAAGAATAAATCTTTAGAAACATTGGCAATTAGACACCTATGCTTAGAAGAAGGTGATGCATCAAAATCAGCTTTAAAGACTCTTCCAAAACGAAATTTTGAACACAAGATCACCTCAAGCATCTAGCACTTTGCATTCATTTTTCTTAAAGCTTATCTCAAGATCTTCATCAAGCATTTGAGAGACAAAAAGCAAGTTATATTTCAAGTTTTCAACAAGAGCCACATCCTTGAACATAAACTTGTCACTTACCTTTCTTGTACCTTTTGCCACAACAAAAGAGGAAGAAGCATCTCCAAAAGTAACACTTTCAAAGACGAGATGCACGAGTGAGGAGGAGAACCAATTCTTATCACCGGACATGTGGCGTGAGCATCCGAATCCACTAGCCATATGTTCTCCTTCCTCGCGAGAAGCCTACATAGCAACAAAACATGTCGAGGTCTCAAGATCAAGTTAGGAATGAGATTTTTGGGAATCCAAGATCTTGACACACGACGCACAACAGTAGGCACAACACGAGAATTTTTATGCACAAAATCAGCTTTTCCTTTTCTCATGTTTATAGGAACAGAAGGTGTTTTCAACACTCTAAGCGCATAGTGAGAAGCAAAGTGTGCCCTTCTGAAGTTAGACCTAGCCTTAGTCATTTCTTTCCTTTGCTGTCTGGCTAGTCTAAAGCAAAAATCTACTAGATGTCCATCTCTACCACAATGAGTGCAAGTGTACTTAGCATGAAGTTTGGCTTTAACGGAGAAGCACATTTTGCATTCATCATAGTAGAAGATAAAAAACCAGATTGAAAAGCAATTTTCTTAGGCTCATTAGATAACTCAATTTTGCAAGGAGCCTCGAACAACAAGCTGAGGTTTAGTTTCATATGTGGCATAAGGATCAAAACCTAAACCTCTCTTGTTTGTGCTAACCTTAGATTGATCCAAAATCATGTTCAACTTCTTCTTGCCATTAGTGAAACGTTCCAAAGAATTTTGCAAGTAATCAACTTTCTTAGCAAGAGTTAAACAATTATTGCAGGGAACATCTACTTTTCCTTTTTGCTTGCGACAAGTTGAGCATGAGAGAATTTCATGTGAAAGCAAATTATCAGTTAATTGAGAAACCCTACCATTTGCATCTTTCAATTTTAATTCAAGAGTTGAGCATTTAGAACAAGAAGTTGAACTATGCAAATCATCAGTGGAACAGCTAGCATGTACAACATGTTTCTCATTTTTCTCATTTAGATGCAACAAAAGAGCATGTTCTTTCCTAAGCAAGGTGAGCTCATTGTAAATTAAGTCACATGATTTGCAAGTATCATCACTAGGAATCAAAGTCTTAAGTCTAGCAATTTCAGCATTCAATGATTCAATAATGAAATCATGTTTCTTAATTTTCTTATCACGTTTGTCAAGCAATTTTCCAAGACGAGCAACAGCAATAGCTAATTCATCATAAGAGGGATCTACCTCATTGAAGTCGCTGTCGTGGTCGTCCTCGGTGAAGCTATCCTTGCTGCTTGCCATGAGACATAATCCTATCAAATCATGCTTGCTTGGAGTTGCATCATCTTCGCTGCTCTCCGAGTCCACATCGCTTCAAATTGACTTGTTCAAGAGCGGAAAGAACTCGGTGAACCACCTTGCGGTTGATGAAGCTCTTCTTCTTCCTATCATTTGACGAGAACCTTTTCTTCTCATTCCTTCCTGGTTGTCCTTCTCCTCCTTTAATGTTTTTCCTACAAGCTTAGGACAATTTGTGCGAATATGGTTGAGGTCACCACACTCATAGCATCTTGGAGGACCACCTCTCTTTCTCATTCTCACATTCTCGCAAAGCTTTGTTAAAGCGAGAAGAGAGTAGTGCAGATCTTCTTCAGAAAATCTTCAAGTTGCTCATCTGTTAAAGAAGACATGGAAGACAAGGCAAAGCTAGAAGAAGAATTTGCATTTGACATGTTAGGGTTAGAGATCAAAGCAATTGATTTAATGTTACCCTTCTGGCAAGAACATCCAACTCATGAGTTTTCAACTTAGAGTAAAGAACATCTAATGTGAGTGTGCTCATGGTAGTAGATTCTTGTATAGATGTTACTTTCATCTCCCACACCGACATGTCCAAAGCACTAAGCAATTGTCGAGCATTTTCAGCATCGGTGTAGCTAACTCCAACAAAGACGTAGATTGCTAAGAATTTTATTGAAACGCAAAGAAGTCATCTACGGATTCACTAGGTTTCATCTCAAAACGCATGTATTCTTTTTTGTAAATATCTTGGCGAACCTCTTTGACAAGTGTTAGAACCCTCATGGTAATCACAAAGAGATTTCCATACCTCATATGCGGATCGAAGATGAACCACACGATCAAAGTCGCTGTCCCAAGCCTTGGATGATCAAGTTGCGCGCCTTGCTATTTGCTTCAACATGTGTGCGATTGGTGTCGTTGACGTTGTCGTTTGCAGGGACTTCATATGGCTTGTAGACCTTCTCCCAAATTGTGAAGCCCTGTGCTTGGATGAACGCCTCCATCTTGGCCTTCCAAAACTGAAAATCAACACCATCGAACACACATGGTTTTGTCGAATAACGATCCATTGATCTAATCACCGGTTAAGATAGATTAGAGAAACCTTGCTCGATACCACTTGTAGGATCGAAGTATCTGAATATAGCAATCAGAGGGGGGGTGAATGATTGTGCGGAAGCTAAAACCAAATTCTTGACCTATTAAAAGTTCACCCCTAAAACAGAACCAAATAATTGCCTCGTTTTCGACAAAAATAGAATGACAGAGGTTCGGTAAAACGCGAATTCTCAGAGATCCAACCGTTAGATTGATCTGAAATTTGGACACAAGAAACTAGATTCCAGTACGAATCCAACCCAAAAAGAATCAGCTCGATCGAACTTACGGATCAAAAGTTATAAGCTTCGCAAGCTTGCTATTTCAGAACTTGACGAGAATCAATCTAATCAAAACTTCAAGATTAAACAAGATCTTCAAAAGATTAATCAACTAGACTTTGAGAAACTCTAAATCAATACCCTAGAACGGTTTTTGATGGATCAAATCAAGATGAAACTCAACGATCAAAAACCAAACTAGAATTAGAACAGGCATGCAAACAAGAACCAAAACAGAAAACACTGTAGCGACGTGGTTACTGTAGCACGCAAAAATCTTGGAAGAATTGATCTTTATTTCTTGTCTAAAATACTCTCATCAAAAGAGTACAAACCCTAAAACCAAGCTCAAGGCTTGATGCGCTCAGCTCTGCTTGGTGCCTTTCAACAGGAGACCCCCCACCTATTTAAAGCACCAACCCACAAAGAGTTCTGAATACGATTCCTATTCCCTAGAAGGAATTCGTATCCAACACAACTCTACTTGGCCCAACCTGGCCGAGTACAACTCTTGCACGCGTATGGCAACCCTACCATACTCACGTGACTAACACTTTGCACGCGTATGGCCACCTGCCATACTCACGTGACTAACACTTTGCACGCGAATGACCTCCTGCCATTCTCACGTGACTAACCATTCTTCATGTGCACCATTCCCTTAGCCCGAACGTCCTGCATGACATCCTTGACCACCAAGACCTCAGTTCCTCCTGAACCTAGTCCCGAACCTCAGTTCCTCCATGAACCTAGTTCCGGTCCCGTCATCGACCACATTCGTCTTCGAGCGATACCTGCACATGAACAAACCACAAAACAAATCCGAGCACAAGTCCACGACTTGACTCAAGGTCAATCCATGCAACTACTCACATGAGCATTGCATAAAGTCCACTTCAAAACACGCATCATGAAATCATCACAAATTTCATAATTTCAAATTCAAACCATTTCAATTTTGAAAACCGCCAAAAGCATGTGTATGACAGACCAAAACATTTGGTCTGTCATACATGGGAAGTATGAGTTTGCTATCAACATGTGTATGACAGACCAAATAGTTTGGTCTGTCATACATGGGAAAAATGAGATCGCCAAAAAGCATGTGTATGGCGGACCAAAAAATTTGGTCCGTCATGCATGGGAAAAACGAGATCGCCAAAAAGCATGTGTATGGCGGACCAAAAAATTTGGTCCGTCATGCATGGGAAAAACGCGATTTCTTGAACAAGCGTAAAAGCATCAAAATCACGTTTATGACAGACCAAAGACTTTGGTCCGTCATACATGCGAAACTCACTGTTTTTTGGATGTTTGGTCTGGCGCAAATGCAAAGTCTCTGTTTTTGGATGTTTGAATGTTTGGCCCTATATGCAAGCAATTTTGCAAGATTAAACCTAATCAATTTTTCAGCACATTATCAAGCCAATTTTTCATCACAAGATCAAGCCAATTTTTCATCACATGATTCACACCATGAAGTCTTCCGAATGTATGACAACCTCATCAAGACGACGAGCAGTGTGTTCGATCGCAAGTAAGAGCCGATTGAGTTCATTTCCACTCTCGCATGAGCAAGGGGAAAAATTATCGTTCACTATGTTCTTAATATCAGTTGCGATGTCCTCTATGCACTTAATTGTCCAAGCATGCACTTCACCGACTTTCTTTGAATCTTTATCCATCTATATGCAAATAAATTGTACACTAACATGAATACATGGCAAGCTTGCAAATTAAATTTATTGTAAGCATGTAGTAGGATATGCAATTTTGCATGCATTAGTTATGAACATATCCTCGAACAGTCAAATCGGCTTTTCAAGAGTAGCAAGCATAAGAGGTAGAGCAGAGGCCTCACCGGAGAAAGACCTTTGGCTGCTTGAAGAAACCCTTCTCAGTCTACACAAGGGAAAGAATGCCATACATCAGAAACCACTATCCAATGGTTGCATTCTGCTATGCCGAACAACATGCCAAAAAATATGATTCAGGGATAAATATCTAAGCACCACATGTATGGTAGTAGATGTCATACACAAGTCTACTTATTTTCTAATAGGAAGAAACTCCAGTGGTTATGCAATATAATTACGTGGGCACTTCTTCTATACTAGACAAAAAGCATTGAGAAATCAGTAGCCATCACAGATCACATACTCTATAATATAAATATGAGATTACTTCAAATTTTTTACATTGCAGCATGTACGGTACGGAGAAGCATGTGTTGGATTTTTATACAGTATAGAAGAATGGATGCTGATGCTTTGTACAAGTGAAGTCACAATTAACCCTAATGGAGCTGAACCTATATGCAACGTATACTTTGCACTCACATGAGCCTTTTTTCCATAAAAGATGGTGGATTAAAGTTCCACTAGAAAGTCAATTTGTATTATAATTGCAAAATCGACATCATTTCCATCAGGGAGAAAGGAACAGGCCAATATACCCAATTTTTTACCAGTTTAAAATACTCCGAGTTGCAACCAAAAAAAAAATCCATTCACACCACCAGTCTCTCCCAAGTCAAAATTCCCATCCATCAATCCATATATACATTTTTACTGACAAGTTGACTGCAGCAAGAATTGCAAACAGGCCTCAAATGAAAGGTGTTACTCTTAGAAGCTCCATACAGCAAGCATTTCGTCTATACCAGACATCAAGCCCGAAGAAATAAGCAGCCATCGCAGAGCACATTCAGTAGGAGAATTTGATAGGGGAAAGTGAGTATTCACAGGGGAAATGCTTGCTGTATGGTACTTTCATTAATTCACAGGGGAAAGAATGTTTTCATACTAGGACCCATAAAATGGTACTTTCATTGATTCACAGGGGAAAGAATGTTTTCATACTAGGACCCATAAAAGGATACATGCTGCCATAATACCCATAGAAGCAATAATATGCATAAGCATATATGGAATGCATTGCTCTTTTGTAATATGCTTCACTGGATAGTTATTTTTTTCTCAAAAACAAAGATAGTCATTATTTTTCATTGCCCTTTTACTACAAAGTTTTCAAGTACTGAATAAAACCATCTTAGTGTTACTAGCTACCAGTTAACAACATTAAAATAAACTGGGAATTACCATACATTGAACCACCCGACTGATTATGAAATTATACTCGTAAAATAGGCCATGTAAACAGATCCCTCATCATCTATTCCATTCTATATCGACCTGAAAATTTACCCATGCACACCACAAATAATGAGATACATATTAAGTTTTGGGATTCTGGCAACTGGAGATCCCTCCAAAGGACATAGGAGCTTCAAACAACTGAGATAAAATAAATTGTACCTATTTTACTCTACATGTTCCTTGCTCTACATATGTACTCTCACGGGAATCCAATTGGTATCACGGAAACTTCTCCCATGGAACAATGTACTCTCACGGGAATCTCAACAAGCTAAATGAAAAATTGTTGGATTGATTAATCACCTGATTCGATGGTGTGGGGGTTGAGTTCAACCCAGCAATGTCTGCAAATGCAAGCTATTCCCTTCAAGAGCAGATCCGAAGCCTGGAGACAACCACCGGGCCGCAAACAAACTGCATGGAAAGAAAGAACAAATCGGCTTGGGTTGCTGGCAGTAACAAATTAACCAGAACAAAATCAAGGGGTGCTACCAGTACCAAATCCGGACCCTTGGCAAATCAACGGCAATAGCAAGATTGCACTCCACGCCTCAACAAATGGTTTACAATGACGGTGCTCGTGGGGGGGAGTTGGGGATCTGCAGGAGAGGAAACCAAATCAGGGGGTAGTACCAGTCTATACCAAACGAGAAGAGGAAGCCAGATCTCCACTCCACCGTTGCACCAGTACCAGATTCGCCGGCGGAGGGTTCCTGGGGAGTTGGGGAACCGCCGGAAGTGGGGGGATCCGGCGAGGGCGTCGGTTGCTCCTGGGGGGCTGGGGATCCGCCAAGGGCTTCTCACAAGACGACGGCCTCTCACGGATCGGGGGAGGGGCGAGCGAGGCGAGGTCTACGCCGCCGCAGCACTCGGTGGCTGAGGAGACGATGAGGACTGGAACATCCTTGCGGTCGCTCCAACGAACAACGAAATGCCGATCGGCCGGATAGCGAGCGGAGAGAGACTCGCCAAATCTAGCGATTCTCTCTCCGCTCGCTAGATTTGGAGAACGGAGTAGCGAGGCTGTTGGAGGCGTGTTTTCGTAGCCGCTCGGTAAGATTTAGAGATAGAGAGTGGGATAGGGAGGCTTTTGGAGATGCTCTAAACCTGGTGACCTCCGTCGATCTCAAGGCGCACTTGCAAGGGTGGCGTCAAAGGTATTTCAGAGTGTGCGAACTAGCCGACTACCCTTCTGCTTTAGGTTTCTCTATGAGAAGCTTTAGGGTACTGATGCTGCCCATTCAGTATGCAGAGCATATTATGGTTAGTTATTTTGTGAAATCATGTGCTGAAAAATTGGATTAGAATTGAATTTGCAAAATGTGTTTGTTCATGTGTTTTGATAATTTTCCAAGAAACCAGTAAGTTTTGCATGTACGACGGACCAAGTTTTTGGGTCTGTCGTGGACGTGCTTTTGAGCTCGTGAGCCCAACTCAATTTTTCAAGAAACCAGTAAGTTTTGCATGTACGACGGACCAAGTTTTTGGTTCTGTCGTAGACATATTTTTGAACTCATTGAGCCAAACTCAATTTTCCTCAAAATCAGCAGTCAGCGCATGTACAACGGACCAAGTTTTGGGTTTGTCGTAAACGTGCTTTTGAGCTCATGAGCCTCTTTTTTCCAAGGAACCGAGATTTTCACTTGTACAACGGACTGATTTTGTTGGTCCGTCGTGAATGCGTTTTTGCTCGATTAGGGTTTTGAGCAAAATTGGAATTGTGTTTGATTTGTTTTTGAGATTATGAAATTTGTGAGAATTTCATGATGCTTGAAGTGGACTTTATGCAATGCTCGTGTGAGTAGTTGCATGGACTAATGTTGAGTCAAGTCGCGGACTTGTGCTCGAAATCGTTTTATGGTTTGTTCATGTGCAGGTATTGCTCGAAGACGAACGTGGTCGATGACGGGACTGGAACTAGGTTCATGGAGGAGCTGAGGTTCGACTAGGTTCAGGAGGAACCGAGGTCTTTGTGGTCAAGGATGTCATGCGGGACGCTCGCTAAGAGAATGGTGCATATGAAGAATGGTTAGTCACGTGAGAATGGCAGAGGGCATTCGCGTGCAAAGTGTTAGTCACGTGAGTATGGCAGGTGGCCATACGCTGCAAAGTGTTAGTCACGTGAGTATGGTAGGGTTGCCATACGCTGCAAGAGTTGTACTCGGCCAGGTTGGGCCAAGAGGAGTTGTATACATACTCCTTCTAGATTAGGAATTGTATTCAGAACTCCTTGTGTTTTGCTCCTTTAAATAGGAGGGGTGTCTCCTGTTGAAGGGCATCAATCGGAGCTGAGCGCATTGAGAGCCTCAAGCTCAGTTTTAGGGTTTGTACTCTTTTGATGAGAGTACTTTAGACAAAAGAAATAAAGATCAATTCTTCTAGATCCTTGCGTGCTACAAGAATCGCTGCTACAGTGTTTCCTGTTTTGGTTCTTGTTTGCATGCTTGTTCTTTTCTAGATTGGTTTTTGTTCTTTTAGTTTTTTATTTGATCCATCAAAACCTTTCTAGAGAATTGATTTAGGGTTTCTCTAAGTTTAGTTGATTAAACTTTTGTCGTTCTTGTTTAATCTTGAAGTTTACGTTAGATCAATTCTCGTCATCTTCTGTCACAGCAAGCTTGCGAGGTTCATAACTTTTGATCCGTAAGTCCGATCGAGCTGATTCTTTTTGTGTTCGATTCGTATTGGAATCTAGTTTTTTGTGTCCAAATTTGAGATCGATATAATGGCTGGATATCTGGGAATTCACCTTTTACTAAACCTCTGTCATTCTGTTTTTGTCGAGTACGAGGCAATTATTTGGTTTTGTTTTGGGGTGAACTTTTAGTAGATCAAGAATTTGGTTTTAGCTTCCGCACAATCATTCACCCCCCCTCTGATTGCTATATTCGTGTCTTTCGATCCTACAAGTGGTATCAGAGCGAGGTCTTTCTAATCTATCTTAACCGGTGATTAGATTAATGGATCGTTATTCGACAAAACCGTGTGTGTTCGATGGTGTTGATTTTCAGTTTTGGAAGGCCAAGATGGAGGCGTTTATCCAAGCACAAGGCTTCACAATTTGGGAGAAGGTCTACAAGCCATATGAAGTCCCTGCAAACGACAACGTCAACGACACCAATCGCACACATGTTGAAGCAAACAGCAAGGCGCGCAACTTGATCATCCAAGGTTTGGGACGCAACGACTTTGACCGTGTGATCCATCTCAAATCCGCATATGAGGTATGGAAATCTCTTTGTGATTACCATGAGGGTTTTAACACTATTAAAGAAATTCGTCAAGATCTTTACAAAAAGGAATACATGCGATTTGAGATGAAGCCTGGTGAGTCACTAGATGATTTCTTTGCACGCTTTAATAAAATTCTTAGCAATTTGCGTGCTGTTGGAGTTAGCTTTGATGATGCTGCTAATGCTAGACAATTGCTTGGTGCATTAGACATGTCTATTTGGGAGATGAAAGTTACATCCATTAGAGAATCTACTGTCATGAGTACACTTACCTTAGATGTTCTTTATTCCAAGTTGAAAACTCATGAATTAGATGTTCTTTCTAGAAAGAATGATCATAAATCAATTGCTTTGACATCTCAATCTAGCATATCTCATAATAGTGCTGCTTCAAGTTTTGCTCTATCTTTCTTGTCTTCACTAACCGATGAACAGATTGAGCAATTCCCAGAAGAAGACTTGTCACTACTCTCTTCTCGCTTTAACAAAGCTTTACAAAATGTGAGAATGAGAAAGAGAGGTGGTGGTGGCCCTCCAAGATGCTATGAGTGTGGTGATCTCGATCATATTCGTCCAAACTATCCTAAACTTGCAGGTAAAGCATCAAGGGAGGAGAAGGACAACGACAGAAGAAAAGAGAAGAAGTTCTCTTCAAGTAATAGAAAGAAGAAGAGCTTCATCAACAGCAAAGTTGTCCACCGAGTTCTTTCCGCTCTTGAACAAGTCAATTTGAGCGATGTGGATTCAGGGAGCAGTGAGGACGATGCAACTCCAAGCAAGCATGAGTTGACGGGGTTGTGTCTCATGGCCAAAAGCAAATGACTTCACCGAGGGCGATCATGACAGTGACTTCAATGAGGTAGATCCTTCTTACGATGAATTAGCTATTGCTGTTGCTCGTCTTGGTAAATTACTTGATAAACGTGACGAAAATTAAGAAACATGGTTTTGTTGTGGAGTCATTGAATGCTGAAATTTCTAGACTTAAAACCTTGATTCCTGATGATGATGCTTGCAAATCATGTGACTTAATTTACAATGAGCTTACGTTGCTTAGGAAAGAACATGTTACCTTGTTAGAGCAAATCAATGCTAAAAATGAGAAAAATGAGAAACTTGTTAAACATGCTAGTTGTTCTACCATTGATTTGCATGATACAACTCCATGTTCTAAATGCTCCATACTAGAATTGAAGTTGCATGATGCAAATCCTAGGGTTTCTCAAATGACAGAAGATTTTCTTACACATGAGGTTCTTTCATGCTCAACTTGTCGCAAGCAAAAAGAAAAAGTGGATGTTCCCTGCAATAATTGTTTAACTCTTGCTAAGAAAGTTGATTACTTGCGAAGTTCTTTGGAACGTTTCACTAATGGCAAGAAAAACCTAAACATGATTTTGGATCAATCAAAAGTCAGCACTCAGAACAAATGTTTAGGTTTTGATTCTTATGCTCATCATAAATCACATGCTCCCACTGTTGTTAAATCATTTGAAGGAGGAAAATTTGAAATTGTCAATGAGCCTAAGAAAATTGTCTTTAAGTCTGCTGGAGTGTTATCTTCTACTATGATGAGTGCAAATGTTGCTTCTACTTCCAAAGCTAAACATAATGTTAAGTACACTTGCACTCATTGTGGTAGAGATGGACATTTAGTAGACTTTTGCTTTAGACTAGCTAAACAACAAAAGAGAGAAAGGTTTAATGCTAGGTCTAATTTCAGAAAGGCACACTCTACTTCTCATTATGTGCCTAGGGTGAAACAAACACCTTTTGTTTCTAAAAACACGAAAAAAGGCAAATCTGTTTTTGTACATAAGAATACTAGTGTTGTGCCTCATCAAGCAGCGTCGTGTGTCTCAAGATCGATTCCTAAACATCTTATTTCTAACCCCGATCGAGGCCTCGACAATTTCTCGCTTCTATGTAGGCTTCTCACTGAGGAAGGAGAACATGTGGCTAGTGAATTTCGGATGCTCACTTCATATGTTCAGTGATAAGTTTTGGTTCTTCTTCACTCGTGCATCTCATGCTAAAAGTGTTGCTTTTGGAGATACTTCTTCCACTTCTGTTTTCGCAAAAGGCACTAGTCCAAATGATGCAGGTACAGGTGCATATGTTCAGGGGGAGAGTGTCTTTGTTCATAAAATATGATGATGATGCTGTTGAGGATGAGATAATTGGAGGTTTACATGAGAGACTCTTCCCACGTGCTTGTGTGTGCTTGTTTTCAAGCTTCCCACGTGCTTCACATCGACAAGCGTTCAAGTGAACTTTCAGGTATCTCCATGGTACTCAAGATTTTGGCATTTGGCTTTCTGCTTCCTTATACATTAGTTTAAGAGCTTATTCTGATGTTGACTTTGGAGGATGTTGAATTGATTTGGTTCATGCCACCTCTTGAGTAATCCCCTTTCTTGAGCATATTGACATCAGATTTCACTTTCTTAGAAATCATGTTGAAAAAGAAAATATTGTGCTTCATCATGTGGATACTGAACATCAATTGGCAGACATTTTTACAAAACCTTTGTCTTCTTCTCGTTTTGCTTTCATTCGGGGAGAACTTGGGATTGTTCATCCAATGGGTTTGTTTTGAGGGGGAGTTTCCTTGCCAAGTTCTTTCACTTGATGAGCTCACTTTATCATATTTCTTTATATATTATGTAATTGAGCTAATATATGATAATCTAATTGTCTCACTTGAACTAAAAATGACATTATGAATTCCTGTCTCGATTGCCTATAGCTAAATACTGTGATATCTTACTCTTCTAGGCTTGATATTGAATCTTCTTGACAAATTTGGGCTATGAAGCAAGTGTGTTTTAGCTTTACTCTTTCATAAGACCTTTTAATCACTTTTGCATGTTTATAATCAAAGAAAAATGAAAAGAAAAGGGAATCAATAAAAAAGGGGTGTTAAAAGCGAAAGCCTCAAGTTATGAGCTTCAGGAATGCTTTCCCTAAAAAGATAAGATGTATGCTCCAAGCATGCCATTCCCTCGAAGACAAGATGTATGCTTCAAGCATGCCACTTCAATGAAATAAAAGAAGTATGCTTCAAGCATGCCACATGCAGTTTACTGTTTTAAAGATTAAAATGGTTTACTAGATTAGAGTTGAAACTACTTGCTCGCCCAGAGTTGTTAGTTGCTTCAATTTTGAGCCTTTGTTTCTCTACTAAAGGTTCTGCTTAGTACTTGGCTATAGTTGACTGAATTGAGGTTGAGATGCATGTCATTCCCTAACTTGTTAAAATCACATCAAGATCATGTATTTTGCATATTATGTGATATATAAGGTTATATGATCGAATGAGCTCATCTTTTCCTATCTTGGCACTCCATTGTTTCTCCTTGTGAAATCATTGTTTCAGAAAAATTTTGAACATGTTCTCTCTTTTGTACTCTTGATGAATCCATTGTCAAAGGGGGAGAAAATTGGGAATTGTTGAAAAGATTAATGAAAAAGGGGGAGAAGAAAAAGGGGGAGTTGTTTCTGGAATTTTGAGAATTTTGGGAGAAGTTTGGAGAATTTTGGAATTTTTGAGCACATTGCACTTTCACACACATTTTCCTTCTCAGGGGGAGATTTTCTTTTGCATTTTGGTCAAAGGGGGAATTCTGTGTTTTCTCTTTTTGGTCCTTGATCCCTTGGATTTCAAAATCTTTTGTAAAGTGAATGCCAAATGTTCAATTCTTAGTGGTGTTGCCAATGTTTTCATCAAGGGGGAGATTGTGAAATCATGTGCTGAAAAATTGGCTTAGAATTGAATTTGCAAAATGTGTTTGTTCATGTGTTTTGACAATTTTCCAAGAAACCAGTAAGTTTTGTATGTACGACGGACCAAGTTTTTGGGTCTGTCGTAGACGTGCTTTTGAGCTCGTGAGCCCAACTCAATTTTCCAAGAAACCAGTAAGTTTTGCATGTACGACGGACCAAGTTTTTGGGTCTGTCGTAGACATATTTTTGAACTCATTGAGCCAAACTCAATTTTCCTCAAAATCAGCAGTCAGCGCATGTACAACGGACCAAGTTTGGGTCTGTCGTAAACGTGCTTTTGAGCTCATGAGCCAAACTCTTTTTTCCAAGGAACCGAGATTTTCACTTGTACAACGGACTGATTTTGTTGGTCCGTCGTGAATGCGTTTTTGCTCGATTAGGGTTTTGAGCAAAATTGGAATTGTGTTTGATTTGTTTTTGAGATTATGAAATTTGTGAGAATTTCATGATGCTTGAAGTGGACTTTATGCAATGCTCGTGTGAGTAGTTGCATGGACTAATGTTGAGTCAAGTCGCGGACTTGTGCTCGAAATCGTTTTATGGTTTGTTCATGTGCAGGTATTGCTCGAAGACGAACGTGGTCGATGACGGGACTGGAACTAGGTTCATGGAGGAGCTGAGGTTCGGGACTAGGTTCAGGGAGGAACTGAGGTCTTGGTGGTCAAGGATGTCATGCGGGACGTTCGGGCTAAGAGAATGGTGCATATGAAGAATGGTTAGTCACGTGAGAATGGCAGGAGGTCATTCGCGTGCAAAGTGTTAGTCACGTGAGTATGGCAGGTGGCCATACGCATGCAAAGTGTTAGTCACGTGAGTATGGTAGGGTTGCCATACGCGTGCAAGAGTTGTACTCGGCCAGGTTGGGCCAAGAGGAGTTGTATACATACTCCTTCTAGATTAGGAATTGTATTCAGAACTCCTTGTGTTTTGCTCCTTTAAATAGGAGGGGTGTCTCCTGTTGAAGGGCATCAATCGGAGCTGAGCGCATTGAGAGCCTCAAGCTCAGTTTTAGGGTTTGTACTCTTTTGATGAGAGTACTTTAGACAAAAGAAATAAAGATCAATTCTTCTAGATCCTTGCGTGCTACAGTAACCGTGTTGCTACAGTGTTTCCTGTTTTGGTTCTTGTTTGTATGCTTGTTCTTTTCTAGATTGGTTTTTGTTCTTTTAGTTTTTTATTTGATCCATCAAAACCTTTCTAGAGAATTGATTTAGGGTTTCTCTAAGTTTAGTTGATTAAACTCTTGTCGTTTTTGTTTAATCTTGAAGTTTACGTTAGATCAATTCTCGTCATCTTCTGTCACAGCAAGCTTGCGAGGTTCATAACTTTTGCTCCGTAAGTCCGATCGAGCTGATTCTTTTTGTGTTCGATTCGTATTGGAATCTAGTTTCTTGTGTCCAAATTTAATATCGATCTAACGGCTGGATCTCCAGGAATTCGCCTTTTACCAAACCTCTATCATTCTATTTTTGTCGAGTACGAGGCAATTATTTGGTTTTGTTTTGGGTGAACTTTTAGTAGATCAAGAATTTGGTTTCAGCTTCCGTACAATCATTCACCCCCCTCTGATTGCTATATTCGTGTCTTTCGATCCTACATATTTCTTATTTGTTCACCCTACTAATATTTTTAGCGTTATCTATAAGTTCACTAATGCGTATGCCCGTCTTGTGTGTTAGTCATTCCCAGAGGATAGAGAGTTGCTGAACAAAGATATCCCATATTTCGTAACGATGTATATGCTCTTTGGCGGGGGTGTGATGCTTGGCTCGCGCAGAAAACGCAGAAGAGGATCTAATTGGAGGGGTAGAGGTCCACCCAGTACAGTTGCAGCAGAAAGTTCAAGACAAGGCTTAACCACCACCGAAAGAGGGCTAGCTCCTAATGTTAGAAATGACGATGACAACGACTTTGTGTCACCACCACCTCGACGTTCAAGCACGTCCCGTTCAAGCAAAAATGCAAGAGGACATTCAAATAGAGGGCTAGCTCCTAACCATACAAATGATGATGACGATGATTTCGTGTCACCACAACCTCGACATTCAATCATGTCCCATAATAGCAATAATGCAAGAGGACGTTCAACCAGAGGCCTAGCTCCTAATCATACAAATGACGATGACGATGACGATGATTTCGTGTCACCACCACCTTGATGTTGAAGCACTTTCACAACAGGCCGTTCAACCTTGCGTCATTTTGTATGTTAGCTGTTGTTCACAAGCCATGCTATTGTAGTTGTTGCACACCAAAAAAGAACAAGGAAGAATGAATTTTCAACTTTTACTGCGCAGTGCTTAAAGAGTATGCAACCACAGTATCAAGCTAACGTTTTATGCCATCTTCGTAATCACAACGAGCGTTCTCAGCCCCTTTAGTTGCATTCTGTAGAAACTCCATAAAGTAATATGCTTTAACTCCACCATAATGAAGTAATGTGATCAAGAACCATGATGTTAATTCGGAGCATCCATGTCACGGTAAATTTGGCCAGCAATGCCTATTAAAAACAAAAAAAAAATGACAAAGAGCTGAAAATGCTGATATAACAAAAAGCTGAAAAAGGTGATATGACAACACGTTGAAAAAGCTGATATGATACAAAAAACTAAAAAGGCTGATATGACAAAAAGTTGAAAAAGCTGATATGATAAAAAGCTAAAAAATGATATGAAAAGGCTGACTAGATAACACGCACGACCAGCTTTCTCAGAGTAAAATGACAACACATTGTCTACTCATTTATCAGCTCGAATTGTCAACACGCTGGCAGCAGCTTTCTCAGGCCACTTGGACAACATGCTGCCACCGAAAATTTGCTATAAATACGGAGGCACCCAACATACACATTCTACACTGAAACGTTGAGCATTTCATATCTTCTTCCCCCTCTTGCTCAAAACCTCTTCTTCCTCATCGCACTTCAGCATTCGTCACTTCTATGAAGACCATATCTCAAATGTTAAGCTTAGCGAATCGGAGGGCCCTTGCGCTTGACAATGCAAGGCGAGTCAATTGCACTAACTGCCATGTGGAAGCTAATTTCCTCTACTCCACCACTCCAGCAAATAACGGTCGGGTGTTTTATAAATGCCCTAATTTCTCTGTAATTCAAAATGTATTTCGATTTCTCCAGGTTTTGATGACCATTCTCCTGGTTGAGTTGTCTATTTCTAGTGAAATTTTCTTTCTTGCTACTAATATAAGCATGTTCACACCATCATGCAGTCTATAGGATACCAATATTTTCAGTGGGCAGACAGCATGGATACATCGAGGGAGCATCCTAGTACCACGGTACCAGACAGGATGCTGCCTAGAGTAGAGCAGAGGATGGACCTCGAGCAAAAATTTAACATGCTAACGTTAAATGAATTACTGCAGTCAGACGGAGTACAGTCTGAACAAGATGACCTTGAAGCTGTAGCTCGCAACCTTGAGTAGGTTGCCATAGAAGAAGACCTCGAAGCTTTAGACCCCGATTTGTGTCTTATAACTACCAGAGCGATAATGAGGGCAAACGTGACCTTTGGCAGTATTGTGAAGATGGGAGTATTGATATTGATAGTGATGATTCGGGATCGTTCAAATGCTGTATCGCTAGTGTCAAGAGTTGTTAAAATTATATGTATTAGTGAAGTACCCCGTGATGTACGTTGTTAAGACTTGTTAAATTTTATGTATTAGTGATGTACCCGTGATGTGCCTTGTTGAAATTAATCAAATTGCTTCCCCAAATGACTTGTAGACACAATTTGAAGGACCATGTGGAGGTCCATCCATATTTGTGATGAGTATTTGATTTTATTTGAGCAAGGTGTGCTCAGGTTTGAGTTTGATTTGACTTGGAATTGCATGCTTGAATTTATGATAAATGTGGACTAACATGCAGGAAGAAAAAGGTAAGACTGTATTTTGGAATGTATAAAATGGTTTGGTTCTTGTGGTACAGGTTATTGAGGCAGCTATGGTCGTTGGTGAGTACGGGACTTGGTTGGGAGAACCGAGGTCCGGAGCGGTCGAGGATGCCGACGAGATGGTTGGGCTCAAACCGGGATCACTTGGACATCATGGGAATGGACTTGAGGTGGATTAAGGTTTTCGGTTCATGTTGGAGGCTTGAAGAGGTGGCAATGGAGCGGTCAAGTCCGGCGGATGAAGACCCGTTGCATCGGGTTGACCGAGTTTTGTTTAAACCCATGTATGGCCTATGTGGCCCATGTAAAGCCCATGTGTGAGGGTGGAGTGAGTGGGTTAATCCTAGCCCTTGGTGGAGTGCTCTAGGGTTTGGGACTCATCCAAGGGTGGTAGGTGGCCTAAGAGTAGTATAAATAGAGGGGGATGGATGCCCTCCCTCACTTAAAGGTTTGAGTTGCTCCTTTGAGCTTTGCCCACATGAAGTGAGGCTTTGTAAACCTTCCAACCAGAAAATACAAGGATTTTCATTACAGTCTTCTGAATTTAAATTCCGTATTTACATTATGTTTTTACTTTATGCAATTTAAATTCAACATTTACTTTCCCGCATGTAAATTTTCGCAATTTACTTTCTCGCAATTTGGATTTGCCTCCTTTCCTTCTAAATTTTGTTGATCAAGGATGTTTTAAGGGTGCTTATTTGGTTTTACATCCTAGAGATCAAGTTTCTATCAAGATTGCAAATATGTCCTAAACATGTTCTTCGCACAGTAGTCAGTCTTTGATTTTTAGAAAAATATAGAAACATCCTTTTTGAGTGATTCTTATTGGAGAAGGTGCTTGACTCATTTATCCATCTGTGAAATTTTTTTGGTGTCCACTGGTTGTACCATTTGGGAGCTATGAGGTGAAAACCGAGCTCCAAATTTCCTGGTCAAAGTTCCTGACTGTCTATAGTCCTTTATTTTTCCTGATTTTTATACAAGGATTTTGGAGGTGATTTTTGGTTTACTATTTTACGACTCATCTGCTCATAGGGTGAAAAATTTCCAAAAATTTTGGAGCAACAGAAGTCTACCAACTACCTGCTCCAAGTGAGGACAATTCCTGAAAAATCTGCTTTTGCTTTTTTAAAAGAGGCTTTTGTGATTTGGCTTGATCTCTTTTAGAAAAGAAGTATTTGAATTAATTCCTCTTTGTTTTGGACACTTGACAAACAGGATTGTGATTTAAAAATCCCTCACATGATTCATGGTTCTCATCCATGCAAGCTAGGGATACACATAGTTGTCTAAGTATTCCGTTTTTGCGGGTTTTACGAATTTGATGAGCACCGGTTTCTTTGCGGGATTGTTTGGAGTATTTTGAGTAGGGGACGATTTTATTTGGGATCATTCACCGCCCCTCTGATCGCCATCTCGATCCTTCACAATTGCAGTGTTTTGGCTTTGTTCAGACTGATAGATATACAATTGCAAATTATGATTGGGATCTCCAGCAAAACCGCAATATCGCCTCCATCACTTCCTGCTGTTGAAGCACACTACAAGGGTTTGAAGGTAGGCTTCAATTTTTTGTAATCCTATGATTGAGCATATTTTCTTGACATATACGGTAAGTCCAATGCTTGGTTGTTTCTGATTCTAATTCTGTTTCATGGCTCCTTTTTCCAACTCAGGAAACGAGAAATTCCTTCTGATGATCCATTCCACGACTTCTGAATTTGTGCTATTTGTGATTTTAATTTGGAAGAATGCATCTACAAGACTAGCATGCATATCACGTAATCCCTCAAGTCACAAATAATTATCGTTTTGGACATAAGTGCACCCAAACTTTTAAAACTTTGATTGTCAATATCTTTTTAAATATTTAAATTAGATACGTGAAAATCATATGTGTAGATTTTTCTCGAAAAGTATTTTCGTAATATTATAATTTTATTGAGTTTTATAAATATATTATAATAAAAATTAGTAGTTAAAGTTTTGTTTTGTAGACCATGTCGATGTTCAAAACAATAACTATTTATGATCGGTGGAGTATAATTTTTGGCATATCTTAGGTGTATATACACACACATAATAACCATACGGGATGGTCCATTACGATGGATGACTATTGGGACAACCAAGCAGCTTGTTTTCATGTCATTGTTAGGTATATATCAGTAATGATACTTTGTAATATCATTATAAGTATTAATTATTTTATTGGTTAAATCTAGATGGTATTAAGATCATTTTAACCCAATTCTTATATGCTGGATTCGCCCTGCTTGTTGTTGCTTGTTTCGATGACTATCAGATAATGCACTACACTGTCTAGTGTTGCCGCTAGCCGGAGCGCCTGCGCGTGGGGCCGGGCGTGCACAACGGCCTGCAGCGCACCCACTTAGCTACAGGCGCTTGCAACGCTCGCCGTGTGCTGCAGGCCGGCCTGCAGCGCTGCCTGTCCGCTGCAGGTGGCCTGCAGCACACCCCCTCTGCTGCAGTCTACTGTTAGGGAACCAAATGCGCAAATAAATTTTTATACTGGCTATTTTTTTAAAAAAATATTATTTATAGAGCCAGAATCGTGAAAATTTCTACAGTGGACACGAGGAGGAAGCATTGTTTTATAAGGTCTAGAAAAAATCATTCAAGTTTTAGCTAAACTTTCTTGAGAAAAGAGAGATCAGCCAAGGCTAACACAGCGCTAAACACATACTCCTTCCATTACATTTCGGAGGTTTTAGAGCTCTTCAAGCATCCACTTGTCACCTCATTTTTTTTTGCGAAAAAGCCCCTCCATTTCTTAAAATTACGGATAGATCCCTGCAAAATTACGAAAAGGTCCTTCGTAATTTTTTGCGAGGGCAAGAAAAACTTTTTTTAAATCACGTTTGGATCCCTCGCTCGTTACTTTATGAAAAAAACCTCTCGTTAAATGCAAATCGCGAATGAGCCATTTTCTATTTTTTTAGGATAACAGTTAGGTTCAAAAATATAACAAACAGATCCCTGATTTTTACATCCAGGTCATTTCTAAGTTTTCTCCGAAAAATTATTTTCGTTAACAAAAATATATGTACTTTTTTTTCAACGCGATTTTTAATATTTCTCGAGCCTCCAAAAATTTTAAAAATACATCTAAACCTATTTTTTCTTCAAAAAAATACAAAATTATTTTTCATCCCTAGTTTCAAATACTGACCCAAAGTTAGAATATTTTGCTAGCCCTGCTGCTGCGCAGGACAAAGCCACACGAGCAAGCAAACATTGATGAGGGGGGCATAAGCCACTTTTTATCGGGCAGCCGCACCGCAGCCTGGAGCAAATGTGAGTTGACAACACACGGATCAAATCTCAATGCGACTCCAGTAGCCAGCTTTTTTCAGTCTATTGACTCAGGTTTGTTTGCTTTTACTTTAGAATTTTTAAAATCTATTGACTTAGGTTTGTTTGTTTTTACTTTAGATTTTTTAAAAGTTGATTCTGAATTACGATTATAGAGAATTTGATTCTCTAAAAATTAGAATTCAAAAGTACATATGAAGTGGAATTGTAGATTCTAATGTATATGGATGGGCTGAATTGTGAGAATGAGATGCTAGAATCAGGCTATTTGTTTTTTATTCAGCATTTGAGATCAAAATCCAGAATCAAAAGCAAAAATAAACATGCCCTCAATATTTTTTAAATACGGTCTTCGCCGAAACAATTCTATAACTTTCATTATAGTATAAGACATACAAAACTTAAAACAAATAAATAATAAATAATCCGTATCTATTTTCAAAATATACTTTAATATTTATATAATTTTAAAATAGTGATATATATAGAAGCATCTTTTAATTGCTGATCACTTCTCAACCATGGCAGACAACTATTTACTACGATTATATGCCGTGACAGATGATCTGTACCATTTTATTGATTCTTTCATGGTCATAAAGAAACTAGATTTAATTTTATTCTAAATGAGACAAAATTTAAACAAAAAGGGTTGAGAAATTTTTTCCCCAAAAACTCCAACGCAACACACAAACTACTCCCACACTTCTTCTCAGTCATAACCTGTCTCTCTACTCCCTTTCATTTAAAATTCGTTTTTCCCCCTCTTAGTTTGACATAAACAAAAAAAACTACTAGCGTTTTCACACGCTAACGGCGTGCTGATTTTACTCTTAGATCTTTGTTTCGATTGCAACATAAACGGTTTGATGTCCTTCTGCAACCCAATGGCAACGTGAAATACGCAATAAACCCTTTTCAGCAATTTTCTAATACAGTATAAAAGCCACCTCGTATTTTCGATTGAGCACAACTATTCTGCGTATTTCTAAAAAAACCACATGTATTCTCTATATAGTATCGCAAAAACTTATAAAACCAAAATGAGGTAGCGAATATAGGTTAAACGCTGAACGAAATAACAATTTCATGTATTTACGGCGTGGTATAGCGTAGCCGCAGCACGTCTCTGCATTTCGCACCTCGTACATACGGCTTTTCTCACAGTTTGTTTTCATAACATACCTTGATTCTTGGGAAAGAAAAGAATGTACGCATAATCCTTCCAAAGGGCAAGAAGTTAGGGTGTACAGTATAAACACGAGAACGCTTATAAGCAAAGCTAGAGAGAGAGAAGGATCACGAATAGTGTCGTCTTGTAGTTGTGTATGAGCACTAGAAATTTTGGGAAAAAATCGTATTTAGCACATGTTTGAACCCGTAATTCCAAAATGATACAACTTTTTAGCATATTTACAGAAAACACACCCATGACCGGTTCCTGGGGTACCACTCATGCATGGCCGGTTCCTGGGGTACCACTCATGCATGGCCGGTTTTTGGGCACCCATAGATGGGCTTGGCCGGTTTTTGGGGACCCACACAAGGCATGGCCGGTTCCTGGTGTCCCATACATGGGCTTGGCCGGTTCCTGAGGACCCATACAAGCCATGGCCGGTTGCTGGTGTCCCATACATGCATATCACAGAGTACTCACTATACAAATTGTCACTGTACTGGAATACAAGCACTGTACTGGATTATTTATTTCAGGCCGAATACAAGCACTATATTGGAATACTATACAAATTGTCACTCACTTATACAAATCTGAAAATATAATCGTTTATTGAAATTTTGATCAGATTTCTTCCGTTTTTTCTTTTCCGGAATTAGCCATGCACGGAAGTTTTTTTCTTTTCCGGAATTAACTCCTAGTTGCTTCCAAAATCTAATGCAGAAGCTTGCTAGTTGCTACTAAGTCAGTCCATGTAAGACCCAAACTTTGTTGTGTTCAAGACCCAAGCCTTGATGCGCATTTGATATGGCGAATCTTGCTGTCACTTCTTGCGAGGTGAATTTGTATCTTTTCGGTTCCCCAAAAAGGATATAATAGTTTCACGTTGTACAAAAAGCAGTGATGAAGTACCTGAATAATCGGTTCTCAAGAAACTAAACTTTCGAAAATTTAGGTGTTCAAAACCTGGAATTCGAGTCTAATAGGATGTATTGCAATATAGGCCGGCTCTCATGGCTCAACAGGAAAGAAAAGGAATCAAGCAAAGAAGGCTACCAATTGATGACTGCTTTTACGATCATTGTGAGAAGCACGTACATGCAGGTAGTAACCTTAGGAACAAAACTCAACCTTAGTAGGGCACATGTAACGAAAGTTTAGATGATGAAATAAGCAACAGATTATATTAGAAGGGCATTACAACAGTGACGATATTTTTAGGAGAAGTGACGATAACACTGGTTGTCATGGTGGAATAAGTGATCGTTCCGCCTATGTTCGTAGAGTGGGAACGATGCCATACATTTTCTACATATTACATCACCCGTGAATCTTTCGCGATTTGTTCTCGGACACCGCTCAATCTCTCTTATGAAAGAGCTCCATGGCCCTGGGCAGTGCTCCCAGCTGCTGCCGAATGGGTAGCCTATGCCATACGTCTCTAGGGTATAAGAAGTAACTTGTTTGTGTGCATTCTGTGGAGTTCTGCCCTCCCATATGGGCATGCCATCCCGATTTACGGCGTCCCCTATGTTAATACCGCCCGGGTTCCGTGATGGTCTCTGTAACCTGGCAAGGATGTCTTCCGTTGTGCGCACCTCGGCATTGCTTCCCTTGTCCCTTCTTAGAGTGGAGGAACCCTCTTCCACTTCTGGTTCCTTGCGGAGACGTCTTCTCTGTTTCGGCTCGCACTCCACTATATGGTGCAGGAGGTGCGTGTTGGGCTTGTCCTTGTACAACCAGAAGCGTGCCCTGCAGTCCATACAGTATGCGTGATGTGGTCGTTGCATAATACCTTGGGCGTACTCGGGGTCTGGCTTTTTGGGGCGAAAGTAGCACCACGGAGAGGGTTGCTCACCCCAGTCATCCCATATGGGAAGTTTGAGATGTGGGTGGTATTTCTCCGGATCCACCCAGTTGAACTAGGCGCACCATTCATCCTCGGCCAAGGGGCACCGGTAGAATCTCCGGTCTGCTAGATCCTCTTGGCAGATATCAACGACTTCTTGCAGGTCGTGATCGCAAAATTCGGGGCTTTCAGGTGCGGCCCCTTGAGGAGGTTTCTCCTTTGACTTTATCCATTTTGCAAGTTTCTTCTTGAAGTCCTGTATGCGACGGAGCGGTTTAGAATTACTACTTTGTGACTGTGTAACATTAGCATGTCGTATGGAACTGACCGATTGGTTGCTCCCTTGCGCACCGGCCCTAAACTCCGGTCGATCTAGAAGGGGGACATATCCCGGCGGCCTCTCCCACCGGGTGAAGTTCTCGGGCGAAGTGGGGTAGGCGTCGTGGCAGTTGTTGAGAAATTCGTAGTCACGTCGTTCCGGGCCGTCGATCCATTGGAAGAAGCAACACCGGTTCATGCGCTACAAAACAAAGAACGACGCATGAAATGGTAATGGTACCCTGTACTTTACGGACACTAGTAGGTTTACCTCATAGCCGTGTGCACAACAGTAATGGGTGTGGCGGCCGTAGCTCCGTGCTGAGACTGCGTGATCTTCGCCGGAAGGTTGCAGGCGCAATTAGGTCGGGGCAACTCCGGCAGAACTGGGGCGTCAACACAACTCGCATCCGGGTATTCGCGGGGGGTTAAGTTTCGCTTGCTGAAGAGGCGACGGTAGAACGACATCGTGGCCTAATTTGTGTAAAGTGTGCAGAAGCTTATTGCCGGTCTGTTGGTAATGGATGTGTATCCCTCCACCGGTTTTTATAGTGCTGGCGAGCTAGATGGCTTGTCATCCACTTGGCAAAGCTGCATGACCTGTCTCCCCTCTCCTAAAGCTGCACAACCTATCACGTCTTTGGCAAAGCTGAACGACATGTCACGCCTTTGGCAAAGCTGCACGACCTGTCACGCTTTGTGAAAGCTGCATGACATCGCGACAGCTTTGATTGAGGGTGGCATCGGATTCGTCTGCAACTTGGCATGGGACGGGACATGAGGCTGGCTACGGCCACAGCTTTAGACAGGGAATCCCTCCCATAGTCAGGCAGAATGCTTTATACAGCTTTCATTGCGTGTGACAGGCCGTGCAGGTTTGATTGAGGGTGACAGGTCGTGCAGCTTTGTTTGCGGGTGATAGGTCGTGCAGCTTGTGATACTTAGGGTTATTCCGGATTTATAATTTACATGGAAAGAAAGGTGTATATGAAATATTTTTGTAGAACGTGATGGTCCATATATTAAGAGGCATGGGAGAAGGGGAAGTGGCCTTGATGCACTGAGTAGACGTCTAGTTGTAACTATTATTTTCCTTGTTCGTTGTACTCCTTTAAGTTTTAAGTCATGATAAAGAGTGTGGTCCAACTTATTTTTCGCAGTGACATCTTACGTGTGATTCACCCTCTCATTTTTCCCGCTCCCACCCTCGTTTTGCAAAAAGGTGATTCTCGGCTATGATACTTAGGGTTATTGCACTACTACAATTTACTTGTAAAGAAAGGTGTAACTGAAATATTTTTGTACAATATGGTAGTCCGTATATCATAGAGCAAATCTGGTCCATTCTTCAAAAAATAATAGCTAACATATGTGACGCATACAGAATATGATAGATATAGAATATACTACAATATTGGGCTAAAAAAATGAGAGAAAATAGATAACACAAATGGAACGATTGCATTGCATGACATAGATTAAAGAAGGTAACATATGTGACGCATACAGCATGAACTAGTTCGCAATTGCAGACAAAATTATCACAAGGATAACTACATACATCATCTTCTCTAGCCACTTGATATGATCTAAAATGCGCTCCACCTTTAAGGTCAGCATGTTAAGCCTTTGCTCCAGCGTTGGGTTCATCATCTGCTCGAGTGTTGGGTCCATCCTCTGCTCTAGGCCGGGAAGCATCCTCTCTGGTGCTGCGGTACTACGACGCTCCATCGATGTATTCAGGGTGTCTGCCCACTGAAAATATTAACATCCTGCAGACTACATAACGATGTGAACATATTTTCAGACCATGTAAAGAAAGCAGAACTCAGAAGAAATAGACTACTCGAAGAAGAGAACAATCATCAAAACCTGAAGAAATCGAACAACATCCCCACTTACAGAGTAATTAGGGCATTTATAAAACACCCGACCGTAATTTGTTGACGTGGTGGAGTACAACACATTAGCTTCCACATGGCAATTAGGGCAATCGACCTGCCTTGCATTGGCAAGTGCAAGGGCTCTCCGATTCGCTGAGCTCGACGTTTGAGACATGGCCTTCACACAATTGAAGAACGCAGAAGTGTAATTACGAAGAAGAGGATATAAGCTAGAGGAGGAAGAGGATATGAAATGCTGAATGTTTCAGTGTGGAATGAATATGATGGCCATGTCTCCGTATTTATAGCAAGTTTTCGGTGGTAGCTTGGTGTCGAAGTGGCCTGAGAGAGCTGCTGGCAATGTGATGTCAATTCGAGATTTTGCAGCTTTTTCAACGTGTTGTCCAAGTCGCCTGAGAGTCCTGCATGCTCAACATTTCCTCTTAGGGTTGTCGAAATCCTCGTGTTCTTAATTAATATCCAGACAAATGCATGCATCCACGAACATCCATGCGAGACATGGCTTTTGCTTTCGGCGGTTCGATTAGACTAGATAGGACGGCAATAATGCAGCTTGTGTTGCGAGGGAATCGACCCCCTCGGCAGACTCCCACCACCAGTGCCGGGTCGCCCCCTCGGCAGACTCCCTCCCGCCACCTGTACCGGCCACCCAGCATACTCCCACCACATGTGCCGGCCCCCCTCGGCAGACTCCTGCCACATGTGCCGGGACCCCCCTCGGGAGACTCCCTCCCGCCACCTGTACCGGCCCCCCGGCATACTCCCGCCACATGTGCCGGCCCCCCCTCGACAGAGTCCGTGCCGCCACCTGTGCCCCCCCCAGTGTCATCTGTTGTCGTTGCGGCCATCTGTTAGGCCGGAGCACCTTCTGAGGTATTTTGACAGAATATGATAGTCCGTATACCAAATAGCAAATTTGCTACATCCGGCCCAAAAAATAACTTCGAACATGCTTTTTTACGGGCCGCCGAAAATCCTTCATCGTTAGGGTTTGTGCGCGACTATAATACTAGGGTTATTGGGCGTTGAGAATTTATATGCGAAGAGAGTTGTAACTGAGATATTTTTACAGAATATGGTAGTCCATACACCAAATAGCAAATCTGCTACATCCGGCCCAAAAAAAAACTTCGAACATGCTTTTTTACGGGCCGCTGAAAATCCTTCATCGTTAGGGTTTGTGCGCGACTATAATACTTAGGGTTATTGGGCGTTGAGAATTTCTATGCGAAGAGAGTTGTAACTGAGATATTTTTACAGAATATGGTAGTCCATACATGTGACACCTCGGAGTGTCGTAATCTTATACAATGTGAATGTTGAGGACAAAAACCTTATGGAATGTGGAATTTAGGTTAAAACCCTTCGGTAGAGGTTTACTCGCGTTTTTGGGCCGGTTGAAGTGTTATGTCGCCACGGAGTGTCGTATCCTTAATTATTGAGCATGATGAGGCTATAAACATTATGAGATGTGGAAATAAGGTTAAAACCATAGGAATTGGAGGTTAATAGCGTTTCCGGGCCGTTTCCGGGCCGTTTTCGGGGTTTTGGGCCTTCCCGGGGGAGTTTTGGGCCTTGGTGGGCTTTGGAGGGATTGAGAGGGACTCTTATTGGACTAGGGCAGGGTGTGGGGGCTGGTAAAAGGCTCCCCTGCCCCCTTGCGCCCCACATCAGCCCCATGTGCCCCCTCCCTCCACCTCTCCTCCCTCCCCCTCCCCTAAGCCCTAGCCGCCCCACCCATACCGTGCGCCCCCCTCCCCTTCCTCCACCTCCACACCACCTCCCCTCCACCCCTTGCTGCCCTAGGGTGTCCACCCCACCCCTGCACCTCGTGGATCCATCCCGTGGAGCGAGGAGCGAGGAACGTGGAGCGAGAAGCGATTCGCGAGGAGATCCGCGGAGATTGATTGGAGTTTTGTGCTTCCGGCAAAGGTATGAACATGGGTATCCTTGAAATTGATCTAGGTACTGTTATTAGGATGTTTATGAAGATTTTAGATCAATTGGAGGCGTTGGTTTGAAGTAATTTGGGTTAGATCTAAACTTGTCCACGTTTCTGTTTTCGGGCAGATTGAGCAGTCGAGTTAGGGTTCGAGTTCTCGTCAATTTAGAGTTCGAATCTGACCGTACGGACTTCTAGGAAGTTGTAGATAATTTAATTATCTTTCCGTGGACATAAAGCACGTTAATTTCCGATCAGCCGTTTGAAAGTTACGGCTGTTTTACCGAGCGCCTAAAAATCTGTGACGCGATTGGAACAGATCTCGGTAATCTGTAGATTAAACAACTTTAGAGGCCGAATCAGTCTTTCCTTATACCTAGAGAAAGTTGGGAAATTTCCTAAGCTACGCGAGGATGTACTCGTTTAATTGATTCGGAGTCCCAGAACTCAAGTTATGCCTTTTGCAAGGCTGCTGTCCCGCCGGGACAGAACCTCTGTTTTTAGGTTTCGCGAGTAGTTGGTAATGTCGGGTTAGATGGGGGTTTGCGTACTGTTTTGTGGGCATAAATGTGAGTGTGTGATGCCTATGTGCAGGTGGTGTGACCCCGGGAGAGCCCTCTTCTTCCCGCCAATCCGTTGCACGTGTTTGAGGCAAGTGTGCTGTGATGGATAGCGAGTTGTAGGTTGCATGTTGAGATTAGATGGAATTGTTTACATGATATATGTCCACTTGCCATGTGTTAATGAATGATATGATATGATGAGCATGTTTAACATATTATGATGCCATGTGTTAATATGTGAATTAAATATGATAATTGGCATGGTTGCATGCATGTCATGGGATAGGGCGAGGGCGGTGAGAAAGTCTTAACTAGTCCGGCAAGGTCGGTGAGAAAGTTATGACTAATCCGGAACGCCATTGAGTAAGTCCTATGTCGTGATTCCATCCACGTGGTGTTTGGAAGCGAGTAGGCACCCTCCATCTTCGGGATGGAAGGGAGGAAAGGGTGCACACCGACGGGTGTGTACTTCCCATACCGGTATGAGGTTCCAGAGGGTTAGGAGCATTGCATTACTTCGCATACAAATTGATGATGATATTGATAAGTAATCATGAATGAGATGATATACATGATGAAAGATGTTATTGCCATGTTGTTATGCTTGTTGTCCATTGCAGTATGCTTGCTGAGTTTTCGAACTCACCCTTGTGTTTTCTTGTTGTTTTAGGTACCATGAGAACGGCATGCGGGAAAGGGGAATAGTCACACGCTCACACGTTGCTTCACCTTAATGTTTCCCCAAGTCAATTCATTTAGTTTGATAATAAATTGCGTGTGATGGTCTTTAAAATTAAGTCTTAGCTTGGTTAATGAGAGTTCTATTGTTTGTTTGACACTTGGAACCTTAAGAGCTTAATGTTAGTCTCTTATTGTCGTTAAGACTTTATTTATTGCTGTTTTAGATGTTTCTCTTATTGCCATATAATGCTATATTGTTGCTGTTCCTTAAATTCATGATAAAACAAAGGAGGTGCTGCCGAAATCTCGGTTTTTAGCCTATGCACCTTTGCTGGAATTTTATGTTAAATGTGGTATTTAGTTGTTGTTTAGCTTGTGTTTGGTAGCATTCGGGCATATTAAATGCCGGGGTGTTACAATACACCAAATAGCAAATCTGCTACATCCGGCCCAAAAAATAACTTCGAACATGCTTTTTTACGTGCCGCCGAAAATCCTTCATCGTTAGGGTTTGTGCGCGACTATAATACTTACGGTTATTGGGCGTTGAGAATTTATATGCGAAGAGAGTTGTAACTGAGATATTTTTACAGAATATGGTAGTCCATACACCAAATAGCAAATCTGCTACATCCGGCCCAAAAAATAACTTCGAACATGCTTTTTTACGAGCTGCCGAAAATCCTTCATCGTTAGGGTTTGTGCGCGACTATAATACTTAGGGTTATTGGGCGTTGAGAATTTATATGCGAAGAGAGTTGTAACTGAGATATTTTTAAAGAATGTGGTAGTCTACACACCAAATAGAAAATCTGCTACATTCGGCCCAAAAAATAACTTCGAACATGCTTTTTTACGGGCCGCCGAAAATCCTTCATCGTTAGAGTTTGTGCGCGACTATAATACTTAGGGTTATTGGGCGTTGAGAATTTATATGCGAAGAGAGTTGTAATAGAGATATTTTTACAAAATATGGTATTCCATACACCAAATAGAAAATATGCTACATCCGCCCCAAAAAATAATTTCGAACATGCTTTCTGACGGGCCGCCGAAAATCCTTCATCGTTAGGGTTTGTGCGCGACTATAATACTTAGGGTTATTGGGTGTTGAGAATTTATATACAAAGAGAGTTGTAACTGACATATTTTTACAGAATATGGTAGTCCATACACGAAATAGCAAATCTGCTACATCCGCCCCAAAAAATAACTTCGAACATGGTTTTACGTCATGAAAATCCTTCATCGTTAGGGTTTGTGCGCGACTATAATACTTAGGGTTATTGGGCGTTGAGAATTTATATGCGAAGAGAGTTGTAACTGAGATATTTTTACATAATATGGTAGTCCATACACCAAATAGCAAATCTGCTACATCCGGCCCAAAAAATAACTTCGAACATGCTTTTTTACGAGCCGCCGAAAATTCTTCATCGTTAGGGTTTGTGCGCGACTATAATACTTAGGGTTATTGGGCGTTGAGAATTTATATGCGAAGAGAGTTGTAACTGAGATATTTTTACAGAATATGGTAGTCCATACACCATATAGCAAATCTGCTACATCCGGCCCAAAAAATAACTTCGAACATGCTTTTTTACGGGCCGCCGAAAATCCTTCATCGTTAGGGTTTGTGCGCGACTATAATACTTAGGGTTATTGGGCGTTGAGAATTTATATGCGAAGAGAGTTGTAACTGAGATATTTTTACTGAATATGGTAGTCCATACACCAAATAGAAAATCTGCTACATCCGCCCCAAAAAATAATTTCGAACATGCTTTCTGACGGGCCGCCGAAAATCCTTCATCGTTAGGGTTTGTGCGCGACTATAATACTTAGGGTTATTGGGCGTTGAGAATTTATATACAAAGAGAGTTGTAACTGAGATATTTTTACAGAATATGGTAGTCCATACACCAAATAGCAAATCTGCTACATCCGCCCCAAAAAATAACTTCGAACATGGTTTTTTACGGGCCACCGAAAATCCTTCATCGTTAGGTTTTGTGCGCGACTATAATACTTAGGGTTATTGGGCGTTGAGAATTTATATGCGAAGAGAGTTGTAAATGAGATATTTTTACAGAATATGGTAGTCCATACACCAAATAGCAAATCTGCTACATCCGCCCCAAAAAATAATTTCGAACATGCTTTCTAACTGGCCGCCGAAAATCCTTCATCGTTAGGGTTTGTGCGCGACTATAATACTTAGGGTTATTGGGCGTTGAGAATTTATATGCGAAGAGAGTTGTAACTGAGATATTTTTACAGAATATGGTAGTCTATACCCCAAATAGCAAATCTGCTACATCCGGCCCAAAAAATAACTTCGAACATGGTTTTTTACGGGCCGCCGAAAATCCTTCATCGTTACGGTTTGTGCGCGACTATAATACTTAGGGTTATTGGGCGTTGAGAACATGCTTTTTTACGGGCCCGGCCTTCACATGTCGTCGATGATTTGGATCTGCCTTGCGGTGTCCTCGGCCTCGTCCTCCGGCAGCGCGGTGGCGATGTCCGGGTTTTGAACCTCCATCACGCCGGCCACGTGCGCTGCTGCCAGGCGCACACACGCATGCACCTGGGCCTCGTCTCCCTCGATACCGGCGGCGACAACCATCGGATCGAATGAGGCGTCACGGCTAGTGCAGCAATCCAGCACGAACGTCGCAGTGGCTACCGCGACTTCATGTGCCTCTCGGGCGGAGCGAGCGGCCAAGGCGGCTGACAAGCCACCGTGTGCCTCGGCGACCCGAGTAATGCTATGGGAGTACTGCAGGGCCGATTGCTCCATCGGCTCGCGAAGGGCCACCCCTAGCGGCCCTAGGCATCTCGCCATGCGCTGGTAGGCTGGTCCGAGCATGACGGTGAGGTTGTGCAGCGTGCGACGCAGCTCCCCCACCGCCTCCTCCTGCGCCGCCTTGGCCTCCTGTGCTTGCTTGAGCAAGGCCGCCCCAGTCACCCTCTCCTGGGCTAGTAGCGCCTCCGCTCTCTCCTCCTCGCGCAACGCCATGATATGTTTGGCCAGTTGCGCTTCGTGCTGGATGGCCGCCATGAGGAGGGCTCCCGAGGCTGCGTGTGCCTCGCCAAGTTCGGCGATCAACGTGCCTAGGCGGGAGGTTGAAGCGTTGGGGCTGACAGAAGCCGGCTGGGCGGAAGTGCTGGCGCCAACGATGTCCACTTGGGCGGTTTCGGAGGCGCCGGGTGGAGCAACTTGGGCGGCCACCCTCGGAAGCGACCAAAAGCTGAATGCAGCCGTTGGGAGAGCAAGCACGCCCTGGCGCACGGTGGCAGCGAGCCTTAGTGCTGATGTGGTCGGCACCGGAGGAGTTGGCGTGGGCATAGCGAATGCCGGTGGAGGGGGTGTCGAATCCCGGGCAGCGGATGTCATCACTGCAGACGAAGTCCTCGCCGCTAATGACACGCTTCGAGGCGCGGCGGAGTAGGCAGCGGCGGGAGTGCAGTCCTCGGTGCAAGGCCTTTTCGGGGTAGCACCCGAGGTGTCCAGAGGGACCGATTGCGTACGGCCGCTCCAATCGTCCGCAGAGTCGGATTCCATGGTTATCAACGGACTGCGGGCTTGAAGTGCCGCAGGGCCGGTGGAGTCCATCGCAGGAAACATCTTGATGATCCGGAGGCGCTCTGCGAACTGTAGATGGCAGAGAGGTTGTACCCCGGTGGGGAAATCCAGACCGCCCAGTATTGGCGGGAGCAGTCCGGTCAGCCATTTGGAGATGGCAGGACCGTCCAAGTTCCCTCCACCTGCCGAAAAAAGGAAGACAAGATTGTTGGTTATGACAACCACAAAAGAAGGTACGTATTCATAAGGACCCTTGGAAACTCACGGCCCGGGTGCATGCGGGTCAAGTCGTCGTCACCAGAGTACTGCCATGCTGGGTGGGCACGTCGATGAAGGGGGCTGAGCCTCCGTCCAATGAAGTCCCGAACTACCATCGCCCCGGTTAGGCCAGCATCTCGGAGCCGGTTGACGCGGGCCGCCATCGCCAGGATTACTGTTGTCTCCTCGACAAGCGAGCCCCAACTCTCGCAGGCATTCGCCGGGGCGCTGGGCACTGCTAGAGCATCCATCTCGCTGTCGTCGCCGGCATACAGCCAGTCGTTCCGCCACCCCTTCCAGCTTGATTTCGTGTGGAACGAAATGTAGCGGGCAGTCGACCCATCGCGGAGGCGAAAATGGCAACTCCCCACGGTCCCACCATCGGCGACGCCGCGGAGCGTGTAGAAGTACCGGAAGAGTGGAAGATTGGGAGTTACCCCTACGAACATCTCGCATAGGTGTGCGAACACAGCGGGGGTGAGTACAGAGTTGGGAGTGAGGTGAAGGTGGCTAATTTCGTAGAAGTGGCGGACGGTGAAGAAGAATTCGGAGAAGGGTGGCACCAGGCCCGCCAGCAATCCCCATGCGAAGACGACGATCTCCCCGGGTTCGCACCGCGGTGCGAGGGTTCCATGGCGGAGTTGGAGGGAACCCTCGGTCGCTATCCTAGAGAGCGCAGCCGCCCTAGCCCTGTCGACAGAGGAAGATGGGAAGGATTGCGCCATTGGAGCAAGAGCAAGGGTTTAAGACGGTGAATAAGAACTTGAGACCGCTGGTCATGGAGTGGGGTATATATAGGCCCTTCACTCGGGCGATCAGCACACGTGGAAGCCAGGCGGGCAGGCAGGCGTTCAGGCCCCACTCGCGGTGGGGCGACCAGCCCACGTGGCAGACTGGCGACCAGGCAGGCATTCAAGCCCATGTGAAGACAAGTCATGTTAGCTTTTTCTGCATTTTGTCCTATCAGTGTTTTCAACGTGTTGTCATATCACCTGTCTCAGCGTGCTCGGGATAGCACCTGAGGTAGTCCACACACGAAATAACTTGGTCAACATAACATGAAGCTTCCTTATTGTACGAACTTCATTAGAATACAACACCCAACTCATAACAGCATTAGAACTTTCCCGAATCATCACTGTCAATGTCAACACCCTCATCCTCGAGAAACTGCCAACGGTCACGTTGGCCGTCATCATCCTTATGGTAGTCACACGGGATAACTAAATTAGGGTCTACAGCTTCGTGGTTATCTTCTATGGCGCGGTGAAGGAAGCGGTCGTAAGCTGCAGGGTCATCTTCTTGTACAGGCTGTACGACGTCTGCTTGCGGTAATTCAGATAACGATAGCCTGTTAAATTCCTGCCCGGGGGGCATCACTTCCTGTACCCTTGCCAGCGTCCTGTCTGTTACTGGAGTAGTAGGATGCTCCCTTGACGTATGTAGGCGGTCAACCCACTGCAAATATTGGCATCCGGTAGGCTAGACGACAGTGTGAGCATGGTTATATCAAACTCGAGCAGGAGAATAATCAGCAAAACATGAAGGGGTCGAATTAAAATTAGACGTACAGAGAAATTAGGGCATCTATAAAACGCCCGTACGTTATTTGGTGCAGTGGTGGAGTAGAGCACTTGAGCTTCCACATGGCAGCTAGGGCAAGTTACCCCCACTGCATTGGCAACCGCTGATCTTGACACGTGAGACATGGCTTTTGATGAAGCGTAAGATGCTGAAGAGGTTTCGGGCAAGACGAGGAATACAATATAAAATACTGTACGGTTCAGTGAGGATATGTATGCTCAACGTTTTCTCTTTGGGTTGTGGAACCCCTCGCGTCCTCAATTTATAGCGACAGAAATGCATGCATCTGCGAACGGCAATAATGCAGCCGGCCCCCCTCGGCATACTCCCTCCCGCCACGTGTGCCGCCCCCCCTCGGCAGACTCCCTCCCGCCACCTATGGCTACGCTTTTTCAGCTTTTTGTGTCAGTCACGATTAGGAAAAGCTGCACGAGCTGTCACGCTCTATAAAAGCGACTGATTAGAGAGCACTCTGCACACCATGAAGGGACAAAGCACTCTGCACACCACGATATGACATAAGGTTGGAAAAGCTGATATGACAAAAGTTGTCAGAATTGACATGACAACACGTTGGAAAAACTGTTTTTAAAATAAGCTGGGAAAGATGACATCACGTACGCCACCGTTCATATCGGTGCCGGCCCCCCACCGCGGCTGCCTCCCTCCAGCCACCTGTGCCGGCCCGCCCCCTCGGCAGACTCCGTCGTGCCACCTATGCCGGCCGCCCACCTTGCCATTTTTGTCATGTCACCATTTCCATCCTTTCGTCTTCTCACCATTTGCAGCCTTTGGTCATATCATCTTTTTCATATCACGTTTGAGTCCAGTTTTTTTGAATAATGAAGCTAATTGGCTGTACAACAAACGATAATGCTTAAGTATTATTGCCGAAAACAACTTTATTTTGCAATCCCCCCTGTATTAATATCAGAATACATTCTGAAAGCTACATAATATCTTAAAAAAATCCGGTAATTACACATGCCAACTCCCAATACAGACAGCTTTATGAACGACAGAACTTCCAGTTCAAACAGAATACTTATTTTATTAAGATGGTTGTACCACAAATGCATAAAAGCACTACACAGTCCGTCACACACAATTATTGAACGTTCCAGCGTGAACAAAAGAAGGGTGGTACCGGCCTGGACTAAGTACTCCCCTCGCTACTATCGCGAACTGCACCTGGAGGCTGGGAAGGTCCTGGCTCCCCCAGAGTCGCCAAGAAGTGCTGGAACGCCTCTAACTGCTCAACACGGCGCACGGACTTCCGTGCAGTTACTCTGAGCGGCGGACCTCGGCGACGCTTGACCCTCGCGGCGTCTAGGGTCGAGCCTCTAAGTGCAAGGTCCTCCTGGGCTGGGGCAGGCAGTGGTTGTGCTGTCCGCTGCGCCTCCTGCACACGTCTGGGTGGAGGTGGAGCGGCTCCACGCTGCAAGTCCTTGAGCTGAACGATCTCCAGCCTCGCCGCAGCAAGATCCCTGTAAGCGTCCTGAAGCTCACAAGAAATGTGGACATACGCCTCGTCCTGCGCCCGGATGAGCCCACCCATGTGCATAATGGTGGGTTCTGACTCTAACTCTAAGCTCCGGAACCGGTTGTCACTCCTCCCCACCTCATGGGAGGGAAAGAGCCGGTACGGAGTGTCCTCTAACTGGTAGCGGTAGCTCTCGCCGAAGTGAAGGAGAGCCTGCCTGGCCGCATCCTGCAGAGCATCACTGAGCTTTAGCCGCTCCACCGTGAAGTACCGGATCCGGTCATTCCACTGAGGACCCTTGGCGAAGATGAGCAATCTCACTATCCAAAAGTTCTGGCTAAAGCGGGGCATGAAAACGCAGCGGTACTCCGGGCGACGAGTGTAGCCCAGCTCCTGGAGCATCAAAGATAGCTCCTCACAAAATCCTCCCTCCATCATGGCAAACGAGGTGAAGACAGGCATCTACAAAATTTTGAAGCAAGACAAGGTCAGTAAAACATTTTAGACATAATATAGGGGAAAAGCAAGATACTACGACAGAATACGTAGAAGTGAAGAAGCTTATAAGTGCGTAAATATGTCTTATGAAAAATTTCATCGTTAAGGCTTTGCCGTTCTAACTAGGTCACATCCTACAGTATTAACTTTCACAGGTCATGTTAGAGCAATTATTCGAACAGTAGACATTATTTCGAACTGTACTGAAGGTTGTAGCCACCAACATCATGCAATACGGGAAATGGACAGCACTTTGTCCAATTTGCACGCATCTTTAGTACATACAATTAGTAATTACATGAGCCGGAGGCCCTACATGAAGTTATTTTACATTATTGACGGCCCCCGCGGCGACGTCCAGCTTTCCTTCTCATGAATTCCTCAGGGGTGTACGCAACTGGGGGACCTGTGATCCTCTGTCCTGCGGCCTGTGATGGCCCCTGCCTACTCGGACCTGGGCGGTCGTCGACATCTTCCTCAGGGGGAGGTGCACCCGACGCAAAGGTATATTGTTGCGAGGCCTGGTGGGAATAGTTGTACTATGCATATGGATTGGTCGTTTGTAGTGGACCCTCATGCAGTATGTTTGCAACCGGTTGCGGTTGCGAGATGCCCGGCTGCCCCTCTAGTAGAGCAGTAAAGGTAGTATGTCCTGACATCAACTCGAAGTCGAAAGCACCAGGCTCGCTCCACTGCTGTGGTTGACTGTAGTCCGTCGCGTAGGAGGGCGAGAAATGTGGCACTTCCGGCGCAAGCGGTGGGGCCGACGTGCCAGGTATGTCGTCCCATGGTGACCACGGTTCTGCTGGGCCCGACGTAACAAGCTGCTCCTGCTCCCTTTGTGCCCAAGGATCAGTTGGGACTTCAACACGGGGGCTAGGATGATGGCGCGCTGACTGGCTTCCCACATGGGACGTGGACGCACGTCCTAGGGCATCCTCTCGTTCGCCACTTGAGGGACGGATGCTGACGGACCGCCTGGCGTGTGAGGCATGAGTTGGATCCATGCGAGGAGAGCCGTAGTTGCGTGGCTATCGTGCAGAGCCTCCAAGCCCACGCATCGCCAAGAGTAATCTGGCCCCCTGAGATGCGAAGTAACGTCTCATTTGATTGGCTGCCGACGTCGAGCCAGAGGACCCCGGAGGGTGGGACGCCAGTTCATCGGCATGGGCAATTATTTGCGATGCCTCCCGAGTCTGCGTTGCAGTATGTAGTTATTAGGAATTTGAATATGAAAGTTATGATAAATATTACTACTACGATGGGTGCACCAGAGTCTGCGCATGACGCGACTTTTCTTCTGGGTACGCCATGGCGCTTGGTTCGATCTCTTGGCTAAGCAACGTGGCACGCGTGCGGCCGCGGTACCATGCAAGGTAGCTGTCGTACTCGTCGGGGTCGTACGGCCCAATGGGATCGACCATCTCCTGCAATGCTGACTCGACCCATCGCGTGATGTGCGTAGCGTGGACTGCGGTCCAATCGACTGCTCCCGCACTACCCATAGTGCTTCTCCTGTAATGGTCAATACATTCTAAAGGCAAATTTTTGACGAAGATGACAATAATGACACAAATGAAATACGTACCCGTGCGACCTCCCAGCATCCCGCGGTGGTGGAACCGGGATTATCTGCCGCCACCCGAACTGTCGTTGGACGCGTTCGGGCGAATAGACCTCCACCGCGTTCATGTACACGACGAAGCACGTCGTCATCCAAAATGACATGTCCACCAGGCAGCAACCAGAGATGAGCCCGTCGGTGGCAATTTCGGCGGCTCGTTGTGGCGTCCATGTATCCCATGTCACATTGTCAGCGGTTAGTAGGTCCATATCTGCTACCACCCGCCTGTAGCTCGCCTGGTCATCAAGCGGCGACCATCTTAGCCGTGCGTGCATCGAACGATGACCCATAGTGGGGCGAGAGGGCTCTGGCATGTCATGGGCCACATCGATGGGGTAGTACCTTCTACAGATTGTAGGCCTAGATATCAGAAGGTACTCCCAACTCCACATCTGCAGCATTTGCACGCATCCAGTAATTGTGCCCCTAGCAGTATGTCTACTCATGCTTCGCACAACCCACGGTATGTGTCAGCTAGGACCGCGGATGCCCAGCTGTATGTCGTCATATCCTCTAGGTTTGCGACCAACTCTTGAGCTATCCAAACTATATGCGGGGAGATGGTGTCACTGTTCGTGGTCGTGAACATCAAACCACCAAGTAAGCAATACAGATAAACTTCGTAATGTCGTTCTATGGTAGCTTCGTCTGCATCCTGTGGGCATGGTTGGTACTCTTGTAATGCTTGTAGCCAGCTCATTGACACTCCGGTATCCTTATGTGTGTACGGCACCCCAAACCTGCAGGTACTCCGGATTAATGAGGTACATCATATCGTTATCATTTTAGACATTACTTAACAAATACTCTCAATGTACCTGGTCTTCACGTACTGCTGCCACAGGCCTCTTCTGGGCCAGGATAGCACCACAGGTTGGCCCCTAATGGGGAGGCCGGTGAGCATGGCTACGTCTCTTAGAGTGATGGTCATCTCACCGAATGGAAAGTGAAATGTGTGCCTCTCCGGCCGCCATCGATCGATCAGACCAGTAAGAAGTGCCCGATCGAGGCCTAGCATCGGCGTGGTCATGCCCCCTTCCATCGTAGCTCCGTCCATGCGAAGCGCGAAGGGTAGTAGACCTGCACGGGCGAGTGGAATATGGAACCGGCCGTCCAACTTCGGTATTTTGTGCAACGACTGGCAGGACAGAGGGGGCAACTGAAACGTGCATGCAATTAAGGTTAGAGGCATCGCAAATATTGCACCACATGTAACATACAATTGTGTCGCACCTCAGATCCTGGACAAATCGCCCTCGCACGGTGTTTCGCATCAACCGACTCACTGAGTAGCTCTGGAAGTGTAATGCCCGCTATAGGCTGCAATGTCAACGCGCAGTAATAGGAATACACGCCGAGTACGCAATGCTACGTACCCAATATGAAGGAAGGTACGCACTAGTAAGTACACATTACTGAGTACACAATACGAAAGTACGCACTACTTAGTACACAATGTCAAATTATGCACTGCTAATTAAGTACTGCGTGGATTGGGGCACCTCCTGCGGTCATGTCCAGGTTGTTTGCATAATGTGCACTTTCGCAAACCATCTACCGCATCAGCCGCATCCATGTCACCTTGCATTCTGGTGCCCCTTGGCCTTCCTGGCTATGTGCGTCTAGTCACGGGGTACGGTTTCCAGGTGGGGCCCTCTATGAGCTTGTAGTTCGCTCCAACTGTGAACGAACTCATCTTTGGACGCCAAGTGTTCTTCAAAGCATGCGCGGTGTAGTATGGTGAGATGAACTGTGATGCATCGTTCCCACCCATGTCGCGACATGCGGCCAACATATGGAAGCACGGGATGTGATGCAGCTTCGGCTTGTTACACGTGCAGGTAGCCTCCTCCGCCCCCAACTGGCACTGCTGCACAGTGTCCCCCGCGAGATACCCAGATTGGTATTTGCGCTTGCACATCACCTCGAATTTATTTGTGCCTAGGTCATAAATCCTAGTGCGGTGGAAGTGTGCTTTCTGCCTTCTCGATTGGAGGATCTTCTCCACTCTTGGTGCGTACGTAGTGACACACGCCTCGGCCGCGTTCCCGCGATCACGAAAGTAATCAGCCGCCCGGTAAAAGGTGAGCTCAATGATTGAACACAACGGAAGGCTGCGAACACCCTTCAGTACGTTGTTGAAAGCCTCCGCTATGTTTGTGGTCATGACGTTGTACCTAAAATGGTTTATGTTAGCTTCAACGAGAATTCACCTAAACACCGCGGTAATTACCATGAACTACTGGTTTGTCCGTACCTCGCTCCGTTCGTGTCGTGGAGTAGCGCCCACCGCTCAGCTGGCTTCCCGCAATCCACTAGCTGAAGGTGGGCCGCGTGCGACTAACCAAAGTCTGGCCTGCCACCACTTGAGAGCGTAGTTGCTGTTCCTGTGATTGGTCGTCTTCCATCATCTTCCGTGTGGAGTCGTTCAGTTGCGTCCATATCGTGTTGAACTTGTGAGGTTGGTTTTGAAGGCAAATGGCTTTGAACCTCTTCACCAGCACCTTGTTCTTGTAGCTTGAATACAAGTTCGCACCTAGGTGTCGCATGCACCATCTTCTCCCCCACATCAGGCCAGTTCACCGAGGAGCTTGTGCTGTCGTGCATGACATCCAACGCGTGGAGAAGGCCTTTGTTGCGGTCGGACACAACGCAAACGCGCTCCCTCATACCCACGACCCGGCTCTTAAGCAGTGCCAAGAACCACAGCCAACTATCATTGTTCTCACTCTCCACGAGAGCGAACGCCAATGGGATGATCTGGTTATTTGCATCCGCAGCAAGTGCAGTTAGCAGCGTCCCACGGAACTTCCCACTCAGGAATGTACCGTCGACGCAAATAACTGGTATGCAGTACCTAAAAGCTTCGATGCATTGTCCAAATGACCAGAATAGCCTGAAGAGGTACCGGTCCACCGAACTCAAAGACCCATCCTCCATCCTTACATGCTCATCCCCCAGTGCGAACTGAGTGCCTGGGTTTGTCATGGCTATTTTCTGTAATAATCTAGGAGCAAAGTTGAAGGACTCCTCGAATCCCCCAAAAAGCATCTTCAATGCCTTCTGTTTTGCTCTCTAGGCTGTGCTATACGTGATCACCATCCCGTGTTTTGTTTGCATCTCCTCCATAATTCTACGGGGGGTCATCGCGATGTCGGTTCCAATGATGTTCACTATGTTTTGCGCTACGTACCTCGTGTTCATAAGATCGCTCATGTTCCTTATGGATTCCTTGGTGCACGTATGAGGAATATGTACACCAACCTTAAAGTAATCCTCGTGCTTTGGTTTGTGAACTCGTACAAAGAAGGGACAATGGGGGTACTTTTTGCACCTAACCTCGTACACGGTGCGATCCGACCGGTGACGAGCGTGCTCCCGTCTTGTCATGACGGCGTACGTGCTTAGGAAGTGAATTGCCTCCGGCTTGTTACGGAAACGTTGCCCACCTCGAATGTCATTCTGGGTGTGCGCCCAAGCGGACGTGTTACTGTAATCCACAAGGGTACAATCCAGCAGTCCAATGGCTCGAAAGTATTGTATAGCAGGTGCTGGGTCATCATCGTCCGCCGCTCCTTCATCCCCGCTACCGCCACCTTCACCAACCTCCGCCGCATCAACTTGTTCTTCGCCATGCCCCGAGGTCCACTCCTCCACAGTTGGTGGATCCTGTGGCCCATGTGACATATCATGGTCTACTACTTCGGAAGTAGACCCGGCCTCCTTGGATTGGTGTCGTGCCAATACCTCTACATACACTCCTAACTCGAAATTCTCTTCGTTCGCTTTGCGGGCATACAAATCCCACGAACTATTATTTCTCAGCTGGAAGAGTGTGTACACAACCATAGAGCTGTTTGGAACGTATCGTGGACGAACCCCTTCTAGACGAACCCTCTGCGTATCACGGTTCACACGTAGTAGGACAATAACATGTGATTTTAGGATTTTCCCAACTCGCTTTTCATATTATTCTAGGATTTATAAATTTTACCTTCACATTTTTAAGGCTTTGCTCGGTTTTACATGGTCGCGCTTTGTTTAATTGATCGACCGGCTGCCATGATTATTTTTAACCCATTTTAATTATCCTGACCGATTCTACATGTCTCGCACAGCCTACTTCCCAACACTCTTTCAAATGGGATGTTTTTCTTGTTTTTCTCTTTCCTTTGCTCTTCTTTTCTTTCTCTTGTTCTTTCTCATGAATTACGGCATTACGGTGTACTTTAACTGCATCATGGCTCCCGATATGAGGTACCGTATCAAAGCTAATTGGTACACCCTAAGTATTTTTACGAATTCATGTTCTTTACTGCCTACTAGGAATAACACAAGTGGATTCATAATTTTGAATGGTGAAATAATCATGTTATACCAGATTGATTATGTCTTACGCTTAACACCTAATTAATTACGAACTACTAAAATTATTTTAGGACTTGTAAATTTTACCTTCACATTTTAAAGGCTTCACTCGATTTCTTATGGTTGTGCTTTATTATCCTGACCGATACTACAAGTCTCACACAGCCTACATAATGTAAGAAAAATAATGGGAACAACATGATCGAAGGAGGTGCTTACCTTGCTCGAACTTTTTTGCAACGGAGTCGAGGTCAACGGTTGCGGTGTCTACAACAGCGGTATCTACACAAAGCAAAAACATCAATAAGAAGCAAAAGATGTAATAAGGCAAAATAACATGTGATTTTAGCTGGCCCAATTCACTCGGGATGGCTATTGTGCTGTCTACGTGCATGCAGTTGTCCATGGTCACCACTCTGCCGTGCAAAACAGAGGGCCGTTCTCCATGATATATTTTCAAAAATGTGTCCATCTATTGCACAAATATTAAACCTTTTAGTCATTACAAATTTATTGCAGTGAATTTTAATCAAATTTGCACCAAATTTACCGCACCAGTTCACCGATTCTACATGTCTCGCACAGCCTAAGATTTGTACTTCCCAATACTCTTTGAAATGAGAAGTTTTTCTTGTTTTTCTCTTTTCTTTTCTCTTCTTTCCTTCCTCTTGTTCTTTCTCATGAATTACGGCATTACGGTATACTTTAAGTGCGTCATGGCTCCCGATATGAGCTACCGTATAAAAGCTAATTGGTGCACCCTAAGTTTTTTTACGAATTAATGTTCTTTACTGCCTACTAGGAATAACAAAAGTGGCTTCATAATTTTGAATGGTGAAATAATCATGTTATACCAGATTGATTATGTCTTACGCGTAACACCTAATTAATTACGAAGTACTCAAATTATCTACAAATTCAAATTCCTTTTCCCAACTCGCTTATCATATTATTCTAGGATTTATAAATTTTACCTTCACATTGTTAAGGCTTTGCTCGGTTTTATATGGTCACGCTTTGTTTAATTGATCGACCGGCTGCGATGATTATTTTTAACCAATTTTAATTATCCTAATCGATTATACATGTCTCGCACAGCCTAAGATTGGTACTTCCCAACACTCTTTCAAATGGGATGTTTTTCTTGTTTTTCTCTTTTCTTTTCTCTTCTTTTCTTTCTCTTGTTCTTTCTCATGAATTACGGCATTACGGTATACTTTAACTGCATCATGGCTCCCGATATGAGCTACCGTATCAAAGCTAATTGGTACACCCTAACTATTTTTACGAATTCATGTTCTTTACTGCCTACAAGGAATAACAAAAGTGGCTTCATAATTTTGATTGGTGAAATAATCATGTTACACCTAATTAATTACGAAATACTAAAATTATTTTAGGATTTATAAATTTTACCTTCACATTTTAAAGGCTTCACTCGATTTTATATGGTTGCGCTTTATTATCCTGACCGATTCTACAAGTCTCGCACAGCCTACATAATCTAAGTAAAATAATGGGAACAACATGATCGAAGGAGGTGCTTACCTTGCTTGGACTTTTCTGCAACGGAGTCAAGGTCAATGGCTGCGGTGTCTACAACAGCGGTATCTACACAAAGCAAAAACATCAGTAAGAAGCAAAAGATGTAATAAGGCAAAATAACTTACGAAGGTTCAACGGTTCAGCGCACCAATTTTTAAGTCAGATTAAGCAGCTACATTTGGTTCGAGTTATTAAGTTGGGAAAGGAGGCCAACTCCTTTCGGGTCCAAGTAGTGATTACATCCAAAAATAAAAACAGTCCTTCGCTTCTGCGAATAATCGATCGAAATAAAAACAGTCCAACGTTCCAAATAAGCTCGGCAGTTGTCCTGACCTCTGGAGAGACTATAATCCTAATAGAAGGTTGTTATTTTATGCAAGAAGAGTTGATTTAACTATTCATTCCATTTTAATATTCTTATAGACGTAGACATTTTTAGGAGTTACGATTATTTCGCAAATTTTTATGGAATGCGGCGATAAATCTACCAAATTAGCCAAATGCGATCGCGAAAATTAAAAAAACATTAAATATACGTAGCATTAAACTATATTAATGTACACCTTGATTGTCTCCGTATCGTGATTTTCGATTGCCTACTGAGAATACCAAAAGTGGTTTCATAATTTTTAAGTGTGAAATTATTTCTCACGTTGAACACCTAATTAATTACAAACTACTAAAAAATATCTACAAATTCAAATTCCTTGGTCGAACTCACTTATCGTAATCTTTTAAGATTTATTAAAATGCTCGACTGGCTGCACTCCGCATTTTTAAGTTATTAGGTGTTACAATGAATTCATGGATACATCGATTTGTTCAAAACAACATAATGTAAAGAAAAAAAAATGGGAACAACATTATCGAACGCGGTGCTTACCTTGCTCGAAGTATTTTGCAACGGAGTCGAGGTCGACGGGTGCAGTATCGACAACGTCGATATCTGCACGAAGCAAAAACATCACTAACAAGCAAAATAAGTATTAACGCAAAATAACTTACCAAGGTCCAGAAGGTCGGTGCACCAATTTTTTAGTCAGATTAAGCAGCTACGTTGATTCGAGTTATTATGTTCAGAAAGGGGGTCAACTCCTTTCGGGTCCAAGTGGTGATTACGTCCAAAAATAAAAACAGTGCTTCACTCAAAGCGAATAATCGTCCGAATTAAAAAACAATCCTTCGTCCTAAATAAAAATAGTCCTACCCTCAAGCGAATAATCGTCCGACATTAAAACATTTCAATGGTGATTAGAGGGTTCAGCCCTCCGAGATAGTTCAACATTACATTGCAAGTTCGTAGTCCCAAAAGAAGGTTGTTATTTTATGCGATAAGACTTAATTTAACTTTTTATTCCGTTTCAATATTACTACAGACGTAGAAGTTTTTAGATGTTAGGATTAATTCGTAAATTCTTTGGGTCCAAGAACAAAAACCAAGAAATACAACATTAATTGATGTCTAACCCAATCTTCAAGCTATCAAGGATGTCATCTATCATTTTTTTGGTTAATGCGGGGATATATGTGCCAAGTTTGCAATACAGGATGCTTACGGAAATTAACGCATGTATACATCGATTTGTTTAAATAATGTGAACATAACCTAAGTAAAATAATGGGAACAACATGATCGAAGGAGGTGCTTACCTTGCTCGGAGTTTTCTACAACGGAGACGAGGTCGATGGGTCCGGTCTCTACAACATCGGTATCTACACAAAGCAAAAACATCAGTAAGAACCAAAAGAATTAAAAAGTCAAAATAACTTACCAAGGTCCAGAGGTTCGGCGCACCAATTTTTAAGTCAGAGTAAACAGCTACATTTGGTTCAAGTTATTAAGTTGAGAAAGGAGGTCAACTCCTTTCGGGTCCAAGTAGAGATTAAGTCCAAAAATAAAAACATTCTTTCGCTTCTTCGAATAATCGTTCGAAATATAATGTTGTTATTTTATGTCCAACGTTCCAACGCAAGCTCGGTAGAGGGTCCTGACCTCTGGAGAGACTATAACCCTAATAGAAGGTTGTTATTTTATGCAAGAATAGCTGATTTAACTTTTCATCCTATTTTAATATTCTTACAGATGTATACATTTTTAGGAGTTACGATTATTTCGCAAGTTGTGCAGTTACCACGTACGAAATATTTTTGGGTAATCTCGAAGCTACTGATTATACAAGAATTGCATGGTCTTCTATCTCTCGAAGGTACTGATTTCACAAGAATTGCATGGTCTTCTATCACTCAACTTGCAACTAGGCTGAATATAGCATGTCTAAAGCTACAGATAAATTATTATTGTAGCACGATTGCCAAAATAAATTTTAGTAATGTGCACCTTGATTGCTGCAGCAACAGTTTTATGATGAAGACCGCTTCTGACTTCGGTTGTGTCAGTACTGTGATTTCTGCTGGATAACCAAAAATGGAACCCAATTAATATTTACACTACGAATACACTACTTCACTTCACATGTTGATCGATAACATAACCACACAATACTACTCAAATAGCTTTGCTTTACTGCGGCTACTCAAATACCACGTCGCAGAACATTCGTCCGCTTAACCTCGCGCTCGTAGAACTTCACTCACTGGAACCTCACTTCACTCACCGAAAAACTAACTGAAACCACTGAACCCTCTTGCTCGTCACTAAGCAGGAAGCAAATAACGCGATCGTCTAGTGTTCTCTCCTCCTTCTTATAGGCATGTCTCCGCAAATCACGATGGACAAATTTGCCTGATGCTTTGCTCCACAGTTCTTCCTGTCTTCACTTTCGGTGCGTCGTGAAGAGTGCTTGGCCGGTTCCTCCTTTGCTGCACATGTCCTTGCCTCCCTGCGATGGAAAGATCAGTGCTTTGGCCGATTCCTTCACTCAGTGGCTTGGCTGGTTGCTTCACTCGAAAATTTGTCCTTGGCCGGTTCCCCATGTCCCGTGGACCCCATGGCCGGTAGCCCATCTCCCGTTCAACTCCTTGGCCAGTTCCTCACTTCCCAGTGATACCTTGGCCGGTTTCTTGATTTCCATTCATAGCTATCACCGGTTCCTGGAGACCCATCGATCATCAGTGGTACACCACAAACCGACCAACACTGTCTTTTCTGCAAATAACGAAAACAGTTGTATCGTATTGTAAATACGAAGCTAAAGTTGTACTAAATACGAAATCTTCCGAAATTTTGCTGTGGCTGTATTCGCTATACCATATAGCGAATACAGCTTTTATTCGCTATACCACGCCGAAAATACATAAAATCGCTATTTCGTTCAGCGTTTAACCTATATTCGCTACCTTATTTTGGTTTTATAAGTTTTCGCGATACTGTACAGCGGATACACTTGGTTTTTTTGGAAATACACAGAACAATTGTGTTTAATCAAAAATACGAGGTGGCTTTTGTACTGTATTAAAAAATTGCCACTCTTTTCACATACGTCTACTCCATTTTCGTGTGAGCGTCAGCTCTTCCAAAAAAAATTCGTAGCATCCATCAATTGGCTCATCTGATCCTAAAAATTGAGTATTCAACACCGAATCATCACCTTGCATAAGAGTGTGACCTCTAATTGAGAGCCTCATCAATTATTTTATTGCAACAAAAACAATGTGAAACGCAACAAAAAGAATCGGGATTTGCACAAATTGCCCATTTGATTGCAAACAAATCAACCGCAACAACCAGCGTAACAAAACAACAACCCTATTACAACAAGGAAAGATTATGATGCAACAAATCAATGACTCCACTGCAATAAACATCTCTTGCTATAAGGTTTGAAAAAGAAATATTACAACAACAAAACCACTTTTCTACAATAATGAACAAAGCATGTTGCAACATATAGATCGCCCGCAGTAAAAACATACCCGAAGGAGGGAGGAGTTGTGCAATAATGGCAAGCGATATTGAGCTCATCATGGTGTCTCGCCTTCGGCCCACTCCATGGGACCTCGATGTTAGCCGTGCTGTAGGATCAAGAATAACCGATTAGAGGGGGGGTAAATATGAGGTTTTTAAAATTATTGGCTCTAATTGCAATAATTAAACAAGTAATACTAGAATTGAGAATTTTAACAATTAAGGCCTAAAGCGTCTTGGTTCAACTAGAGTGCACCAACAAGTTAAGTCTACGCAAATACACAATCCTAGGGAGAAGATCACAAATAAATATTTTAGAAAAGTAAATTGCACAAATAAAATGAAAGAAAGCAAACCACAAAGATGAACACAAGAAATTTTTTTCGTGGTCTTGGGGACTTGATAGTCTCCCCTAATCCACATTGATGAAGTTTGAACAAATCAAACCAGTTGCTTGCGCAAATAAGCCTCCCTCGATCATGATTAGTACCTATTCCTCGCTCTGGGTAGGCGAGCTATGGCCTTCACAATCCACCGGACCTCCTCGCAACCTTCTTTGAGGAGATCATCGGTTCTCTCGCCTCCAAGCTGTCTAGGAGGCAGCAACCTCTAAGAGAATAATAGAGTGATGATGCTTGCTTGAGGTTGATTCAAATATCTAATTGGCTTAAACTCGAAATATGTAATTGAATACTCCTAACTCCCTGAAAGTGTGAATTTAATGCACAACGGAAGAGAGGAGATTTGCTAGAGCTCACAAAGTATTCAATGAGTGTCCAAAAAGGACCCTTGATGCAGGTGTGGGGGTATTTATAGACCCCACCCATAATTCCAACCATTGGAATCAAAATCATAAAAAATCAAGAATCCCGGTATTATCGACGTGCAAAACCCGATAGTACCGGACCATGTTGAATGGTCGAATTAGCGCATTAAATGCGGTAGGTAAGAGCCATTAAAAGAGGTCTAGTACTACCGACACACAAAGTGCGGTAGTACCGACTTTTGAATCTTGATCGACTCAGAAAACTACCTTCTTTGAAGAAAAAAGTATCGGCGTGTATTTTGGGGTATTACCGGGCTCCGATGGTACCATCTTTTTCACAGCAGTAGTACAGCCTTGAAGATACCGAGAGGATACACCCCGTTTTGTAAAATAAGTACCTTAACTTCGAGCTTTTTGTCCTCTTTACTTGACCTTTACATCACAAGTTTTCCTTTTTTATGAACCAAAACAAAGACCATCCTATTCTCACAAACCTAAGAGAAATTGTTAGAGCTTTAACCCGATTGTCATTAATTACCAAAACCCAAATAAAAGTAGGGGCCTATATGCTTTAATCTCCCCATTTTTGGTAATTGATGACAACCTCAATAAATATAAGTAAAGGAATTTGTTTTTGAGTACACATTTAGTTCAAGACAAAATGTATACTTTAGGATTTGCTCTAAATAGTATTTTACTTCATTTGAGCTTGAATGGATCAAAATTGATGTAAAATCCTATTAAAGCAATCATATATAGTTGAAAACTCCCCTGAAGATGTGCATAAGAATAATAAGTGGAGACCATGCACATTTTGAGTATTTTTGGAAATTTTGGCAGAGTTTCCTCTATATATGTGATCCGAGGAAGCATGATAGTCATATGAAAGTAAATAATGCACATGCTCAATAATCACAAGATACTATAAGCAAGACAGACCTTGAAGTAAAACATTAATCATCCATTACAAGTATTTCATGAAATACTATAAAACATCCAAACCATACAAAAGAAACAATGAGGTTCAATTAGCTTACAAGACATAGATAATAAAAAAGCATAAGTATAGACTAATCCTCTAATCTAAACCCTCATACTTCTCTCCCTTTGGCATCAAGTACCAAAGGAGGGTCTTCAGCAAGATGCCTAAGAGGATGGAGGAGGAGGGGATGTAGTCTAGCCACGAGGATGAACACGACAAGAATATGTGAGCAGAGGCTAAGACAAATCATCATGAAACTGATCTATTAAAGAGCCAATCTCATCCATACGAGCTCTCACTGAGTCGACAATGGCACGAGTCTGGGACTGGTAAGCATGAACATGGTCAAACTAAGCCATCATCTGAGAATGCTCAAGGTCTAGCCTAGCGAACAAGTCAGTTCGAAGGCTAGCAAGACCCTCAAGAACTGCATCGTAGGAGGGTGCTGGAGGCTCCTCCTGTTGAGCCTACTGCTGATGTTCTATGTGACCAAGAACATGAGAATGTGCTTCTCGGGGCTTGTATGGCTTATGAATGTTTGGCAGGGGGCCATTGTATCCAGTCATCCTCCCGAGGAGGGCCATTATGTAAGGGGAAAAATAAATCCTCTTGCCATGATCCATAGATGAGGAGTCCATCTCCCAAAAAATCAACAACATCAAATTTCTGCCTTTGCATGACTTGCTGATCAAGTTCTAGGCATATCCTCTAATATCATCAAAGTTGCCACTCTTAGGGTGAATGGTAACTCTAATAATCTTCTTTTATCAACTGAGACTGAGGGAAGAGACCGGTCAATTTCTGGCAGCTTGATCATAGAACGTGCACTACTGTGACAGACCAAGAGCCCTCTCATCGTGGATTTTCGGGAATCCACTATGGAAAACACCCAAAGCATACTCAAAATCACTTTTAGTAACTGAATAGATCTCAAAACCAGTCATCCAAGTGATTTTATCAAAGTTGCCAAAAATATGAATAATTGTAAGTTCAAGCTACATTGGTTTTGGTAATTGTTTTTGATTAATGGTTAATCATTCTTTAATGATAAATCTAATCATTATGATACCAACATGATTATTAAGCTATGCTCTTATTGGTCTCAAATTTGGATGAAAAATGGAAAACTCAAGGTATGCACTCGTATTCATTTTATTATTCTATCGCATACTTTGGATTCAAGTTAAAGGATGAACTCTTCCATTGTATAAACCTAAATATGTGCATTATGTTTTCAAATCCATATATATAAATATATATATATATGTATGCACATATCTAGTAGGAGTTCATGCTTTGCCTTGAAGTTTCAATAGTATTGATCCATATCTTCTTGCCAAATAGTATAAAGGATCATGACTTCAAAACAACCCATTGAGTATATATAACTTGTGTAACTGAAGTATACTCATGCCAATATAGGATAAAATCAAATACAATCTAAAATTGATTATGTGCATATTGATTTCAAGTTCAATTATTTATATGTATATATTTAATGGAGTTTATTCTATAGTTGATAGTCACAAGAGTATTGATCCCTTTCCACCACTCCAATATATTGGATCATTGCTTTAAAATTCCATCAAAATGAGTATATAAAACTTGTGTAGTTATATATAGTCATATCAATTTAAATAAAATTTAAATTGAGTTCGGTTGTCTTTCAATCAGTCAAAGAATGCATCATCATGTGTTGATGGTATTCTTTGTTGATTAAGCACAAACAGAAAGTTCTTGAGTATAATAAAGCATTAGTTGCATCAATGTACTCAAGACACAATTAATCTTTAAATTGATTGTTTTGGATTATTGTCAGTCATCAAAGGGATATATTCAAGGATCTTGGGGCATCCATTGTATGTTAATGGAGTGTATTAATGATTGAGACAACCATATTTGTTAGACTAACTATTTTCAATTAATTGTGGATATAGGATTAGTCAAACAGATGATGAAGACTTGGATAGTATCATGTATTATTGATTGCCATAAAGTCAAGGTACGGAACAAGGAAGTCATCATATGTTGATGAGCTTCAAGAGGATCCTGATGCGAAAAGAAGAGCAAGAAGAAGGTTCATCATGAGTCGATGAATAAGATGAGAAGTCGCATACTTGGAGAGGAGTTGATTGGATATCACAAAAGCCCCAAGTGGTTGTGCATGGCAAAGGTATAACTAGATAGGCTAAGAATGTGTTCCTAGCCTTTTACCAGTCTCAGTGTATGGTTGGCAACCCGGGTTTCTGGTCAGATTATCGAACTATTAAGAGAGGTTGAATCATTTAGCTTGAGCGTCATCATGTGTTAATAAACTTAATTCGGTTCACTCTAGCTCACTCTCTTTATTGGATATTTTATGAAGCTCATATTTGCATGTGTTGCGAATAGAGTGAGCCCATGCTTGATTCTTTAATTTGAATCTTAATTGAATTGGTGTTTGCATGGAGCTTTCGATTTGCATGTGTTGCAAAAAGGAGAAAGCTCATGCATTTGAATCAAGTGATTTAGTTGATGTTTGCATGGAGTTAGTGATGTAACATTGGGTGTCCCGATTTTTCGATGAGAATGATAACCTTCGATTTGGGTGGAGACGACTTTGACGATCCGACTACAACGTACAACGACGATGCGCCTTAGCAATCGCTAAACCAACTCCAGAGGGTTATTGACCTTGCCGTGGGCACGATCAACCTGATCACGAAGATCAATTCGTGCAAGCAATCGAAGAACAAGCAAGAACAAGGCAAAAAGGAATCTAAAATTACAAATATAGATGAAGTATAGAAAAAGTTGGGTTTCCGATACAAGGAGCTTGTTAGGCGGCTGTTGAGCACGTCTAAAAGACTCAAATAGTAGCAAAAGGCTAAACTATCAAATAACCAAAACCCCAGTTATTTTGGGGGACTACCTAGCTATATATAGGAGAAATAGGAGGCCAAAACAGTGCTAGGGGCGTCCAAAACACATCCATGGCCGAGTAGGACTCCTATTCCTAGTTTGACTCGGATTTGGAAAGATGACCAAAATTGTTTTGCAGATTCCTGTTGACTCATAAGGAATTTGGACATGGGGCCGAATCCGTTTGAAAGAGGACGACGAAACCATTCAAACCAGTACTCATAGACCCCAAACACACTTGTGGATCAAAAGTTATGGTCGTTTTAAGTTGGTGCTGTCCTGGAGGCCGAATCCGAGTTGAACTTGTGCACCGGAAGAATTGGCTTCATGCTTGATGTTTGGGAGTCCTTCTCCTTGGTTCCTAAGGACAATAAAATCATCACAAGTATTAAATAGCAATCCATTCATTAAATTATTTGTATGCAACCAAAGGAACGCATTCACCTGGCAATTGAATTGACGTGCGCAAGCTCGAGTAATTGGCCCTTGTATTACATTGTTGGTTTCAATTGGGTTTGTAGGCATGGCCGTATCCATGGTAGTGATATCCTCATCATCCTCCCCTTCTTGCATTTGAGTCGTCCTCGACTCAAGTTCATCATCTTCTCCCAAGTATGGCTTCAGATCTGATAGTTGAGTTGACGGGCTCGAGCTCGAGTCATTGGTTCTTGAACCGACGAAGATGTAGAAGGATGGCCAAGGTGGGGGTCGATAAAGCCATGCAGATGGAGCCAGCGTAGTAGATGTATACGAAGTAGGGGATGCTGTGAAGTGTCGCCAACTTAATGGTCCTGACCAAGGTGGGGGTCGATGAAACCATGCGGTTGATATAATTGCAGCAACACTTGGTGATGACCATATGTATACAGTGTTAGTTCTGTCCATGATGAGTATGGTCTCATCATCCTCCCTTTCTTGAAGTGGAATCGTCCTCGACTCCATCATATTGTCCTGCAAAATGTTAGTAATGGCAGGAATGTTAGTAATATGCACAATTGCAATCAAATCAATGGATCGAGAATTTCTATCAACCATATCCTCCCTTTCTTGAAAACTATCATGTGACTTGTGAATGGAACCAAATGTACTTTGTATGACATGATTAGTGATATGGCAATTATTAAATTGATGACATTGTTGCATTGCAAACGGAGGTTTAAAATCTGAACAAATATAAACTCGATGTGCTTTATATTCTCCTTTCTCACTATTTTTGCTAATAACATAAAAAAATATTTCGCGATAACCATGACAAATCAGAATGCACAAAAAGTCTCTCCTCTAAATAATTCAGATCACACGGAACATAAAATTCAATGTAGCCTAATGTATATAAAGGAGACATAAATTTCAACTCATCATTTTCGCTTGTGATGTGAATGACATGTTTATTTTCAACATAAGTGTCTAGTGTGTTAACAAAAGTGACATGTCCATTCGCTAGTTGTGTCATGGATATAAGTGAAGTATTATCACACAACTCTTCTTTATCACAACAAATAGCAAGCAAATCATCTTGTAATAAAGCAAAATCAACAATTGGTTTCACTAATAGTTGCTCTACGATAGCATGATTTGTGGATAGTTTTAGCTCTTCAAAATTATTTTCTCCATGTGTAAAGTCCATACCTGTTACATTAGCTTGTAAGTTCTCATTAGCTATTGTAGGCATTTCTTCAACTATTATCTCTTCACTTACACATGGGGTAGTACTGATCGTTTCATTCTCCATATGCTCTTCTACATCATTCTCTCGATAGTGCTCACTTTTCTGCAAAATGTTAGCTACAAAAGATGGTGCAACAATGGGCGCCTCAAATGAAGCTAATGATTCTTTCAAGGATTCAGCAAGCATTTTTTCAACTCTACAAGCACATTCAACCAATTCTGAAAGTGAACTATATGTTTCATCAATAAGAGCATCCTGAATTTCTTGATTAAGTCCACGTATGAACCTAAGCTCTGTTGCTTCTTCACCTTCAACTAAACCACAACGCAACAAATGATTTTGCAATCATTCATAGTATTTCTTAACGCACTTATTTCCTTGTTTCAAGCATTGGAGTCTAGTATACAAAAATTCAGTATGATATTCAGGAACATAATCAATTCTCATAAGTTGTGACACCACGGAGTGTCGTAATCTTATAAAATGTGGATGTTGAGGTCAAAACATTATAAAATATGTAAATGGAGGTTAAAACTTTACGTTATGCCGTTTATAGCGTGTTTTTGGGCCGTTTTCGGGTGTTTGGGCCTCTCCAGGGGACTTTGGGCCTTGGGGGTTGAGTTGGGCCTCCGGTGGAAGGGTTTGGGCCCAAGGGGGGACTTTTGGGCAGCCAAATCTGGCCCCCACCCCATGGTGCGCCCCAAAACTCCCTCTCCCATGCCCTAGCCGCCACAACTCCATCTCCACCTCCCTTGCTTGCGTGCGCCCCTCCCCATGTGGCTCCCCATTGCTCCCCATTGCTCCTCCACCACCTCTCCACCTCCCTTTCTGCCCCTAGGGGAGTTCTCCACCTCGCCAACTCGAAGATCCATCCATTGGAGCGCTCCGCGATGAGGAGATCCTGCGGGATTGGAGCGAGGAAGGAGATCGCGCGAACCGGGAGGAGATCTATTGGGTTTTCGTGCGTCGGGCGAAGGTATGGCCATGGGAATCCTTGGGATTGGTCTAGGTACTATTCTAAGGGTGTTTATCAAGTTTTTAGATCAATTAGTGGTGCTGGATTTGATTAGATTAGATGGATTCTTGAGTTGATCACGTTCTCTGTTTCGGACAGCATGAGCAGTCGACCTAGGGTTCGATTTTTCGCCAATTTAGAGTCCTAATTTGGTCGTACGGACGTTGAAGTAGTTGTAGATAAAATCATCACAAGAATCCATCTATCTTTCAGTGGATATAAAGAACGTTAAATTCCGATCAGCTGTTTGAAAGTTATGGCTGTTTTACCGAGTGTGTTAAAATCTGTGACGTGATTGGAACAGATCACGTTATTTTGTAGATTAAACAACTTTAGAGTCCGAATCAGTCTTTCCCTATACCTAGAAAAAGTTGGGAAATTTCCTAAGCTACGCGAGGATGTACTCGTTTAATTGAGTTGGAGTTTTATAACCCGAGTTATGCCTTTTTGAAGGCTGCTGTCCCGACGGGGCAGAACCGCCGTTTTCGGGTTTTGCGAGTAGTTGGCAATGTCGGGGTAGATGAGGGTTTGTGTAATATTTTGTTGGCATGATTGTGAGTGTGTGGTACCTATGTGCAGGTGGTGCGACCCCGGGAGTGCCTTCTACTTCCCGCCAATCCGTTGCTTGTGGTCAAGGCAAGTGTATTGTAATGGATAGCCATTGTAGGTTGTTTGATTGATTGAGGTGTAAGTTTGAATATATGATATGTTCCCATGACATGCTTTAATGTTTGCTATTGATATGATGAATATGTTTATTATGTGATGATGCCATGTGTTAATGTACAAGTTATCCATGATGATGCCATGTGTTAATGTACAAGTTATTCATGATGTGGCATATTTGCATACATGGCAAGATACATGGCCTGGGCGGTGAGAAAGTCATAACTAGTCCGGGAAGGTCGGTGAGAAAGTTATGACTAATCCGGAGAGCCAATGAGTAAGTCCTACATCGTGATTCCATTCACCGCGGTGAACAGAAGCGAGGAGTAGGCACCCTCCATCTTCGGGATGGAAGGGGGGAGAGGGTGCACACCGACAGGTGTGTACTCAACCATACCGGTATGAGTTTCCAGGAGACATGTGCATCGCATTGCATTACATTGCACTGCATTATATGAGGATGTTATATGCGGATGATTTATGATGATGTCAATGATATGCTTACACTATGAGTATGAGATGTGTATGATGTTGTATGTGAAAAGTGGTGATGAAGGTATTGGAATGTGTTTTATTGTTCCATTTCAATATACTTGCTGAGTGATGAACTCACGCTTGTGTTTATGTTGTTTTTCTTAGGTACCATGAAACCGGCATGCGGGAAAAACGGTTTAGCTACACATCTACACGTAGCTCCACACAAATTAGACAATGTTATCATTTGGAGTCATGATAATGAAAGTATTGCCATGAAACTTGGAGAATTGCTTAACTGTGTGCTCGGTCTTACTATTCGATTCGTTTAGCTCATGAAGTGGTTGAATGCTTTATCCTAGACTTATATTGTTGCTATGTCACATGTTATTGCTATTTTAGATGCTTTCCATTATGATATAACTTGTGGTACTCTGTTGTTGCTCCGAATCATGGAAAAACAAAGGAGATGCTGCCGAAATTTTCGGTATTAGCATTTGTTCCTTTGCTGTAATTTAGCTTAATTCTTGGTATTTATGTGTCGTTCAGTCTATGTTTGGTAGCATTCGGGCATATTAAATGCCGGGGTGTTACATAAGTCTTTTCATTGCCTTCCAATTTTCAGGTTTTCTATCTTTTCTACAAATATGTTTCCACCATGTTAATGCATATTCATTTAGCACACTAGCAGCAATCCTAATCTTTTCATTTTCAGACAAATCATACTTGCCAAATTCTTTGTCTACTGCTATCTCCCAATTAATATAGGCATCAGGATCATATTGACCATCAAAAGGTGGAATGGTGAATTTAACCTTACCTATGGGATCATCATCAACATGTACCTGAGCATGTAGTACGCCATTTTTGCTGCTTGGAAGACGAGGCGGAGGACTGGAAGTTCCTGGGGAAGTTCCTACAAGCGTATCAAGGCTAGACAAAATAGTAGTAAGAGTAGTTTTAGCGATCCCTTGTGCGACCTCGATGGATCTGAGAAGGTTCTCTTGTGATGACATACGCTCAGAGTGAGCAACAATTCCCTTGGTGCGAGGGGAGTGATGCAGGGAATCCTCGTCACCTGATATGGTTAGTACAAGACAAGAAAACAAAATCACAAGTACAATGTTTCTATCAACAACCAGGAGGTGGTGGCAAGTCTCTCAACACTCAAGCCTTGACCAAAGCTCTTACAAGTTCTTACCATGCAACAAGTGTTGCCGGCGGTTGGTGTGGTCAAAAGTTCTCCGAAGCTTGGATGAAGCGATTGCCAAGGGACCGAACAAAAGTACGATGTTGGATGTGGAGCTTGGATAGGCAATATTTATTTCCTATGCAATCTGATAATTCTAGTTATTGTAATGATAAGTAATGATCCAAACTAGAATTCACAAGCCCTAGTTGTCGATCTCAAAGATATAAGTGAATTTGAAGGCAACACACACGCAAAGATAATGGCACTTATGCAATCAAGGAATGAGCTATAAAATATAAGTGATGCACCAAAAGCTCTATTGCATAAGTCGTAGAGAGACGCTAACTTATTGCTTTGAGAAAGTAAAAAGGGCGCAAGATTGCTCACAAATTAATAAATTGCACAATATAAAAAGTAACGAACACAAATTAGGGTTTTGCTCAATGTAGTGCGACCGGCCACAATTTTCTTTTTCTTTTCCTTTTTTTTTGTTTTTAGCCTTTTGGCTCTTTCTCTTTTCTTTCTTTTGGTGACTTTCGGCCAACACTAGTATGAACAATGTTTTGGAACCCCTAACTCGGTGTCACAAGATAATATGATATGATAACTAAAGATTATGCAATGTATCAAGTAGAGCAGCCCTAAGCAATATCAACAAGCTAGTCTCAAATAGGATCAAGTACTGATGTTTTTCTAGGGCACCAGACTTGTCGCCTAGATTAATGTTTGAAGATCACCGAATTTGATTGGTTGACTATGGAAGGAAATTGAAGCTTATATCCTCAGCTTTCAATAGAGTGCAAGAACACAAAAATCCGAGTTCGTATGTGAAAGTTATGCTCGAAATACCAAACTGGACAGAATTGAAGGATCGAAGCTACGCGAAGGAAAAGAAAGATCAGCAACTAAAACATGGACTCTAATGGATCAAAACCTAACAAAACTCACTAAAATAACAGATTGAAACTAAAGGTTGAATTTTTGTGGAGTTGTTTTCAATCTAGGACAAAAATCAAAAACTAACCTAAGGCACTGATATTCTCACCGATCAACTAAAGCTCTGATACAACTTGATGTAACACTGGGTGTCCCGATTTTTCGATGAGAATGATAACCTTCGATTTGGGTGGAGACGACTTTGACGATCCGACTACAACGTACAATGACGATGCGCCTTAGCAATCGCTAAACCAACTCCAGAGGGTTATTGACCTTGCCGTGGGCACGATCAACCTGATCACGAAGATCAATTCCTGCAAGCAATCGAAGAACAAGCAAGAACAAGGCAAAAAGCAATCTAAAATTACAAATATAGATGAAGTATAGAAAAAGTTGGGGTTCCGATACAAGGAGCTTGTTAGGCGGCTGTTGAGCACGTCTAAAAGACTCAAATAGTAGCAAAAGGCTAAACTATCAAATAACCAAAACCCCAGTTATTTTGGGGGACTACCTAGCTATATATAGGAGAAATAGGAGGCCAAAACAGTGCTAGGGGCGTTCAAAACACATCCATGGCCGAGTAGGACTCCTATTCCTAGTTTGACTCGGATTTGGAAAGATGACCAAAATTGTTTTGCAGATTCCTGTTGACTCGTAAGGAATTTGGACATGGGGCCGGATCTGTTTGAAAGAGGACGACGAAACCTTTCAAACCAGTACTCATAGACCCCAAACACACTTGTGGATCAAAAGTTATGGTCGTTTTAAGTTGGTGCTGTCCTGGAGGCCGAATCCGAGTTGAACTTGTGCACCGGAAGAATTGGCTTCATGCTTGATGTTTGGGAGTCCTCCTTGGTTCCTAAGGACAATAAAATCATCACAAGTATTAAATAGCAATCCATTCATTAAATTATTTGTATGCAACCCAAGGAACGCATTCACCTGGCAATTGAATTGACGTGCGCGAGCTCGAGTAATTGCCCCTTGTATTACATTGTTGGTTTCAATTGAGTTTGTAGGTGTGACACCTCGGAGTGTCATAACCTTATTATTGAGCATGATAAGGTTAAGTACAGTATGAGATGTGGAAATAAGGTTAAGATCATAAGGATCGGGGGTTAATAACGTTTCCGGGCCATTTCCGGGCCGTTTTCGGGGTTTTGGGCCTTCCCGGGGGAGTTTTGGGCCTTGGTGGGCTTTGGTGGGATGGATTAGGACTCCGTAACGGACTAGGATTGGGTTGAGGGCTGTTAAAAGGGGCTCCCCCTGCCCCCCTTGCGCCCCCATCTCAGCCCCTTGCGCCCCACCTCCCCTCTTGCGCCCCTCTCCTCCTCCCCCTCCCTAAGCCCTAGCCCCCATAACCGCAGCGCTTCCCCTCCCTTTCCTCCACCTCCACACCACCTCCCTCCACCCCTTGCTGCCCTAGGGTGGCCTCCCCACCCCTGCACCTTGTGGAGTCATCCCGTGGAGCGAGGAGCGAGGAGCGAGGAGCGAGGAGCGAGTAACGTGGAGCGAGGAGCGATTCGCGAGGAGATTCGCGGAGATTGATTGGAGTTTTGCGCCGGGCAAAGGTATGATCTTGGGGATCCTTGGGGATGATCTAGGTACTGTTATTAGGGTGTTTATCAAGTTTTTAGATCAATTGGAGGCGCTGGTTTGAAGTAATTTGGGTTAGATCTAAACTTGTCCACGTTTCTGTTTTCGGGCAGATTGAGCAGTCGAACTAGGGTTCGAGTTTCCGTCGATTTAGAATCCGAATCAGACCGTACGGACTTCTAGGAAGTTGTAGATAATTTAATTATCTTTCCGTGTACGTAAAGCACGTTAAATTCCGATCAGCCGTTTGAAAGTTATGGCTGTTTTACCGAGCGCCTAAAAATCTGTAACGTAATTGGAACAGATCTCGGTAATCTGTAGATTAAACAATTTTAGAGTCCGAATCAGTCTTTCCCTATAACTAGAAAAAGTTGGGAAATTTCCTAAGCTTCGCGACGGTGTACTCGTTTATTCGATTTGGAGTCCCAGAACTCAAGTTATGCTTTTTGCAAGGTTGCTGTCCCGCCGGGACAGAACCTCTGTTTTTAGGCTTTGCGAGTAGTTGGCAATGTCGGGTTAGATGGGGGCGTGTGTACTGTTTTGAGGTTATGATTGTGAGTGTGTGATGCCTATGTGCAGGTGGTGTGACCCCGGGAGTTCCCTCTTCTTCCCGCCAATCCGTTGCACGTGGTTGAGGCAAGTGTGTTGTGATGGATAGCGAGTTGTAGGTTGCATGTTGTGATTAGATGGAATTGTTTACATGATATATGTTCACTTGCCATGTGTTAATGATTGATATGATATGATGAGCATGTTTAACATATTATGATGCCATGTGTTAATATGTGAATTGAATATGATAATTGGCATGGTTGCATGCATGTCATGAGATAGGGCGAGGGCGGTGAGAAAGTCATAGCTAGTCCGGCAAGGTCGGTGAGAAAGTTATGACTAGTCCGGAACGCCATTGAGTAAGTCCTATGTCGTGATTCCATCCACGTGGTGTTTGGAAGCGAGTAGGCACCCTCCATCTTCGGGATGGAAGGGGGAAAGGGTGCACACCGACGGGTGTGTACTTCCCATACCGGTATGAGGTTCCAGAGGGTCCCGAGCAAGGCCTTACATCGCATACAAATTGATGATGATATTGATAAGTATTCATGAATGAGATGTTATACATGATGAAAGATGTTATTGACTTGTTGTTATGCTTGTTGTCCTTTGCAGTATGCTTGTTGAGTTTTCGAACTCACCCTTGTGTTTTCTTGTTGTTTTAGGTACCTTGAGAACGGCATGCGGGAAAGGGAATAGTCACACGCTCACACGTTGCTTCACTTTAATGTTTCCCCAAGTCAATTCATTTAGTTTGATAATAAATTGCGTGTGATGGTCTTTAAAATTAAGTCTTAGCTTGGTTAATGAGAGTTCTATTGTTTGTTTGACACTTGGAACTTTAAGAGCTTGATGTTGGTCTTTTATTGTCGTTAAGACTTTATTTATTGCTGTTTTAGATGTTTCTCTTATTGCCATATAATGCTATATTGTTGCTGTTCCTTAAATTCATGATAAAACAAAGGAGGTGCTGCCGAAATCTCGGTTTTTAGCCTATGCACCTTTGCTGGAATTTTATGTTAAATGTGGTTTTTAGATGTTGATTAGCTTATGTTTGGTAACATTCAGGCATAGTAAATGCCGGGGTGTTACAGTTGGTATCAGAGCGGGCTGTAGGTCCTTGGAATGTGAATTTTTAGTGTCATGCTATAGGGTACAACTAAAATGTGATGTGGAATAACTTAGAAACATGGCTTAGGTTCTAACTAAAACCTTGTTATAGGATAGCAACATTAAAACTTGTAAAAGTGGTATAACTAATCTAAAATCTGACACACTTGGTTGCACAGTAGGATGGGTTTTGGTTCATCATTGCATCGCGCTTGATTATGTGATAAGGAATATGCTTATGATGATGTTTGATTTATGATCTTGATTGTGTGTTTTCGTGTTTGGATGGTTGTCTGTCTAAGCAGCCATGCCAAGGGGTAGAGGCCGAGGACGCCGTGGCCGTGGAGGCCAGGGGCGAGGCTCCCAGAGAGTTGCGGAGTCTGTCTGTATAAATGATTGGATTGTTCCTGTTGTGGTGATAAAAGTGGGGGTTGTGGTGCCGAAGGGTTTCTGTCACCTCTTTTTGGTTCATAGTAACGGTGAGGTTTGACGGTGTGGCCGGTTAGCGCCATCACCGAAGAACTATTAACCCCTGTAGGAGAAGAGTGCTTATCCTTTCTGTCCTTGATCGGGTAGTTGACTGGAGTCAAATAGAAGAGTTGATGGTGGTTCCCTTCGGATGTTCTCTGCCGTTCTGACGGTCGGTTTATTTGCTTTTCTTGGCTTTAGTTGAGCTGAACCAAAAGAAAAGTGTTTTGTATTGGATTTTCGCGGATCGTTCGAGTGCGGTGGTGAGCACCGTTTTGAGTGTGGTTGGACCGGAGTTGCAACCATCGTGGCAAGCCCGGCCATATGGGGCGAAGTCTGCCGGATGAACCCCGGTAGCATCATCAAGTGGGAGACGGTGCCTTCTCCTCCCACTCCAGCCGCGTCTTCCAGAGGATCGGTGCACATGATGGCTGCCCCTGTTTCAGCCACCCTTTGCGTGGCGCCACCAGCGCGTCTTGGTGCCCGCGGCCGTCTGCTCCTCCTCGATTGCCTCCTCCGCCCCAGCCTTGATGGGGCATCACCGAGTCGGGGCTCATACGTCCGGCGCCACCAGAGTGTACGCTTTGCCGACCGCCGAGTCACCGGGCATCCAGAGGTGGTTTCGTGTACTCTGCTCGTGGATTCCGTTGATGCCTTTGTTCTATTTGATTCGGAGCATCCTATTCTTTTGTGTCGTCGGAGTTTGCTAGTAGAGCTAAGTTGGGAGTTCAGCGGATTTACGAGTCCGTGTTAGTCGATTCTCCTGGGGTTTGATTGCTAGTTCTTTGGTTTGCCCTGGTTGCACCATTGCCATTGATGATGAGGTTTTCTTTGCCAATCTCATGGTGATCGATTGGCTCCTTTTGATGTCATTTTGGGCATGGACTGGCTGCATCGATCAGTGCTAAGATCTGTTGTTTACGGAAGACAGTTTCCTTGCAGGCCCGTCCGTGAAGAGTTGACCTTTCAGGTGGTATACCCTCGATTCCGTCTTTGCTTTGACTAGTTTGTTTTCCGGTCGGCGTTTGAGGCTATTGGGTTTCCTCATGACTTTGTCTGAGAAGCCATCTTCCTCGATTCCCATTGAGGAGATTTCTGTAGTGAAGGAGTTCGTTGATGTGTTCCTGACGAGTTGCCTGGTCTACCTCCTGTGAGGAATGTGGAGTTTCGTATTGACCTTGTTCCTGGCACTCGACCTATTTCTATCTCTCCATACCGCTTGGCTCGACCTTTTCAAGACGAGTTGAAGAAGCGATTGGAGGATCACTGTTGGCCAAAGGCTTCATTCGGCGTAGCGTATCGCCATGGGGAGCACCCGTCCTCTTCGCCTCGAAGAAGGATGGAAGTTGGCGTATGTGCATTGATTATCGTGCTCTTAACCAAGTGTGAGTCAAAAACAAGTATCCTTTGCCTGCGCATCGAGGATCTGTTTGACCAAGCCCAAGGAGCAAAGGTGTTCTCCAAAATTGATCTTGAGGCGAGGGTATAATCGGATCCGTGTGAGGAGCGAGGACATTGAGAAGACTGCTTTCTCCACTAGGTATGGGCATTATGAATTTAAAGTTATGTCTTTTGGACTAACTAATGCTCCTTTGTCTTTATGGAGGCGATGAACAAGATGCTACACAAGTACCTTGATGAGTTTGTGGTAGTGTTCATCGATGACATTCTGATTTACTCTAAATCGGAAGAGGAGCATGAGCGACACTTGAGGCTTGTCTTTGAGTACCCTGAGGGAATCAATTCTTTGCTAAGCTGAAAAGTGCGAGTTACGGATTTCGAAGTGGGTTTTCTTGGCCACATCATCAATCCAGAGGGCATATCTGTAGATCCTAGCAAAGTCTCGGCAGTTTTGGATTGGAAGAGGCCTTCCAATGTCAAAGAGGTGCGTAGTTTCCTTGGGTTGGCTGGATACTATCGGCGTTTTGTGCATGATTTCTCTATCATTGCCAAGCCACTTTCACAGGTGACTCGAAAGGGATGAAGTTCCAGTGGATCAGCAGAGTGTGAGCACAGCTTACGCACTTTGAAGGAGAAGTTAGTGATCGCTCCTGTTCTTACCCTTCCCGAACCGGGAAGCGCTTCACTGTTTATTCCGATGCTTCTCGATTGGGACTTGGGTGTGTGCTCATGCAAGAGGGCAAGGTGATTGCTTATGCTTGAGGCGGTTGAAAAAGCATGAGCGGAATTATCCCACGCATGATCTTGAGCTAGCCGCCGTGGTGTTTGCATTGAAGATATGGAGGCATTACATGCGGTGAGTCTTGTGATATTTTCACTGATCACAAGAGCCTCAAGTACATCTTTACTCGAAAGATTTGAACTTGAGGCGGAGGAGGTGGCTAGAGTTGATAAAGGATTATGACCTCACGATCCAGTATCATCCGGGGAAGGCAAATGTGGTGGCCGATGCTCTTAGTCGCAAGACAATGCCCCCTGTTGTTGATTGTCTTGTTGCTGATTTTGAGCGTTTGGGAGTCTCCTCGCTGCGGGGACCGTGCAAGCTGAAACTCAATTGATTCTTGAGTCACGATTCCGGCGTGTCAAAGTGGAGGCACGAAGATGATCGTTTGCTCCAGCAGTGAGGAAACGCCTTGAGGAAGGCAAGTCCGAGACTTTACTGTTGATGATGCGTGAGCTTTGAGGTTTCAGGGCCGTGCAGGCGTGCCCCAGAAATCTCAAGTGAAAGAAGACATCCTGAAAGAAGCTCATCGCACCCCGTACACGGTCCATCCTGGAGAGACCAAGATGTACAGGGACTTGAAGAAGAATTTCTGGTGGAAAAGGATGAGAGTGGATATTGCCAAGTATGTGGCGTCTTGTGGGATCTGTCAGAAGATCAAAGCTGAGCATAAGCGTCCCGCCGGTCTGTTGCAGCCATTGGAGGTTCCTGTGTGGCCATGGGATGACATCTCCATGGATTTTGTGGTTGGTTTACCTCGTTCTCCACGAGGGAAGGATGCTGTTTGGGTTGTGGTGGACCGTCTCAGCAAGTCTGCGCATTTCATTCCCATCCGCACGACCAATTCAGCGAGCGAGTTGGCTCCCATCTATGTGCGGGAGATTGTGAGATTGCATGGTGTACCCAAGACCATTATCTCTGATCGGGATGCGAGTTCGTCTCCAAGTTCGGGAGAGTTTGCGAGTGCTTTGGAGTGCAGCTTTGCCTTAGTACCGCTTTTCACCCTCGAGACAGATGGGCGTCTGGCGTACCATCCAAACTTTGGAGGACATGCTCAGGGCCTGTGTGATGGCTTGGAAGGGTAGCTGGGAAGACCATTTGCCCCTTGCAGAGTTTGCTTACAATAACAGCTACCATTCCAAAGATCCCGGGCTGCTCCTTATGAGGTAATCTTGTATGGTCGGAAGTGCAGATCGCCACTTTGTTGGGATCTGTGGGCGAGAGAGCTATTCTTGGACCGGATTGGGTTCAGCAGATCGTTGATCGCGTGTCGGAGGTTCGGCAAAACCTTCTCGCGACAGAGCGACATGAAGAGCTATCTTGATGTGAGGCGGCGAGACTTGGAGTTTGAGGTGGGTGATAGCGTACTCTTGCGAGTATCTCCCACCAAGGGTGTGGTGCGTTTGGCACCAAAGGAAAGCTCACCCAAGGTATGTTGGGCCTTTTCCTATCCTCGCCCGTGTTGGCGGGTTGGCCTATCGCCTAGAGCTACCGGAATCCATGCAAGGTGTGCATGATGTGTTCCATGTCTCGATGTTGAGGAAATACTTGCACGATCCGGAGTTGGTGGTTCCATTGGAACCATTAGTGCTTCAGCAGGACCTCACCTTCGAGTCCCGTCCTGTGGAAATTCGGGGACGTCGGAGCGAGTGATGAAGAACAGGGCGCTTAAGTTTGTCAAGGTCCTGTGGTCACATCAGGCCGAGAGAGAAGCGACTTGGGAGCTGGAATCTCGCATGCGAGAAGTATCCCGAGCTGTTCGCCTCGGTATGTGATGTGAAAATTCGACCTTTTGGTTTTTTGGGTTTCGTGTTGGTGCGTTTAGATTCGAGGTCGAATCCTGTTGAAGGGGGGAAGAATGTGACACCTCGGAGTGTCGTAACCTTATTATTGAGCATGATAAGGTTAAGTACAGTATGAGATGTGGAAATAAGGTTAAGATCATAAGGATCGGGGGTTAATAACGTTTCCGGGCCGTTTTCGGGCCGTTTTCGGGGTTTTGGGCCTTCCAGAGTTTTGGGCCTTGGTGGGCTTTGGTGGGATGGATTAGGACTCCGTAACGGACTAGGATTGGGTTGAGGGCTGTTAAAGGGCTCCCCTGCCCCCTTGCGCCCCATCTCAGCCCCTTGCGCCCCACCTCCCCTCTTGCGCCCCTCTCCTCCCTCCCCTCCCTAAGCCCTAGCCCCCATAACCGTGCGCTTCCCCCTCCCTTTCCTCCACCTCCACACCACCTCCCCTCCACCCCTTGCTGCCCTAGGGTGGCCTCCCCACCCCTGCACCTTGTGGAGTCATCCCGTGGAGCGAGGAGCGAGGAGCGAGGAGCGAGTAACGTGGAGCGAGGAGCGATTCGCGAGGAGATTCGCGGAGATTGATTGGAGTTTTGCGCTTCGGGCAAAGGTATGATCTTGGGGATCCTTGGGGATGATCTAGGTACTGTTATTAGGGTGTTTATCAAGTTTTTAGATCAATTGGAGGCGCTGGTTTGAAGTAATTTGGGTTAGATCTAAACTTGTCCACGTTTCTGTTTTCGGGCAGATTGAGCAGTCGAACTAGGGTTCGAGTTTCCGTCGATTTAGAATCCGAATCAGACCGTACGGACTTCTAGGAAGTTGTAGATAATTTAATTATCTTTCCGTGTACGTAAAGCACGTTAAATTCCGATCAGCCGTTTGAAAGTTATGGCTGTTTTACCGAGCGCCTAAAAATCTGTAACGTAATTGGAACAGATCTCGGTAATCTGTAGATTAAACAATTTTAGAGTCCGAATCAGTCTTTCCCTATAACTAGAAAAAGTTGGGAAATTTCCTAAGCTTCGCGACGGTACTCGTTTATTCGATTTGGAGTCCCAGAACTCAAGTTATGCTTTTTGCAAGGTTGCTGTCCCGCCGGGACAGAACCTCTGTTTTTAGGCTTTGCGAGTAGTTGGCAATGTCGGGTTAGATGGGGGCGTGTGTACTGTTTTGAGGTTATGATTGTGAGTGTGTGATGCCTATGTGCAGGTGGTGTGACCCCGGGAGTTCCCTCTTCTTCCCGCCAATCCGTTGCACGTGGTTGAGGCAAGTGTGTTGTGATGGATAGCGAGTTGTAGGTTGCATGTTGTGATTAGATGGAATTGTTTACATGATATATGTTCACTTGCCATGTGTTAATGATTGATATGATATGATGAGCATGTTTAACATATTATGATGCCATGTGTTAATATGTGAATTGAATATGATAATTGGCATGGTTGCATGCATGTCATGAGATAGAGGCGAGGGCGGTGAGAAAGTCATAGCTAGTCCGGCAAGGTCGGTGAGAAAGTTATGACTAGTCCGGAACGCCATTGAGTAAGTCCTATGTCGTGATTCCATCCACGTGGTGTTTGGAAGCGAGTAGGCACCCTCCATCTTCGGGATGGAAGGGGGAAAGGAGTGCACACCGACGGGTGTGTACTTCCCATACCGGTATGAGGTTCCAGAGGGTCATGAGCAATGCATTACATCGCATACAAATTGATGATGATATTGATAAGTATTCATGAATGAGATGTTATACATGATGAAAGATGTTATTGACTTGTTGTTATGCTTGTTGTCCATTGCAGTATGCTTGCTGAGTTTTCGAACTCACCCTTGTGTTTTCTTGTTGTTTTAGGTACCTTGAGAACGGCATGCGGGAAAGGGGAATAGTCACACGCTCACACGTTGCTTCACTTTAATGTTTCCCCAAGTCAATTCATTTAGTTTGATAATAAATTGCGTGTGATGGTCTTTAAAATTAAGTCTTAGCTTGGTTAATGAGAGTTCTATTGTTTGTTTGACACTTGGAACTTTAAGAGCTTGATGTTGGTCTTTTATTGTCGTTAAGACTTTATTTATTGCTGTTTTAGATGTTTCTCTTATTGCCATATAATGCTATATTGTTGCTGTTCCTTAAATTCATGATAAAACAAAGGAGGTGCTGCCGAAATCTCGGTTTTTAGCCTATGCACCTTTGCTGGAATTTTATGTTAAATGTGGTTTTTAGATGTTGATTAGCTTATGTTTGGTAACATTCAGGCATAGTAAATGCCGGGGTGTTACAGTTGGTATCAGAGCGGGCTGTAGGTCCTTGGAATGTGAATTTTTAGTGTCATGCTATAGGGTACAACTAAAATGTGATGTGGAATAACTTAGAAACATGGCTTAGGTTCTAACTAAAACCTTGTTATAGGATAGCAACATTAAAACTTGTAAAAGTGGTATAACTAATCTAAAATCTGACACACTTGGTTGCACAGTAGGATGGGTTTTGGTTCATCATTGCATCGCGCTTGATTATGTGATAAGGAATATGCTTATGATGATGTTTGATTTATGATCTTGATTGTGTGTTTTCGTGTTTGGATGGTTGTCTGTCTAAGCAGCCATGCCAAGGGGTAGAGGCCGAGGGGCCGTGGCCGTGGAGGCCAGGGGCGAGGCTCCCGAGAGAGTTCTTGAGTCTGTCTGTATAAATGATTGGATTGTTCCTGTTGTGGTGATAAAAGTGGGGGTTGTGGTGCCGAAGGGTTTCGCCACCTCTTTTTGGTTCATAGTAACGGTGAGGTTTGTGGTGTGGCGGTTAGCGCCATCACCGAAGAACTATTAACCCCTGTAGGAGAAGAGTGCTTATCCTTTCTGTCCTTGATCGGGTAGTTGGACTGGAGTCAAATAGAAGAGTTGATGGTGGTTCCCTTCGGATGTTCTCTGCCGTTACGGCCGGTCGGTTTATTGTTTTTCTTGGCTTTAGTTGAGCTGAACCAAAAGAAAAGTGTTTTGTATTGGATTTTCGCGGATCGTTAGTGCGGTGGTGAGCACCGTTTTGAGTGTGGTTGGACCGGGAGTTGCAACCACTGTGGCAAGCCGGCCATATGGGGCGAGTCTGCCGGATGAACCCGGTAGCATCATCAAGTGGGAGACGGTGCCTTCTCCTCCCACTCCCGGCGTCTTCCAGAGGATCGGTGCACATGATGGCTGCCCTGTTTCTCGGCCACCCTTTGCGTGGCGCCACCAGCGTCTTGGTGCCCGCAGCCCGTCTGCTCCTCCTCGATTGCCTCCTCCGCCCCAGCCTTGATGGGGCATCACTGAGTCGGGGCTCATACGTCGGCGCCACCAGAGTGTACGCTTTGCCGACCGCCGAGTCACCGGCATCCAGAGGTGGTTTCTGTACTCTGCTCGTGGATTCCGTTGATGCCTTTGTTCTATTTGATTCGAGCATCCTATTCTTTTGTGTCGTCGGAGTTTGCTAGTAGAGCTAAGTTGGGAGTTCAGCGGATTTACGAGTCCGTGTTAGTCGATTCTCCTGGGGTTTGATTGCTAGTTCTTTGGTTTGCCACTGGTTGCACCATTGCCATTGATGATGAGGTTTTCTTTGCCAATCTCATGGTGATCCAGTTGGCTCCTTTTGATGTCATTTTGGGCATGGGTGGCTGCATCGATGCAGTGCTAAGATCTGTTGTTTCGGAAGACAGCTTCCTTGCAGGCCCGTCCGTGAAGAGTTGACCTTTCAGGGTGGTATACCCTCCAGCCTGTCTTTGCTTTGACTAGTTTGTTTTCCTGGTCGGCGTTTGAGGCTATTGGGTTTCCTCATGACTTTGTCTCGAGAAGCCATCTTCCTCGATTCCCATTGAGGAGATTTACGTAGTGAAGGAGTTCGTTGATGTGTTCCTGACGAGTTGCCTGGTCTACCTCCTGTGAGGAATGTGGAGTTTCGTATTGACCTTGTTCCTGGCACTCGACCTATTTCTATCTCTCCATACCGCTTGGCTCGACCTTTTCAAGACGAGTTGAAGAAGCAGTTGGAGGATCTGTTGGCCAAAGGCTTCATTCGGCGTAGCGTTTCGCCATGGGGAGCACCGTCCTCTTCGTCTCGAAGAAGGATGGAAGTTGGCGTATGTGCATTGATTATCGTGCTCTTAACCAAGTGACATCAAAAACAAGTATCCTTTGCCTCGCATCGAGGATCTGTTTGACCAAGCGAAGGAGCAAAGGTGTTCTCCAAAATTGATCTTCGAGACGGGTATAATCAGATCCGTGTGAGGAAGCGGAGACATTGAGAAGACTGCTTTCTCCACTAGGTATGGGCATTATGAATTTAAAGTTATGTCTTTTGGACTAACTAATGCTCCTATTTGTCTTTATGGAGGCGATGAACAGTATGCTACACAAGTACCTTGATGAGTTTGTGGTAGTGTTCATCGATGACATTCTCGATTTACTCTAAATCGGAAGAGGAGCATGAGCGACACTTGAGGCTTGTCTTTGAGTACCCTGAGGGAATCAATTCTTTGCTAAGCTGAAAAAGTGCGAGTTCGATTTGAAGTGGGTTTTCTTGGCCACATCATCAATCCAGAGGGCATATCTGTAGATCCTAGCAAAGTCTCGTGAGTTTTGGATTGGAAGAGGCCTTCCAATGTCAAAGAGGTGCGTAGTTTCCTTGGGTTGGCTGGATACTATCGGCGTTTTGTGCAGGATTTCTCTATCATTGCCAAGCCACTTTCACGGTGACTCGAGAAAGGGATGAAGTTCCGGTGGACTACGAGTGTGAGCACAAACTTACGCACTTTGAAGGAGAAGTTAGTGGCTCCTCGTTCTTACCCTTCCCGAACCGGGAAGCGCTTCACTGTTTATTCGATGCTTCTCGATTGGGACTTGGGTGTGTGCTCATGCAAGAGGGCAAGGTGATTGCTTATGCTTCGAGGCGATTGAAAAAGCATGAGCGTAATTATCCCACGCATGATCTTGAGCTAGCCGCCGTGGTGTTTGCATTGAAGATATGGAGGCATTACATGCGGTGAGTCTTGTGATATTTTCACTGATCACAAGAGCCTCAAGTACATCTTTACTCAGAAAGATTTGAACTTGAGGCGGAGGAGGTGGCTAGAGTTGATAAAGGATTATGACCTCACGATCCGGTATCATCCGGGAAGGCAAATGTGGTGGCCGATGCTCTTAGTCGCAAGACAATGCCCCTGTTGTTGATTGTCTTGTTGCTGATTTTGAGCGTTTGGGAGTCTCCTCTTGCTTTGGGGACCGTGCAAGCTGAAACTCAATTGATTCTTGAGTCGGCCGATTCCCGAGCGTCAAAGCGGGAGGCACAAAGAAGATGATCGTTTGCTCCAGCAGTGAGGAAACGCCTTGAGGAAGGCAAGTCCGAGACTTTCTTGTTGATGATGCGTGAGCTTTGAGGTTTCAGGGCCGTGCATGCGTGCCCCGAAATCTCAAGTGAAAGAAGACATCCTGAAAGAAGCTCATCGCACCCGTACCACGGTCCATCCCGAGAGACCAAGATGTACAGGTGGACTTGAAGAAGAATTTACGGTGGAAAAGGATGAGAGTGGATATTGCCAAGTATGTAGCGTCTTGTGGGATCTGTCGAGAAGATCAAAGGCGAGCATAAGCGTCCTGCCGGTCTGTTGCAGCCATTGGAGGTTCTGTGTGGCCATGGGATGACATCTCCATGGATTTTGTGGTTGGTTTACCTCGTTCTCCACGAGGAAGGATGCTGTTTGGGTTGTGGTGGACCGTCTCGGCAAGTCTGCGCATTTCATTCCCATCCGCACGACCAATTCAATGAGCGAGTTGGCTCCCATCTATGTGCGGGAGATTGTGAGATTGCATGGTGTACCCAAGACCATTATCTCTGATCGGGATGCAAGTTCGTCTCCAAGTTCGGGAGAGTTTGCAGAGTGCTTTGGAGTACGCAGCTTTGCCTTAGTACCGCTTTTCACCCTCAGACAGATGGGCGATCTGAGCGTACCATCCAAACTTTGGAGGACATGCTCAGTGGCCTGTGTGATGGCTTGGAAGGGTAGCTGGGAAGACCATTTGCCCCTTGCAGAGTTTGCTTACAATAACAGCTACCATTCCAAAGATCCTGGCTGCTCCTTATGAGGTCTTGTATGGTCGGAAGTGCAGATCGCCACTTTGTTGGGATGCTGTGGGCGAGAGAGCTATTCTTGGACCGGATTGGGTTCAGCAGATTGTTGATCGCGTGTCGGAGGTTCGGCAAAACCTTCTCGCAAAGACAGAGCGCATGTAAGAGCTATGCTGATGTGAGGCGGCGAGACTTGGAGTTTGAGGTGGGTGATAGCGTACTCTTGCGAGTATCTCCCACCAAGGGTGTGGTGCGTTTTGGCACCAAAGGAAAGCTCACCCAAGGTATGTTGGGCCTTTTCCTATCCTCGCCCGAGTTGGCGAGGTTGGCCTATCGCCTAGAGCTACCTGGAATCCATGCAAGGTGTGCATGATGTGTTCCATGTCTCGATGTTGAGGAAATACTTGCACGATCCGGAGTTGGTGGTTCCATTGGAACCATTAGTGCTTCAGCAGGACCTCACCTTCGAGTCCCGTCTGTGGAAATTCTGGGACGCTGTGAGCGAGTGATGAAGAACAGGGCGCTTAAGTTTGTCAAGGTCCTGTGGTCACATCAGACCGAGAGAGAAGCGACTTGGGAGCTGGAATCTCGCATCGCGAGAAGTATCCCGAGCTGTTCGCCTCAGGTATGTGATGTGAAAATTCGACCTTTTGGTTTTGCTGGGTTTCGTGTTGGTGCGTTTAGATTCGAGGTCGAATCCTGTTGAAGGGGGGAAGAATGTGACACCTCGGAGTGTCGTAACCTTATTATTGAGCATGATAAGGTTAAGTACAGTATGAGATGTGGAAATAAGGTTAAGATCATAAGGATCGGGGGTTAATAACGTTTCCGGGCCGTTTCCGGGCCGTTTTCGGGGTTTTGGGCCTTCCCGGGGGAGTTTTGGGCCTTGGTGGGCTTTGGTGGGATGGATTAGGACTCCGTAACGGACTAGGATTGGGTTGAGGGCTGTTAAAAGGGGCTCCCCCTGCCCCCCTTGCGCCCCCATCTCAGCCCCTTGCGCCCCCACCTCCCCCTCTTGCGCCCCTCTCCTCCCTCCCCCTCCCCTAAGCCCTAGCCCCCATAACCGTGCGCTTCCCCCTCCCTTTCCTCCACCTCCACACCACCTCCCCTCCACCCCTTGCTGCCCTAGGGTGGCCTCCCCACCCCTGCACCTTGTGGAGTCATCCCGTGGAGCGAGGAGCGAGGAGCGAGGAGCGAGGAGCGAGTAACGTGGAGCGAGGAGCGATTCGCGAGGAGATTCGCGGAGATTGATTGGAGTTTTGCGCTTCGGGCAAAGGTATGATCTTGGGGATCCTTGGGGATGATCTAGGTACTGTTATTAGGGTGTTTATCAAGTTTTTAGATCAATTGGAGGCGCTGGTTTGAAGTAATTTGGGTTAGATCTAAACTTGTCCACGTTTCTGTTTTCGGGCAGATTGAGCAGTCGAACTAGGGTTCGAGTTTCCGTCGATTTAGAATCCGAATCAGACCGTACGGACTTCTAGGAAGTTGTAGATAATTTAATTATCTTTCCGTGTACGTAAAGCACGTTAAATTCCGATCAGCCGTTTGAAAGTTATGGCTGTTTTACCGAGCGCCTAAAAATCTGTAACGTAATTGGAACAGATCTCGGTAATCTGTAGATTAAACAATTTTAGAGTCCGAATCAGTCTTTCCCTATAACTAGAAAAAGTTGGGAAATTTCCTAAGCTTCGCGACGGTGTACTCGTTTATTCGATTTGGAGTCCCAGAACTCAAGTTATGCTTTTTGCAAGGTTGCTGTCCCGCCGACAGAACCTCTGTTTTTAGGCTTTGCGAGTAGTTGGCAATGTCGGGTTAGATGGGGGCGTGTGTACTGTTTTGAGGTTATGATTGTGAGTGTGTGATGCCTATGTGCAGGTGGTGTGACCCCGGGAGTTCCCTCTTCTTCCCGCCAATCCGTTGCACGTGGTTGAGGCAAGTGTGTTGTGATGGATAGCGAGTTGTAGGTTGCATGTTGTGATTAGATGGAATTGTTTACATGATATATGTTCACTTGCCATGTGTTAATGATTGATATGATATGATGAGCATGTTTAACATATTATGATGCCATGTGTTAATATGTGAATTGAATATGATAATTGGCATGGTTGCATGCATGTCATGAGATAGGGCGAGGCGGTGAGAAAGTCATAGCTATTCCGTCAAGGTCGGTGAGAAAGTTATGACTAATCCGGAACGCCATTGAGTAAGACCTATGTCGTGATTCCATCCACGTGGTGTTTGGAAGCGAGTAGGCACCCTCCATCTTCGGGATGGAAGGGGGAAAGGGTGCACACCGACGGGTGTGTACTTCCCATACCGGTATGAGGTTCCAGAGGGTCAGGAGCAATGCATTACATCGCATACAAATTGATGATGATATTGATAAGTATTCATGAATGAGATGTTATACATGATGAAAGATGTTATTGACTTGTTGTTATGCTTGTTGTCCATTGCAGTATGCTTGCTGAGTTTTCGAACTCACCCTTGTGTTTTCTTGTTGTTTTAGGTACCTTGAGAACGGCATGCGGGAAAGGGGAATAGTCACACGCTCACACGTTGCTTCACTTTAATGTTTCCCCAAGTCAATTCATTTAGTTTGATAATAAATTGCGTGTGATGGTCTTTAAAATTAAGTCTTAGCTTGGTTAATGAGAGTTCTATTGTTTGTTTGACACTTGGAACTTTAAGAGCTTGATGTTGGTCTTTTATTGTCGTTAAGACTTTATTTATTGCTGTTTTAGATGTTTCTCTTATTGCCATATAATGCTATATTGTTGCTGTTCCTTAAATTCATGATAAAACAAAGGAGGTGCTGCCGAAATCTCGGTTTTTAGCCTATGCACCTTTGCTGGAATTTTATGTTAAATGTGGTTTTTAGATGTTGATTAGCTTATGTTTGGTAACATTCAGGCATAGTAAATGCCGGGGTGTTACAGTAGGCATGGCCGTATCCATGGTAGTGATGTACTCATCAGTTAGGTATTTGCAACTATTGCAAATAGAGAGCTCAGCATTGGAGTCTTAGCTTGTGACTTGATCATGTGTTGATCATCACAAGTCTAAGAAAGGTTTGTGCTTTGTGTTTGCAAAATGAGCTTTTGGAAAAAGTTGGTTTTAATCAGTCTTATCTTGGAGCATGTGAATAGGATTTGTAAATGTGTTTGCAAATTAACTTGATCATGAGTTGATCATCACATGGCTCGAGATTTGCTTATAAGTGGGTTGATTTGTTATTTGCAAATGTGTTTCGCAAATGAGTTGAAGGTTTTGGGTTTCAATCCAAGAGCATGTGAATAGGGTTTGCAAATGGGTTTGCAAATCGACTAGATCATGTGTTGATAATCACATGGTTAAGAAGGTTGACCTAATAAGTTCTTGGTTTATTTGCAAATATGTTTTTGCAAAAAGTTGAAGTTTCAATGTAATTCTTTGGAGCATGTGAATAGGTTTCCAAATATGTTTTGCAAATTGACTTGATCATGTGTTGATCATCATATGGGTCAAAGAATCAATCTTTGATAGTTTGGACAAAAGTTTTTGGGAAAAACTTCATTTTCTCCATATGGCCAGCACTACCACTCATTGAGGCTGGTAGTATCGCTTATGGGAGCCAGTACTACCGCTCAACTGGTTCTACCACCCCAACAAGGGCAGTAGTTATTTTGATGTGGGCATGTTTTATGCCCATCTCTTGGCCGACACTACTGGGTAAAGGGCAGTGCTACTGGAGATTCGATAGACCGGTGCCTAGCCGCCGGTAATTATTTTCCAGAGAGTGTTTCCAAAGTTTATGGTGATGCCGATAGTACCGCTCGTGGGGTTGGTATGTCAAACCACGGAAAACACTTCTAAAATACTCTGTATATCCTCTACTAGTTCAGGAATAGCTAGTACACATAGAATGTAACACCCCAGCATTTAATATGCCTGAATGCTACCAAACATAGACTAATCAACCTCTAAATACCATAAATTAAGATAAATTACAGCAAAGGAGTAAATGCTAAAACTGAAAATTTCAGCAGCATCTCCTTTGTTTTTCCATGAATTGAAGCAACAACAATAAGATCACAGGATATAGTATAAAGAATGACATCTAAATCATCAGTAATAAGGGTTCTAGCAGCAATATAAGCCTAGAATAAAGATTCCAACCAGCTCATGAGCCAAACGAAGTAAATGAGGAAACCAAGCACACAAATTAACTATCACAATTAAAGTAAGGAACATGTCATTGTTTATATGTGTGGTGCTAAGTGATGACGTGTGACTAGCTCCCTTTCCCGCATGCCGGTTTCATGGTACCTAAGAAAAACAACATAAACACAAGCGTGAGTTCATCACTCAGCAAGTATATTGCAATGGAACAAGAAAATACATTCTAGTACCTTCATCACCACTTTTCACATACGACATCATACACATCTCATATTCATAGCGTAAGCATATCATTGACATCATCATATATCATCGTCGTATAACATTCTCATATAATGCAATGCAATGCAATGCGATGCACATATCTCCTGGAAACTCATACCGGTATGGTTGAGTACACACCCGTCGGTGTGCACCCTCTCCCCCCTTCCATCCCGAAGATGGAGGGTGCCTACTCCTCGCTTCCATACACCGCGGTGGATGGAATCACGATGTAGGACTTACTCATTGGCTCTCCGGAATAGTCATAACTTTCTCACCGACCTTCCCTGGACTAGTTATGACTTTCTCACCGCCCGGGCCATGTATCATGCCATGTATGCAAACATGCCAACATCATAAATAACTTGTACATTAACACATGGCATCATAACATAATAAGCATATTCATCATATCAATGGCAATCATTAAAGCATGGTATGTGAACATATCATATATTCAATTTCAATCTCAACCAATCTGGCAAACTACAACCCGCTACCCATTCCAATACACTTGCCTCAACCACGGGCGACGGATTGGCGAGAAGTAGAAGGCACTTCCGGGGTCACACCACCTGCACATAAGTACCACAAACTCACAATCATGTCCACCAAACAGTACGCAAACACTCTTCTACCCCGACATTGCAAACTACTTGCAAAACCCAAAAACAGAGGTCCTGTCCCGTCGGGACAGCAGCCTTCCAAAAGGCATAACTCGGGTTCTAAGACTCCGAATCGAATAAACGAGTACATCCTCGCGTAGATTAGGAAATTTCATAACTTTTTCTAAGTATATGGAAAGACTGATTCGGAATCTAAAGTGGTTTAATCTACAGAATACTGTGATCTGTTCCAATCACTTCATAGTTTTTAATACATTCGGTAAAACGAGCATAACTTTCAAACTGAAAGGTATTGAAGTTACCTACAACTTCTTCAACAGGCGGATGACCAAATTCCGACTCTAAATTGGCGAAAACCCAAACCCTAAGTCGACTGCTCATGCTGTCTGAAACAGAGAACGTGGCAAACTCTAGATTCCATCTAATCTACCCAACTACAGCACAACCAATTGATCTAAAAACATGATATTAACCCTTAGAACAGATCCTAGACCAACCCCAAGGATCCCCATGGCCATACCTTCGCCCGACGAACGAAAACCCACCGGATCTCCTCCCGGTTCGCACGATCTCCCTCCTCGCTCCGAATCCACCGGATCTCCTCGTCGCGGAGCGCTCCAATGGACGGATCTTCGGGGTGGTGAGGTGGAGAAGCTTCCCTAGGGCAGCAAGGGGTGGTGGAGAGGGGCGCAAGGTGGCGGCTTGGGGAGGTGGAGGCGCCACAAGGGGGAGGTGGGGGAGGTGAGGGGCGGCTAGGGCATGGGGGGCGCACATGGGCAGGGGGTGGGGCGCAATAAGGGCTGGGGAAGACCCCAACCAGGTCTCCTACTCATATTTGGACTCAAACTCCTTCCCACCAAAGCCCACGACCCTTTCCCTTAGGCCCAAACTCCCCCGGAAAGGCCCAAACTCCCGGAATCGGCCCGGAAACGCAAATAAACCTCATGCCGTATGGTTTCAACCTCCAATTCCACATCCCATAATGTTTTTGACATCAACATTCACATTTTATAAGGTTACGACACTCCGTGGTGTCACATTCTCCCCCCTTCAACAGGATTCGACCTCGAATCCAAGACATGCCACTACGCCAAACCAACAACACATAGAGATCTAATCTTCGCGGTTCAAACCTGAAGAAAAGAGCTTTGGGTAAAGCTCGCCTCCGTGAGACTTCAACTCCCAGGTCGCTTCTCTAAATAAAACCACTGGAATTTACACTGATCGAGACTCGATGACAGGACGCCTAGGTTCGAAGACCAACAGCTCTAACGATAACTCGCAATCAAAACTTGCGAGAACTTTACTCAACATCGAAACACAAAGTACTCACACATGGTCTCAGCACGACCCAAGCGATAGGATAAATCCTCAAACAGACCACAAAAGAAACGGTGTCACACTCCCCATTTCATACATTCCTTGGCACTAGAGTGCCCAATCCTTTTGACCAACGCAACACTACTCTCCAGAAGAAACACGGTACCAACCTCTAACTCCGACTCTTGATCCTCCTTCAGTTCTCGCGAGCAAAAGTGTTTTCACACCTCGATCTCCCTACTGTGGTTCGTCATAAGCAAGACGACGCGAACCAAGCGGGACACATCACTCCAAGACTACCAACTGCTTGAACAAACGAGGTTAAAACCTTGCGAAAGATTGATCTTTTACAACTAGGCCAACACCCACCGTTACCATTGAAGGAAAAACCTACTTTATAACCAGGGTCCTTAAAACCCGCAAAAACACTATCAACCGAGCAATCCACATCGGTCGACAAAACTCGCTCAGAGATCGGCGACAAAAGATCCAATACACTTCGAAAGGATAAAGCAATTACTTGCAACCACCAAGTGGTCCACTAATAGTTTAATCAACCCTACCGTGGAACGCATCAACGACCCGATTCTCCAAGAAGGTTTGCATTGGGTGAACTCAACCATAAACCATGAACCCCAAATTGATCCACACACAACAACTCGAACCCCAAAAGCGCTAAAAGCCACTTTGGAAAGAATTTGGCAACAACCAAGGAGTACTCATTTGAATTTCCTACGTCAAGACGCGAAGGAAACGCAAATGTCCTACACCACAACCAACATACCAGAAATTCTTCATTGTTTTCTTTCATACCAGACAGAAATAGAAATCTCGATTTATGACATGCATGCACACTTTTCAAGAGCACTCCAGATTAGTCATATATCCATGTATGACTTTCTCATCGACCTGGCTCACCGACTTTTTCATCATTAAACATCTATAAACAATGTCATGCTTCCTTTTCACCATTCATTCTTCATGTAACAACAATATCGAATAATCATTCACCAACCGACTACTTCCTCGGTATCACATGTTTGAAACACACATAACATTGACGGTTGCGCTAAATCTTATAACTATGACGGCAACACCGATAACAGCAAAACACCACGTCGTAAAAAGAACCCACATCAATTGAAAACTAAACTTGCAAAACATTGCATTTCATCCAAATTCAACATTTTGGAAGAGAACATCAAAGTTTCAAGTCGAGCATCTGCTCCCACAACCGTCACAAATTTTCTCAAGGAGAGGGAAACTTATTTCCAAAAGGGAACACCTCACTAACAAAATCACTTTATAAAACATTCATAAAATCCACCTTTTTGAAGCACTCGCAAACATCACACACATTATGCAAATAAATTCAACTCCAGTCAAAAAGAGTTACAAATTAAATCTCAAGAGTTTCCAACACAACCCACTATGTCCATCTGCTTTCGTTAAAATTTATTCCAAAGATAATTCAGGGTGAACGCGAAGGAGCGCGATCCACTCAAAAACTTTTGGGTGTAAATCCATACTCATAGCACAAATTAAACAAAATAGCCAAAACCAAAGATTGGCACCAATAGGTACGGGTTTTAGGGAAACTCGAAAACACAACACAAGGAATACCTTGACCGAAGGCTTTCAACCAAAATGGCAAACAACCACACCAGTTCAAAAGGTTTTAAACACCAGCTCAGCATGAATCCCACCATAACTTGTATTCCACTACACTTACCATTTAAGCATTCAATAATCACTATTTACTCATCAAGAGAGTCCAACCGGATTTAACAAGATTTACATAACAATTTCTTTCTGTAGTTACCATTCCCAACACTTATAAATAAAGTTTACGATGCTTATCAAAAAAGGCAACGAACCAATACTACCTCAAAAAGATCCCCACAGACCAACACATCATATACCAACGTATTCTCTATTTCAAACATAGTACTTCAACAGATACTTGAGCATGATCAACCTACCAATTTTATACAATCCATACGTCAATTTCTCGACAACAAAACTTACTCAATCAATAAATGACTTCAACACATAAATGTTATCTCTACAAGACAAAATTCGTGAGTATGATTCTAGGATATACATTCATCAAGAATAAAATCCTACATCATGTTAATTATCCATGGTCCACTCCATCACAACATGTTACAATAACCTCCATTTTAACAAGGATTTTCAACAATTAATCTAAGCAATTACCACCACTACTAAGTCATCAATATCAATAATTTGCATAATCATCAATCAACAACATTACCTTTAGCTACCCTATACATCAGTTATAACAAAATTACCACCACACAACATACTCCAACTATTTAAAAATAGATTGAATACTAGCATTAACACTGCCCTTAACAACATCATTAACAATAAGTCTTATGTCTTCTCAATTGATATCAATACTAGCATTGTATAGATACAACTGCATACTTCCAAATATACTAGTAGTTTGCAACAACAAAAATGGCAACTCTAATCAACTTCCAAGTTAAAGTTACTAGTCAACACGATTAAATTTCTCTATTAACATGAAAAATTAGAGCATCTTTAACAACCAGCAAAGTTTCTTTAACAATATGAGTAATTTACATCATCTTAATGTTCTAACTATGCATCAGGGTTTAAACTTTAAACATTATCGGGGTCATAAGCACTTTTATAACAAAGCAACAGATTCTAAGCATGTACATTAACGCATTCAATCATTCTCGCTAAGAGTAAACTACAACACTAGTAGTCTATTTATTCTCAAGCTAGAGATAACAACCGCATTGAATTGTTTCAACTCACAAATTAACTTAACAATACGTCATCCCAAAAACCACATTGGTACATGCTACATAACATGCTAAACAACAATTCTTACTAGGGACAAACGATTTCAGTCAAAAGACTACTTACTTTGTTTGCAGCATTTTAGTTTTAAAACTCATCCCAAATTCATAAGGAAACTTGACTCTCAAAATTGCAATGAGACAAACCCAAACTTGGTCAAGCAAAGGAATTCTCCAAAACACTTTTCAATCTCAAAGACTCATACAGGAGGGAACCAATGTGACACTACGGAATGGTGTGACATTATTTAATGTGAATGATAAGGTCAAAAACTTTATGAAATATGGTATTGGAGGTTAAAACCATATGATATGAGGCTTAATAGCGTTTCCGAGCCGTTTCCGGGGTTTTGGGCCTTTCCGAGGGAGTTTGGGCCTAAAGGAAAGGGTCGTGGGCTTTGGTGGGATGGAGTTTGAGTCCTAATAGGAGTAGGAGACCTGGTTGGGGGCCTCCCCCAGCCCCTTTAGGCGTCCACCCCCCTGCCCTTGCACCCCCACAAGTCCTAGCCGCCCCCCCACACATCCCCACCTCCTCCTTGTGGTGCCTCCACCTCCCCCATTGCTCCCCATTGCTCCACCACCTCTCCACCACCTCTCCTCCTCCCTTGTTTCCCCTAGGGTATTTCTCCACCTCCACACCTCAAAGATCCATCCGTTGGAGCGCTCCGCGATGAGGAGATCCAGCGGGATTGGAGCGAGGAAGGAGATCGCGCGAACCGGGAGGAGATCTATTGGGTTTTCGTGCGTTGGGCAAAGGTATGGCCATGGGAATCCTTGGGGTTGGTCTAGGTACTGTTCTAAGGGTATTTATCAAGTTTTTAGATCAATTGGTGGTGCTGGATTTGAGTAGATTGGATTAGATCTAGAAGTTGCCACGTTCTCTGTTTCGGGCAGCATGAGCAGTCGACCTAGGGTTTGGTTTTTCGCCAATTTAGAGTCGGAATCTGGTCGTACGGATGTTGAAGAAGTTGTAGATAATTTCATTATCTTTCCGTGTATATAAAGAACTTTAAATTCCGCCCAGCGGTTTGAAAGTTATGGCTGTTTTACCGAGCATGTTAAAATCTGTGATGTGATTGGAACAGATCACGGTATTTTGTAGATTAAACAACTTTAGATTCCGAATCAGTCTTTCCCTATACCTAGAAAAAGTTGGGAAATTTCCTAAGATACGCGAGGATGTACTCGTTTAATTGATTCGGAGTCCCAGAACTCAAGTTATGACTTTTGCAAGGGTGCTGTCCCGACGGGACATAACCTCTGTTTTTAGGTTTTGCGAGTAGTTGGCAATGTCGGGGTAGATGAGGGTTTGCGTATTGTTTTGTGGACATGATTGTGAGTGTGTGATACCTATGTGCTGGTGGTGCGACCCCGGGAGTGCCTTCTACTTCCCGCCAATCCGTTGCCCGTGGTTGAGGCAAGTGTGTTGTAATGGATAGCGATTTGTAGGTTGCTTGTTGAGAATATATGAGATTGACTACATGATATATGATCACTTGCCATGTTTTAATGATTGCCAAGGATATAATGAGCATGTTTATTATGTTTTGATGCCATGTGTTAATGTACGAGTTAAATATGATGTTGGCATAATTGCATACATGGCATGTTACATGGCCCAGGCGGTGAGAAAGTCATAACTAGTCCGGGAAGGTCGGTGAGAAAGTTATGACTAATCCGGAGAGCCAATGAGTAAGTCCTACATCGTGATTCCATTCACCGTGGTGAACGGAAGCGAGGAATAGGCACCCTCCATCTTCGGGATAGAAGGGGGGAGAGGGTGCACACCGACGGGTGTGTACTCAACCATACCGGTATGAGTTTCCAAGGACATGAGCATTGCATTGCATTGCATTGCATACATAATGATGATGATAATGTTAAGTGTTCATGAAGGAGATGATATACATGATGTGAGATTTTATTGCCATGTTACTGTTCTTGCTGTCCCTTGCAATATGCTTGCTGAGTTTTCGAACTCACGCTTGTGTTTTCTTGTTGTTTTAGGTACCATGAGATCGGCATGCGGGGAAGGGAATTAGTCACACTCCCACACGTAGCTTCACTCTTTGATTTCACAAGTCATTCAATTAGTGTTGGTAATAAATTGCGTGTGATGATCATTGCTTTAAGGCTTAGCTTTGCTAAATGAGAATCTTTTCGTTCGTTTGACTCTTGGAGATATTATATGTTTGGAACTAGACTTACATTGTTGCTAAGTCATTAATTATTGCTGTTTTTAGTTGTCTCTCATATTCCATATATTGCTATACTGTTGTTGCTCCTTCGAATCATGTTAAAACAAAGGAGATGCTGCCGAAATCTCGGTTTTTAGCATGTGCGCCTTTGCTGGAATTTATGTTTAAATGCGGTATTTAGATGTTGTTTAGCTTATGTTTGGTAGCACTCAGGCATATTAAATGCCAGGGTGTTACAACCAAGCGATCAAATAAACCTTTGCGGACAAAGGCACAAAACATAAATCGACACAACTTAACTTTTTGCACACGCTTCAATAACTTCTTTTAAACTCAGAGAAAGACACACAAGAACCAAAACTATATACTTTTCTTTGCAAGGCAACCAACAAAACCGGTGTCAAAGCCAAAAGGCGACTAAAAAGGCGCAATGCTAAATTCCTCTTCTTCGTCTTCAACCAAGGAAGACAAAACCAAGAAACATCGAAGGGACTCTCCGCGAAAAATCCAATTCCAAACACTTTTCTTTTGATTTCAATCAACTAAAATCAAGAAAAACACCCAAAACCGACCGTCAGAACGGTAAAGAACATACGAAGGAATCCACCACCAAACTCTTCTATTTGACTCTAGTAAACTACCCGATTAACGACAGAAAGGGTAAGCACTCTTCTCCTACATGGGTTAATAGTTCTTCGGTGATGGCTTTAACCGGCCATACCGTCAAACCACACCCTTACTATGAACAAAAGTGGTGACCGAAACCCTTCGGCACCACAACAAGCACAATTCAATCATTTATCTCATAGACATAACAACATGCATTATCAAATGAAGCATTCAACATCAAAGCTTAAATACAACATTTAAGCGTAAAGAAACGATACCCATACCCTTTCCTACTGTGCATCAATGTGTGTCAAATTTTAGATTAGTTATTCCACTTTTGCAAGTTTTAATGTTGCTATCCTATGACAAAATTTTAGTTAAAACCAAAGCCATGTTTCTAAGTGATTCCACATCACATTTTAGTTGTACCCTATAGCATGACACTAAAAAAAAATACACATTTACAAGAACCTACAGCCCGCTCTGATACCAACTATAACACCCCGGCATTTTATATGCCCGAATGCTACCAAACATAGACTAATCAACCTCTAAATACCATAAATTAAGATAAATTACAGCAAAGGAGTAAATGCTAAAATTGAAAATTTCGGCAGCATCTCCTTTGTTTTTCCATGAATTGAAGCAACAACAATAAGATCACAGGATATAGTATAAAGAATGACATCTAAATCATCAATAATAAGGGTTCTAGCAGCAATATAAGCCTAGAATAAAGATTCCAACCATCTCATGAGCCAAACGAAGTAAATGAGGAAACCAAGCACACAAATTAACCATCACAATTAAAGTAAGGAACATGTCATTGTTTATATGTGTGGTGCTAAGTGATGACATGTGACTAGCTCCCTTTCCCGCATGCCGGTTTTATGGTACCTAAGAAAAACAACATAAACACAAGCGCGAGTTCATCACTCAGCAAGTATATTGCAATGGAACAAGAAAATACATTCTAATACCTTCATCACCACTTTTCACATACGACATCATACACATCTCATATTCATAGCGTAAGCATATCATTGACATCATCATATATCATCGTCATATAACATCCTCATATATTGCAATGTGATGCACATATCTCCTGGAAACTCATACCGGTATGGTTGAGTACACACCCGTCGGTGTGCACCCTCTCCCCCCTTCCATCACGAAGATGGAGGGTGCCTACTCCTCGCTTCCATACACCGCGGTGGATGGAATCACGATGTAGGACTTACTCATTGGCTCTCCGGAATGGTCATAACTTTCTCACCGACCTTCCCTGGACTTGTTAAGACTTTCTCACCGCCCGGGCCATGTATCATGCCATGTATGCAAACATGCCAACATCATAAATAACTTGTACATTAACACATGGCATCATAACATAATAAGCATATTCATCATATCAATGGCAATCATTAAAGCATGGCATGTGAACATATCATATATTCAATTTCAATCTCAACCAATCTAGCAAACTACAACCCGCTACCCATTCCAATACACTTGCCTCAACCACCGGCGACGGATTGGCGAGAAGTAGAAGGCACTCTCGGGGTCACGCCACCTGCACATAGGTACCACACACTCACAATCATGTCCACAAAACAGTACGCAAACACTCTTCTACCCCGACATCGCAAACTACTCGCAAAACCCAAAAACGGAGGTTCTGTCCCGTCGGGACAGCAGCCTTCCAAAAGGCATAACTCGGGTTCTAAGACTCCGAATCGAATAAACGAGTACATCCTCTCGTAGATTAGGAAATTTCATAACTTTTTCTAAGTATATGGAAAGACTGTTTCGGACTCTAAAGTGGTTTAATCTACAGAATACCGTGATCTGTTCCAATCACGTCACAGTTTTTAATATGTTCGGTAAAATGAGCATAACTTTCAAACGGCTGGGAGGAATTCGACGTTCTTTATACCCACTGAAAGGTATTGAAGTTACCTACAGCTTCTTCAACAGGCAGATGACCAAATTCCGAATCTAAATTGGCGAAAACCCAAACCCTAGGTCAACTGCTCATGCTGTCTGAAACAGAGAACGTGGCAAACTCTAGATTCCATCTAATCTACCCAACTACAGCACCACCAATTGATCTAAAAACATGATATTAACCCTTAGAACAGATCCTAGACCAACCCCAAGGATCCCCGTGGCCATACCTTCGCCCGACGAACGAAAACCCACCGGATCTCCTCCCGGTTCGCGCGATCTCCCTCCTCGCTCCGAATCCACCGGATCTCCTCGTCGCGGAGAGCTCCAATGGACGGATCTTCGGGGTGGTGAGGTGGAGAAGCTTCCCTCGGGCAGCAAGGGGCGGTGGAGAGGGATGGGGAGGAGAGGGGCGCAAGGTGGCGGGTTGGGTAGGTGGAGGCGCCACAAGGGGGAGGTGGGGGAGGTGAGGGGCGGCTAGGGCATGGGGGAGCGCACATGGGCAGGGGGTGGGGCACAATAAGGGCTGTGGGAGGCCCCCAACCAGGTCTCCTACTCATATTTGGACTCAAACTCCTTCCCACCAAAGCCCACGACCCTTTCCCTTAGGCCCAAACTCCCCCGGAAAGGCTCAAACTCCCGGAATCGGCCCAGAAACGCAAATAAACCTCATGCCGTATGGTTTCGACCTCCAATTCCACATCTCATAATGTTTTTGACCTCAACATTCACATTTTATAAGGTTACGACACTCCGTGGTGTCACATAGAAGAAGTGAAATCACAACATATCCAACACACTTTATTAATATCAATAATATCCAAAGTTACAAAATAAATGGCGCGCAAGCCAACAAATAAATAAACAGATGAAGGCAACGAAAATAAAGAACAGTAGAAATGCCCAATAGAGTTGCCACATGCTGTGACACCACAGAGTGTCGTAACCTTATTTAATGTGAATGTTGAGGTCAAAAACATTATGAATTATGGAATGGGAGGTTGAAACCTTATGGTATGGAGGTTAATAGCGTTTCCGGGCCGTTTCCTAGCCGTTTTCGGGAGTTTGGGCCTTCCCGGGGCGTGTTGGGCCTTAGGGGGGACCCCTCGTGGACCAAAAGTGGGGCTCTCTAGCCCATGAGGGGAGAGGGGGACAGCATGTTGCCCTTGGGGCGCCCCCTCCTGCCCTAGCAGCCTCCACCTCCTCCTCTCCCTCCCATAGCCGCCACACACCCTTTTGCCCCTTGCTTGCGCCCCCTTGCTCCCCATTGCTCCTCCACCCCTCTCCTCACCTCTCCACCACCCTTGCTGCCCCTAGGGGAGTTCTCCACCTCAACACCTCGAAGATCCGTCCATTGGAGCGCTCCGCGACGAGGAGATCCGGTGGATTTGGAGCGAGGAAGGAGATCGCGCGAACCGGGAGGAGATCCATTGGGTTTTCGTGCATCGGGCGAAGGTATGGCCATAGGAATCCTTGGGGTTGGTATATGATCTGTTCTAAGGGGTATTATCATGTTTTTAGATCAATTGGTGGTGCTGGAATTGAGTAGATTAGATGGAATCTTAAGTTTGCCACGTTCTCTGTTTCGGGCAGCATGAGCAGTCGACATAGGGTTTGGGTTTTCGCCAATTTAGATTCGGAATTTGGTCGTACGGATGTTGAAGAAGTTGTAGGTAATTTCAATAACTTTCAGTGGGTATAAAGAACGTCCAATTCCGCCCAGCCGTTTGAAAGTTATGATCATTTTACCGAACGTATTAAAACCTGTGACGTGATTGGAGCAGATCACGGTATTTTGTAGATTAAACAACTTTAGATTCCGAATCAGCTTTTCCATATACTTAGAAAAAGTTAGGAAATTTCCTATGCTATGCAAGGATGTACTTGTTTATTCGATTCGGAGTCTTAGAACCCGAGTTATGCCTTTTGGAAGGCTACTGTCCCGACGGGAGAGAACCTCTGTTTTTGGGTTTTGCGAGTAGTTTGCAATGTCGGGTTAGAAGAGGGTTTGCGTACTGTTTTGTGGACATGATTGTGAGTGTGTGGTACCTATGTGCAGGTGGTGTGACCCCGGGAGTGCCTTCTACTTCTCGCCAATCCGACGCCCGTGGTTGAGGCAAGTGTATTGGAATGGGTAGCGGGTTGTAGTTGCTAGATTGGTTGAGATTGAGATTGAATATATGATATGTTCACATGCCATGCCTTAATGATTGCCAATGATATGATGAATATGTTGATTATGTTTTGATTGCCAATGATATGATGAATATGTTGATTATGTTATGATTGCCAATGATATGATGAATATGTTGATTATGTTATGATGCCATGTGTTAGTGTACAAGTTATTTATGATGTTGGCATGTTTGCATACATGGCATGTTACATGGCTCGGGCGGTGAGAAAGTCATAACTAATCTAGGGAAGGTCGGTGAGAAAGTTATGACTATTCCGGAGAGACAATGAGTAAGTCCTACATCGTGATTCCATCCACTGTGGTGTATGGAAGCGAGGAGTAGGCACCCTCCATCTTCGGGCTGGAAGGGGGGAGAGGGTGCACACCGACGGGTGTGTACTCAACCATACCGGTATGAGTTTCTAGGAGATATGTGCATCGCATTGCATTGCATTGCATTATATGAGGATGTTATATCATGATGCCAATGATATGCTTACGCTATGAATATGAGATGTGTATGATGTTGTATGTGAAAAGTGGTGATGAAGGTATTAGATTGTATTTTCTTGTTCCATTGCAATATAGTTGCTGAGTGATGAACTCACGCTTGTGTTTATGTTGTTTTTCTTAGGTACCATGAAACCGGCATGCGGGAAAGGGAGCTAGTCACACGTCGTCACTTAGCACCACACATATAAACAATGACATGTTCCTTCCTTTAAATTGTGATGGTTAATTTGTGTGCTTGGTTTCCTCATTTACTTCGTTTGGCTCATGAGATGGTTGGAATCTTTATTCTAGTATTATACTGCTGCTAGAACCTTTATTATTGATGATTTAGATGTCATTCTTTTTACTATACCCTGTGATCTTATTGTTATTGCTTCAATTCATGGAAAAACAAAGGAGATGCTGTCGAAATTTCCGGTATTAGCATTTACTCCTTTGTTGTGATTTACCTTAGTTTATGGGATTTAGATGTTGTTTAGCCTATGTTTGGTAGCATTCGGGCATATTAAATGCCGGGGTGTTACAGTTGGTATCAGAGCGGGCTGTAGGTCCTTGGAATTTGTATTTTTAGTGTCATGCTATAGGGTACAACTAAAATGTGATGTGGAATAACTTAGAAACATAGCTTAGGTCTTAACTAAAATTTTGTCATAGGATAGCAACATTAAAACTTGCAAAAGTGGTATAACTAATCTAAAATTTGACACACAATGGATGCAAAGTAGGAAAGGGTATGGGTATCGTTTCTTTACGCTTAAATATTGTATTTAAGCTTTGATGTTGAATGCTTCATTTGATAATGCATGTTGCTATGTCTATGAGATAAATGATTGAATTGTTCTTGTGGTTGTGATAAAGTAGGGTTGTGGTGCCGAAGGGTTTCGGTCACCTCTTTTTGTTCATAGTAAGGGTGTGGTTTGACGGTGTGGCCGGTTAGCGCCATCACCGAAGAACTATTAATCCCTGTGGGAGAAGAGTGCTTATCCTTTCTGTCGTAGACCGGATAGTTGGCTGGAGTCGAATAGAAGAGTTTGTGGTGGATTCTATCAGTTGCTCTTTACCGTTCTAACGGTCGGTTTCGGTTGGTCTTCTTGGCTCTGGTTGATTGAAACCAAATGAAAAGTGTTTGGGATTGGATTTTCGTGGATTGTTCCATATGTGGTGTGTGGTTTTGTCTTCCTTGGTTGAAGACGAAGAAGAAGAGTCTAGTGTTGCACTTCTTATGGTCGTCTTTCCAGCTTTGATGCTTAGTTTGTTGATTGCTTTATGGGGGAGAAGCATTCAATTTAATCATGTGTTTGTCTTTCCCCGAGGTCATGAGAGGTATTGTAGCGTTATGCCAGACCCGGTTGTCAGGGCTGAAGTTCTGTGGCTTTGTAGGAGTAAGTGGTGTTTGATTTCGTCATTTTACTGGTTTGAGAAATCATCTTTGAAAACCCCTCTCGTTTCGTGAAAGTTTGGGGTTTGGTGTTAAGGTTTTATTTGCAAAGAATTACTGGATCGCTTGGTTCCCTTTTAAGAAAATTGTCTTTCAACCATTTTCCACCATGGGAGTCTTGATATTGAAAAGTGTTTTGGAGAATTTCCTATTGCATGACCAAGTTTGGGTTTGTCTCATTGCAAATTTGAGAGTCAAGTTTCTTTGTGAATTTTTGGTTGAGTGATAAAAAGAAAATGCTGCAAATAAAGTAAGTAGTCATTTAATTGAAAGTAGTTGTCAAAAGTGAAAACTGTTGTTTAGCATATTATGAAGTATGTAACAGTGTGGTTTATGGAAATGTTGTACTCCTAAAGCTAATTTGCGAGTTGAATCAATGTAAATTCTTTTATCTTTAGCTTAAGATTAAATAAACTTCTAGTGCCGTAGATTTATTTCTATAGCGAGTAATGATCAAATGTGTTAATGAACATGCTTAGAGTTTGTTGCTTTATTTTGAAGTGAGGTAGTACACCCTATTTATTAAATGTGTAGCTGAACATTGTTAATGTTTAAAATTTTAAACTACTGTTATTGTTAAGGAAACCTTGTGGGTTAATTAAAGACGTTTTAATTTAATGTGTTAGTAGAGAAATTTAATCATGTCGGGTTGTGACCTTAATTTGGAAGTTGATTAGAGTCGTTATTGTTATGTTGCAAACTATTAGTATATTTGGAAGTATGCAGTGGTGTTCCTATATTGCTAGTATCGATGTCAATTGGAAAGATATAGGTTTTATTGTTGCTTTAAGAGCGTCGTGATGGTCTAACTTATTAAATTCATTTTAATAGTTGGAGTATGTTGAGTAGCAGCAACTTGTTATAACCTATGTATGGGGTAGCTTAAAGCAATGTTGTTGTTTATAATTATGCCGTTTATTGATATTGATGACTTAGTAGTGGTGGTAATTGTGTAGATTACTTGTTGGAAACCATTGTTAAAATGGAGATTATTGTAACATGTTGTGATGGAGTGAACCATGGATAATTAACATGATGTAGAATTTTATCCTTAATGAATGTATGTCTTAGAATCATAGTTATGAACTCTGTCTTGTAGAGATAATATTTACATATTGAAAGTCAATGATTAATTGAATCAGTTCCGATTGTCGAAAAGTTGATGAATGGATGGTATAAAAAAAATTATAGGTTGATCATGCTGAAAGATTTGTTGAAATACTATGGTTCAAACTTGGAATAAGATGTATTATGAGTTGGTGATCCGTGGGGATCATGTCAATGTAGTCTTGGTTGGGTGCCTTTTTAATAAGCATCATAAACCTTAATTAAAGGTGTTGGGAACGGTAACTAGAGAAAGAAATGGTTATGTAAATTTTGTTAAATCCGGTTGGACTTTCTCAATGAGTAAGTAGTGAATTTTGAAGTCTTTAATGGAAAGCGTAGTGGAATACTAGAGATGATTGCATTTATGCTAAGCTGGTGTTTAAAAACCTTCTGGACTGGTTTGGTTGTTTGCTATCTTGGTTGAATGCTTTTGGTCAAAGTGTTCCTTATGTTGAGTTTTAGAGTTTTCCCTAAAACTCGTAGAAATTGGTGCCAATCTCTGGTTTTGGCAAATTTGTTTAGTTTGTGCTATGAGTATGGATTTTTACACCCAAAAGTTGTTAAGTGGATCGTGCTTCTTCGCGTTTGCACTGAATTATCTTTGGAATCATTATTTTAAAGGAAGCAGATGGATATAGTGGGCTGTGTTGGAAACTCTTGAGATTTAATTTGTAACTCTTTTTGACTGGAGATGGATTTATTTGCATAATGTGTGTGATGTTTGCGAGTGCTTCAAAAATGTGGATTTTATGAATGTTTTATAAAGTGATTTTGTTAGTGAGGTGTTCCCTTTTTGAAATGAGTTTCCCTCTCCTTGAGAAAATTTGTGGCCAGTTGTGGGAGCAGATGCTCGACTTGAAATTTTGTTGTTCTCTTCCAAAATGTTGAATTTGGATGAAATGCAATGTTTTGCAAGTTCAGTTTTCAATTGATGTGGGATGTGATGCGACATGGTGTTTTTCTTATCAACTATCTTTGCCGTCATAGTCCATATGAATTTCCGCAACCTTCGATGTTAATTGTGTTTCCATTATTTGATACCGAGGAAGAAGTCATTTGGTGAATGACTATTCGGTACCATTGTTACACGATGAATGAATGGTGAAATGGAAAACGAGACATTGTTTATGCATAATTAATCATAAAGGAGTCGATGAGCCAGGTCGGTGAGAAAGTCATATATGGATATATGACTAATCCGGAGTGCTCTTGAAAAGTGTGCATGCATGTCATGAATCGAGATGTCCATTTCTTTCTAGTATGAAAAGAAAGAATGAAGAATTTCTGGTATTTTGGTTGTGGGGTAGGGGATTTATGCTTCCTTTGTGATTTGGCTTGGATGTTGCCGAATTCATTCCAAAATGGTTGTTAACGCTTTGGGTTTTAGTTGTCGTGTGTGGTCCACTTGGGTTCAAAATAATTGTACTTCTCTTGCTCTATAGATAGGAGTGAGGATATAAATGTTCTTGGTTTATGGTTGAATATGCGAAATATGTGTACACTTGGGCTTGTTAACTAAGTGTTTTTATGTGAGGGCGAGACCCTCTTAAGAAAGGAACCAATTGTGGTTTGGTAAGGTTTTACGATCCTTGCTTGGGGCTAGGTGTCGAACCTTAGTGGTATAAGGGTGGTTTGTGATGGAGGTTGATGACGTATGGGTTTAACCTTTATTAAGAGTAGCGATGGGCGGAAGTGAAGTTGACGGTAGTTCGGTGATAATTGTCCTGCCGTGAGCAATTGTCTTAACTAGTTGTTTTTGGGTTTGAGTCTTTCCTGGGAGAGGATGGAATGAAATGTTAGCATGATCGTGTATCGAAAGGGCAAGTGTGCCTTAATGAGTTATTCCCCTTGATGGAAATTTTCGAGATTGTAGAGAGGTCGTTAAAGGAATTGTGACTCGCTTTGATTGTGTCATGTTGAGTTTAATGAAGTGTGGTAGTCAGGTTGGTTGTGATAGTAGTGTGAAGTGTTTATCGTGAGGTTTCAGGCGTTTTGGGTTGATGGAGCCCTTTGTGATTGAAACGCAGTTTCTGTTTGGGAATTGAAGTGAAGATGGAAACGTGAGAGGTTGCACTCTGTTGAGCTAAATCAACATTTTCTCGTTAGTGTTGGTTTTGAGAACTCGCTTGTCATTTGTTTCGGTTTTAGTCTCTGTGTGAATGTTTTGTGTTGCAAAGAAGTCTTTTGTCCCTTGGGGAACTTGTTGTTGTCTTTGGCGTTCTTCGGATTCGAGGTCGAATCCTGGTTAAGGGGGGAGAATGTGACACCACGGAATGTCGTAACCTTATTTAATGTGAATGTTGAGGTCAAAAACATTATGAATTATGGAATGGGAGGTTGAAACCTTACGGTATGGATGTTAATAGCGTTTCCGGGCCATTTTCGGGCCGTTTTCGGGAGTTTGGGCCTTCCCGGGGCGTGTTGGGCCTTAGGGGGGACCCCTCGTGGGCCAAAAGTGGGGCTCTCTGGCCCATGAGGGGAGAGGGGGGCAGCATGTTGCCCTTGGGGCGCCCCCCTGCTGCCCTAGCAGCCTCCACCTCCTCCTCTCCCTTCCATAGCCACCACACACCCTTTTGCCCCTTGCTTGCGCCCCCTTGCTCCCCATTGCTCCTCCACCCCCCTCCTCACCTCTCCACCACCCTTGCTGCCCCTAGGGGATTTCTCCACCTCAACACCTCGAAGATCCGTTCATTGGAGCGCTCCGCGACGAGGAGATCCGGTGCATTTGGAGCGAGGAAGGAGATCGCGCGAACCGGGAGGAGATCCATTGGGTTTTCGTGCGTCGGGCGAAGATATGGCCATGGGAATCCTTGGGGTTGGTCTAGGATCTGTTCTAAGGGGTATTATCATGTTTTTAGATCAATTGGTGGTGCTGGAATTGAGTAGATTAGATGGAATCTTAAGTTTGCCACGTTCTCTGTTTCGGGCAGCATGAGCAGTCGACCTGGGGTTTGGGTTTTCGCCAATTTAGATTCGGAATTTGGTCGTACGGATGTTAAAGCAGTTGTAGGTAATTTCAATACCTTTCAGTGGGTATAAAGAACGTCCAATTCCGCCCAGTCGTTTGAATGTTATGATTGTTTTACCGAACGTATTAAAATCTGTGACGTGATTGGAGCAGATCACGGTATTTTGTAGATTAAACAACTTTAGAGTCCGAATCAGCTTTTCAATATACTTAGAAAAAGTTAGGAAATTTCCTACGCTACGCGAGGATGTACTTGTTTATTCGATTCGGAGTCTTAGAACCTGAGTTATGCCTTTTGGAAGGCTGCAGTCCCGACGGGACAGAACCTCTATTTTTGGGTTTTGCGAGTAGTTTGCGATGTCGGGTTAGAACAGGGTTTGAGTACTGTTTTGTGGACATGATTGTGAGTGTGTGGTACCTATGTGCAGGTGGTGTGACCCCGGGAGTGCCTTCTACTTCTCGCCAATCCGACGCCCGTGGTTGAGGCAAGTGTATTGGAATGGGTAGCAGGTTGTAGTCGCTAGATTGGTTGAGATTGAGATTGAATATATGATATGTTCACATGCCATGCCTTAATGATTGCCAATGATATGATGAATATGTTGATTATGTTTTGATTGCCAATGATATGATGAATATGTTGATTATGTTATGATTGCCAATAATATGATGAATATGTTGATTATGTTATGATGCCATGTGTTAGTGTACAAGTTATTTATGATGTTGGCATGTTTGCATACATGGCATGTTACATGGCCCGGGCGGTGAGAAAGTCATAACTAGTCTGGGGAAGGTCGGTGAGAAAGTTATGACTATTCCAGAGAGCCAATGAGTAAGTCCTACATCGTGATTCCATCCACCGCGGTGTATGGAAGCGAGGAGTAGGCACCCTCCATCTTCGGGATGGAAGGGGGGAGAGGGTGCACACCGACGGGTGTGTACTCAACCATACTGGTATGAGTTTCCAGGAGATATGTGCATCGCATTGCATTGCATTATATGAGGATGTTATATGATGATGCCAATGATATGCTTACGCTATGAATATGAGATGTGTATGATGTTGTATGTGAAAAGTGGTGATGAAGGTATTAGATTGTATTTTCTTGTTCCATTGCAATATAGTTGCTGAGTGATGAACTCACGCTTGTGTTTATGTTGTTTTTCTTAGGTACCATGAAACCGGCATGCGGGAAAGGGAGCTAGTCACACGTCATCACTTAGCATCACACATATAAACAATGACATGTTCCTTCCTTTAAATTGTGATGGTTAATTTATGTGCTTGGTGTCCTCATTTACTTCGTTTGGCTCATGAGATGGTTGGAATCTTTATTCTAGTATTATACTGCTACTAGAACCTTTATTATTGATGATTTAGATGTCATTCTTTTTACTATACCCTGTGATCTTATTGTTGTTGCTTCAATTCATGGAAAAACAAAGGAGATGCTGCCGAAATTTCCGGTATTAGCATTTACTCCTTTGCTGTGATTTACCTTAGTTTACTCCTTTGCGGCTGATTGATAAGTTTTAACTCTGCAGAGGTTGTACATCTTAAATCCACAAGAATTGATTATCACCTTTTGCCAAAATACACACTTTCTTTGGTATGCCATAGAGAAAATCAAAATAAGACCCCTATAAGGTTTCATTTCAAGTAATTATACCCGCTAAAGTTTCAACACTGGTAGAGTTAAAATCACCCAATTCCAGAAGCACCCTCTTGTGCCGTGTGGCAGACTAACCATCCTTACATTCAACCCAATGGCATAATTAACATTGAAATGACACAAAATGGACAGCTAGGACTATTCCTTATAGGACTTGTGGTAGCACTGTTGCGCTTTATGTTAAGCAACTCACATGCTGATCCTTAATTGACTAAGCAAGCTTTCAATGACCCAACAACCACCAGTCTAACCTTTCTCGCCCAATCTAAACCACATTTTCTTTTTTAACCATAAAATTAACATCAGGATATCAAAAATCATGACTTTTCAATTTAACAGAATCATAATTTTGCATAACATCTCCCAAAATTTCATAAGTTCAGTTCTAGGCATGTATCAGCAATTTCTAAGTACCATCATATAATAATTAGCATTTTCTTAAGGTCACAATAGCATAGGGATTCAAATTTCAAAGGTGGTATAATAATTTTGGGTATAACTATGAATTTAAACTGGGACAGAATTATATTCATAAAAATTATGCATGCAATAATTTGAATACAAATTTAAAAACTATGATCAATGTGATCAAACAGATGTGACTTGCCTAGTTCGACGGGTAGTTGCTCAAAGTCGTTGCTCGCGTGCTCCTCGGACTCTTCGAAATCTATACGCAAAAAAATCAAATTCAAATAAAATCCAAATTAATTCAACTAAAATACCAAACTTGCACAAAATAGAAATTTAGGATTTTAGATGAATTTAGAATGAAAAAATGGAGCCAATCATAGTTCAAATGTGTGAAAATGGGCACCCAAAAGTTTGAAAGCAAATAAAATGAAGAAAATGAATTTTTTGATTTTTCTGAATTATTTTTCTAAATAAAATATGAATTTCAAAATAAAACTAATTTATGACATCATGCTTGCATAATAATTGATTTTTTGTGAAATAAATTTAAAAGGGAAAAGGCCTCATTAGGTGCACCGTGCCAGCCGGTTGCACCGTGTCCACAGCACCACCCAGTTGCACTGTGCACTCGGTGCATGGCGGCGTGACGCATGGGCTCACTCTCAGTGCATGGCACAGTTCACGGTGGGAGGGAACGACTGTGCTGGGGTGGGGAGTGGAGGCACCGTGCTGGGGAGCAGAGGTGGGGAGGTGCACCGACTGCGCGACGGTGCGGCGAGGCCAAAGACAGTGGCAGCGGGACCGGAGGGGGCACAGGTGGCAGAAGAAGATCTTGGGAGGAGTGGGAGGAGTGCGGGGAGTAGAGGGAGCATGGGGGCTTGGATAGGGGCGGTGACCGGTGCGAAAAAGGTAGCGTCGGTTGCGGTGGAGCCAGCGGCCGGATGGGAGTATAAGGGCACGGGAAATGAGGGATAAGGTGGTGGGGAAGGATAAGGGCTCTATCCACGCAAAAAAGGAGAGAGGAACGGGCCACGCAGCAGAATTTTTGAAGCTCCTGATCGGCTCCAAGGGAGGAGAGACAAATAGGGTGTGGGAGGAAGGGAGAAGGAGACCCGATAGGTGGGGTCCAATTCCACCTATTGGTGAGGCGGAGAGAGGGAGGCGCGGGGTGGGCCGACTGGGACGAGGGGTAGGAAGGCCGGGTGGCGAGGTGGGCTATGCGGAGGGAACGGGTCGGGTGAGCTGGGCTCAGCCCAAAGTTTTTCTTTTTCTTTTTGATTTTTAAATAATTTCAGAAATGGAATTTTGTTAAATAAATAACCAAAAGGGTTTCAAAATTCTAGGAAAATTCTCAAAAATAGTTTAAATTATTTTGAGCATAACTTTGGCTTTATTTTTCTTGAATAAAATATTTTTGCAACACAAAAAATGGAAAAGGCATTTATAAAAATCAACAAAATTCACCACAATTCTCAAAAAATCTCAAAAAAATAATAACAGCAAAATGTAAATTTCAGGGCTTTACAAACCTATCCCCCTTAAAAGGAATCTTGACGAGACCATGCTCATCATGGACAGAACTAACAATGCATACATATGGTCATTACCAAGTGCTGCTGCAATTATATCAACTGCATGGCTTCATCGACCCCCACCTTGGCCAGGACCATTAAGTTGGCGACACTACACGGCATCCTCTACTTCGTATGCATCTACTACGATGTGTAACACCCAAAAATTTTGCTTTTCTTAAATTCATGTGTGATTTGGCACTTTGGTGAATTTTTGGAATTTTCTGGAATTTATTTGGATTTATTTGGAATTTATTTGAATTTATTTCATTTTGAAATAATTAAAGAATTTAATTTTGCAAATAAAATTTTGTTGGAAATATTTTATTTGAGTCCAAAATGTTCCAAAATATTTTCCAGAATTTTTCTGGAATTTTTCTGAGTATTTTGCTATTTTTAATGAATTAAATGAATTTCTGGGAATTATTTTAATTATTAAATCGCTGGAAAATGCGAGTGGGTTTGTACTGTTCATCCGACCGAGCCCAAGTCAGACTCGAGTTCGAGTCGACCGAGCTCACGTGACTCGGCCAAGACCAACTCCAAAACCTAATCGATCCCAACCGTTGGATCAAGATCCAGCGGTCGAGATTTCCCGTCAGCTTGGTCGAATCCGCCGGATCCGATCCAGCGCGCATCGTGGCCGTTGATCGTGCCACGTGGATGGCCGTGCGTCGTCGTCTCCGCCCGAGTCCAAGCCGGACTCCGCCGCCGCGCCCGCCGCCGTGGAGAACTAGGTTTCCGTCTCGGGCATGAACGCCGAGGCTATTTAAAGCCCGGGTCATGCCCCGAGGTTGCCCTCTTCCGTGCGCACCCGTGTCCCGAGCCATCTACTTTGGCCGTCGCCGTTTGCCGTCTGAGCTCGCCGGAGTTAGAATCCTGTTCGCCAGCGGTTAAAAGCCGATTCGCCGCCGTCGCCCGTCCTCGCCGCCACCGAGCACAGATCTAGGACCCCAGGGCGACGCACCAAGAGACCTTTCAACTCGGCTGAGCACGCCGAACGCCGAGACCGTGGTCATCGTCTTCATCTCCGGCCAAGCTAAGCGCGCCCGTGAAGCCATCGCCGACCCGAGCTCCACCAACCGTCCGATCAAGATCCAAGGGCTCGAGATCGCGCCACGTCACCCTCGGTGAGTTCCGATTGAAAATCCTAGATCTAATCTCAACCGTTGGATCTAGATCCAACGGCTTAGGTCGTGCCACGTGGCGGGAATCGCACCAGGCTAGATTGGATCTGGACCGTTAGATCAAGATCCAACGGCCCGAATCAACCCGTGCGCCCCAAGCACTTGAGGCCCAAATCAATCCTGGCGTCGGTTTTCAAACCAACGGCCACGATCGTACACGTGTCCAGGGAGCCGAACCGCGCGCCACGCGCGGCGTGCAGCGTGGAGTCAGCGACACACGGGGCCCGCGTGTCAGCGACCGCACCGTGACGTCACCCATGACGTCATCGGAGGGACCCACCTGTCAGCGCTGTGGGCTGAGTCCCGCTGACGTCAGCAGTGACGTCACCCGAGGGGGACCCACCGCCGATCTCACGTGGTAGCCGTGGGACCGGTCCACGGTAGACCCGAAGCCGGCGTGGACCGAGTCCATGGACCGGCTGACGTCAGCAGATCAATCCAGTGCTGCCACGTGTCCATGCTGACGCAATAATTAATTTCCGAAAAAGAAAATGATTTATTAATTCGAAATAATGATTTCAGATTTTGTTTCAAACTTCAAACGTTTATAACTTTTGCGTTTCAACTCCGATTTGAGTGATTCAAATTTCTAAATTTGTATAAAATTGAGATCTACCTAAATATGAATTTTATTTAATTTTTGGACTAAAGTTTTTCTCTGCAAAATTATTTAATTGATTATTTAAACTTTAAATAATCATAACTTTTGCGTCTTAACTCCAAATTTGACGATTCCAGTTTCTAAAAACTCATAAAATTATGTTCTCTCTGTTTATGGATTTTATTTGGATGTTTGGACACTTTTTGCCTATTGTTTATTCGTGTATTTGCTATTTGTACGCTTTACGAGTAGACGTTGAAGTGCCGGAAGGATTCGAAGGAGAAGTATTAACTCAGGATCCAACTCAAGACCAAGAACAAGTACTTTTTGAAGGCAAGTTGTGCTTTGACCATGTTGATCCTATTTTGAAATCTATTTTGATTTAACCTATTGCGTGCTAAGTTCCAATAGAAAGATACTTTAATTAAATATGGGGGATTAGATAAGTACCAATTTGCTGTATGACACCTTGATTACTTAAGTATGTGCCATGACCTTTGTCACCCTAGTTGTGGATTACTAGTTGGACATTATTAGATTGCCAACATGGGTTTTAGACCGTTGTAGTAAACTGCTTAGACCTGCTACGTGCTCATGACATGATTTTGGACAATCAAATGCTAATATTGACTTAATGATATATTGAACCTGTTTTGGAAAGGTATCATGTGATGTTGATGGCACGTGGTGCATGGTAATCAACTGGGGTTTGATAAACGATTTTCGGCCAGGGGCATGTGGCAAGAGTAATCAGTGGGCCAGTTGTGGCATTGGGGATGTTGATTTGGTTCTTGGGTAGTCTTGCCCTGGTCACCCTAAGGACTTAACCTTGCAAGCCTTTGAACTGGGTCTAACGTGCAACCACATGTACAGAATGGGACGGACCTAGTTGACTAAGTTGCTAATAACATACCTGTGGGACCTCGGAGGTCAACTACACCCTTTGTGTAAGTTGTGCGGGGAGCGTCTGGAAGTGAGGCCAGGTACCCATCTAACGGTTGATTGGCCTAGACTTCGCCTTAGCTAAGGGAAGGGTTAGTGTGCAATAACCGGGGAGGACCACTTGTATTGTTAGAAGTTTCCGAAAGACTTTGTTACGGGAACTCGCCTTTGTGGTGTTTGACTGTATCTTGTGGGTAAAGTGCATAACCTCTGCAGAGTATAGAATCTATTCGAATAGCCGTGTCCGCGGTATTGGACATCGCTCGGGAATTACAGTCAAGGGTTAGATTTTCTGAAAATCACTTGGTTTTGAAAGGTTGGGTTGGATTAATGATGACGTTGATGGAAATGTGGTTTAGGATGGGAAAAATGTTTACTCAAACTTCTTGAAAAGTTATTTATGCTTTACTTGTTTTTACTGCTTTCGAATCTACTTATGCTACTTTTCAAATGCTGTTTACTGCAAATATACCCTGAGCTATTCCTTTGTACCAAGCCATGCATGTAGTATATTAGCTTGCATTCTGTGCATGACTTGCTGAGTACCAAGTACTCACCCTTGCCACAATATAACACCAGTTGAAGAGGAGACTACACCAGCTTTGGAGGAGGAACTCCAAGAGGATCCGTCTACTTAGGGAGCGAGCCCAGTCAGTTGCCTGTGGTATACTGGATGGCGCCACGATGTTACCTTCTTTGATTTTCCGCTGCTACTTTTTCTCTCTTAATAAGTTTCGCCCTGTGAGGCGTATATTGTAACTTGACCATAAGGTCGAGTAACCAGTTGGTTATTTAAATAAAGTACTTTGATAGTATCGAATGGTATGATTGTGATATTTACCGATGTTAAGACTGTGTGCACTAGCGCGTTCCTGGACTAGTGCTGAATACACAGAGGGTCCGGATTTGCAAATTCGGGGTCCCGACACGATGGCTCCATGTGCATGGCTTTATCGACCCCCACCTTGGCCAGATTTAAAGACATACTTGAGAGAAGATGATGAACTTGAGTCGAGGACGACTCAAATGCAAGAAGGGGAGGATGATGAGGACATCACTACCATGGATACGGCAATGCCTACAAACCCAATTGAAGCCAACAATGTAATACATGGGCCAACTACTCGAGTTCACGCACGTCAATTCAATTGCCAGGTGAATGCGTTCCTCGGGTTGCATACAAATAATTTAATGAATGGAATGCTATTTAATACTTGTGATGACTTTATTGTCCTTAGGAACCAAGGAGAAGGACTCCCAAATGTCAAGCATGAAGCCAATTCTTCCTGTGCACAAGCTCAACTCGGATTCGGCCTCCGGGACAGCACCAACTTAAAACGACCATAACTTTTGATCCACAAGGGTGTTTGAGGTCTATGAGTACTGGTTTGAAAGGCTTCGTCGTCCTCTTTCCAACGGATCCAGCCCCACCTCCAAATTCCTTACGAGTCAACGGGAATCTGCAAAACAAGTTCGGTCATCTTTCCAAATCCGAGTCAAACTAGGAATAGGAGTCCTACTCAGCCATGGATGTTGTTTGGATGCCCCTAGCCTGGTTTTGGCCTCCTATTTCTCCTATATATAGCTAGGGAGTCCCCCAAAATAACTTGGGTTTTGGTTATTTGATAGTTTAGCCTTTTGCTACTATCTGAGTGTTTTAGACGTGCTCAACAGCCGCCTAACAAGCTCCTTGTATCGGAACCCCAACTTTTTCTATACTTCATCTATATTTGCAATTTTAGATTGCTTTTGCCTTGTTCTTGCTTGTTCTTCGATTGCTTGCAGGAATTGATCTTCATGATCAGGTTGATCGTGCCCACGGCAAGATCAATAACCCTCTGGAGTTGGTTTAGCGATTGCTGAGGTGCATCGTAGTTGTACGTTGTAGTCGGATCGTCAAAGTCGTCTCCACCCAAATCGAAGGTTATCATTCTCATCGAAAGATTGGGACACCCAGTGTTACATCAAGTGGTATCAGAGCTTTAGTTGATAGGTGAGAAGCCTTAGGTTAGTTTTTGATTTCTGTCCTAAATTGAAAACTACTGCACAAAAATTCAACCTTTAGTTTCAATCTGTTATTTTAGTGAGTTTTGGTAGGTTTTGATCCATTAGAGTCCTTGTTTTAGTTGCTGGTCTTTTTCTTTCTTCGCGTCGCTTCAATCCTTCAATCCTGTCCAGTTCGGTATTTTGTGCATAACTTTCGCACCCGAACTTCAAAATGCATGTTCTTGTACTCTATTGAAAGCTAAGGATATAAGCTTCAATTATTTCCACAGTCAACCAATCAAATTCGGTGATCTTCAAACTTTAATCTTGGCAACAAGTCTGCTGCCCTAGAAAAACCGAATTAGGGTTTCTTGGAGCATTTTTGAATTTGTGCTTGTTCCTTTGAGTCTTTGTGTGCAATAGCATCCATAAACCATAAAGTTCCAAAAAATAACAGTACACCTACCTTTGTGAACACTTTGGTCCTATTTGAGACTAGCTTGTTGATATTGCTTAGGGCTGCTCTACTTGATACATTGCATAATGTTCAATTATCATATCATTTTATCTTGTGACACCGAGTTAGGGATTCCAAAACTTTGTTCATACTAGTGTTGGATGAAAGTCACCAAAAGAAAGAAGAGAGAAAGAGCCAAAAGACCAAAAAAAAAACAGAAGAAGAAGAAGAAGAAAAAAGGAAAGGGAAAAGGAAAAGAAAATTGTGGCTGGTCGCACTACATTGAGCAAAACCCTAATTTGTGTTCGTTACTTTTAGGTTGTGCAATTTATCAATTAGTGAGCAATCTTGTGCCTTTTTTTTACATTCTCAAAGCAATAAGTTAGCTTCTCTCTACGACTTGTGCAATAGAGCTTTTGGTGCATCACTTATATTTTATAGCTCATTCCTTGATTGCATAAGTGCCATTATCTTTGCGTGTGTGTTGCCTTCAAATTCACTTATATCTTTGAGATCGGCAACTAGGGCTTGTGAATTCTAGTTTGGATCATTACTTATCATTACAATAACTAGAATTATCACATTGCATAGGAAATAAATATTTCCTATCCAAGCTCCACATCCAACCTCGTACATTTGTTCGGTCCCTTTGCAATCGCTTTATCCAAGCTTCGGAGAACTTTTGCCCACACCAACGGCCGACAACACCTGCTGCAACGTAAGAACTTGTAAGAGCTTTGGTGACAGGCTTGAGTGTTGAGAGACTTGCCACCACCTCCTAGTAGATGATAGAAACATTATACTTGTGATTTTTGTTTTCTTGTCTTCTACTAACCCATGTCAGGTGACGAGGGCTCCCTGCATCACTCTCCTCGCACCAAGGGAATTGTGTAACACCCTAGTTTTCGCGTTCTGGAGAAAAACCTAATTTAAATAATTTAAATTCAAAATTTGGAGTTTCATTGGTGTTTTTATTAACCTGGCATCCTTTCCCATCCAAAATCGGGATTTAAATCCCTTCCGTTCGAAAAATCGAATTTCCAAATTCCCGCCGGTACCCGAAATTTCACCCGAGTCCAAAAATGCTCCAAAAATCTCCAAACCACTTCTAAAATGTTCCAAATATTCCGAAATGATTTTAGGAATCATTCCCCGGATTTTTGGACCTCTGTTCCTATTTTATCTCGCGCGGCTTTTGTTTAATGCCTACGATCCGCACCTGAATATTTAATTCCACAAAAATCATCCAAATTCAACCAAACCAGTTCCATTGGATCCCAAATATTTTAAAATGGCTCCCGGAATTTTTAGGCCATTTTTCCTTATTTTTCTCTAAGGTGGTTTATTCGCGTAAAGGAGGACCAATAGGAGAGCGCCACGTGTCCCATGAACAGTGTTCGTCTTCAACCTCCAGCCAACCAAAGTTAAAGAGAAGCTTCATCAAGCCTCTCATGGCTAGGGCTTGCTTGGATTGCTCATAACTTCTTCATCTCAACTCCAAAACGCGAACGGTCGGTTGCGTTGGATCCGCGGCGACGATCTCTTGCCATTCCCCACCTTCACTCGCCGCCAATCTCACCGGAAATGGCACCATTCAAGAAAAAAACCAAAAACCATTCAAATGCCATTAACTCATCCGTTTCTCGTCCAAACGGCGCACCACCACCTCCATTCTCTTCGTATAAGTATCCCCGTTCCGGGAGTGTGCTCCCCTTTCCCTCTACTCCACCCTTGCGCCTGTGAGATCAAGAAAACCGACGTTGGGTTGAACTTTTTCGGTGTTCTTCGTGTTCATGCTTGTAGCTCCTTCCACGGTGGGTCATTCTTCATGCCACTTGGTTCTTTGTGACCGTGATTGAGTCTAGAGTCTAACCCAACAATCAATTTTAGGATCCCTCAAGTTTTGGAGATGAATTTCGGGTTTTTGTCATTCCGGCCGGAGCTCCGTTCATCACGAAATTCATCATCTCCGGTGAGAACCAACTCAATTCCTTCCTCCTATGCGTTCCTAAGGATGTTATCTAGAGAATCCATGATTTTATTTGGTCCAAATCCATGCAAAAATGGGACAAAAATCCATTTTTTTGGAAGCAAAAGGGGCTTTGTGGTTTTGGGTCTGTTCTGGAACCAATTTCTCGCAAGTTACTGTAGCAAATAGTAACTTTTCTATTTTTCTTGATTTTCCATCATTTTCCAACTTCGAACGCTTATAACTTTTGCGTCCGAACCCCGATTGACTCCGTTCAAGTTTCTAAATTCATCTAAAATCAAGATCTACCTGCCAGTACTACTTTTGTAATTTTTGGATTTTATTTATTTTCTTTTATTTATTTATTGCCTCGATTTGCGCGTAGCCGGGGACCCCGACGCGACCGCCGACCCCGCCGCCGGACTTCATAGAGTTCGACCTTCTCGCTGTGACTGAGGCAAGTCTCCTTGACGCATTTTGATCCTACCATTTATAACTGTTTTACACTGTTTTATAAATTGCATTGCTATTTACCTAAAATGATGATGTCAAATGTTAGGCTGTTAGTTATACCTGTTGCGTATACCTCCTTGATGTTGTTGTCCGTAATCCTTTGTCGCCTTAGGACAGTGATCCACCATATTAAATATTTTTGATAAAATATTCTTTAATTAGGGGAAAAGACTATTTGGCAGACATTTTAGATGGATCAAACAGTATGGAATGCAAATTGGAGTTAGATGAATATTAGTGATGATGTGGGTGTAGTAGTATAGAATGTAGATTGAAGCTAGAACCCAATTTGATTGGAGATTACAAGAATATTAGTGTTGATGGGGATTGTTAATTATGAAATTGATTTATGAACTTTGATGATCGAAATATTGTGAAGTTGGATTGTTATAGTAGTTCACATTATAATGGATTGGGGGAAATTTTGGAAGAGGTATGGTATTGTGAAGTATTCTTGTTGGATTAAATAGGTCAGTAAATACTATGTTGAATTGGATTTCTTGGGTTGATAAAATAGTATCAAATGAGAATCTGAGTTAGTTGGATTATTAGTGCTTGTTGGGGAATTATTACTAACTGATTGATTAAGAAGTAGATGACCTTGTGAAATATTCTTAGTGGATGATCAGATTGATCGCTGTATTCTTGGTGGTTTAAGTAGATGATTTAGAGGTGATGATGTGAAGGGTTAAATATATGCTATTATGAAGTATTATCGGTGGATTATATTCTAGCTGATTAAAGATGATGTTGTGAAGTATTCTCGGTGGTTTATTGAATGATAATATTACGTATTCTTGGTGGATTAAAGTAAATGATTTAGAGGTGATAATGTGAAGGATTAAATACATGACGTTATGAAGTGCTATCGGTGGATTGTAGCCTAAATGATTAGAGTCGATATCGTGAAGTATTCTCGATGATTCAGTCAATGATATGATCAAATGTACTCGATGGATTCAGTGAATAATATTGAGAATCGTACTCGGTGGTTTAGTAGATGATTTTGTGAAGTATGGTGTTGCGATAACCATCTAGGTGGGATTATGAATAATGAGGATTGTATGTGATTTGTTTAGCCAACTTGGTGTCATTGTTTAGGGAAACAAATGACTATAGGCAATGAATCAATGAAATCTTGGATTTGTAGAATCTTTCATGAAATATGCTCGGGGATGAGATTATGAATTATTCTCGGTGGATCAAGTAGATTACAAGATTTAGCGATGTATAGATGATGGGTAACCCCTAAGAAGACTTATATTTTGAGGAGATTGTTTCATATACAATGATGTCAGTAGCTTAGCATGATTTTGGAGTTATGATGGCACATGGTATAGATTTTACTTGTTGGAGTACTAAATTGGATTGGATTATATAGTGCCATGATAATAATGGGGGAATCTTGGTGGTCTCATGAATTTTGGAGATGATAGAACTGATTATCATAATTTTTATGAAACACCGAGTTTTGTATTTTATAAAATAAACAATTGGTGGAATAGAATAGTACGGTAGAAATGCTTAGCCTCGCTATCGGTCAATATTCACCTATGGGTGGGACTTTCAATTATCTCTTGAAAACTAGTATTGGAAGTTATAGGCAAGGAGTATTGCCAATGGTTTACAAAATAAAAATAAAATGAAAAATGATTTCGACTTGGGCGGCATGGAATGTCGGGTGGAAGCGGACCAAGCCTTGGTTCTTTTGTGCAAGTACCGCCCCAAGTCAATTAAGGACCGACGCTTATGACTATCTCCATTCTAAGCATAACCGTACAACCACATGTCAAAGTGGGCACGACCTGGCTGAATAATTTGTAGAAACCTAACTTAGACTCACCACTCGGTGGTTGTGTGAGAGCTGGAAAGAGGCATTGTTGTTGTTGTTGTTGTTGTTTTCCTCACACGGCGCAAGAGGGGGCTTCTGTACTGGGTGGAAAGAACCCTAACAGCGGTGAAACCTCAGCGGGTGGGTCGGGTTAGGCGTATACATTGTAAAGGCCTTGTCATGATATCCCTGCCGGCACACCCAAGGAAGTGTGCTAATTGCATGGCATCAAGGGAATATCATGTCTTGTGGGTAAAGTTGTACACCTCTGCAGAGTTAAAACTATTCGAATAGCCGTGCCTACGGTCAAAGGCAAAGCTTGCTGAATACTTTCATACTGGTAGACTTTGGGTTTTGATTTCAAACTAAACAATGTTTTGTTTTGGGATCCGGGAGCGGTTAGAACTCTCGGGTGTGCTTCTGGCGGTTAAAGGCAGGTAGGTGGAAAGAACCTGATTTTGTGAACCATGGCGGACAGAGCCATGTGATTGGATTGAACCCTGATTTTGTTGAGCTGTGGCGGATAGAGCCTGTATATTAGTGAGTGGTGGTTAGAACCTTCACTACAATACTACATAATTCAATTATTAAAAAGAATTGCTCAAAAATGCTTTGTGAAAATTATTAACAAGTATGATTTGATGAAACTTGGCTTTATGCAAAAGAACCATATTAAGCCATTTTTGGATAGCCTACATTGTGCATAATCTCCCAGGCTTGCTGAGTACTTTATGTACTCACGTGCTACATTCTAATACTCTCTCAGAAGACAAAGAAGCTGTTCAAGATTTCCAACGACTAGGGTGCACGTTCTCCACTCGATTGCCTGTGGGCATTTGGATGGGTCGCTTTGGTGTTTTCGTCTTCCGCTGCGGTTGTTCAAGTTGTTCAACCTGTTCAGGCCGTAATGGTAAACCTTGACCATAAGGTCTTTGCTTTCATTTGGTATTATTCTTATTTAGTTATTTGTATTCGTGATATGGTTGTTGATTCATCACTTTTGACTGTGTGTACTAGCTACTGATCTGGGACTAGTACAGAAATACACAGAGGACTCCGGATAGCCGATCCGGGGGCCCACAAATTGTTGCTCACTCTGAGCGTAGGTCATCGCAAGAGAACCTTCTCAGATCCATCGAGGTCGCACAAGGGATCGCTAAAACTACTCTTACTACTATTTTGTCTAGACTTGATACGCTTGCAGGAACTTCCCCAGGAACTTCCAGTCCTCTGCCTCGTTTTCCAAGCAACAAAAATGGCGTACTACAAACTCAGGTACATGTTGATGATGATCCCCTATGTAAGGTTAAATTCGCCATTCCACCTTTTGATGGTCAATATAATCCTGATGCCTTTATTAATTGGGAGATAGCAGTAGACAAAGAATTTGGCAAGTATGATTTGTCCGAAAATGAAAAGATTAGGATTGCGGCTAGTGTGCTAAATGAATATGCATTAACCTGGTGGAAACATATTTGTAGAAAAGAGAGAAAACCTGAAAACTGGAAGGCCATGAAAAGACTTATGAGAATTGATTATGTTCCTGAATATCATACTGAATTTTTGTATACTAGACTCCAATGCTTGAAACAAGGAAATAAGTGCGTTAAGGAATACTATGAACGATTGCAAAATCATTTGTTGCGTTGTGGTTTAGTTGAATGTGAAGAAGCAACAGAGCTGTAACACCCCAGCTTTTACTAAGCCCAGAATGTCACCAAACATAGACCCTAACACATTTAATACCATAATTTAAGGTAAATTACAGCAAGTAATCATTTGGAATAATTGGAAATTTTGGCAGCATCTCCTTTGTTTTTGCATGAAACTTAACAGCATAGCATCATATCAATATGTAAGACAAACAAGATATCCATACGCAGCGATAAGGATAGCTAAACATCAACTAAAACATCAATAAGCATCGATAGCAAAATAATAAGCATCAATTTAAATCTAGGAAGTTAAAACAACTCCCTCCATAGCCCCACATGATACACATGAGGGAGACAACCAAACATACAGACCATACACTAAAGATTATTGTAATGCTTATTGTCATGTCTCCACAACAGGTGAATTTGCTAGATTATGATACTACGTGGAGTAGTGTAGCTAAAACCCTTTCCCGCGCGCCGATTTCATGGTACCTAAAGAAAACAAACAACGAAAATACAAGCGTGAGTTCATAACTCAGCGAAGTGTAATACAATGGAAAACAGAGTGCAAGACAACAAACCATCAACTTCAATCTTCATAAGCATTACATATCACATCATTACCATTCTCACGCATTACCGACATGGTAAAAACATCATAATCATCTCTTGATCAATATGGTGTTCGCCTCATGAACTCATGAACAATTCAACAACATTCTCATTCATAGTTTCATTCATGCAATGCAATGCACATGTCTTCTGGAATACTCATACCGGTATGGTTGAGTGCACACCCGTCGGCATGCACCCTTTTCCCCTTCCATCCCGAAGATGGAGGGTGCCTATCACTGCTTCCAGTCACCTCGGTGATGGAATCACGAGGTAGGACTTACTCAAACGAATGGCCCGGACTAGTCATAACGGTTCTCACCGCCCCTACCGGAATAGTTATGACTTAACTCACCCCAGCCATGAAAATATGCCATGCATGCAAAATGGACAGTAACGTATTCATAAATAGAATATTGCATATCAACGTATGGCCTCTCAACATGTAAGACCGTGATCAACAATCAACGGTAACCTTTCAAAGACATGGCATGAATCCTTTATCAACAACAAGCATTTTAATCATAGCATGAGGACCCCATATCATCGACATTATTTCAATCATGGCCTAAGGACATCCTATCCATTATAACATGTAATTCCATGGCATGGCAAGACAACATGTTAACTATTCCAAATACCATCAATCAATTCTAGCAGCACGTATAACATAAAAACCACGCAAAACACTTGCCTTCACCCACGAGTAACGGAGTGACGAGAGGTTGAGGGCACTCCCGGAGGCACACCACCTGCAAACACGTGCCACTCACTCAAATTGGGTCCACAATACAGTACACAAATAAATCCCACTACCCGACTTCGCATACAACTCCTAAAATCAGAAAACAGCAAATCTGTCCCTTCGGGACAGCGGACTTCCAATGGGCATAACTTCTGTTCTAGGACTCCAAATTGAATAAACAAGTACATACCCGCATAGCTTAGGAAATTTCCCAACTTTTTCTAGTTATAGGAAAGACTAATTCGGACTCTAATGTTGTTTAATCTAACGTTGAACACGAACTGTCCCAATCTCGTCACAGATTTGACAGCGCTCGGTAAAACAGCCATAACTTCTAAACGGCTGGGCGGAATTTCAATTTCTTTATATGCACGGAAAGATAAGGAAATTATCTACAACTTCCTAAAAGTCCGTACGGTCAGATTCAAACTCGAAATTGGCGAAAACGCCTGCCCTAGTTCGGGTTCCCAATCTGCCCGAACCAGAACATGAACACAACTCTAGATTTCATCAATCCTACCCCATGGCAGCACCTCCCTTGATCTAAAAACATGAAATTCATCCCTATAACAGTACCTAGACCCAAACCCAAGGATCACCCATGCCTTACCTCCTCCCGACGAGCAGCCATTTAACGCCGAGATCTATCCTCCCGAGCCTCCCGAACGCCCTCCTCGCGCTAGAATCGCCGGATCTCCTCGTCGCGGGGCTTCCCGTTGGAGGACAGCGAGGTTGTGTGGTGGGGATCTCCTCTTTGCAGCAAAGGAGGTGGAGAGGAGGAATTGGGGCGCACCCAAGGGGAGGAGGAGGCGCCCAAGAGAGATGGGGATTGGGGGAGGGGCGGCTAGGGCAGGGAGGGACGCCCCTAGCCCCCAAAATTCTGCCTCTTCTCCCTCATGGGCCCTAACTCTCTCCCACCAAGGCCCACGACTCACCCCCCTAAGGCCCAAACTCCTCCGGGAAGGCCCAAACTTCCGAAATCGGCCCGGAAACGCGATTAAACTGCATAACGTAAAGTTTTAATCTCCGATTTCATACTTTATAAGGTCACATTCTCTAATTCACATTTGTTTACGGTGTCTCGGCATTCCGTGGTGTCACAAGAGCTTAGGTTCATACGTGGACTTAATCAAGAAATTCAGGATGCTCTTATTGATGAAACATATTGTTCTCTTTCAGAATTGGTTGTATGTGCTTGTAGAGTTGAAAATATGCTTGCTGAATCCTTGAAAGAATCATTAGCTTCATTTGAGGCACCCATTGTTGCAACTTCTTTTGTAGCTAACATTTTGCAGAAAAGTGAGCACCATCGAGAGAATGATGTAGAAGAGCATATGGAGAATGAAACGATCAGTACTACCCCATGTGTAAGTGAAGAGATAATAGTTGAAGAAACGCCTACAACAGCTGATGAGAACTTACAAGGTAATGTAACAGGTATGGACTTTACACATGGAGAAAATAATTTTGAAGAGCTAAATCTATCCACAAATCATGCTATCGTAGAGCAACTAATAGTGGAACCAATTGCTGATTTTGCTTTGTTACAAGATGATTTGTTTGCTATTTCTTGTGATAAAGAAGAGTTGTGTGATAATACTTCACTTATATCTATGACACAACTAGCAAATGGATATGTCACTTTTGTTAACACACTAGACACTTATGCTGAAAATAAACATGTCATTCACATCACAAGCGAAAATGATGAGTTGAAATTGATGTCTTCTTTATATACATTAGGCTACATTGAATTTGATGTTCCGTGTGATCTGAATTATTTAGAGGAGAGCCTTTTTTTACATTCTGATTTGTCATGGTTATCGCGAAATATCTTTTATGTTATTGGCAAAAATAGTGAGAAAGGAGAGTATAAAGCACATCGAGTTTACATTGTTCAGATTTTAAACCTCCGTTTGCAATGCAACAATGTCATCAATTTAATAATTGCCATATCACTAATCATGTCAGACCAAGTACATTTGGTTCCATTCACAAGTCACATGATAGTTTTCAAGAAAGGGAGGATATGGTTGATAGAAATTCTCGATCCATTGATTTCATTGCAAATGTGCATATTGCTTTGTTTCCTGTCATTACTAACATTTCACAGGACAATATGATGGAGTTGAGGACGACTCCACTTCAAGAAAGGGAGGATGATGAGACCATGCTCGTCATGGACAGAACTAACACTGCATACATATGGTAATCACCAAGTGTTCTTACAATTATATCAACCGCATGGTTTCATCGACCCCCACCTTGGCCAGGACAATTAAGTTAGCGACACTTCACGGCATCCTCTACTTCGTATACATCTACTATGATGGCTCCATCTGCATGGCTTTATCGACCCCCACCTTGGCCATCCTTCTACATCTTCGTCGGTTCAAGGACTAATGACTCGAGCTCGAGCCCGTCAACTCAATTTTCAGATCTAAAGCCATAGTTGGGAGAAGATGATGAACTTGAGTCGAGGACGACTCAAATGCAAGAAGGGGAGGATGATGAGGACATCACTACCATGGATACGGCCATGCCTACAAACCCAATTGAAACCAACAATGTAATACAAGGGCCAATTACTCGAGCCAATTGATACCACTTGATGTAACATTGGGTGTCCCGATCTTTCGATGAGAATGATAACCTTCGATTTGGGTGGAGACGACTTTGACGATCCGACTATAACGTACAACGACGATGCGCCTTAGCAATCGCTAAACCAACTCCAGAGGGTTATTGACCTTGCCGTGGGCACGATCAACCTGATCACGAAGATCAATTCCTGCAAGCAATCGAAGAACAAGCAAGAACAAGGCAAAAGTAATCTAAAATTGCAAATATAGATGAAGTATTGAAAAGTTGGGGTTCCGATACAAGGAGCTTGTTAGGCGGCCGTTGAGCACGTCTAAAAGACTCAAATAGTAGTAAAAGGCTAAACTATCAAATAACCAAAACCCAAGTTATTTTGGGGGACTACCTAGCTATATATAGGAGAAATAGGAGGCCAAAACCAGGCTAGGGGCATCCAAAACACATCCATGGCCGAGTAGGACTCCTATTCCTAGTTTGACTCGGATTTGGAAAGATAACCAAAATTGTTTTGCAGATTCCCGTTGACTCATAAGGAATTTGGACATGGGGCTGGATCCGTTTGAAAGAGGACGACGAAACCTTTCAAACCAGTACTCATAGACCCCAAACACACTTGTGGATCAAAAGTTATGGTCGTTTTAAGTTGGTGCTGTCCTGGAGGCCGAATCCAAGTTGAGCTTGTGCACCGGAAGAATTGGCTTCATGCTTGATGTTTGGGAGTCCTTCTCCTTGGTTCCTAAGGACAATAAAATCATCACAAGTATTAAATAGCATTCCATTCATTAAATTATTTGTATGCAACCCAAGGAACGCATTCACCTGGCAATTGAATTGACGTGCACGAGCTCGAGTAATTGGCCCTTGTATTACATTGTTGGTTTCAATTGGGTTTGTAGGCATGGCCGTATCCATGGTAGTGATGTCCTCATCACCAGGTCGGTTGGCAAGACAGCTTCAGCACCGAACACCATGAAGAATGGTGTAAACCCGGTCGACCGGGTCGGTGTGGTCTGCAGGCTCCAGAGAACGGAGGGTAGCTCGGCCACCCATCGTCCAGTGAATTTCTTCAGTCAACTGAAGATTCGTGGCTTGAGCCCTTGGAGGATCATGCCGTTTGCCCGCTCGACTTGGCCGTTAGTTCGTGGATGGGCCACGGCTGCCCAGTCGACGCGGATGTTGAAGTCATCACAGAACTCGAGGAATTCCTTCCCCGTGAACTGTGTCCCGTTATCGGTGATGACGGAGTTCGGGACTCCGAACCGATAAACGATGTCGCAGAAGAAGTTGGCCGCTTGCACCGAGGTGATGGAGGCGACTAGCTTAGCCTCTATACACTTGGTGAATTTGTCCACCACGACGAGTAGGTGGGTAAAGCCCCTGGGTGCCTTTTTGAAGGGCCCGACCAGATCGAGTCCCCAGACCGCGAATGGCCATGTGATGGGGATCGTCTACAAGGCTTGCGCCGGAAGATGCGTCTGCCGGGCAAATAATTGGCATCCTTCGCAGGTGCGAATGGTTTGCTCGGCATCGATTATGGCGGTCAGCCAATAGAAGCCTTGTCGAAAGGCTTTCCCTACGAGGGACAGTGGCGCGACGTGGTGGCCGCAGACACCGCCATGGATATCGAGCAGCAGCTGCCTCCCCTGGTCGGCCAGAATGCATTTCTGGAGGACTCCAGAGGGGCTCCTCTTGTAGAGGTCTTCTCCGACCAGGACGAAGGAATTTGCCCGTCGAGCGAGGTGCCGGGCCTCGGTTGGGTTGGCGGGGAGCGATTCGTTAGTAAACCGGTTGATGAAGGGCCTCCTCTAGTCGGAGGAGGCTAACAGCACGTTGCGATCCATTCCAGATGATTCCGCGTCCGACCACTCAGCAGTCAGAGCATTTAAGTCCTGTGGGTCGGTCGCCTGCTCGGTCATCGAGCCCAGCCGGATGGAGGGTTCGCGAAGGTCGCAAACGAAGATCCCAGGTGGAATCGGTTCTTTGCTGGAGGCGAGGGTAGCTAGGTAATCAGCCTCACCGTTGTAGCATTTGTAGCTATGGGAAGCTCGAAACCCTTGAACCTTTCCTCTAGCTTGCACACCTCTCGACAGTAGGCTGCCATGCGGGCGTCACGAGGCTCCGTGGTCTTCATGACTTGGTCGACGACAAGCTTGGAGTCACCGTGTACGTAGAGTCGGCGCTCTGAGGTCAGCAGCGACCGGAGACCGTTGACGAGGGCTTCGTTCTCGGCGATGTTGTTGGTTGCGTGGAAGACTAGCCGGATGGCGTACTGAAGCTTGCTCCCGAGTGGGGAAACAATGACGACTCCAGTACCCGCTCCATTCTTAGTGTAGGACCCATCGAAGTACATCGTCCAGTACTCGGGGTCTTCGAGCGCTGGTGGCGCCTGGAATTCGGTCCACTTAGCAATGAAATCGGCCAAAACATGCGACTTGATCGCCGTTCGGGGGATGTACGATATGTCGTGGCCATTGAGCTCGAGTGCCCACTTGGTTATTCTTCCCGAGGCGTCGCGGTTGCGGACAATTTCGCCAAGCGGCAAGGAGGTCAGGACGGAGGCAGGATGCTAGCCGAAGTAATGGACTAACTTCCTCTTTGTGATGAGCACCGCATAGAGCAATTTCTGCACCTGCGGGTACCGAGCCTAGGACTCGGAGAGTACTTCACTGATGAAGTAGACTAGCCGTTGTACCTTAAGCACATGGCCTTCTTCTGCTCGCTCCAAGACAAGTGCCGCACTGACGACCTGGGTTGTGGCGGCGATGTAGAGGAGTAGCGGTTCCCCTCGCGTTGTGGCGACCAGAACCGAGGGTGAGGTCAGGAACGATTTCAGTCGATTGAGGACTTCCTGTGCCTCTTGCATCCAGCTGAACTGATCGGACTTCTTGAGCAGCTTATAGAGGGGCATCCTATCAGCCTTTGGACTCCTTTCAGGTTGCCGACTGGGCCCATCTTCATGATCGTGGAAATCTTGTCCCGATTGGCTTCGATACCACGCTCGGAGACGATGAAGCCTAGCAGCTTTCCCTTGGCACCCCAAAAACACATTTCTCGCGGTTGAGCTTTATACGAAACCGTCAAAGGTTCGTAAAAGTTTCTTCTAGGTCAGCGATGAGGTCGTTGGCCTTCTTAGTTTTGACGATGATGTCGTCGACGTACGCCTCAACGTTGCGGCCTATTTGGTCGTTAAAGCATGTTTGCATACATCGTTGGTATGTAGCACCCGCATTTTTTAGACCAAATGGCATTGTCACGTAACAGAACAAGCCGAACGGAGTGATGAAAGATGTCACGAGCCGGTCAGATTCTTTCATCGCTATTTGGTGGTAGCCCAAGTAGGCATCCAGAAAGGACAGGGATTTGCACCCTGCAGTGGAGTCGACGACTTGGTCGATGCGAGGTAATGGGAACGGGTCCTTGGGACATGCCTTGTTCAGGCTCGTGTAGTCAACGCACATTCTCCATTGCCTGGTTTTCTTTTTTACAAGAACAGGATTGGCCAGCCACTCGGGGTGGCGTACCTCTTTTACAAACCCTGCGGCCAAAAGTTTGGTAATCTCCTCCCCTATGACCTTGCACTTCCCCTGGTAGAATCGGTGCAGGTGTTGGGCGACCGGCCTTGAGCCTGGTCGGATGTTCAAGGAGTGCTCGGCGACTTCCCTTTGGATTCCTGGCATGTCAGAAGGCCTCCATGCAAAGATGACCGCAACCTCCTTCATGTCTTTGGCGGATTTGAAGGAACATGGCTCCGACTTGCCAGAGTTGGGGGCGGACTCAGAGGTTTCCCTCCGGAGGTTAACGAGCTCGGCGGATGCAACGATCGCCGAGGCCAACTCGCAGCTACTTTGCTCGTAGTTTTAGGCGAGCTGAAAAGATGAGGCAACGGTGATTACTCCCCGCGGTCCCGGCATCTTCAGCTTGAGGTAGGTGTAGATGGGGATCGCCATGAACTTGGCGTAACACGGCCTCCCCAGGTTAGCATGGTAGGAGCCGGCAAAGTCTGTAACCTCGAAGGTGAGGGTTTCGGTGCGGAAGTTGTTCAGACCCCCGGAGGTGACGGGCAGGTCGACCTGCCTGAGCAGATGGGCTTGTTGACCAGGGATAACGCCGTGGAAAGGCGCCTTGCCCGGTCGGAGACTCGAGCGAGGGACCCCATGACGTCGAGCGTCTCGACATACAGGATGTTAAGACCGTTGCCGCCGTTCATGAGCACCTTAGTCAGGCGCTTCGACCCCACGATGGGGTCGACGACCGACAGTTATCTTCCCGGCTACAGAACGTAGTCGGGGTGGTTGGTCCGATCAAAAGTGATTGGATATTCCGACCACCGGAGGTACTTGGGCACGGCGGGAGTCGTCGTGTGGACCTCGTGGGATGCGAGCTTGAGCCGTCATTTGTTGGCGTAGCACGCTGGTCCGCTGAAGATCATGAGGCAGCCGTCGGGTTCTGGGAACTCGACGTCCGCCCCCTTCTCCTGGGCATCTGGCGCTGGGTCCCGCTTCTTCCCCTTGCCCCACGACGACGCGGGGGTCCTGGAGATGAAGCGCTTCAGGACTTCGCAGTCCCAATATTTGTGTTTGACGGGGTACCCGTGGTTCGAACACGGGTTGTCCATCAGCTTCTTGATATGGTCAGGCACCTGCCGCGACTGCTGCTTGGCAGGGCGGTCGGCGGCCGCGACCAAACGGCCATCGCGGCCTTGTTTCCCTTGCCGCTTTCATTTGTCGGAGCGATCGGAGGGGGCGACGGCTTCAGGGCCAGGCTCTCGTTTGGACTTCCATTTCTCAAAGATGGCCTCCACAGCCTCTTTGCCAGAGGCGTGGTTGGTTGTGATGTCCAAGAGCTCCTTGGTGGTTCTGGGCTTGACACGGCCTAGCTTGTTCACCAAGGCTTTGCAAGTGGTGCCGTAGATGAACGCCCAGACGACATCAGCATCACGGATGTTGGGGAGCTCGTTGCACTATTGAGAGAAACGTTGGATGTAGTCCCGAAGAGTCTCCCCCGGCTGCTGCTTGTAGCTCTTCAGGTCCCAGGAATTCCCAGGGCGCTTGTATGTTCCCTAGAAGTTGCCGACGAAGAGGTTCTTCAAGTCAGCCCAGTCCCTGATGGTCTTCGCAGGCAAGTACTCGAGCCAGGCTCGAGCCGAATCCGCGAGGTACATGGGGAGGTACTGGATGATGAAGAGGTCATCAGTAGCTCCACCTGCCCGGTAGGTGAGCCTACCGTCTTCTAACCAGACACCGGGGTTCGTTGCCCCTGTGTACTTGGTTATGTTGACTGGCGCCCGGAACCTAGAAGGGAAGTCCGCGTTGTGGATCCCCTGGCAGAACGCCTGTGGCCCTAGGCCATCGGGGCTCGGGCTGCGGTAGTTATGCTGACTGTTGTCTGCGACCCATGCTTGGGTCGCTTCGCCTATCGCTCTTTTTTGTGCCTCGAGAGTGGCACGGACGTCGTGGTTGTTGCCCAGGTGATGACGTGCCGGAGTGCGTGAGGCCTGGGGCCACTCAGGCTGCGGCGCCGTCCTCGCCAGACTCCGCTGATCTAGAGCGATAGTGCAGCTCGGACAGCCCGAGGAGGCGCCCGAGTGGTGGGAGCCAGAGCCCTACATGTGCTGCACGACAGCTCATTCCACCAGTCCCTGAAGGTTCTAGTAGCCTTGGCCTCCGGGTCATCCGGCTAGGGGATGCCACGGAGCAGCATTGCAACTGCGGCGACGTTCTGGCTTGCGTGGGGGAAGAATGGTAGGCCGTCGGACCCCCTCGTCCAGCTGATGATACACCTGACGTGCGCGTGCGTGCGCGGCGCCAGATGCGAGTGGGGGCTCGGGCTGACGCTGCTCCAGGTCGGCCTGGAGTTTGTCGAGCTCGACCCTTCGAGCCTCCAGCTCCTCGCGCTATTGTTGGAGCTCGGCGTGGGGAGCCCGGAGGCGCTCAGCGTGTTCATGCTGATACTCTATTTCCTGCGCTTCGGTGCACCGTGGGAGAGTTCCTGGACTTGCGGGGGTTGCGGTCGGGTCGGTCACGCCCGCCATGTTGCATTCGCGGGAGTGCGGTCCATCCGCAACGCGCTCCATGTCAGAGCTGGAGTCATGGCTGGAGGAGTCCTCCAGTAAGTCGTGGATGGAGGTCGGTACATAGCCGGTCATTGCCACGAGCTGTGAGCCTGCAGGGGGCGACGTCGCCGCCCGCTTGAGCTCACGCGTGCCACCGGGAGAGATGGTACAGTGTAACATCCTGAGTTTGTAATTGCCTTTTAAATTGTTCTTTATTGCCTTGAGAGTCATTTGGATTTCAATTTGGAGTTAATTGCATTTGAGTTTGTTTATTCGAGCCGTTTCATTAAAGTTTTTGCTCCAAAACCTTATTTTGTGTTGCGGTTAGAATTTCCTAGCAACCGTAGTTTCTACGTCTTCTCTAGTTATCCTAGAACCCACCCTAAAAGTTTCCGGGAAGAAATTCCAAGTTTCTGAGCGTTTCACGTTTAATTGCTGTTTTTCCTACTTGGGCGGCAGTACCACCGGCCCTAGGCCGGTACTGCTGGCCATGGCGACCGGGCAGGGGGCAGAAGCCCCCGCTGCTGCCCGTTGCCCTGCCACCTCATATTTATCTAGAGGCTTCTCCTCTCTTCCTCACTACCCCAGCCAAACACTCCCCTCTCTCTCTCCCTCACTCCCTCTCTCACGCTCTCTCACCCTCACTCTATCTTTCTCCCATGGAGATCCTCCTCCCTCTCTCAAGGATCCCCTCCATCTAAACCCTTCTCTCCAGTGTTCTTGAGCTTGTGGAGAAGCTAGGCAAGGTGGAGATCAACTTCCTCAAACCCTAGCAGCCTTTGGAGGTGAATAGAGACAAGTTTGGATGCAAATCTTCATGTTTGAGCTCAACCTTCCATTTCTTTTTCTTTTCCTTTAGCTTAAACCGTAGAAAACCTAGTGGTGATGCTCAACTTTTAGCTAGTGGAATCCTTAGACCTAGGTTAAGTTGTTCTAGGTGTTAGAGTTTTAGTTAGCGCGAAAATCGAGTTCGAAATCCTAGTTTCTTTTTTTCGTCGGGTATATTTGGTTAAAAGTCATTTTCGTAACCTTTGGAAATGATCCTTGTAACCCTTGTTCCAAAATCTAAGAAAATGACACTAAAATATATTCGACACCGTTGAAGTTCGAGTTTCCCGAAAAGAATCGAGTTTGAATTCGATTCGGGTCGAAAGTCAAAATTTAACGTATTAGGATTCTCGAGTTTCTCGGGTGTGAAATTAGGTCAAACGAAGTCGGAACCTCGAGTGGTTCGCGTGAATGGGTCCTTACCATCGCCGAGAACCCATCCATGCAATAGCCGCGAAGTTCCGAAGTCGTTTGCGCAAAAACCCAATTTTTGGAACCCTAGTTTCTCTCTGGCCGGCACTACCGCCGTGGTGAGGCCGGTACTACCGCCTTGGCCGGCACTACTGCTCCCACAACGCCAGTAGCTATTTTCCAGTGCGTTATCCTCTTCGGTCATTGGGTTCCGGCACTATCGATTTTCAAGGCCGGTACTGCCGACGTAGGGCGGTACTACCGGGCTTTAAATGCCGATACTGTCGGGCTCTGTTTAAAATTTGGTTTTCGTTTGATTATTCCTTCTCGTGTTCGTTTACTGGTTGTTGTCTGATTCTAAGAGATTAATGATTTGGTTTTCAATGGATCTTATTCGTTCTCTCATTGTTTCTTTTGTTGCGCGTTCGATTAGTCGTTGACGCCTCGGGAGCAGTTGACGAGGATCCAGACTACGACCCGGAGAACACGTGTGACACAGAAGCAGAGCAAACAGGCAAGTACCCCCTTTTGACCATATTGAACCCATATTTGCAAATGTATTTTGGTTGATTGCAAAACTATCATGCATGCATATCAATTTAATACAAGTATTTAAATGGTGGGAATTGGTAGATAATCTAAGAGTTGGATGGTTTGTCTCGATCTACTGATTGCCTTGAGAACCTTGTGTAACCTTAGGATAAGGTTAGACGCTATATAAAGTGTCACTTGGGAATATAAGTTAATAGTTGCATACGCTTAGCCCAGCATTAGACTGATTGAATATTGATCGGTGGACTCAGTCAATCATAACTTTCATGAATTATTATAGGAATTTCTAAATTGGTGATTTAATGGAAAAGGTTATGTTGATAAAAAGGTGAAAAAGGAAAAAAGGTGAAAAGTGGTTTTATGCCTGGACGAATGATGGGAGGTCTCGTCTGTGCAATCCTAAGGACTGAACTTGACGCTCTTAACTGAGTCTTTTCGTACAACCACATGTGCTAGTATGGGATAGCCTAAACCCAGTACAGGAGTTGGGATTTGGTATTGCGCCGTGGTAGGTCGAAGTAGTTGGACAGTCACCGACGTACTGGTGTTGTTCAGAATACTCCCTCACCTCGCGCAGGTGTTGGAGACTTTCGTTACAACGGTGGATGCTTTGCTGTGGGTAAAAGGCATGATGGGGCGCTAGCCATCGTCGGATCCGTGTGGGTGAAGCGGGTTTGGAGCTTTGGTGCCTAACTGCAAGAATTTGCGGCACTCTCGCCCGGCCCGGGGGTATACTGTGTGTGTGTGAAGCCCTCACCCATAGCAAAGAGCGCACATCGCTGGGGCTGACGTAGGACTGGAAACCGACAATTGGAAAAGTTTCATCACAATCTAGCAAAACGGGTACGGTATGTATCGCGTGGCATGGTTGACATGATTGCTAGAGTGTGTCATGCGCGTAAAGTGTACCTTCTCTGTAGAGATTAATTAAACTAATCGATTAGCCGTGCTCATGGTCACGAGCAACTTAGGTATTTGATGTCAAGTATAGTATTTTGGTTTTGTTTTCAGAAAAGGATTTGAAAACGGTAGAACTTTTAAATGTTGGGTTGAATTAAGCGAAATGTTGAGTCGTTGGACTCAGGGACTGATTGGACTGGTGATTCGATCGTGCTGGTGGTGATTCTTGATGCCGTTGGATGGTTAAGTTGGATATGGTGGAGGAAATTGAGTACATTATATGTTGAATTACTTTCTTTTACTAAATTTCTCTCTTGATGTTTATTGATTGCTTTTAATGTTAAGATTATTCTAAGATCCTTCTTAATTGCTCTTATTTCCTTCTTTTAAGAGGATCTCAAAAATCTCTAAGAGTTTAGCTTTTTCTTACGTTGTTAACTAAAACTTGCCCTTACGCGACGGAGTAAAAGAAAACAAAAAGCTTCCCATCTACGGCGGACCACTTTTGCTCATGGCACGTGTACGACGGACTGAAGAAAATTAGTCCGGTGTGAGTGTTGCTCAGTGCAAAACTGGTTCGGCGCAAATGGAGAACTTACTATTCTTCACGAAAATTAGTCTGGCGTGCACTTGCAACTTTTAGTCTCTATTTTCCTTATCATAATTCAAAAGGTTTTCCTCCCAATTTGAAAAATGCTTTTCTAAATTTGAAAAATTATTCAAAATCTCTTCTAAATTTAGGACTTTTCCCTGCTAATTAATCGTTATTTCTGAAACCCATACTCTGCCTTGAATCCTTCTTCTTGGGTTTCACCAACTAGAGTAAAGTGAGAAAGTTGCCCTTTCTTTTTTTACCAACCAACCTATCTCTTAAAGGCACTCCATTCCTTTAAGCAGTTACTGTTCTCTGAAGCAGTAACTTCTTGTTAGTTTCCTCCCAAAACTCCCCATTCTCTCAAGTCATACCAGAAATTACCACATTCTCTCCTGCGCTTCTTCTCCCGAGCAGTGTTTCTGCCGTCACCGAAGCAAACCCTAACCAGGTGGTGGCGACGGTGCTCCAGTCTGCTTGGTGAAGTGCTTCTAGGATTTGGTAAGTTTTCTTGTGATGCTTTAGAGAGTCAGAGCGATTCTAGTGTTCCTTTTCCTGGTTTTGTTTCGGGAGGAATGAGGGAAATTGTTGGGGAATTAAATAATTGAAGTTTATGCGGCGTTTTAATATTAAATTTGGAGTATTCGGGCTAGAAACAGTGGGCCGAGGAAAACTTGGGCCTGGGCCGGGAATTCTTCTCCCACCTCCCCCTCCCCACGCCCTAAGTGGGCCGGCCCACCTCCCCCTAAAGGGGTGGCGCCTCCCCATGTGGCCGGCCACCCCACCCCAAACCCTAGGGCGCCTCCCCCTCTCCCCCTAGCAGCCGCCCCACTCCACCTCTTCCTCCCCTTGCGTGGTGGCTCAAGATCCACCGCGAAACGCGAAGGAGAAATCGAGAAGAGGATCCGTGGAGACGAGGAGGACAAACAGATTTCCGTTACGGGGATCGTCGCGCGTTTTTCGTGGGTTCGCAAGGGGGAACTCAAGGTAAAATTCCTAATATTTTACCCCTGTTCTACCTAGAGATTAGGAGTGTATTAGATCTGGTGGTGAGTGGTTTGGATGGATCTTGATGGGGGAGAAGGGTAGATGTTCACGTGGTGCTGTTTTTGGAAGGGGAGATTGTGCAGCGCGGATTGTTTCGCGTTTTACGTGGCATAGATGATTTTTCATGCAAAAATATATAACTATAAAGTTGTAGATAACGTCGAGGTCTAGCTTCTGTATTTTTTTCAGAATTTTTGGGCCGTCGGTCTGAGAGTTATCTCTGTTGGAAGATGATAAACAGAATCTGGAAACAGATTTCGTCCACTGTGTTGGACGGTTGTTTAGGCATATTTAACTGCAGAATTGAAATTTTTGACCTTCATGAAAGTTGTAGATATCGTCAATATCTAGCTACTGTAATTTTTCTGTATTTTTATGATCAGTAGAAAAAAGATACGAAATTGGGAAGAGAGGGTGCTGCTGTTCGATCCGGACAGATCGGGGTTTTTGGCGTTTAAACGGGAAAGGGGAGTAGGAAGCGTGTGTTTGATTTGTGTGATGAATTGTGATGTCGTTATGTACTGAAATAATGTTTGTTCAGGTGGTGCCACTGCTGGGCGCAACTAAGTTCATCGTCCACGTCGGTAAAGGCAAGTGGAAGTAGTTGTTTTGTTTGTTAAACATTTCATCTCTATGATATTTGCTTTCTATCCATGCTATATGATGAGATGCAAACATGTGGACTCAGTGGGAGGGGTTATGAATGAATTCATGCATGAAGCATTAACTGCATAATCATGCATTGGAAGTTTGTCGACGCCAGCATGCGCGACCGTACCGGTACAACACCGTGTGTTCCTGAGAAAGGGCACGGTGAGGAGGAACATGGCATAAGCATGTGCATCAATTATATGCATTTTACTGAAGTGGTGTGGTCTATTTGATGTGGTATTGTATATGAGGAATGTGGAATGCTAGTTATATGGTGGATGTTATATTCGTATTAGTTGTTCCGCTTGCTGAGATTACCCAATCTCACTACTTGCTGTTTTGATGTTTTCAGGTAGCGCACGTGAGTCGTAAGCATGAAGGGTGGGCTAGCAGCACAATAAAGTTTCTGATGTCATCACGACTCACATGATCTAGTGCTTTAAATAATTCATTAGTTGAATGAACTTTTATTATTTATAGACCCATTGTTGTTCACTTTAAACTTGTTCTCGTTTATGGTTGTCCCACTAGAGATGTGTTTTATTTATGGTTGATACCTGGTTGATTTAGACTCATTGTCTCTAGTACTAATGTCGTGATATTATTCCTATTTGAATGGCTTCCGTATTGTCTTGTTTTAGTGGAAATGCTGTCAATTTATTCTTATACAACAGTTGAGATTTATGGGGTGTTACATTTCTGACAAATCCTTTCTCTCTTGCGCTTTGCTCAAACCCTAGACTTAGAAATCTTGGTCTTAAGGTCATTCCTCTCTTCTGTGTAGACCTAGTCAGTTCTTGCGCTTGTCCTTGGTTTTAAGAGCAAAGTGAGTCTGTGGTGTTCGACACAATGCCTAGGAGAAAGGACACTGATAAAAGAAGTTTGATGGATAGACTGGTAGATGTAGTAAAAAGGAAGAAACAAAAATCCACTAGTTCGGCTCAATCCTCCCAAGGACTAGTTCATTTAGAAGGTACTCACACACCTGGCAGGGTTACAAAAGTCAGAACCTCAAAGCCACCCATAAAAGATAGACAACATGTGCTGTCAGACCTAGTTTATGCCTCTGAATATGATGATGTTGAATATGAACCAAGTGCTGACTATAGTTCTGAGGAAGAAATCCTAAGTCCTGAAATTGATATGTTAATTGGAAATGAGTTAGCAACTCTTGGAGGGAAAAAGCTGAGATCAATCAGACTTGTAAGTGAAAGAAATTGGTTTCTTTTTTATAAAACCCCACTCGATGAAAAGTTCATTACTCCTCTGCAAAAGAACATCTTTATGGGATATAAGAACAGGACTAATAAAAAGGGGAAATCACTTTCAGCTTTGAGCAAACATCAATTTGTGGATTGGAATCAGATTTGCTCCATCACTGGTTCCTACAGACTTATTGATTGTGTGAGATCAACTCCTGGTCTGGTAGAAATGATGTCAGGAAGGGCCTCAGCTTGGAATGAAGACCGAATCCTAGAATTCTATGCTTCTTTGCTAGTAAATAAGAAAAGACATTATCTGCTGTTTACAATGGATGGAAAAATCAGAAAGGTGAGATCACCTCATTTTGAAGCAGCCATAGGAACATCTAGTCCTCAGGTAAATAGGACTAGAATCATGACAGATTATTCCCTGGAAATAGATGGAGACAAATAGGGGACATGCCAGACTTAATCAGCTCATATATACAGAGATCACCGAAAATAACTTCAATGCAAATAAGGCAAGCTGCTTGTCTATTGAAGCTAAGATGCTTTTGCTGTTGCTTAGGCATACTATTTTTCCAAAGTTTGGATATAAAGAAGGGGTAATTCCAACCTTGGCATGGTTATTGCACTTGATCCTTTCCAAGCAGCCCATAGACCTAGTGGACTACATTTTTGGAGAAATGGAGGAAGCCATATACAGAAAAATGGGAAGCCCACTACACTTTGCACAACAGATATCTCAAATGTTGTTGGCTCAAGGAATAATTTCGCAACAAGAGATGAGCAGATCATTCAATTGTCGGCCAAAACAGTACAAAATGCTCAAGCTGCCCACTGATGAAGTTGCTAAAGGACCTAGGGTACCTCAAGCACAAGGAAATGAGCCAAGTGCTCATAGAGATGACAGTTCTGATAATAATGATGATGGAGGAGATGGACTTACTCCAAGTTATCACTCTCCCAGCTATCATAGCCACTCTTTTGTTCCCCACTCACCAATGCCAGCTGCACCTCCTTAGTTTGAAGCAGATGAAGCAACAGAAGTAATAGGAGGAAGTCCTTTGACTGCACTTCATGAAGTAGAAGAAAAGACTTGCATTGTGTTGAGTTCTGAGTCCCATAGGGACATAGATCAAGAGATTCAAAAGCTTCAGGAACTTACAGTTGCAGTTAGATTCGTGGAATCTCAATCCTTTAGGCCTGCAGCCTATGACCATGAAGCAGGAGGATCAGCCTATCCTCAAGAGAAGACAGCTTCACATCATTCTCTTCATACTCTTGAAGGAGAAGAACCTGTATTTCAGCAGGATTATGCTGCCTCTCACAATTCTCCCCTCCCTGAGAAAAATTGTGGTCGGCATCAAGATTGGAACAATCAACCTGAATGGTTTGGAGTTTTTGAACAACAGTATAATGCTGATCTCAGAGCTGCTCAAGAAAGATTTGAAGAAGAAAGAAACTTGGCTGCTCTCAGACACAATGAACACATGACTACTCTTCAACAGTATCGTAATCAAGTTCAACAGACTCAGGAAATACTAAACAAATTGTATCAAGAACAAAATAGAGTGAAGGATGAAAATTCCAGAAATTTTGATATGATCAGGAGCAATCAATAGGATTTAAGAAAATGGCTTACTCAGATGAACACCAATCAAAATCTGCTCAAGGACAGAATGTATGACATCAATAAAAAGTTAAATGCTCAAGAAACCAAATTTGATCAGTTTGCTGAATTCACCAAGAGTACGCTTAACACTCATAGTAGTGCAATCGATTGGATAGGGAATTCTTTTGATGAGTATCAAGATCATTTTGATGTCACTCGCAAAAATCTTGTCTCAAATCAAGAGCAGATTTGTGAACTTATCCTTGATCAGACAATTCCAATTCTTGACTCCATTCATGACCTTTAAGAAGATTTTCAGAACTGGGCAGATGAACCTCAGCCTGGAGATCCAAATTATCCTAGCTGGCATGACAAAGCAATGGCATCTCCAAGGCATTCAGCAGAGGAGCAGTTGGCTCATTCATCTCCAAGACACTCAGAGCAAGGGACCCAAGCTCAGTCCTCTCCAAGGCACAGTGTCAGCTACAGGGCCTCAAACTTGTTCAAGAGAACTTTCTCCAGGCGCAAGTAGTGCTCTCTTTTTGGCAATTGATGCCAAAGGGGGAGAAAATAAACGGACTTTCTTAGAAGTATCAGATACTGTGAAGTTTCTTAGAAGTATCAGATACTGTGAAGTCTTTGATAGTCTTATATCTCTAAATTTGCTTACTGCTTGAATGATCAGTTTTTATTCTATCTATTGATAGCTCCTCATATTCATATGTTGATGGTGCCTAAATTTGCTTAAATTTTTTTTAGCACTTATTCAGGGGGAGCATATTCTATCAAATTATGTGTTTGTTCTGTCCGACTAACAAATTTTTGCAGAAGAAGATAATTGGTTATTTAAATTATTCATGAGTTTTGGTGTTTGATGATCAACTCTTATACCCTTGTTGAAGTGGAAATTTCTCTGAAAGAAGGACAAAGGCTAAGGTTTATTCATTCCTATTTTGACCTAGTTTGACTTGGGAGTTGATTCAAGTCTTGTAGCTAGTTTTATTTTTTTGATTAGCCATACTATAAAGAGGGATAATGCATAAGTTCAGTATCTTGTTCATAGGTTAAATTCTTAAGACAACTTGGAGCAAAGTTCACTTCTTTTCCCTCAAAAGTTCAAGAAATTTAGTCCTCTCTTAAGTTCAGCAAATTCACTTTCACGCCGGACCAAGTCCTTTTAGTCCGGCGCTAATGTCTTTTCATCTGAACCCGAACTGAGTGCTCACCGTTCACGACGGACCAAGTTTTTCAGTCCGGCGCTGTAAGCAATTCATGTTGAAACCTAACCTAGCGTGTATAGTTCACGACGGACCAAGTCTTTGAGCTCACAACGGACCAGCTTTTTCAGTCCGGCGTAAACATAAAACCTATTGGTTCTTGCTGTCTAAACCAATCACATCTTGAATTAACACCAGTAAGTTTGCCTCTTACGATGGACCAAGTTTTTCGGTACGTTGCAAATGTGCCTTTCATTGTTTCACGACAGACCAGTGTTTGCTCGAATCATGTGCACGACGGACCAACTCTTTTTGGTCCGGCGCAAATGCATTTTTCATTGAATTTGGTCCGGCGTACATTAAGACTATTGTAAATTGTGTTAAATCTTGTCAGATGCAATCATTTTGACTTGTCATTTCAATCTGACATTAGCAAACGGCTACATTTTTGCTAGTAATGGCTATTTACTTCCTGTAGCCTATAAAAGCAGTTCAAAGGCTTACCAGAACTAGAACTTTTACATCTATTTGACTTCATAGCATCCCAAAAGCTCCAAAGCCTTCAAAGAGATCAAGCTTAAACTCTGTTCAATAAAAAATACAACACTTTTCATTGCTCCAAGTGTAGTCTAGTTTCAGAGTGTCTAGTGAACCAAGAGACAGGGCTTGTGGATGGTCTATTACTCTTGGAACTAGCTGTTCCTAGACGGCTGGGTGGTGATCATAGTGCGACATGTCCAACTATGCTTGTGGAAGGACACTATCTTTGTGAGAGGTTGGAACTCACCTCACCGGAGTGGTAAAAGAGTCACCCTAGTGACTAAACTAGAACTGCAGCTGTCAGTTGCTTGTGGAGCAATACTTCTAAGGAAGTGCTCTAATGGGGACGTAGGAGATTTATCTCCGAACTTTGGTGAAAAATTCTCTTGTCCCTGTGGTTTACCTGTTTATGTATTTATTTTTGCATCTTGATGATGAGACTGGATGATGAGACTGGTGCTTGACTTTGGCAATCTCCCTGCCACCTTGGGAAGGATCCACCTACCCTCGCACGATCATTCTGAGCCGTCGTGTCCGCGGGGTGGGTGGGCAACGACCGGCGATGGCCTAACGCCTGATCCCTGGCTGAGATTGTCCCAGCTTGGCCGGAGCTCGAGGGGCGTCTGACCCATGGCGGGGGTCGGATCGCCCCTGGTTGGTTTGGTCGGGGACGAGTGTCCTCCGTGGCCCAGCGAGGCCTTCGCCTAGAGCTGGGCTCGAGGCAGCCCATTCGTCGTCCCGGGCTGCTGGGGGTACCCATGGTATGAGTACTCGTCAACTAGTGAGTTCAATAGTCCGTTTGAAGCAATTAATTTGACCCTTATTCTAAATTAACCAATTCATACCAAGGATCACATCCAAGCCTTATGATTGCAAAACTATCAAGTTGGCTTGGAAGGTTACTCCCTTTATAATCAAAGGGACTTTTGGGCAGATAGCATTCGCTCTCACTTCTAAGCTAGGAGAGCTGGCTATCATGGGGTTATCAAGAGGAAAGGTGGCTACCCTATGTTTAACCATAAATCGACCAGCAATAAAAGAATGTGAAGCTCCAAAGTCGGATAAAATTGATGCTGGAACAGAATCTACAAGAAACATACCAACAACCACATCGGGGGTGCCCTGGGCCTCCTTTGCCGTGATATTATTGACACAGCCTGATGAGACACTGGATGTCCCGATCTTTCGATGAGAATGATAACCTTCGATTTTGGGTGGAGACGACTTTGACGATCCGACTACAACGTACAACTACGATGCGCCTTAGCAATCGCTAAACCAACTCCAGAGGGTTATTGACCTTGCCGTGGGCACGATCAACCTGATCACGAATATCAATTTCTGCAAGCAATCGAAGAACAAGCAAGAATAAGGCACAAGCAATCTAAAATTGCAAATATAGATGAAGTATTGAAAAGTTGGGGTTCCGATACAAGGAGCTTGTTAGGCAGCCGTTGAGCACGTCTAAAAGATTCAAAATAGTAGCAAAAGGCTAAACTATCAAATAACCAAAACCCCAGTTATTTTGGGGGACTCCCTAGCTATATATAGGAGAAATAGGAGGCCAAAACAAGGCTAGGGGCGTCCAAACTACATCCATGGCCGAGTAGGACTCCTATTCCTCGTTTGACTCAGATTTGGAAAGATGACCGAACTTGTTTTGCAGATTCCCGTTGACTCGTAATGAATTTGGAGGTGGGGCCAGATCCGTTGGAAAGAGGACGTCGAAACCTTTGAAACCAATACTCATAGACCTCCAACACCCTTGTGGATCAAAAGTTATGGTCATTTTAAGTTGGTGCGTCCCGGAGGCCGAATCCGAGTTGAACTTGTGCACCGGAAGAATTGGCTTCATGCTTGACATTTGGGAGTCCTTCTCCTTGGTTCCTAAGGACAATAAAATCATCACAAGCATTAAATAGCATTCCATTCATTAAATTATTTGTATGCAACCCGAGGAACGCATTCACCTGGCAATTGAATTGACGTGCGTGAGCTCGAGTAGTTGGCCCATGTATTACATTGTTGGCTTCAATTGGGTTTGTAGGCATTGCCGTATCCATGGTAGTGATGTCCTCATCATCCTCCCCTTCTTGCATTTGAGTCGTCCTCGACTCAAGCTCATTATCTTCTTTCAAGTATGTCTTTAAATCTTGCCAAGGTGGGGGTCGATAAAGCCATGCACATGGAGTCATCGTAGTAGATGCATACGAAGTAGAGGATGCCGTGAAGTGTCGCCAACTTAATGGTCCTGGCCAAGGTGGGGGTCGATGAAACCATGCATTTGATATAATTGCAGCAACACTTGGTGATGACCATATGTATGCAGTGTTAGTTCTGTCCATGATGAGCATGGTTTCATCATCCTCCCTTTCTTGAAGTGGAGTCATCCTCGACTCCATCATATTGTCCTGTAAAATGTTAGGAGCGACAGGAAACAAAGCAACATGCAAATTTGCAATCAAATCAATGGATCGAGAATCTCTACCAATCATATACTCCCTTTCTTGAAAACTATCATGTGACTTGTGAATGGAACCAAATGTACTTGATATGACATGATTAGTGATATGGCAATTATTAAATTGATGACATTGTTGCATTGCAAACGGAGGTTTAAAATCTGAACAAGTGTAAACTCGATGTGCTTTATACTCTCTTTTCTCACTATTTTTACCAATAACGTAAAAAATATTTCGCGATAACCATGAAAAATCAAAATGTACAAAAAGACTCTCCTCTAAATAATTCAGATCACACGGAACATCAAATTCAATGTAGCCTAATGTATATAAAGAAGACATCAATTTCAAGTCATCATTTTCGCTTGCAATGTGAATGATATGTTTATTTTCAGCATAAGTGTTTAGTTTGTTAACTAAGGAAACTTGTCGATTCGCTAGTTGTGTCATGGATATAAGTGAAGTATTATCACACAACTCTTCTTTATCACAAGAAATTGCAAGCAAATCATCTTGTAACAAATCAAAATCAGCAATTGGTTCCACTAATAGTTGCTCTACGATAGCATGATTTGTGGATAGTTTTAGCTCTTCAAAATTATTTTCTCCATGTGTAAAGTCCATACCTGTTAAATGACCTTGTAAGTTCTCATCAGCTGTTGTAGGCGTTTCTTCAACTATTATCTCTTCACTTACACATGGGGTAGTACTGATTGTTTCATTCTCCATATGCTCTTCTACATCATTCTCTCGATGGTGCTCACTTTTCTGCAAAATGTTAGCTACAAAAGAAGGTGCAACAATGGGAGCCTCAAATGAAGCTAATGATTCTTTCAAGGATTCAGCAAGCATATTTTCAACTTTACAAGCACATACAACCAATTCTGAAAGAGAACAATATGTTTCATCAATAAGAGCATCCTGAATTTCTTGATTAAGTCCACATATGAACCTAAGCTCTGTTGCTTCTTCACATTCAACTAAACCACAACGCAACAAATGATTTTGCAATCGTTCATAGTATTCCTTAACGCACTTATTTCCTTGTTTCAAGCATTGGAGTCTAGTATACAAAAATTCAGTATGATATTCAGGAACATAATCAATTCTCATAAGTCTTTTCATGGCCTTCCAGTTTTCAGGTTTTCTCTCTTTTCTACAAATATGTTTCCACCATGTTAATACATATTCATTTAGCACACTAGCAGCAATCATAATCTTTTCATTTTCGGACAAATCATACTTGCCAAATTCTTTGTCTACTGCTATCTCCCAATTAATATAGGCATCAGGATCATATTGACCATCAAAAGGTGGAATGGCGAATTTAACCTTAGATAGGGGATCATCATCAACATGTACCTGAGCATGTAGTATGCTATTTTTGTTGCTTGGAAGACGAGGCAAAGGACTGGAAGTTCCTGGGGGAAGTTCCTGCAAGCGTATCAAGTCTAGACAAAATAGTAGTAAGAGTAGTTTTAGCGATCCCTTGTGCGACCTCGATGGATCTGAGAAGGTTCTCTTGCGATGACCTACGCTCAGAGTGAGTAACAATTCCTTTGGTGCGAGGAGAGTGATGCAGTGAGCCCTCGTCACCTGACATGGGTTAGTAGAAGACAAGAAAACAAAATCACAAGTATAATGTTTCTATCATCTACTAGGAGGTGGTGGCAAGTCTGTGACACTATGGAATGTTGGGACACCGCAAAAGGTGAAATTGGAGAATGTGACATTATAAAATGTGAAAATGGAGGTTAAAACTTTACGTTATGCCGTTTAATCGCGTTTCCGGGTCGATTTCGGGAGTTTGGGCCTTCCCGGGGCGTGTTGGGCCTTAGGGGGGACCCCTCGTGGGCCAAAAGTGGGGCTCTCTGGACCATGAGTAGGGATGCAAATGGGCCGACCCTAGGGTCTTCTTTGGCCCACTTTAGTTCATTTGTTTGCACTAAAAACTTAATTTTTACTCCACCTTTTAAGTTTTAGTGCAAACAAATGAACTAGAGTGGGTCAAAGATGACCCTAGGGCCGGCCCATTTGCATCCCTAACCATGAGGGGAGGGGGGCAGCATGATTCCCTTGGGGCGCCCCCCTGCTGCCCTAGCAGCCTCCATGGCCTCCTCTCCCTCCCATAGCCGCCACACCCCTTTTGCCCCTTGCCGTGCGCCTCCCCTCCCCTCCCCTTGCACCACCACCCCCTCCACCACCTCCCCACCCTCCTTGCTGCCCTTGGGGAGCCCCTCACCTTGCCATCCCACTGATCTTCCCGTCGGAAAGCTCCGCGACGAGGAGATCCGGCGGTTCCGACGCGAGGAAAGCGATCGGGGATCCCGGGAGGAAAGAATTCGGCGTTCGTCGTTCTTCGGGCAGAGGTATGGCATGGTGATCCTTGGGTATGGTCTAGGTACTGTTCTAGAGGTCTATTTGATGCTTTTAGATCAAGTGGTGGTTCTGTGATTGGGTAGATTAGATGAAATCTAGAGTTTGCCACGTTCTCTATTTCGGGCAGATTGAGCAGTCGACCTAGGGTTTAAGATTTCGCCAATTTAGATTCCGAATTTGGTAGGCCTCCTGTTGAGTAAGTTGTAGGTAATTTCAATACCTTTCAGTGGATATAAAGAACGTCCAATTCCTCCCAGCCGTTTGATAGTTATGTTCGTTTTACCGAACGTGTTAAAAACTGTGACGAGATTGGAACAGATCACCGTATTCTTTAGATTAAACCACTTTAGAGGCCGAATCAGTTTTTCCGTATACTTAGAAAAAGTTAGGAAATTTCCTAAGCTACGCGAGGATGTACTCGTTTAATCAATTTGGAGTTTTAGAACCCGAGTTATGCTCATTGGAAGTCTGCTGTCCCGACGGGACAGAACCTCTGTTTTTGGGTTTTGCGAGTAGTTTGCGAAGTCGGGGTAGAAGAGTGTTTGCGTATTGTTTTGTGGGCATGATTTTGAGTGTGTGGTGCCTATGTGCAGGTGGTGTGACCCCGGGAGTGCCCTCTACTTCTCTTCAATCCGTCGCCCATGGTTGAGGCAAGTGTATTGGAATGGGTAGCGGGTTGTAGATTGTTAGTTTTGTTGAGTTGAAATTGAATATATGATATGTTCACATGCCATGCCATAATGTTTTCCATATATATGATGAATATGGTTTATTATGTTGTGATGCCATGTGTTAATGTACAAGTTATCTATGATTATGGCATATGTTGCATACATGGCATGAAACTTGGCCCGGGCGGTGAGAACGTCATAACTATTCCGGTAAGGTCGGTGAGAAAGTTATGACTAATCCGGAGAGCCATGGATGTAAGACCTACCTCGTGATTCCACCCACGCGGTGAGTGGAAGCGAGGAGTAGGCACCCTCCATCTACGGGATGGAAGGGGGACGTGGGTGCACGCCGACGGGTGTGCACTCGGCAATACCGGTATTTGCGTCGAGGAGACATGTGCATTTCATTGCATTGCATTCATGATGATGATGATGAAATGATCTCGATGAGGTTGAGACATGAATATGATGTTGCATATGAAGTATGACTTGATCATGATGTTGAGTTTGTTATGTAGTGATGATAATATTTGAATTGATCTGTATGACCCATTGCAATATACTTGCTGAGTGATGAACTCACGCTTGTGTTTTATGTTGTTTTTAGGTACCATGAAACTGACATGCGGGAAAAGGGCTTAGTGGCATATCTTCACAAAGTTTCACTCATTAAGATATATGCAATTTTGCCATTCATAGTTATAATTATAAGTTAATGCGTTGAGAGCTTGGAGTATGACTTATTTGTGTGCTTGGTCATATTATTTACTTCGTTTTAGATCATGGAGTGGTTAAATTCATTATGCTAGACTTAAATAGTTGCTATATCGCCTGTTACTGCTGCTTTAGATGCTTCCCATTATGATATAACTTGTGATATTATTGTTGATGCTCCGTACCATGGAAAAACAAAGGAGATGCTGCCGAAATTTTCGGTTTTTGCATGTACTCCTTTGCTGTAATTTACGTTTAGATGTGGTTATTAGATGTTGTTTAGTCTATGTTTAGTGACATCCAGGGCATATTAGATGCCGGGGTGTTACAAAGTCTCTCAACACTTAAGCTTATGACCAAAGCTCTTACAAGTTGTTACCATGCAGCAGGTGTTGCCGGCCGTTGGAGTGGTCGAAAGTTCTCCGAAGCTTGGATAAAGCGATTGCCAAGGGACCTAACAAAAGTACGAGGTCGGGTGTGGAGCTTGGATAGGCAATATTTATTTCCTATGCAGTCTGATAATTCTAGTTATTGTAATGATAAGTAATGATCCAAACTAGAATTCACAAGCCCTAGTTGCCAATCTCAAAGATATAAGTGAATTTGAAGGCAACACACACAAAAAGATAATGGCACTTATGTAATCAAGGAATGAGCTATAAAATATAAGGATGCAACAAAAGCTCTATTGCACAAGTCGTAGAGAGACGCTAACTTATTGCTTTGAGAATGTAGAAAGGGCACAAGATTGCTCACTAATTAATAAATTGCACAGTATAAAAAGTATCGAACACAAATTAGGGTTTTGCTCAATGTAGTGCGACCGACCACAATTTTCTTTTTCTTTTCCTTCTTTTTTTTTGTTTTTGTTTTTGGCCTTTTGGCTCTCTCTTTTCTTTCTTTTGGTGACTTTCGGCCAACACTAGTATGAACAAAGTTTTGGAATCCCTAACTCGGTGTCACAAGATAATATGATATGATAATTGAAGATTATGCAATGTATCAAGTAGAGCAGCCCTATGCAATATCAACAAGCTAGTCTCAAATAGGATCAAAGTGTTCACAAAGGATGAATTGGTAACCAAAGGTAGGTGTAGTGATGTTTTTCTAGGGCAGCAAATTTGTCGCCTAGATTAATGTTTGAAGATCACCGAATTTGATTAGTTGACTGTGGAAGAAATTGAAGCTTATATCCTCAGCTTTTAATAGAGTGCAAGAACACAAAAATCTGAGTTCGTATGTGAAAGTTATGCTCGGAATACCAAACTGGACAGAATTGAAGGATTGAAGCTATGCGAAGGAAAAGAAAGATCAGCAACTAAAACATGGACTCTAATGGATCAAAACCTAACAAAACTCACTAAAATAATAGATTGAAAATAAAGGTTGAATTTTTGTGGAGTAGTTTTCAATTTAGGACAGAAATCAAAAACTAACCTAAGGCACTAATATTCTCACTGATCAACTAAAGCTCTGATACCACTTGATGAGACACTGGGTGTCCCGATCTTTCGATGAGAATGATAACCTTCGATTTTGGGTGGAGACGACTTTGACGATCCGACTACAACGTACAACGATGATGCGCCTTAGCAATCGCTAAACCAACTCCAGAGGGTTATTGACCTTGCCGTGGACACGATCAACCTGATCACGAAGATCAATTCCTGCAAGCAATCGAAGAACAAGCAAGAACAAGGCAAAAGCAATCTAAAATTGCAAATATAGATGAAGTATTGAGAAGTTGGGGTTCCGATACAAGGAGCTTGTTAGGCGGCCGTTGAGCATGTCTAAAAGACTTAAAATAGTAGCAAAAGGCTAAACTGTCAAATAACCAAAACCCCCGTTATTTTGGGGGACTCCCTAGCTATATATAGGAGAAATAGGAGGACAAAACAAGGCTAGGGGCATCCAAACTACATCCATGGCCGAGTAGGACTCCTATTCGTAGTTTGACTCTGATTTGGAAAGATGACCGAACTTGTTTTGCAGATTCCCGTTGACTCGTAACGAATTTGGATGTGGGGTCAGATCCGTTAGAAAGAAGACGTCGAAACCTTTGAAACCAGTACTCATAGACCTCCAACACCCTTGTGGATCAAAAGTTATGGTCATTTTAAGTTGGTGCATCCCGGAGGCCGAATCCGTGTTGAACTTGTGCACCGGAATAATTGGCTTCATGCTTGACGTTTGGGAGTACTTCTCCTTGGTTCCTAAGGACAATAAAATCATCACAAGGATTAAATAGCATTCCATTCATTAAATTATTTGTATGCAACCCGAGGAACGCATTCACCTGGCAATATAATTGACGTGCGCAAGCTCGAGTAACTGGCCCTTGTATTACATTGTTGGCTTCAATTGGGTTTGTAGGCATGGCCGCATCCATGGTAGTGATGTCCTCATCATCCTCCCCTTCTTGCATTTGAGTCATCCTCGACTCAAGCTCATCATCTTCTCTCAAGTATGTCTTTAAATCTGGCCAAGGTGGGGGTCGATAAAGCCATGCACATGGAGTCATCGTAGTAGATGCATACGAAGTAGAGGATGCCGTGAAGTGTTGCCAACTTAATGGTCCTGGCCAAGGTGGGGGTCGATGAAACCATGCATTTGATATAATTGCAGCAACACTTGGTGATGACCATATGTATGCAGTGTTAGTTCTGTCGATGATGAGCATGGTCTCATCACAGCCCCTCACAGCTAGTACTTCCCTTCTGGGAGTTGCTACTGCCGGGGCTGTCATGTGGGGCCTAGCTAGTATTGGTGCTAACTGCTTCTTAGGGCATTTATGGGCATAATGCCCCATAGCATGGTAGGAAAAAACGCTTGACTCCTGATATAGCTTGAGGAATCCTCTAAGTCTGGCTACCTACCAAATCTAGTGGTGGCCTGAAGTTGGGGTTGGTGGGGTGCTGCAGTGCCACCAATGCCCTGGAGGAAGAGAAGGGTTCCTAGAATATGGCACGCTGCGGAGGCTGAAGCGTCGTAGTGCGAGGCTTGGGAAATCCTCAAGGGTTGCTCCTCTGGAAAGCCATTCTTCTCTTATGATTCTCCATCTCCAAGTGCTTGCCCTCCTAGCGGATGGCCTTATTGACTAACTATTGAAAGTCAACATAGTAATGAGATATGAGTTGAACTGCCAACTCATCATTTAGCCCTTCGATGAAGCGCTCTTGCTTCACCTCATCGGTTGGCACATCCTCGGGGGTGTACCTGGTCAGATGATTGAACATATACTGGTATTCCATCATAGTGTGTCCTCCCTGATGTAAGGAACAGAAATCCTTCTTTAGCACAATGATGCCAGAAGGAATGTGAGCTCAGCGGAAGGCTTGCACGAACTCATCCCAGGTGATAGCTTGGGCATTTTGGTGGGTGATTTGGAAGTTGTCCCACCAGTCTGCAGCGGACCCACTAAGCTGATGGGAGACAAACAAGACTCGCTTCTAGTCACTGCACTGGATGATGTCCAGCTTCTTCTCAATGTTCTTGAGCCAATCATTTGCATCGAAAAGCTTTGCACTACTGGAGAACACTGGTGGTTGTGTCCTCATAAATTCTAGCAACTTGTTTGTGGATGGTGTTGAGGTGCAGTAGGTTGAGCATTCTGATTGTTGTTGATGCTCTGTGCAAGCAGTTGGATGACTGGTTCTGATTATCCATCATCTGCTGCCAACTTGGTCCATCTATGGGAGGAGGCGAGCCAGGTGTAGGGGGACTGCGCGGCCGCGATGAGTGTTCACCATCTGACTATTGACAACAACGTTAGGAAAGAGAAATTTAGAGATCTACCCAATCCCAATGCACAAACAAGAAACTCCAATAAATACTAAATTATTCTTTTATTGAGATAATTTATTTATTGTGGCTGCCCACAAAAGAATAAAAGACAGCTCACAATCACCTAAGGAAGGGATGGTTTATTCTAAAAGTTTTTAAGGTTTGATTCTAATTCTTTAGGGCCTGCGGGAACAAAACGTGTCCTTGAGGCCGAAAGTTGAAGAAACGGCAAAATCACCGCATTGCTTTACAGGATGCTTCCTCTTTTGCATCAAACGATGCGGAGCCATGTCCCTTGAAAATGTAGCGAATTCTTCCAAATCATGCTGGCATATTGATGAGCAAGTTACGTAGTGGCTGCTGACTTCTCCTTCATATCTGTAACACCCCAATTTTTTGCTTTTCATGGATTTAAATGATATTTTGCACTTTTGTGAATTTTTGGAATTTTCTGGAATTTATTTGGATTTAATTTGAATTTATTCCCTTTTGAAATAATTAAAGGATTAAAAGTTTCAAATAAATTTTTCTTGAAAATATTTTATTTAAGTCCCAAATGCCCTAAAATATTTTCTAGAATTTTTCTGATTATTTTGCTATTTTACTTGAATTAAATGAATTACTGGAGATTATTTTGAATATTAAATCGCTGGAAAATCGAATCGGTTTGTACTGTTCCACCGACCGAGCCCGAGTCAGACTCAAGTTCGAGTCCGACCTGCGCCGATGAAACCCTAACGAGCGTGACCGTCGGATCTCAATCCAACGGCCACGATCGCGCCACGTCGCCCATGTGCGGGCCGAGCCGGACCCGAACACGCCCGTGCGATCCCGACCATTGGCCGTGCCACATGGACGGCGTGGATTGCGCCATGTCACCCGGCCGTGTCCGAGACGGACTCCACCGCCCGTAGCGGCTCCGCGTCGATTTCGACGTTGGGGCCGGCATTTAAGACCCGGACGTGTGCCCGAGGTTTGCCTTTCCCTCTTGCGTCGTTTGCCCCGCTTGCCCTAGCCCTAGCCGCCACTGTATTCCCTCTATTGCTCGCCGTAGTTGCCTAGGGTTTTGCTTCGGTTTCTGCCGCCGTCCGCCGTCGTGCGCCGCGTGGGAGGTCAGATACGAGTCCCTCGCGTTGAGCCGCGCCCGTGGAGACCACTCACCTCGCCGGAGGAGCCCCGTAGCGCCGTGCGGAGTGTCGTCATCCTCAGCGCCAGCAACCGCAGCCCCGCCGTGCAGCCATCGTCGCCTCGAGCTCGGACAACCGTCCGATCAAGATCAGACGGCTACAGTAAGTCCACGTTTCCCTGGAGATCGTAGGAACCAGATTAGATCTGGATCGTTGGATCAAGATCCAACGGCCCACGTTAGTCCACGTCACCGCAACAAAATCCACGTTGCGGCATTTAGATCCAATCTCAGCCGTTGGATTTAGATCCAACGCACGAGATTAAGCCACGTAGCCGCAACCGCACCGTGCGCGGGTAGATCCCAGCCGTTAGATCGAGATCGAACGGCGTAGATAGTGCCACACGTCGTACGCCGGGTCATGCCACGCCACCCACGGTGCGATGAAACCCGATCGGATCTGGACCGTCCGATCTAAATCGAACGGCCCATATCGACCGCGTTATTCCATAACACGTGAGGTCAGATCCAATCTGGACCCTTGATTTTCAAATCAACGGCCCGAGCCACGTGGCCGAAAGCTTGACCGTCGCGGTCAGCACGGTCGCCGCTGACGCACGTGACATCAGTGTGGGACCCACGTGTCAGCGGTCGTCCCAACGGCTCGATGACGTCATCCGTGATGTCACGGTGGAGCCCGCGTGTCAGAGCCTCGGCTGAGCCGTGCGCTGACGTTAGCTGACGCAATAATCTGATTTTTCAATAGAAAAATAATTCGGTGGAAAATGAATTTCCGTGCTGACATCATGCTGACGTCATTATTCGGTTTTTCAATATAAAAATAAATAAATTAATTCGGTTTATTGTTTGAATTGAACTTTGAAACTTCAAATGCTTATAACTTTTGCATTTTAACTCCGATTTGGGTGATTCAAATTTCTAAATTTTTATAAAATTGAGATCTACCTAATGATAAATTTTATTAAATTTTTGGACCAAAGTTTTTCTCTGTATTATTATTTAATTGATTATTTAAAATTTAAACGCTTGTAACTTTTGCGTTTTAACTCCGATTTTGATGATTCAAATTCCTAAAAATTCATAAAATTATGCTCTCTCTATTTATGGACTTTATTTGAGAGTTTTGACACTTTTTGTCTACTATATATTTATTTATTGCTATTTGCACGCTTTGCGAGTAGACGTAGAAGTGCCAGAAGGCTTCGAAGGTGAAGTGTTGACCCAGGAGCCAGCTCAAGACCAAGATCAAGTACTCTTTAACGGCAAGTTATGCTTTGACCATGTTGATCCCATTTTGAAATTAATTTGATTTAAATTATTGCATGCTAGTACAATTAGAAAATGCTTTAATTAATTCCGGGGAATTAGATAAATAACAACTTTGTATTATGACACCTTGATTATTTAATTATGTGCAATGAACCCCTTGTCACTCTAGTTGAGGATTAAATAGTTGGACATTATTAAATTGCCAACATGGGTATTTAGACCGTTGTAATATAATATTTAGACCTGCCACGTATTCATGACATGATTCTGACAATTACATGTTAACATTGACTTAATGAGATATGGAACGTGTTTTTGAGAAGTGTCATGTGTTATTGATGTTGATGTTGATAGCACGTGGTGCATGGTAACCAACTGGGGTTTGATAAATAGATTTGGACCGGGGTATGTGGCAAGAATGATCGGGTGGGCCAGATGTGGCATCGGGAAGGATGATTTGGTTCTTCGGGTAGTCTTGCCCTGGTCAACCTAAGGACTTCACCTTGCAAGCCTTTGACTTGAGTCAATCGTGCAACCACATGACCGGAGTGGGACGGTCCTAGTTGAGTAAGTTACTAATAACTTGCATGTGATACCTCGGGTGTCAACTACACCTTTTGTGTAGCTTGAATGGGGAGCGTACCCAGGCTACGGCATGGTACCCATCCAACGGTATGTCGGTCCCATACTTCGCCTCTGTTAAGGGAAGGGATGGTGTATGGCAATAACCGGAAAGGTTCACTTGTGTAGTTAGCAGTTGCTGAAAGGCTTTGTTACAATCATTCGCCTCTGTGGTGTTTGGCTGTATCTTGTGGGTAAAGTGCATAACCTCTGTAGAGTGTAAAATCTATTCGAATAGCCATGTCCGCGGTATTGGACATTGCTCGGGAATTACAGTCAAGGGTTTGACTTTCATGAAAAGAACTTGGACTTGGAAAGTTTGGTTGGGTTTAATGATGACGTTGATGGAAATGTGGATTAGGAAAGGGAAGGTGTTTATTTAACTCCTGGAAAAGTTATTGATAATATATTGTTTCTATTGCTTTCGAATCTACTTATGTTACTTGTTAAATGCTGTTACTGCAAATGAACCATGAGCTATTCCTTTGTATTAAGCCATGCATGTAGTATATTAGCTTGCATTCTGTGCATGACTTGCTAAGTACCAAGTACTCATATCAATCTAATCATTGTCTAAAACAACTAAAAAGAAAAACTAGTCCTACTGAGGTCCCCAAAACTGACTAGATAAGTCTTCTTGTCATCGGTACTTCTCTTCTTCCGAGCGGGGCAAGCTCTGAACACTCTGAAGTCTCCCTGGACTGAAGAGTCCTCGCCGCCAGCCTTATACATGGCCAACTCCTCTTGTAACCTCGTTGAGCCTCTAGTGAGTAGTCCTTAGTTCACCAAGTGTGTCCTGGTGGCTACACTCTAGAGCCTCTGTCAGTGCTAGCTGTCGATGCAGAACTAGGGAGCTGCTCATCGTGGTAGGGTGGAAGAAACTGTAGGTACTATACTGTTACTTGATGGGGTGGTAGCGAAACTCAGAGGTATTCAGCTACACCTTGTAGAGTCTCCCCATCGTCCGCATAGACTTACGAGCTGCATCCTGCAAACCTGTGAAGAAAGAGTCTCGCAGCATCGGTGCCTCATAGACATGCTGATAGTCCTGCCCTGGTCTCGTGCGTAGAGGTGGACCTCTACCCTCCACTGCTCCTGTGAGAACACCAGTGTCCTGAAGCCCTGGTAGATGGGCCTCTGAGTGAACCCAATATATTGCATCAGGTCCCACAAAACCTTCATCCAGTTCTTTGAGTACATCCCTACGAAACAACAGTCGGGATCTCAGCCATCTACAATTTTTGAGAAATTTAAGACTTAGAAATCAATTTTAAAAATAGAAGGAAATGAGTAAAGAGGGAGCAAAGGAGTAAAGGTTTTTGAAAATATTTGTCTTTTCAAATCAAGGTCCTAAAGTTTAAACCAAACTATGGCCACGACCTACAGTCAATATGGCTCTGATACCACCTCTGTCAAACCCCGAAAAAATACTTTTGAAAACCATTATGTGTCATGTACTAGTCCAGGAAGAGCTAGTACACACAGAAGAAGTGAACTCACAGCATATCTAGCGTACTTTATAAAGGCAACGGAAATAAAGAATAGTAGAAAAGCCCAATAAAGTTGCCACATGCAATCGACTGGGGGAAGCGGCCTAATCCAACTAGTCCTCACCATTGAAGAACTCCTCCTCTAAAGCAGTAGAGTAAGCAAGGGTGAGTACAAATATATTCCATAAGTCACACTAGGAAATACAATATTAATGTAAGGGTGATAAAAGGAAGGTTGTATGGTTGATTTTAGCATAAAGCAGTAATTTTCTAAACATTCTAAGTAATTTCAAATTGCAGAATTTGAAGGAAATTTCATTTTTAAATATTTTAAACTGAAGAATCACTCCTAGAACTGTCTAAATTTTTCCATGATGGACTCACTCCATCCCAAACTTAATTTTCCATAAGATCAATTTAAGTTACCAAATTATAATATGTGAAAGGCCAGCTCGGCATGCCCATGACCGCATGTGTGGCTAATTGATTAGTTTTAACTCTGTAGAGGTTTTACATCTTTTATCTACAAGATATGATTATCTCATTTTGCCAAAATATATACTTCCTTTGGTGTGTGAAAGAAAATCACGATAAGGCCCCTATAAGGTTTCATTTCAAGTAATTATGCTCGCTAAGGTTTCAACGCTGGTAGAGTTAAAACCGCCCAATTCCAAAAGCACCCTCTTGTGTCATGTGGCAGACTAACCATCCTCACATTCAACCCAATGGCATAATTAACATTGAAATGACAAAAAATAGATAGCTAGGTCTGTCCCTTACCAAACTTGTGGTAGTGCTGCTATGCTTTATGTTCAGCAACTCACATACTTGTCCTTAATTGACTAGGCGAGCTTTCAACGACCCAAAAACCACCAGTCTAACCTTTCTTGCCCAGTCTAAATCAAATTTTTTTTTAACCATACCATTAACACCAGGATATCAAAATTCATGACTTTTTAATTTAACAGAATCTTAATTTGGCATAACATCTCCCAAAATTTCATAAGTACAGTTCTAGGCATGTATAAGCAATTTCTAAGCACCATCGTATAATAATTAGCATTTTCTTAAGGTTACAATGGCATAGGGATTCAAATTTCAAAGGCGGTTTAACAATTATGGGTATAACTATGAATTTAAACTATGACAGAATTATATTCATAAAAATTATGCATGCAATAATTTGAATACAAATTTAAAACTATGATCAATGTGATCAAGCAGATGTGACTTGCCTAGTTCGACGGGTAGTTGCTCAAAGTCGTCGCTCACATGCTCCTCGGACTCTTCGAAATCTATACACAAAAAACAATCAAATTCAAATAAAATCTAAATTAATTTAAATAAAATACCAAACTTGCATAAAATAGAAATTTGGTATTTTAGATTAACTTAGAATGAAAAACAGAACAAATCAAAGTTCGAACGGGCGAAAATGGGCTCCCAGAAGTTTGAAAACATATAAAATGTAGAAAAAGAAAATTTTTAATTATTTGAATTATTTTTCTAAAGAAAATTTGAATTATTACGTAATGCTAACGTTAGGATTCATTTTTGGATTATTTAATTATTTTTAATAATAAAACTAATTTATGACGTCACGCTTGCGTCATAATTGATTTTTTTTATGAAATAAATTTAAAAGGGAAAAATCCTCATTAGGCCAACAGGTGGGTCCATATGGCGTGGACCGGGTCCACGGCACCACCCGTGTGCACCATGCACCCGGTGCATGGCAGCGTGACACATGGGCATGCTCGTAGTGCATGGCGCAGCGCACGGCGGGTGGGAACGGCGGCGCCGGGGTGGGGAGCTGATGCAGGGAGGTGCACTGGTAGCACGACGGTGCGGCGAGGCCGAAGATAGTGGCGGCGGGACCGGAGTGGTACGGGTGGCGCGGGAAGACACCGACGATGGGCATTGCCGGAAAGGAGAGAGACGGCGACGGGGAGGTAGCGCTGGTGTGGAAGAAGAGCTCGGGAAGGAGAGGAAGGAGTGCGGAGAGTAGAGGGAGCATGGAGGGATATTTATAGTCGGGGGGCTGGAACAGAGGTGGCGACCAGGATGAAAAAGGTGGCATCGGTTGCAATGTAGCCGACGGTTGGATGGGGGATTAGGGCACGGGGAATGAGTGATAAGGTGGCGGGGAAGGATGAGGGCTCTATCCACGCGAAAAAGGAGGGAGGAACGGGCGCACGCGACCGGATTTTTGAAGCTCTCGGCTGGCTCCAATGGAGGAGAGAAAAATGGGGTGAGGGAGGGAGGAAGAAGGAGACTAGACAGTTGGGGTCCAATCCCACCTATCGGTGAGGCGGTGAGAGCGGGGTGGGCCACTAGGCTAAGCGGTGGGGGAGGAAGGTCGGGTGGTGGGGTGGGTCGCACGGAGGAAACGGGTTGGGTAAGCTGGGTCGGAATAGCCGTTATCCGATCGTTGGGGTCGAGGCCAGCACTATCGGGCCTCAAAGGGTGGTAGTGCCGGATTTGCTAATTTTTGCAAAGACTACCTCCCAATGGCTATTCTTCATGTGGAAAGCTATAAAGGGAGTCTTGGGGGCTAGCAATAGGGCTTGCTGAGTTTTTGGAACACTTTGGTGGTGTTGTGCATGTGTTGCACTCTTCAATTTGATTCTTGAGCTAAGAGTGAGTCTAATTTGTATGTGTTACAAATTAGTAGTGGATTGAAAGCCTCTTGTGCATGTGTTGCACTTGAGGGCATCATTGTGCATGTGTTGCACTTGGTGATCACCATTGTACATATGTTATATTTGGTGAGGTTCAAGCTAGAGGGTTTGATTTGTTACTCTTGGTGTTGCCAACACCTAAACGGCGTGCAGAGGCATCATATGTGGTGACCTTCTCAAATAAGATTGTTGTCGGGACCCGAATTCGCAAATCCGGACCCTCCGTGTATTCAGCACTAGTCCAGGATCACGCTAGTGCACACAGTTTCAACATCGGTATATATCACAATCATACTCAATGAAATAGTAAAGTACCTTAATTAATTAACCAAATTGGTTGCTCGACCTTATGGTCAAGTTACAAAGATACGCCTCGCAGGGCGAAGACTTATTAAAGGAGAAATAACTGCAGCGGAATAAAATAGATTTCGTGGCGCCATCTAGTATACCACAGGCAACTGACTGGACTCGCTCCCTAGTTAGACGGCTCCTCCTGGTATTCTTCCTCCAAAGCTGGCGTCGACTCTTCTTCAACTAATGTTGTATTGCGGCAAGGGTGAGTACTTGGTACTTAGCAAGTCATGCACAAAATGCAACTAATATTCTATATGCATGGCTTATTACAAAGGATCGGCTAACAGGTTCATTTGCAGTAAAGTAGCATGAGTAAATACAATAATAGATTGCAAAGCTGTAAAACAATAATGAATAAAGTACTTTCACAATGATCTCACAAATAAAGCATTTCCCAATCCTAGGTCCAATTCGTCGTCCCAAACCGGCCATTCTTCCAAAGTCAAGTCATTTTTATGAAAGTCTAACCCTTGAATGTAATTCCCGAGCAATATCGAATGCCGCGGACTCGGCTATTCGAATAGATTTTACACTCTAAAGAGGTTATGCACTTTACCCACAAGATACAGCCAAACACCACAAAGGTGAGTGTCCGTAACAAAGTCTTTTAGAAACCTCTAACTGTACAAGTGAGCCTCCTAGTTTATTGTACACTAACCCTTCCGTTAGCAAAGGCGAAGTCTAGGCCAATCAACCGTTAGATGGGTACCTGACCGCAGCCCCGGTACGCTCCCCCGCACAACTACACAAAGGTATAGTTGACACCCCGAGGTCCCACAAGTACGTTATTAGCAACTTAATCAACTAGGTCCGTCCCATCACAGACATGTGGTTGCACGTTTGACTTAGTTCAAAGGCTTGCAAGGTTAAGTCCTTAGGGTGACCAAGGCAAGACTACCCGAAGAACCAAATTAACTTCCCCGGTGCCACAATTGGCCCACCCGATCATTCTTACCACATGGCCCGGTCGAAACTATTTATCAAACCCCCAGTTGATTACCATGCACCACGTGCCATTAACATCATCATCAATAACACATGCCACTTTCCAGAAATATGTTCCATATCTCATTAAGTCAAGGTTAACATGTAATTGTCCAAAATCATGTCATGTATACGTGGCAGGTCTAAGCATTGTACTACAACGGTCTAAATACCCATGTTGGCAATTTAATAATATCCAACTAATAATCCACAACTAGGGTGACAAGGGTTCATGGCACATAATTAAATAACCAAGGTGTCATATTGCAAGCTAACTCTTATCTAATTTCCCGGAATTAATTAAAGCATTTTCTAATCAACATAGCATGCAATAGTTTAAATTAAAATAATTTCTAAAAGTAGGATCAACATGGTCAAAGCATAACTTGCCTTCAAAAAGTACTTGATCTTGGTCTTGAGCTGGCTCCTGGGTCAAAACTTCACCTTCGAAGCCTTCGGGTACTTCCAAGTCTACTCGTAACGCGTGCAAATAGCAATAAATAAATAAAACAGTACATATACATTGCTCAAAAGTTCAAATAAAGTCCATAAACAGAAAGGGAATAATTTTACAAATTTGTAGAAACTTGAATCGCCCAAATCGGAGTTAAAATGCAAAAGTTATAATTGTTTAAAGTTTAAAGAATCTATTAAATAAATATAAACAGAGAAAAATTCATGTCCAAAAATTAATTAAAATTCATATTTAAGTAGATCTCAATTTTATAAAATTTTAAAAATTGGAATAATTCAAATCGGAGTTAAAATGCAAAAGTTATAAGCGTTTGAAGTTTGAAAATTCAAATAAATCAATAAACCAAATTAATTCATCTATTTTTCTATTGAAAATCCGGATTTATGACGTCAGCTGACGTCAGCATGGAATTTGAATTTCCACCGAATTATTTTCTATTGAAAAATTGAAATATGATGTCAGCATGACGTCAGCCGGTCTATGGACTCGGCCCACGTTCGGCTTCGGTCCACCATGGACTCTGTCCACGGGTTCACGTGTCACTGACACGTGGGACTCACTGGATGACGTCAGCGCTGACATCACCGCGCTTCGGTCGAGCGGCTCTAACACGCGGGTCCCACTGTGACGTCAGCATGACGTCACGGGTGACGTCATGGAGCCGTTGGGCGGCCGACATCGCGGGTCCCCGCGGCGTCCGCAGCGTGGCGTCGGCCGACGAGTGACGCCCGCGTGGACTGCGTCGGTCCGGCTCCCAGACGCGTGGCGCAATCTGGGCCATCGGTTTGGAATCCGACGGTCTAGATTAGATCTAATCCGCCATAGTGCGGGTTAACACGGTTTGATCTGGACCGTTCGATCTCGATCGAACAGTTGAGATCGCATCTAACGCTACAATGTGGATTAACCCTAACCGTACGATCTAGATCTAACGGCTGGGATTTAACTAAGCACGGTGCGGCTATGGCTGCGTGGCACAATCTAGGGCGTTGGATCTAGATCCAACGGCTGAGATTAGATCTAGAAACCGAAACGTGCGAAATACCTTCGAGCGACATGGACGAATCCGGAATGTTGGATGGCGATCCGACGGTGGAGAAACTTCGCGGACGGCGATGGCGACGCGGTGGCCTGCATTTGCCGGAGACGAAGACGATGATGAGCCCCGCGACGCTTCGGGCACGCTCCGGCGAGGTGAGTGGTACCCCTCGACGCGGCTCGACACGGCGGATCCGGATCTGGGCACCAACACGGCGAAAGATGGCGGACGATGGCGGAAAACAGCAGCGGACCTCTCCTCCAACTTCGGCGAGCGCTCGAGAGCGAACGGCGGCGGCTCGAGCTAGACGGCTTAGGGCAACAGGTGCGCACTGGAACAGGGAACACGCTGGTGGCGGCGACGCTTTAAATAGGGGCCTCAGCTTCTGTGATATCTACGGAAACCGAGGCCCACCCGGCTGCGGTGGCGGAATCCGACTGGGATTCGGATTAGGCGACGTGGCACAACGCTGGCCGTTGGATCGAGAACCAACGTCGCGGGGCTAGGGCTCGGGTCCGGATCGGTATGGCTCGAACGCGTTCCGGGTTGGGCTCGAGTCGGACTCGAGTCCGGCTTGGTCGGATGAACAGTACAAACCCGATAGGTTTTTCCAGCGATTAAATAATTAAATTAATTTCCAGAAATTCATTTAATTCAAAAAAAATAGCAAAATACTCAAAAATATTCCAGAAAAATTCTAGAAAATACTTTGAGACATTTTGGAATCAAATAAATTTTTTCCAACAAAATTTTATTTAAAACTTTTAATTCTTTAATTATTTCAAAAGGGAATAAATTCAAATTAAATCCAAATAAATCCAAATAAATTCCAGAAAATTTCAAAAAATCACCAAAGTGGAAAATGACATTCAAATTCATGAAAAGCAAAAATTGGGGTGTTACAATTGTGAGAATGCCCGGCAAGTTTGTTAGGATTGGAGCTCACCTACCTAGAGGGGGAAAGAGCTACCATTTGTGGATTCGAGGTAGGTGCTCAATTCGTGGTGCTAGTTCAAAGTGGTTTGGCTGACCTCAATATTGATTAGGGGAGATCGGCAAGTCTCTGAGCACTATGGTAAACATATTGGTGTGTCTCTTTGTAATTTTTTGTAATTATTTATTTACATTGTTGCAATTTACATTTCTAAAATTAAATTTCTTGATTGTCATTAGAATTGCAATTCTTGATTAGAGACTTAGCTTGTTGGTGCACTTAGTGAGCCTAGTTGATTTATGCCTTGTGACGAGTACCTATACCATGGGTACCCCTAGCGGCCTAGGAAGATGAATGGGCCACCCCAGGCCCAGCTTCGGACGAAGGCCTCGCGGGGCCACATTAGGTGCACAACCTCAACTGGTCGACCAAGTGGCGACCCGACCCCCTTGGTCGGACGTCCCGTCACGTTCTGACCAAGGGGCGAGTTGGGCGCTCCCGCCGTTCCCGACCGACACAAGGCGATCTTCACCCTGGGTTGCCAAAGTCAAGGCGCCAGTCCCATCGATCTGACCTGTACAGAAAGAAGGGAGCGCTCCTCCCGAGACAACGCCGAAGTCAAGAGCCCTGCGTCAGCACCTGACGCACGCACAGAAGGAAGATATGCTACTTCCTAACGCAAGACAGACAACCATGCGGTCCTTTGTGCCTACCAACCCGGCGCGTGGGGAGCAGGCACCAGTCTTTTCATCGAAAGCCACAGCTCCCGGGCGTGAAGGACCCCCTCTTCTTTTCATTTTCCAAGACTCCCATGTCGCCTGCCCCCTCTGACTATATAAAGGGAGGCAGGACCCTCGTAGGGGGGTGGGGAGATCGATCGATCCGAGCAAGTAGAGTTTGAAGGATTGACCGTTGAATTCTTCTTCCTCTCAAGGCAAGGAACACTGTAACCTCACGACCGAAAGCAATACAGAACCCCACACGAACTGGAGTAGGGACATTCGGCCCGAACCAGTATACATCTTGGGCTCCTTGAGTCAACCATCGAGGAGAGGGAACGCGCGACCCCCTAGACTTACAAATCATATTGCCGGTACACGAAACACTGATAGTTGGCACGCCAGGTAGGGGCCTTCGCGTGTCATCACCGTCACCTTCAGATTCCCGTCTCGCTTCCTCGATGGCCTCTTCCATCCGTGGCGGTGCCCTTGCGTCGAGGGGCTGGATCTGCTTCGGCACCCTTGACTTCACGCCACTTCAACGGGAGAGCTTGTGTTCGTTCCTGCCGCATTCTGTGACCAGGCATCCACCAGGAGCCTGGATACCGTTGCCGACGTCCTCGGCAACCTTCGACTCGAGGCCCCCGTGCGGACCTCGACTCCGGGGTGCGTCGCAAGCCGCACTTCCCCCGACGGCCGCGCGTCGGCATCCACGGGATCAAGGCTCGTGGCGATGGCCAGCTATGTGCCGGCCTCCATCCATGATTTGTTGGAAGACTCTTCCAGCCACGGCTCCAGCTCCGACAGGGAGCACGCCGTGCGCAGGCCGCACTCTCGTGAGTGCAACATGGCGGGCGTTACGGATCCATCTGCAACCCCTGCAACCCCTGCAACTCCTGGAACTCTCCTCCCGCGCACCGAAGCGCAGGAAACAGAGCGCCGGCGTGAAGGCGCTGACCACCTCCAAGCTCGTCGCGCTGAGCTCCAGCGACAGCGCGAAGAGCTGGAGGCACAGAGGGCTGAACTTGACAAACTCCAGGCCGACCTGGTGTAGCATCAGTCCGAGTCCCCACCCGCACACGGCGGTGAGCGCTCATGCGTGCGCCAAGTGCACCACCAACTGACCCAGGGGTCCGACGGTCTTCCGTTCTTCCCCCATGCGAGCCAAAACGTCGCTGCGGCTGCGATGCTGCTCCGCGGCCTCCGTGAACCGGTGGACCCGGAGGACAAGGTCACGTACCAACACCTCCGAGGACTGGTGGAATGTGCTGCTGTCCAGCACGCGCATGGCTCTGGCTCCCACCACTCGAGTGCCTCCTCGAGCCACGCGAGTCGCCCTTCAGCCCAGGGACAGCGGAGCCTGGCAAAGACAGCGCCGCAACCTGAGCGGTCCCAGGCCACGCGCACCCCGGTGCATCGTCGCCTGGGAGACAACCGCGATCTCCGCGCCACCCTCGAGGCACAGAGGAGAGCAATCGACGCGGCGGCTCAGTCGCGGGTCATGGACAGCAGTCGGCGCAATGACCGCAGTCCAACCCCCGATGGGCCAGGGCCGCACGCATTCGGTCCGCCATCCGCAACGCGGACTTACCGGCCAGATTCTGGGCCCCAATCAACATAACTAAGTACACGGGGGCAACGAACCCCAGTGTCTGGCTAGAGGACTACCGGCTCGCCTGCCGGGCGGGGGGAGCTACGGATGATCTCTTTATCATCCAGTACCTCCCCATCTACCTCGCGGACTCGGCTCGAGCTTGGCTCGAGTACTTGCCCGCGGACACTATCAGGAGCTGGATAGACCTGACGAACCTCTTCATCGGCAACTTCCAGGGCACGTACAAACGCCCTGGCAAGTCCTGGGACTTGAAGAGCTGCAGACAACAGCCAGGGGAAACGCTTCGGGACTACATCTGGCGTACTCCCAGTAGTGCAATGAGCTCCCCGACGTCCGTGACGCCGATGTCATCGGAGCATTCATCTATGGCACCACCTGCGAGGCCTTGGTGCACAAACTGGGCTGCGCCAAGCCCAGGACCACCAAGGAACTCCTTGACATCGCCACCAACCACGCCTCCAACGAAGAGGCTGTGGGGGCCATCTTCGATAAGAAGAAGGCCAAGCAAGCACCTGGCGACGAAGCCGGTGCCATCTCTGACCGCTCTGACAAGCGGAGGCGGAAGGCGAAGCAATGCCGCGAAGGCCGCATGGTCGCCGCCGCCGACCGCCCTGCCAAGCAGCAGGCTCAGCAAGCGCCGGACCACTTCAAAAAGCTGATGGATAGCCCTTGTCCAAATCACGCCTACCCCGTCAAGCACAAGTACTGGGACTATGAAGTCCTAAAGCGCTTCCTCTTGGGAAACCCCACGACGTCGCGGGGCAAGAGGAAGAAACGTGACCCAGCATCAGATGCCGGGGGCAAGGAGGAGACAGGTGACGAGTTCCCGCAACTCGATGGCTACCTCATGATCTTCGGTGGACTAGCGTCCTACGCCGATAAGCGGCAGCTCAAGCTTGCCTTCCGCGAGATCCACATAGTGACCCCCGCCGTACCCAGCTACCTCCAGTGATCGGAGTCCCCAATCACGTTTGATCAGACCGACCACCCCGACCACGTCCCGCAGCCGGGACGCTACCCACTCGTCGTCGACCCCATCGTGGGGAAGAAGCGCCTGACCAAGGTGCTCATGGACGACGGCAGCAGCCTCAACATCCTATATGTTGAGACCCTCGACGCCATGGGGGTCCCTCGCTCGAGTCTCTGACCGAGCAAGGCGCCTCTCCATGGCGTCGTCCTAGGCCAACAAGCCCATCCGCTCGGGCAGGTCGACCTTGCCGTCACCTTCGGGGGCCCGAACAACTTCCGCATCGTAAACCTCACCTTTGAGGTTGTGGATTTCCCTGGCTCCTACCACGCCATCTTGGGGAGGCCGTGCTACGCCAAGTTCATGGTGATCCCCAACTACATTTACCTGAAGCTGAAGATGCCGGGACCACGGGGAATCATCACTGTGGCTTCGTCTTTTCAGCTCGCCTACAAATGCGAGCAAAGCAGTTGCGAGCTGGCCTCTGCGGTCATCGCGTCCGCCGAGCTCACCGACCTTCCTGGGAGGGTCTCCGATTCCGCCCCCGACTCCAACAAGTCAGGGCCAAGCACCTTCAAGTCCGCCGAGGACACAAAGGAGGTTGCAATCGATCCCGAGGATCCCATAAAGATCGTGCGGGTCAGAGCCGCGCTCCTCCCCAAATAGGAAAGCGCGCTCGTCGACTTCCTCCGAGCCAATCGGGATGTCTTCGCATGGAAGCCCTCTGACATGCCGGGGATCCCGAGGGAGGTCGCCGAGCACTCCTTGAACATTCAACCAGGCTCGAGGCCGATCGTCCAACGCCTGCGCCGCTTCAACGACGAGAAGCGCAGGGCCATTGGGGAGGAGATCGCCAAACTTTTGGCCGCAGGGTTTGTAAAAGAGGTGCGCCACCCCGAGTGGCTGGCAAACCCTATCCTTGTAATAAAGAAAAATGGGCAATGGAGGATGTGTGTTGACTACACGAGCCTAAACAAGGTGTGTCCCAAAGACCCTTTTCCATTGCCCCGCATCGACCAAGTCGTCTACTCAATCGCCGGGTGCGAGTCCCTGTCTTTTCTGGATGCCTACTCAGGCTACCACCAGATAGCGATGAAGGAATCCGACCAGCTTGCGACCTCCTTCATAACTCCGTTCGGCTCGTTCTGTTACTTAACGATGCTGTTTGGTCTGAAGAATGCGGGCGCTACATACCAGCGATGTATGCAAACGTGTTTCAACGACCAAATAGGCCGAAACATCGAGGCGTACATCGACGACATCGTTGTTAAGACAAGGAAGTCCGACAACCTCGTCGTCGACCTAGAAGAAACCTTCGCGAACCTTCGATGGTTTCGCATAAAGCTCAACCCCGAGAAGTGTGTTTTCGGGGTCCCCAAGGGAAAGCTGCACGGCTTTATCGTCTCCGAGCGCGGCATTGAAGTCAACCAGGAGAAGATCTCTGCCATTATGAGGATGGGCCCTATCAGTGACCTGAAGGGAGTCTAGAGGCTGACGGGATGCCTTGCGGCCCTGAGCCGCTTTGTCTCCCGCCTCGGTGAACGAGGGATGCCACTCTACAAGCTGCTCAAAAAATCTGAGCATTTCATCTGGATGCAGGAAGCTCAGGAAGCCCTCAGTCGATTGAAGGCCTTCCTAACCTCGCCCCCTGTGCTGGTCGCCCCAGCACCAGGGGAACTGCTCCTCCTCTACATCGCCGCAATGACCCAGGTCATCAGCGCATCGCTAGTCATGGAGCGGGCAGAAGAAGGCCGCGTGCTCAAAGTACAACGGACGATCTACTTCATCAGCGAAGTACTATCTGAGACCAAGGTCTGATACCCGCAGGGTCTACTTCGTCAGCGAAGTACTATCCGAGACCAAGGTCCGATACCCGCAGGTACAAAAGTTGTTGTATGCAGTGCTCATCATGAAGAGGAAGCTTCTCCACTATTTCGATCGGCATCCTGTCTCCGTGGTGACCTCCTCACCACTCGGCGAGATCGTCCACAACCGCGACGCCTCGGGGAGGATAGCCAAGTGGGCGCTTGAGCTCAACGGCCACGACATATCATATGTTCCTAGAACGGCGATCAAATCACAAGTCCTGGCCGACTTCATCGCCGAGTGGACCGAGGCACAGGAGCCACCTGCCCTTGAAGACCCCGAGTACTGGATGATGTACTTCGACCGATCCTACACCAAGAACGGAGTGGGTGCTGGAGTCGCCATCGTCTCCCCGCTTGGGAACAAGCTCCAGTACGCCATCCGACTACTCTTTGACGCGACCAACAACGTCGCCAAGTACGAAGCCCTTGTCAACGGTCTCCGGATCGCTGCCGACCTCGGCGCCCGGCAGCTCTATGTACACGGCGACTCCAAGCTCATCGTCGACCAAGTCATGAAGGCCACGGAGCCTCGCGACGCCCGCATGGCGGCCTATTGCTTGGAAGTGAGCAAGCTCGAGGAAAGGTTCAAAGGTTTTGAACTTCACCATAGCTACAGACGCTACAACGGTGAGGCTGACTCCCTGGCCAACCTCGCCTCTAGCAAGGAATCGGTTCCCCCGGGAATCTTCGTCTCCGACCTCCACAAACCCTCCATCCAGTTGGACTCGACGAGTGAGAACACATCCGACCCCCTGAAAGCGACCGCCCCGACCGCTGGTCGGTCGGACGCGGACCCGCCTGGGTCGGACCGTAATGTGCTCAAAACCGATTCCGACTGGAGGCAGCCTTTCGTCAACCGATTGACAGACGGATCACTCCCCACCGACCCGACCGAGGCCCGGCGCCTTGCTCGACGGGCGAAGTCCTTTCTCCTGATTGAGAAAGATCTGTACAAGAGGAACCCTTCCGGAGTCCTCCAAAAGTGCATCCCAGCCGACCAAGGGAGGCAACTGCTGCTCGACGTCCACAGCGAAATATGCGGTCATCATGCTGCACCGCGATCCCTCGTAGGGAAAGCCTTCCGACAAGGCTTCTACTGGCCGACTGTAGTGGCCGACGCCGAACAAATCGTGCGCGCATGCGAAGGATGCCAGCTCTTCGCCCGATAGACGCACCTTCCAGCGCAAGCCCTACAGACGATCCCCATCACGTGGCCATTCGCGGTCTGGGGACTCGATCTGGTAGGGCCCTTCAGAAAGGCGTCCGGGGGCTTCACCCATCTGCTTGTCGCGGTGTATAAATTCACAAAGTGGATAGAGGCCAAGCAGGTCGCGATAATCACGTCAGCACAAGCGGCCAACTTCTTCCGCGACATTGTCTATCGGTTGGAGTCTCGAACTCCATCATCACCGACAACGGGACGCAGTTCATGGGGAAGGAGTTCCTCGAGTTCTGCAACGACTTTAACATCCACGTCGACTGGGCGACCGTGGCCCATCCACGGTCCAACGGTCAGGCCGAAAGGGCTAACAACATGATCCTCCAAGGGCTCAAGCCGCGAATTTTCAGTCGACTGAAAAAATCCGCGGGACGATGGGTGGCCGAACTACCCTCTGTTCTCTGGAGCTTGAGAACCACGCCGACCCGGTCGACCGAGTATACACCATTCTTCATGGTGTTCGGTGCCGAAGTTGTCTTGCCTACAGATCTGGAGTATGGTGCCCTGAGACTCCGAGTCTTCGACGAGGCACAGGGGCTTGAGTCACAACAAGACGCCATCGACCAGCTCGATGAGGCGCGTGACGTGGCCGTCCTTCGATCGGCCAAATATCAACAAACGCTGCGGCGGTACCACAGTCGCTAGATTCGAGGACGGTCCTTCAACGTCGGTGACCTAGTCCTGTGCCAAGTCCAGTCCAACAAGGGTAGACACAAACTTTCCCCCCCGTGGGAAGGCCCGTTCACCATCGCGGAAATCATTCAGCCCGGCACCTTCCGACTCAAGTGATAGGAACGGTGGCCCGATCTTTCGGTGAGAGAATGATAACCACGATTTGGGTTGGAGTTCAACGTTGGCGGTCCGACTACAACTGTCAATGACATTGCGCGTTAGCGACCGGTACACCAATCTCCGAAGGGTTGATCTTGCCAGGGCATGATCAACGTTCCTGCACGCAAATTGAGAACGAGCAAGAACAAGATAACAAGCAATCTGAAATTGCGAATATGAATATTTAATTTCCAAACTGAAATTTGGAGTCTTGCAATTACATGCGCAGACAGTCTAATCGACACGCGTTTGCACGGACAGTAACAAAAGCTAAACTGGATTACAAAGCAAAACTCAAGTCTCTTAGGTGGCCTGTTGCCTTTCTTATATAGTGGTGGGATGTAGCCAAAAACTAAACACTAAGCAAGGTGGTACTAAACTTGTAGTCATGCAACTTGGGCCTTCGTGGGCCGGTGGAGGGAGCAAGTGGGAACAAGTGGGAGCAAGTGGTGCCACACTTCATGGGTTGGCCTGATAAGGAGTGGTGCCATGATGGGCCTTAGTGCCTCCTTGGCCCATCATGGTTGGGCCTCCTTGTTTCAACATGTTTTGGCCCATCATGGTTGGGCCTCCTTGGCCCATCATGGTTAGGCCTCCTTGTAACATATTTTGGCCCATCATGGTTGGGCCTCCTTGGCCCATCATGGTTGGTACCTCCTTCATGGGCCAACTTGGGCCAACTTGGGCTACCATTTTCTCCTCCTTCATGGGCCAACTTAGGCCAACTTGGGCCAGCCCATCTTGTCGATGTTGGGCTACCATTAGCTCATAATTTGTGAGCACTATGTTGACCATTTGCTGGCGTGCACGAGCTCGCATAACAGGTCCTTTTATCATTTCCTCTTGACGTGTAGGTGACGTCATGGCTGCATCAAAGAGAGTGATGTCCGCATCAAATAGTATTCCATCCATTAAAATATTTGTATGCAACCCGAGGAACGCATTCACCTGGTAATTGAATTGATGTGCACGAGCTCGAGTAATTGGTCCTTGTATTATATCATTGGTTTCAATGTGATGGGTAGGCATGGCCGTATCCATGGTCGTGATGTCCACATCATCAAGGACGCAGACGGCCACATCATCCCCAACCATGGAACATAGAGAAACTGAGGCGGTTCTACCCCTGAGACCTCCCTCACGTCCACGTAGTACTCGGGGGCTACGAGCTCGTCTCTGTTATCTCCCGGGAAATGTTTCCTACGCTCAAGTCCCCATTCTTTCTTCCTTTTTCTTTTTTTTTATGATCGTCCGACCCCCACAGTTCCTAAAGGCTACGATCGTCGAATGTACATCACGGCATAGCAGGCGAATAAGTACAGAGATACCTAAAGAGCCAACCTGTTTGTGGAGCAAACTATATTTCATCAAAAATATTTACACTGCTGATGGCGCGGAGGCTTACAATAGCGTCACGCCCCCCCAAGCCGAGCCATACACCTCGTGGCGCCTCCGCACGACCGCCTCGACGAGGGCAGGCCTGGCCTCATAGAGGCAGGGGATGCCACGGATAAGCGCATCAACCTGCGTAGTGTCCTGCCTGACCCGAACGGCCTCCATCGCCTCCGCGATCATCCTCCACGCCTCCGCCACGGAGTACCTCGCCTGCCAGCCGAAGGGCAGGAGATCCGCCATAAAGAAGGAAAGGGGAGAGAAGCAAGAAAAGGGAGGAGGAGGCGAGTGGTTGCGTTTGCTAATGCACCCCTCACCCTCTTATACTCAAAGGCGCGCAAGACGAGGAGGGCCGTGATAAATGCAGGGGCCAGAAGCTAAAGCAACGCTGCACCAATTCCAACAGGACCTGACTACTCGAAAGTTAAGGCCTCTTTCTAACCGAACCTTTTCTCATTTTTTACGCTTTTTTCCTCCGCCATGTACCAAAAAACTGAGCGTTGCACGACGACCACGGCTTGGTCGCCCTGCACCGCTCAGGGGCTACCGGTCCCTCGGGCTTACACGGGTTGGTGGGCTACCGGTCCTTCGGGCTTACACGGGTCGGTGACCCGACCGACCATCGGATTCTCCCTAGTAGTAACCCTCTCGACCCAAGTGCTACGGCCTATGCCCCAGCGGCTATGGTTGCTAAGTAGCACTCCGTGAAAGGAGGAAGTGCCCGTGCGGAGCAGTCCACGGTCAATCGGGAACACACCTTTTCCATGCAAGCACAAAATTGGTAGCCAAATCATGCGCTTACGCGGATCGGTGACCTGACCGACCATCAGATTCTCCCTAGCGGTAACCCTCTCGACCCAAGTGCTACGGCCTACGCCCCAGTGGCTATGGCTGCTAAGTAGTACTCCGCGGAAGGAGGAAGTGCCCGTGCGGAGCAGTCTTCGGTTCATCGGGAACACTCCTTTCCCGTGCAAGCATAAAACAAGTGCTTTGCTTGCACATTCGCCCGGATCAGTGGTCCGACCGGCCACTTGGCTCTCCCTCACGGTTACCCTCTCAACCCGAGCACTACGGCCTACGCCCCAGTGGCTACGGTTGCTAAATAGCGCTTTGCCGAAGAGGGGGGCACTCGTGTGGAGCGGCCTTCAGCCGATTGGAGGCACTCCTCCGCTACGAAGCGAGCGCTCTAAGCTTAACTCATTTCTTGCATTCCCCCCAAAAATAGTGTTAACACAACAACCTACGCCCTGGCTACGGTTGTCGGGTGTTCATCACAAAAAACCAAAAACGCAAAAAATGAGCAGAAGCTGAACTTAAATCAGCAAAGGAACATTTTGCGCTACAAAAGGCAAGGCACTAACTTCCATCTATTCTTCGCGAAGGACACTCCCCGGCGGAACCTTCTCGGCAATCGCCCGTGCATGCGGCTCGACCTGGGACACGAACCCGTTGATCTCCTCGTCGGTCCAGTTCCCAGCAACCCCGCTACTGATGGTCTCAAGATCGATGCCGTTGTAGTAGGAGATGGAGTTGACAAGCACCGTGGAAACGCCGACTACAATGGCCTCGGTCACCGCGGCTTCAACGTGCCCCGGCACGCTGTTCAGCACGGTGACAAGCGAGCTCGAACCCACCGTGTGACCGAGTACCCGGTCGCAGACGCCCTGGCTTGCCTCCCAAAGGGCCCTCAGTTCTGCGGCCAGCTCGGACCGCTCTCCCTCCGCTAGCTGTTGCGCCGTCACGGCCACGTCCCGCGCCGTGAATTCCGCATCACGCTCCGCCGCCGCCTGCATCCGCACCTCTATGGCGATGCTCAAGTTCTTCTGCAACTCTGCAAGTTCAAGACCGTGTAAGAAAACTGCTCCCTCCCGACCGCGATCTCGAGATCAAGGGTTCGGGCGACTTACCGGCCGCGGAAGCCTCCATGGCGCGAAGACCTTCCTCGGCCCTGGCTCAGGCCTCCCGGTTGAGCGTGGTGTCCTCAACAAGCTTCCTCGCCAAAGCTAGGTCTTCTCGGGAAGTTTCTCGCTCGGTGCGAAGTCGGTCGGCCTCCTCCCGGGCCGAGTCACGCTCGCCCCGAAGGCGGGTCGCCTCCGACCGAGCAAGCTCCTCCGCAGCGATGGCGGAGGCCTTGGCAACATTAGCCGCTGACACTTCCCCCTCCAACGTCTGGTTCATCAGCCGCGTCCCATTCAAAAGCTCCTCAAACCGATCCAGCCTCTGGTCAGCAAGGCCTGTTTTCTCCCGCTCGGTGTCCAGGGCCTTCCGAGCATCACGCAGCAGCGCCCCGAGGCGGTTGCAATCTTCCTCTGCAGCCATCTTCACGCCGTGTAGGTGCCGAAGGAACCTGGACTTCTCCATCGACCGGCCCTACAAACGCTGCAAAGCACGATCCAATCAATCAACCGCAAGCCCGTCTAAGAATCACAAATACAGGTTTATCGACCATACCATCCCGGTAGGGTGAAGTCTTCCGGTGATGGAGTCCAGCACCTTGCTGGAGGACTCGAGGGCGAGGGCCAGGCCTTTGCGGATCTGATCGATCTCAGCCTCAACGTCCCGTGCGCCCTCTCGGAGGGCCTCCCACTCCTCATGCTCCGCCATGTCGTCCAACACGAGCAACGACCAACCGGACGGGTCATCACCCGCCCATGTTAGCACAGGCATTATGACCGGAGCCGACCCTGACTGGACCGCCCCAGCAGTTTCTGCTTCCAAAGACCCTTCTGGGGGATCTAATATGACCACCACCATTTCTTGGGCCGCCCCCGCTGGCCCAGTCCCAACCAACGATGGTGGGGCCTCCTCCGGCAGCCGGCCGTTGGCCGGCTCTCCGGCGGCGGCGGAAGATCTTCCTCGCCTCCCTCGACCCCTGGGTGAGCCGTCAACTCAGTGAGTGACGTCGAGGAACCCTCGTGCGCCGGTCCGACTGGCAGCACCACCTGTCAAGTTGCCTCCGTTGATGGCACGGGCGATACCAGCGGCACCCCCGCGCAAGCCGGTCTTTCGACCGACGCGGACCCCGTAGGTTCTGTCACTGCAGCTCAAGACAGTGGCGGCGGGGGCGCCAGGCCTCTCGCAGCCCCGATCGGACTCACCGCCTCCTCCATGGTAGCCCTCATAGAGGTCCTGCATACGACAATCGGTCGGGAGCTGCACGGCACAACCCGAATAAAGAAGCGATTAGGGAGCAAACGGGACACTTACCGCGATGAGCGGACGAGTGCCTGTCATGCCCTCTTCGACGGCCCACCACGCGAGGACGAGTCAGCCCTTCGTCTCCTCAGGGGCACCCCCGCCGGCGGTGTCTCCTCCTGAGGGACGACGGTGCCGGTGTCCCGGCCAGCTCCCCTGCTCGGACCACCGCCCAGCTGCAGCATGGGTCCAAGCGAGTGGCCCGGGTCACCCCTGCTGTCCTCGCCACTCTCACTCGAGGTCGAGTCCAGACTGCCCCACTCGGCGGCGGTTGTATCGGAGACTTCCTCGCCGCGCGCTCCTGCTTCTTCTCCGCCGCCCTTTTCTTCCTCCTCTCCTCCTTCCGCTTTTTATGGTCGAAGTCACGCTGATCGGACGCTGCATGGGCAGCAGCCCTCAGCTCCTTCTCCCCCAGCAATAACGCCCGGTAGACCATCCCGCCGAGTCCCTACAAGAAGTACATCCAGATAAGCACCAAAAAAGCCGAGGGAAAAATCAGAGGAGGAAGGGATCGCCTAGCTTGCCAGATTCGGCGGGTTGCACGCCGAAAACAGCATGGAGACGCCGCCCACCGCCTCGGTGGCGCCCACACCAACGACAGCGGAGACCCGGGCCACGAGCTCCGACGCCGGAAGCTCCAACTCGAACATCCTCATGGGATCGGACGCCCCGTCGTATCGAAACATGGGGCGTATCCGATCCATGAGGGGTTGGATGCGCATCTCCATGAATGCGCGCACAACAACGTCACCGGTCAAGCCTCGCACCCTTAGGGCCTTGATCCACTCAACGATTATCGCCACCTTCTTCCTGTCCTTCTGGTCAGGACCCCAACCCCATTGGGGGCCTGCCTCAGGAAGTCGGCCGGTGAAGGCCGGGGCACTGCCACCTGGTTTCTGGATGTATAACCACTCGGATGCCACCCCCGGTTGGATGACGGAAGCTTCACTTCGATGTAGTCCGCCGCGCGGCCGCTCCACAACTGGAAGGCCACGCCACCGATGGGTACCGAAGCACCCGCCGGCTTGTCCTTCATCAGCCGCGGCACAAAGAAGTGCCTCCAGAGCGCCCAATGGGGAATGATCCCCAGGAACGCCTCGCACAGCGTGATGAAGACCGCGATGTGAAGGACGCCGTTGGGGTTGAGGTCGTGCACCTCCACCCCGTAGAAGTGTAGTAGTCCACGAACGAAGGGATGGAGAAGACTGAACCCGCGCTCGAAGAATGAGGCGGGCACGACGATCTCATCGGCATCCAGCGCGGGCACCGCGGCCCCCGTCAGCACCCTCCACCTCGAGATGCCCCGCGAGGGAAGAAACCCCTTCTTCTCCAAAGCAACCGCGCGGGTGGGCAGGATGGAACACGCCGACCATGACATCCTCGGAAAGCTAAGTGGCAGGCAAGCAGAAGTTTTCCTAATCCGTTCCCCTCCGCCTCTCTCATTTTCTTTTCGTGGCAGAAGCAGGCGAGAAGGCGACAAAGGGAAATGCAAGTACCGGCTCCAATGCCCGCCTCTCCAAACTTATAGGCGCCAACGGACGCAAGCCAAGCGGACGCGAGCCCGATGGGCACCAAGCCTTGCGCGCGCTGCTTCGGGCGAAACGTTACCCGAACCGCCTTTTCACCTGACAACCCACTACCGAGCCGCCGGTAAGCCACAACGGTTTCCAATATCCCCACTACGCATTAAATCCCGACAGGACTGCTCGAGGCAAGGACGCCGCATCGAGCGGCGCAACCCGCAGCCCCATGGTCTCCGCCGGTGGGGATGGGCTGACTCCCCCGAACAGGTATGAAAGGCCCACTGGGCCACTGTGGCCTCGAGGCGATGAAGAGCCCGATGACTCGCGCCCGAGGCCCACTCTAACGCTGCGGGTTACGAAGGCCCGGTCTGCCAAGCGGATTTAGCGCCGCCCTAGCAGAAAATTGAGCGAGGGGCGAGGACAGGGCGATCCCCCAGTGGGCCTCAAGTTGGGTCGGCGGACGACCCAAACATCTTAACTCGTGTCCGAGACCATACTTCACACTCTCCCGCGGAACCCATCGATGGGTGGCAGCCAGCTGCGCTCCGGGTCGGCGGACGACCCGAGGACCGGTACGGGATCGAGTAAAGAAAGGTTTCTCATGGGACGCCCCCAGAGGGCCAGACACCCACGCTGGAATCGTCTATTAGGAAAGATCCCCCTCGGGAGGGATCTCCAGGTCCCACTCGGATTACCCGTTATTAGCTCACACGAGCACGGCGTTCAAACCAACGTTGGTAAACGAACGTCCGCTCACCCCCTCCAGGTCCCACACCTGCGGACGGGGCGTATACGTGGGACAGACAGTGGCCACTCCTCCCGTAGACAGCCTCACCAGATGAGGACTCGGGACGGATGCCCCCCGCCTAGCTCCGGCGTAAAACCAGCCCTACTAACACATCCAACTACAACGTAAAACGAGCGCCCGGACACTGGAAGCTTGCGAAAAGGCATCCAAACGTCTGCGCCGACGAAGGCGACGTCCAGTTATGACGTACAACGAGTGCCCGGACACTGGAACCTTGCGAAAAGGCATCCAAACGTGTAACACCCTACAAATCTAAACTGTCGTACAAGAAAATTTCGACAGCATCTCTCCTAAAATTAGGACAAAACGGAAGCGACAACAAGATTCATAATAACCATTATAAACAGGAATAACATAAAAGCATCAATACTAGAGATAATAAGTCTAAATCAACCAGAAAACAAACATAAACGTAAAACAGCTCCAAAGAGGACATCAACAGGTCTATGATTAATAAAATTTCAGCAAGCTAATGAATTATTAAATGCACTAGTCCATGTGATTCGTGATGACCCCGGAGGGTTGATTGTGCTAATAAGCCCACCCTTCAAGCTTACGACTCGCGAGAACTACCTGAAAACAACAAAATAACAAGGGGTGAGATTGGGTAATCTCAAAGAAGCTTTAACAACTTCTAACGAATAACACAGCCACAAAGAAACTAGCATACCAAATTCCTCATGTCCAATACCACATTATAGAGTCCACACAACCTCAAGAAATGCATATGATTGTGCACATGCTTATGCCATGATCCTCCTCACCGTGCCCTTTCTCAGAACACACGGTGTTGTACTTGATCGGCCACAAGACGCCAAGGCCGACAAACTTCCAATGCATGATTATGCAGTTAATGCTTCATGCATAAATACATTCATAACTTCCCACTCTGAATTCACATGCTTGCATACCATAAAATAACATGGATAGAATGCGAACATCATTGAGATAGAATATCTCCACAATTCATCTTGCAAACAACATCTTTCTTCATTCTTACTCATGATTCAAAAGCCAAACAACCACATCACAATGCAGGATAGGATATTGTAATCTCATAAACAAGTAGTTAAACCATGTAGGTGTGCTGCAATTAAGGTTTATATTGAAGACGAAACAAATAGCGAGTTATAGTTTAGCAAGACCGCTACTTCCACTTGCCTTTACCAATGTGGATGACGAACCTAGTTGCGTCCAGAAGGGGCGCCACCTGTACAAGTATTATTTCAGTACATAGCGACATCACAAATGATCACACAACTCGAACACACGCTTCCTAATCCCCGTTCCCTTCTTAAGTGCCAAAAACCCCAATCTGTCCGGGTCAAACAGCAGCACCCTCTCTTCACAATTTCGTATCTTTTTTTATACAGATCATAAAAATACAAACAAATTACAGTAGCTAGATATTGACGAGATCTACAACTTTCATGAAGATCACAAATTTCAATTCCACTGTTAAATATGCCTAAACAAACGTCCAACACAGTGGACAAAATCTGTTTCCAGATTCTGTCCGTCATCTTGAAACAGCGATAACTCTCAGACCGACACCCCAAAAATTCTGAAAAAATTACAGAAGCTAGATCTCGACGTTATCTACAACTTTCTAGTTATAGGTTTTTGCAGGAAAAATCTTCTATGCCACGTAAAACGCGAAACAATCCGCGCTGCACAATCTCCCCTTCCAAAAACAGCACCACGTGAACATCTACCCTTCTCCCCCATCAAGATCCATCTAAATCACTCACCACCAGATCTAATACACTCCTAATCCCTAGGTAGAACAGGGGAAAAGATTGTGAATTTTACCTTGAGTTCTCCCTTGAGAACCCACGAAAAACGCGCGACGATTCCCGAAACGGAAATCTGCTCGTCCTCCACGCCTCCACGGATCCTCTTCTCGCTTGCTCCTTCGTGTTTCGCGGTGGATCTTGAGCCACCACGCAAGGGGAGGAAGAGGAGGGGTGGTGTGGCTGCTAGGGGAGGAAGGGGGGCGCCCTAGGGCTTTTGGGGGGGTGACACCCCTTTTATATGGTGGGCCGGCCCACTAGGGGAAAAGAGAGAGAGGTGGGGAGGGGATTCGCAGCCCAGGCCCAGGTTTTCCTCGGCCCACTGTTTCTAGCCCGACAACTCCAAATTTAATATTAATACGCCGGATAAACTTCAATTATTTCATCCCCCGACAAATCCTTCATTCCTCTCCCGAAACAAAACCAGGAAAAGGAACCCTAGAATCGCCTCCGACGCCTAAGGCATCACATTCTCCCCTCCTTAAAAGGATTCGTCCCCGAATCTACTCCTCTTTGCTACGGAACCTTAAAAAAGGAAGGCAAAATGGTAATCAACACTTTACCTTCAGCATCCTCAAAGAGTGTAGGATACTTCTTCCGCATCTGGTCCTCAAGTTCCCATGTTGCATCCCGCTCAGACTAATTGGTCCACAAATCTTTCATTGAACACTAACACGAACTATTCCCCTATTAAATAAAGGACACCTATTAGGTGAATCTGCATCGATCTGGAATCTCAACTCCCACTTCTCTCTTCAACCCGATCGCGAAACTCCGCATTCCAATCTCAACTCCTCTACCACGGTTCGTCGCATTACGGACGACGCGAACCATGTGAGACACAACGCTCTAGGTAAGTCTCTAAATCAACCCAAACACAAACTCCTATCTCCTACAAGTGATTGATCTTTTACAAAAGAACCAATATCCACCCTTACCAATGACAGAGATAGCCTACTTTACAACCAGGGTCCGTAAATCCATGAAACAATAACAACCGAACACAATCACTACGGTTGACACAAACTCGCCGAACTCCAGCGACAAAAGTTCCAAAAAATTAATGTAATTACCTGCAACTTCCAAGTTGTCCACTACTAAATTAAGCAACCCCACCGAGGAACACATCAATGAAAACAATTCTCCAAAAAAGGTTTGAATTGAGTCATACACAACCTTCCTTTACTCTTCACTTTTAAACTACTTACGATCAGCGACCCACACTAGTTTTCCCTTGTAAGAAGGTTTCGCCTTCACATTCTTCCACCCAAGGACCAGGACAAGGAGTACAATCCTTGAATATACTCAACCATAACATAAACATTCATTTTCTTACCCCAAGCTTGAACGTAAAAGAAATCTTAATTCTCACTAACACAACGAATCGACAATCACCACCTTTAAACCAAAGGGCTGAAATTCACATACACTGAACTCAACTTGGAAGAGGAACTCCATAGAACCAAAACCACCAAAAAAAATTTCTTCGGGGAGAAGCTCTATTCAAAAGAGAAACACCGCGAAAGTCTTCTGCAAATGCATTTCACTTTTACCAAAACAAATCATCTCACTTTTATCCAAGGCCAAGCCATTCGAAAAAACCGATCAAGGAATTAAATGCTTCCACACAACCACCATCTCTTTTTCCTTAAAAAGGAACCAAACTCACTTCCCAACAGAAAAATTGTTTCAACCACGAATATCATTCATGTCACAAACTAAGAATCGTCTCTTAAACAAAAGCTGTCAAACACCTCACACCACAACACAACTCTAGCCCAAAATAGAAATACAAATATTTCCAGATCATGAAGTTCCAAATCTTACATTGGATTAGCTACTTCTTTTGATCAACAATGCAACCGATAACTCGACCTTGAAAACTACGGACACAAATAAAGCATACATCCTTGAGCATAAATGTCGCATTCATAACTTAAGCTAGTTTTCTTATCAAAGATGAATGAATGACGATATTTAATAGAATAACATTCCAAAATCTCCACAAATTACTTCAAGGTTAATCATTCTTTTATCCTTGTTTTAAGCCTCAAATTAACCCACATTTGGCGTAATCATTCTAAGTTTAGGGAAACTCAAACACAAGACAAAGAATACTTTGACCGAAAGTATTCAACCCAAATATCAAACAAACAAACCAATCCATATGAATTTTTAAACATAAGTTCAGCATAACTCCCGCCATCTATAGCATTCCACTACCCTTACCATTTAGATTTCAATATTCCCTATTTACTCATTGAGAAGGCCCATCAGGATTTAACAACAACTACACAACAAATTCTTACTCTTATTACCTTTTCCACAATTATAAATAAAGTTCACAGTGCTTATCAAAAACACATCCAACCAACACTACCTCATCAAGATCCCCACAGAGCAGCCTAACCTATATCATCATACTCTAAATTTGAAAGGCAGTGCTTCAACAAGTCTTTCAGCATGATGAACCTATAAATTCCATACCACATACGCGTCAACATCTCGACAATGGAAATTTATTCACCTAAAAGATGACTCAACAAGTAAATATTATCTCAACAAGGCACCAATCGTAAATAGAAGTTTAAAACATACATTTATTAAGGACAAAATCACGCGTCATGCTAACTATCCCTGGTTCACTCCATCACAACATGTTACAATTTCCACCATTTTAACAAAGGTTTTCAACAATTAATCTAATCAGTTACCACCACTACTAAGTCATCAATATCAATAATTGGCATAATTGTAAAACAACAACATTGCTTTTAGTTACCCTATCCATAGGCTATGACAAACTGTCACTACACAACATACTCCAACTATGTAAAATAGATTGAATAATTTAAGCCATCCAAAGCTCTTATAACAACAACGCTAAATTAAATTTATTTTTTTTTTAGCTACCCTATACACGGGTTATAGTAAAATTGCCACTCCAAGACATACTCCAGCCTTTTTTTAAAGTGAACTGAATAGGTGAAATCATCACAAAGCTCTTACGGCAATGGCAAAAACTTATGTCTTCCCAATTGATATCGATACTAGCATTATTGGAACGCAACTGCATACTTCCGAATCTACTAATAGTTTGCAACGTCATAAATATCAACTCTAATCAATTTCCAAGTTAAAGTCACTAGCCAACACGATTAAATTAGAACATCTTTAAACAACCAGCATGGTTTCTTTAACAATATCGGTAGTCCACCATTACAATTAAATTGTTCTACCGACCTTATATTAAAATGTCTCTAAATAACCCACTAATTTTCTATTACCTTCACAGTAGTTTACATCATCGTAATGTTCTAACTACGCATCAAGATTTAAAGCTTTAAACATTGTCCATGGTTAAGGGCACATTAAAATAATGCAATAAATCCTAAGCATGCACATTAACACATTCAATCATTATCGCTATAGAGCAATCTACAATACTAGAAGTTTATTTAATCTCAAGCTAAAGATAACAATTACATTTTAATTGATTCAACTCACAAATTAACTTAGATCATTCCATAAACCACATTGTTACATACTACGTAACACAGACATAAAATTTCTAAACACCGTCATGGGTGACCTACCCTTGACAAACAGGAGGCAATCCCAAACATTAAAAAAAAACAAACACAGTTCTAGATCAAGAACAAACACCGATAAAAATTTCTTCTTTTCAGGCAAGGGAGAAAAGCAAAATCCAAACATAAATGCAAGAGAGCTCGACCCTCAAATGTCCAATCATAGTAGCCAAAACTCTTCAAGAAATCCAAAACCTACACTTTCCACAAAGGAAGACGGATGCAAAAGGGAAGACCAAATGTCCAACTAAAATTTTCCGATAAAGATTCAAACTTAGCTCCATCCAAATTTTGATCTGCAACAGAGAAACTCCAACCCCTTCTTTTTTAAAAAAAAATCGGGAAACAACAACCACGTAAATTTCCTCCCAACGACAGTCCATCACAATAAATAAGGTGCCAAAGCAAAATTGTGACCAAAAGACGCCTTAACGTAGAACTCTTCTTCTGTGTCTTCACTCAAAGGAGACAAAACCACAAACCGCCAAAAGGACAAATCAGCGAGTGCTCAAAACTAAGCATTTCCTCGGTTTCAACCAACCACATACCCGGAAAACCAACCAAAACCGATCAGTCAAGACAGTAACGAACAACCGAAGGACTCCATCACCAACCTCTTCTATTTGACTCCAGTCACTACCCGATCTACGACAAACACGGATAAGTACTCTATCCCTACAGCGGTTTAATAGTTCTTCGGTGGTGACTCTACCCGGCCACACCGTCAAACCACAGCCTCACTACAAACAAAAGGTGACCGAAACCCTTCGGCACCACAACCACACTTTATCACAAATGAAGCAACTCAATCAAATCTATCATAAATATAGCATTATACATCATCAAAAGTAGCATTCAACAACAAAGCTTAAATTCAACCTTTAAGCATAAGGCAACGATACCCATACCCTTTCCTCAGGCATCCATGTGTGTCAAATTTTAAATTAGTGATTCCACTTACACAAGTTTTAATATTGCTATCCTATGACAAAATTTTAGTTAAAACCTAGGCCATGTTTCTAAGTTATTCCACATCACATTTTAGTTGTATCCTATAGTATGACACTAAAAATAGACATTCCAAGGACCTATAACCCGCTCTGATACCAACTGTAACACCCTACAAATCTAAACTGTCGTACAAAAAAATTTCGACACATCTCTCCTAAAATTAGGACAAAACGGAAGCGACAACAAGATTCATAATAACCATTATAAACAGGAATAATATAAAAGCATCAATACTAGAGATAACAAGTCTAAATCAACCAGAAAACAAACATAAACGTAAAACAGCTCCAAAGAGGACATCAACAGGTCTATGATTAATAAAATTTCAGCAAGCTAATGAATTATTAAATGCACTAGTCCATGTGATTCGTGATGACCCCGGAGGGTTGATTGTGCTACTAAGCCCACCCTTCAAGCTTACGACTCATGAGAACTACCGAAAACAACAAAATAACAAGGGGTGAGATTGGGTAATCTCAAAGAAGTTTTAACAACTTCTAACGAATAACACAGCCAAATTAAAACTAGCATACCAAATACCTCATGTCCAATACCACATTATAGAGTCCACACAACCTCAGTAAAATTCATATTATTGTGCACATTCTTATGCGATGATCCTCCTCACCGTGCCATTTCTCAGTAACACACTGTTTTGTAACGGTACGGTCGCGCACTCTTGCGTCGACAAACTTCCAATGCATGATTATGCAGTTAATGCTTCATGCATAAATACATTCATAACTTCCCACTCTGAATTCACATGCTTGCATACCATCAAATAACATGGATAGAATGCGAACATCATTGAGATAGAATATCTCCACAATTCATCTTGCAAACAACATCTTTCTTCATTCTTACTCATGATTCAAAAGCCAAACAACCACATCACAATGCAGGATAGGATATTGTAATCTCATAAACAAGTAGTTAAACCATGTAGGTGTGCTGCAATTAAGGTTTATATTGAAGACGAAACAAATAGCGAGTTATAGTTTAGCAAGACCGCTACTTCCACTTGCCTTTACCAACGTGGATGACGAACCTAGTTGCGTCCAGAAGGGGCGCCACCTGTACAAGTATTATTTCAGTACATAGCGACATCACAAATGATCACACAACTCGAACACACGCTTCCTAATCCCTGCTCCTTCTTAAGCGCCAAAAACCCCAATCTGTCCGGGTCAAACAGCAGCACCCTCTCTTCACAATTTCGTATCTTTTTTTATACATATCATAAAAATACAAAAAAATTACAGTAGCTAGATATTGACGAGATCTACAACTTTCATGAAGATCACAAATTTCAATTCCACTGTTAAATATGCCTAAACAAACGTCCAACACAGTGGACAAAATCTGTTTCCAGATTCTGTCCGTCATCTTAAAACAGCGATAACTCTCAGACCGACGCCCCAAAAATTCTGAAAAAATTACAGAAGCTAGATCTCGACGTTATCTACAACTTTCTAGTTATAGGTTTTTGCAGGAAAAATCTTCTATGCCACGTAAAACGTGAAACAATCCGCGCTGCACAATCTCCCCTTCCAAAAACAGCACCACGTGAACATCTACCCTTCTCCCCCATCAAGATCCATCTAAATCACTCACCACCAGATCTAATACACTCCTAATCCCTAGGTAGAACAGGGGTAAAAGATTGGGAATTTTACCTTGAGTTCTCCCTTGAGAACCCACGAAAAACGCGCGACGATTCCCGAAACGGAAATCTGCTCGTCCTCCACGCCTCCACGGATCCTCTTCTCGCTTGCTCCTTCGCGTTTCGCGGTGGATCTTGAGCCACCACGCAAGGGGAGGACGAGGAGGGGTGGTGTGGCTGCTAGGGGAGGAAGGGGGGCGCCCTAGGGCTTGTGGGGGGGTGACACCCCTTTTATATGGTGGGCCGGCCCACTAGGGGAAAAGAGAGAGGTGGGGAGGATTCGCAGCCAGTGCCCAGTTTTCCTCGGCCCACTGTTTCTAGCCCGACAACTCCAAATTTAATATTAATACGCCGGATAAACTTCAATTATTTCATCCCCCGACAAATCCTTCATTCCTCTCCCGAAACAAAACCAGGAAAAGGAACCCTAGAATCGCTCTGACGCTCTAAGGCATCACAAAACGTCTGCGCCGACGAAGGCGATGTCCAGCTACGACGTAAAAGGAGCACCCGGACAATGGAACCTTGCGAAAAGGCATCCAAACGTCCGCGCCGATGAAGGCGACGTCCAGCTACGACGTAAAACGAGCACTTGGACACTGGAACCTTGCGAAAAGGCATCCAAACGTCTGCGCCGATGAAGACGACTTCCAGCTACGACGTAAAACGAGCACCCGGACACTGGAACCTTGCAAAAAGGCATCCAAATGTCCGCGCCGACGAAGGCAGCGTCAAGCTACGACATAAAACTAGCGTCTGGGCACCAGAACCTTGCTAGAAGGCATCTGGGCACCCGAGCCAACGAAGGCAACATCCGTCTACGACGTAAAAACAAGCACTCAGCACAAAAACCTCACACATACAAACGGTCCGTGCTGCGAAACTCCCGCGATTTCCACTCAAAGCGCTCCTAATTGGGGGAAAGTCCCTACGACGGCCCCATCGCCAGAAAAATCCTCATGCCCTCGCACGTTCTCCTTAGAAGTGCTAGCGCTCCAACCCACATCCAAGGCAACCTTAGCGTAACGACCATCCAACACAGCAGCAATAGGAAAGAGAAAAGCGTGAAGGATAAAGTCAGGGCAACCGCCCCGATTGACCGACTCAAACATTATAAATATTGTTCACCAAATAACAAGGAACAGGATGTACGAAGCAGAAACTTTCTTCACAGCGGCTGCCCCAAGAGCCTTTAGGGGAGGGCGTCGCCCTCGGAGCTGTCGCTGTCGTCGGCGTCCGCACGCAGCCGTCCTGGCACGCCAGCCAGGACGTCCGTCGCTCGGGTAAGGTGGAAGGCGTACTGCGCTGCAGTACTCTCCAGGGGCTCTCCCAGCCTCACCCCCAACAGCTCCAAACTCCTGGCGATGCTCCCGTAGGACGGACGAAGCATGGCACGAGGTCCGCGCGGGCCCTCACGAGCTCCCCCTCCGCAGCCTAGGCCCGAGCCCGCTGCTCCACCAGCTCCGCCTCCCTCGCGGTGGCCACGGCGGCATGGGCGTCCAGTGAGGCCTGCAGCCCCGCCAGCGCCACCGACAGGTCGGCCGCCCGGGCCCTTATCTCTAGGACGCCGCCCGAGCCCGGAGAGTGACCTCGGCACCCGCCGCTCTCCCCTCCAAGACAACTGGCGGGGGCGCCGCCAGCGGTGGGTTCGAGCCTGAGTCGGTGCCACTGAGAAGAAAGAGAAAACCAGCCAGCATCAACAAAGAAGGCGATTGAGCTCGTGGCGTGCCGATCGCAGCCTGAGCCGTCGCCTCCAGAAGCCATTGGCATTTCGGAACAGTCCGAGGCGGGGAAGAAGTTTGATGAAGGAATAGACGGGGGAGCGAGCTCAAACGACCGGGCGTGGTCGCTCTCGTGCCCCTCGTGCTGTATTTATACGCGTGACAGGATGAGGCTGCGTGATCCGAGCAGGCGCCATCTCGGGCGGGGAGCCGCGCGTGCCACCCCTCCGACCGCACCAAGTCTCGGTAACATGCGGCGGCGTCCTTTCGCTTTCCCAAATGTGCTTTCTATCGCAGTGGGGCGGCGACAGGAAAAAGAACGCCGCTCCGAACGAGGCGCCACAAGTGACTTAATTAAACAAACATGGTCCCGGAGCATTAGATGGGATAAGGGCTCGCGCCGAGGGCCGAGAATCAACAAATCTGACCTACAAATTGGGTCTGGTGCCACCCCGACCAGAAGAAACAAGGCCCACGACAAGGGTAACCCCCTGACCAGTTCTCCGACCTGCTCGGGGGCTCGGGGCCTACACCCACCAGGTGCGCTCACGCGCACCCGGCCAAGACAGCACGACAAGGGTAACCCCCCGACCGGCTCTTCGACCCGCTCGGGGGAAACACCCACCGGGATCGGCCTAGCGCGTTCACCGCGATCGGTCGGTTTTTATCAGCTCGAAGCAAACCCCCGACCGTCTCGGACGAGCTCGCTCGGGGGCTACTGACGAGTACCTATACCATGGGTACCCCCAGCGGCCCAGGAAGGCGAATGGGCCGCCCCAGGCCCAGCTTCGGACGAAGGCCTCGCGGGGCCACATTGGGTGCACGGCCTCAACTGGTCGACCAAGTGGCGACCCGACCCCCTTGGTCGGATGTCCCGCCACGTTTCTACCAAGGGGCGAGTCGGGCGCTCCCGCCGTTCCCGACCGACACAAGGCGATCTTCACCCTGGGTTGCCAAAGTCAAGGCGCCAGTCCCATCAATCTAACCTGTACAAACAGAAGGGTGCGCTCCTCCCGAGACAACGCCGAAGTCAAGAGCCATGCGTCAGCACCTGACGCACGCACAGAAGGAAGATACGCTACTTCCCAATGCAAGACAGACAACCATGCGGTCCTTTGTGTTGGGGAACGCGGTATGCTACACTAGCACAAATTAAAATTTCTACCGCAAAGCAGAAAAGCTACTCGCAAGAAGGGGATCATAGATCTATTACCACTAGACGCGCAGTTGCAGAATCCTTCGCACGTCGTTGTAGTGGATCATTCTCGGCGTGGATCATTCTCGGCGTGGATCGTCCTCGCCGTGGATCGTCCTCGCCGTGGATCGTCCTCTCCACGGATCGTCCTCGCCGCGGATTGTCCTCGCCACGGATCATCCTCTCCACGCCGCAGTAGCAGCAGCGTCACCACAGCAGTCCACACGTCCGGGGATGGAACGCCGTGCACCGGGTCGCTCGGCAAGGGCAACGAGAGGAGGTGGCTAGGGTTTCTGGCGAAACACCTCTAAACCGCACGAAAGTGTATTCTGCGTCTAGCCTCCTCCCCTCCTTATATAGCCACGAGGTGAAACCCTAGGCAGTCAGGGCCCATCTACGCGCTAAGCCCACGAGGTCCATTAATTACAGATCCAATCCGAATTAATGCGTCCCAGCCCGTTAAGTGTGTGATCCTGTAGGTTCATGCGCATTTGGACATGGATTCAGAAAACCCATTTTCTAATCCAATAGTCGGTAGCAGCTCTTTGCAGCGAATGCCAACTCCCAAACGCATATGATTAAAGTACTGATGTAATAATCCCTTTGCCAAACTATATGAAGATCGAACTCAAGGCGAGAAGCATGTCATCCTTTGACAGTTCAATCCATCTCTCGTATCCGTGATATATTAATAAGTTGTGATTGACTTCTCAATCACGGCATGGCCATGCACTTCCTTAATCATATCACACGAGTGGCCTAGACATATATCTCCGTTACATTGGAGTGGCAAATTCCATCTTGACTGCTCACTTCCCTCTGCATGTTTCATAGTAAACATGAAAGCTACCTTTATAACTATCCGGTTAGAAAATAGTGTTTGGTAACCCCAAGGTAAACTATTACACATGTAGGGAATATGACAATCTCAGGTATAAGGATCATACATCTACTATGTATGAGATACACTGATGACACATAAGAATGTAACATTCTCGCAGTGTCCCATTGTGGGTATATCTAACACATGTTCTTCAACATGCGTCCACAATGTATTGATGATATCTCCATACCCCATGATCTATGAAACATGATCATCGAACAATACATGTGCTGATCTATTCATCGTTGTCCTATACGATGATATCCGATCAGAGATATTTATCGAATTATATCAATAAGTAAAGAGCTTCATAAACAAGTCACACACTTGTTGATCAAAATAATGATATACATTCATTGGACCAATAATCATATTATTATTCATAAACATAGTCATGTTACAATCATCCATATGATTGCCTCAAGGGCATAACACTAACAATCTTCCACTTGCACTTGAGTCAATCAATTAAGTATCTAATACTAATAGACCTCGTGTGCGCCTCATGCTTAGGCTGTGGTAGTGGCTTTGTCAACGGATCAGCCACATTGGCTTCCGTATGTACTTTGCATATCTTCACGTCACCTCTATCCACAATTTCGCGAATAAGGTGAAAGCGTCGGAGTATATGTTTGGACTTCTAATGTGATCTAGGCTCTTTTGCTTGTGCAATGGCACCACTATTATCGCAATAGATGTCCATTGGACTAGAGGCACTAGCGACCACACCAAGCTTTGAGATAAACTTCTTTATCCATACAGCTTCTTTTGCGGCATCTGAAGCCACAATGTACTCCGCTTCTGTCGTAGAGTCAGCCACCATTCTTTGCTTGGAACTCTTCCAGCTTACTGCTCCTCCATTTAGTGTAAACACAAAACCGGATTGTGATCGAAAATCATCTTTGTCAGTTTGGAAGCTTGCATCGGTGTAACCTTTTACAACCAGTTCTTTCTCACCTCCAAAGACTAGGAACATACCCTTAGTTCTTCTCAAGTACTTTAGGATATTTTTCACGGCTATCCAATGACCATCACCGGGATCCGCTTGGTATCTACTTGTGACACTTAGAGCATATGAGACATCTGGGCGTGTACAGATCATGGCATACATGATAGATCTAATAGCCGAAGCATATGGAATCTTGCTCATCCTGTCTCGCTCATTAGTTGTCGAAGGACATTGATTCTTGCTTAGACTGATGCCATGTGACATTGGCATGAAACCTCTCTTAGATTCATGCATATTGAACCTTTTCAATACTTTGTCAATGTACGTTTCCTGGCATAATCCAATGAACCTTTTTAATCTATCTCTATAGATCTTTATGCCCAAGATATAACATGCTTCTCCCAAGTCCTTCATTGAGAAACTCCTTTTCAACGAAGTCTTAACGTCTTCAAGCATAGGAATATCATTCCCGGTCAATAATATGTCATCCACATACAAGATCAGAAATACAAGTGCGCTCCCACTAGCCTTCTTGTAAACACAAGGCTCTTCTTTGTTTTTGATAAAGCCAAATCCTTTGACCACTTCATCAAAACGAATGTTCCAACTTCGAGATGCTTGCTTTAACCCATAAATGGATCTCTGAAGCTTGCATAATTTTTTAGCATTTTTAGGATCAACAAAACCCTCAGGTTGTATCATGTATACATCCTCAGATAGATTCCCATGAAGGAAAGCTGTCTTGACGTCCATCTGCCATATTTCATAATCGAAATATGCAGCAATTGCTAAAATGATCCGGACAGACTTGAGCATGGCTACCGGTGAAAAAAGTTTCATCATAGTCAATTCCTTGAACTTGTTTGAAACCCTTTGCCACCAACCGTGCCTTATAGATCTGAACATTTCCATCTACATCTGTCTTCTTCTTGAAAATCCATTTGCATTCTATGGTTTTTACACCATCAGGAGGATCGACCAAGTTCCAAACTTGATTGTCATGCATGGATTGAATTTCGGATCTCATGGCTCCAAGCCATTTTTCGGAGTTTGGGTCCATCATCGCTTCTTTGTAAGTCGTGGGCTCATCTTTGTCTAATAATAATATGTCATGTCCATATCTTATGGGTTCATGATGCGGCCTCCCCGACCTACGTAGGGCTGGTGTCTCTTCCACAGGTTGTACAACACTTTGTACATCTTGTGAAGGTTCAGTGGTAGCTTGAACATATTCATGCGATTCTCGAATTTCATCGAGATGCACATCACTCCCACTTATTTCTTTGGAAAGAAACTCTTTCTCCAAAAATACACCATTTCGAGCAACAAAAACTTTGTTCTCGTTTCTTTTATAAAAGTAATATCCTTTTGTTACTTTAGGATACCCCACAAAGAAGCATTTTTCTGATTTAGGTGCGAGTTTATCTGATTGCAAACATTTTACATAAGCCTCGCATCCCCATACCTTGAGAAATGACAATATGGGACTTCTCCTGGTCCATATCTCATATGGTGTCTTCTCAATGGATTTTGATGGGACCCTATTTAATGTGAACGCAGCTATCTCTAGAGCGAACCCCCAGAAGGATAATGGCAGATCTGTTTGGCTCATCATTGACTGAACCATATCCAATAAAGTTCGATTCCGTCATTCGGATACGCCATTCCATTGAGGCGTTCCTGGCGGAGTAAGTTGTGGAACGATTCCACATTGCTTTAGATGATCACCAAACTCTTGGCTCAAGTATTCGCCACCACGATCTGATCGTAAGTGTTTTATTGATTTGCCAAGTTGATTTTGTACTTCGTTCTGAAACTCTTTGAACCTTTCAAAAGTTTCAGACTTATGCCTCATTAAATAGATATATCCATATCTACTAAAGTCATTAGTAAAAGTTACAAAGTACTGAAACCCACCTCTAGCAATCGAGCTCATTGGTCCACATACATCTGTATGTACTAGGGCCAACAATTCACTCGCCCTCTCACTAAAACCTATGAAAGGGGTTTTTATCATCTTGCCAAGTAAACAGGACTCACATGTTTCAAATGATTCAAAATCAAATGAGGTGAGAAGTCCATCACCATGGAGCTTCTTCATGCGCTTCTCATTTATGTGACCCAAGCGACAATGCCATAAAAAGGTAGGGTTCAAATCCTTTGGTCGAGGCCTTTTGACATTAATGTTATAGACATGTTTTTCTTTGAGTTCAAGGACGTATAACCCATCCACCATGGGACAACGACCATAATACATATCATTCAAAAATATTGAACAAACAAAGTTCTTTATTCTGAATTCATAACCTTCATGTTCCAAACAGGAAGCTGAAATAATGTTTCTACTCATAAATGGAACAAAATAACAATTATTAAGTTCTAAAACTAATCCTGAAGGCAAATGCAATGGGTAGGTTCCAACGGCAAGACCAACAACTCTTGCTTTATTCCCCACGCGAATATCCACTTCTCCCTTTGCCAAGTCTCTACTCTTTGTCAGCCCCTGCATCGAATTGCAAATGTGAGCAACCGATCCGGTATCATATACCCAAGAGCTGGAATAAGAAGTAGCAAGATTAATTTCTATAACATTAATACCTGAAGTGGAAGTCACACTCCCATTCCTTTTATCTGCCAGGTACTTCTCGTAGTTCCGTTTCCAATGTCCTGACTTCTTGCAATAGAAGCACTGGGTTTCGGGTTGAGGGCCAACTTTGAGCTTCTGAAGCTTAGTTTTGAGGCTCGTGATCTCATCTTGTGCCTTGCCCTTGCCCTTTCCCTTTCCCCAAGCCTTGGCTTTCTTCTTTTTGAAGGTAGTTGTCTTTTGAACCATCATCACATGATTGGGTTTCTTCTTAATGCTTTCATCGGCAGCCTTGAGCATCCCATGTAGCTCGGTTAGGCTCTTCTCCATGCTATTCATATGAAAATTCATAATTAATGGCTCAAAGCTCTGAGGCAGAGACTGGAGAATTACGTCTATAGCCAGACCAATGCTAAGGGGAAACTCAAGCTTTTCCAATCTCCCAATGTAGCCAATCATCTTGATTACATGTGGGCTGACCTGATCGCCTTCACCAAATTACAAGCAAACAGAAGCTTTGAGATACCATACCTCTTAGCCCTTGCTTGGTTCCCAAACATGCCCTTCAAGCCCACAATCATATTGTAAGCATCCTGGTCCTCATATTGCTTTTGCATCTCAGAGTCCATGGTGACAAGCATGAGACAGCTGACCTCTACGGAGGCATTAACATGTTTTTCATAGTCAACCTTCAAATTTCGAGGAGCATTTTCAGCCGGTTCATCAGGGATTGGATTCTCTAAAACATACTCCTTTTTTTCATGTTTGAGAACAATTCTCAAGTTCCGATACCAATCCACAAAATTTGTTCCATTTAGTTTTTCTCTTTCCAAAACCGATCTCAAAGCAAAACCAGGTGCAGCAGGATGTGCCATTGAACTACAACAAAAACATGCAAAGTTTCTAAGCACTATGTTTCTGTAATACTTTTATTAAACATTTTAACAAAAGAAACTCCTATCATGTGCCCCCTTTATGGACACATGGTGAGTATTCAAGATCCATATTCATCAAACACTAGTGAGCTTTGGCATCACTGCTAGAAATCTAATGACATAGGTAAGCAACATCTTTGCTAATTATATCTTATGAAACTCTTGTTGGTTGAGCATGAAAACAAGTAATGAATGCCTTCGTCAACTTGAGTCATGGCCAGGTCAACTCGCCCCTAGGGCTCACATGAGGGAGAGAGCACTTCCCGTTTCCGGGTGCCAATTAAGAAACCTACCCTCATGTGTGTTTTCCTAGACACCAATCGTCTTGTATCCGTTCCTTCATTACTGAAATCATATTCCAACCACTTATGTCCTTAAGCCCAAAACCATTTTGATAGATTAGTTAAATCAACCATTGTTATGCGCGATGTGTCCAACACATCCCTATCATCTATTAAGATAGTCATTGATATACTACTTTGGCAGTCATATCAATAATGATCTAAATTCTTGATAGGTGCAACAATTGGATGGACAAGTGTGATTTAAAATTTTAACTATAGGGATGAACAATATCTACTATGAACATGGCATCACATGCAATGAGCATAAAGAAAATAGCAAGGATTAAACACACATCCACACATAATCAAATTAAGATATGAAATAGTATGGCCCTTAGCATTAGGATCTCCATCATCATGCTTGATTGTTTACCTTGCCATCATGCTTGATGCCACCATCTTCATCATTGTAGATGCAACTCCTTACAACTTTGATAATGAATATTACATGAGGGTTTGAAACATCACAAGTCGACATGCAGGTCGTTATACATTTTAGATTGAAATAGCCTTAGGCTTGACACGGCACGCAGGCCATGTAAATATTACATGCATCACATACACATAGGCCATACTATTTTCACATAACTTCCTGCAAAAACGAGTTAAACAAAATAGATTCTAAGATAGCAGGATTCCAAGGGGCAACGCCCCTAGCGGGGTTCCAAGGTGCAGCGCCCCTGGCGGGGTCCAGGGGCAGCGCCCAAGGCGGGGTTCAAGGGGCAGCGCCCTTGGCGGGGTCCAAGCCAATCAAATTTTTTTCAGAGGCATGTGTTCTGTAAAAAGAAAACGCCCTCAAAATCTCCACAGATCAATCAGATTGACCCAATCCGATTCAATCTGATTGGCTTGGTCTCATATGGTTGCGATTCGAAAACCCTGATGGCAGTAACCCGACCGGTAAGGGCAACGTCGTACAATGAACGGACTCACCCAAATCAAGATTGATTCGGTTTGCACTTTCCTCAAACCCTAAACCGATCGATCTCATCGACGGCTGCCTCCACCAATTCATCACATGAATCGGTTGAACATGTAATAGATCCAATCTACTATCCTCACATACCATATGTGCAACATCCAGATCACAAATCTACGCGAGATGGCTCTGATACCACTATTGGGGAACGCGGTATGCTACACTAGCACAAATTAAAATTTCTACCGCAAACCAGAAAAGCTACTCGCAAGAAGGGGATCATAGATCTATTACCACTAGACGTGCAGTTGTGGAATCCTTCGCACATCATTGTACTGGATCGTTCTCGGCGTGGATCGTCCTCGCCGCGGATCATCCTCGCCACGGATCGTCCTCGTCGCGGATTGTCCTCGCCACGGATCGTCCTCTCCACGCCACAGTAGCAATAGCATCACCACAGCAGTCCACACGTCCGGGGATGGAACGCCGTGCGTCGGTGTGCAAGCACCGGGTCGCTCGGCAGGGGCAACGAGAGGAGGTGGCTAGGGTTTCTGGCGAAACACCTCTAAACTGCACGAAAGTGTATTCTGCGTCTAGCCTCCTCCCCTCCTTATATGCCACGAGGTGAAACCCTAGGCAGTTAGGGCCCGTCTACGCGCTAAGCCCACGAGGTCCATTAATTACGGATCCAATCCGAATTAATGCGTCCCAGCTCGTTAAGTGTGTGACCCTGTAGGTTCATGCGCATTTGGACATGGATTCAGAAAACCCTTTTCCTAATCCAATAGTCGGTAGCGGCTCCTTGCAGAGCATGTGTGAGGAGCCGCCCAGACCGTCCTCGGGTTATTAGAAGGTTTAGTCATCCTAATCGGATTTGGAGTCTAACAGCGGACCGCTGAAGGCGCTCGCAGTGTTAGCCCCCAAGCCCAATCGAGACCACACAAGAACCCTTCGAATAACTCGACAACAATCCCGGTATTCCCCCGGTATGTGACCCAAAACTCGCCCAGGATCCCCACATACCGGTTCCCAATGACATATCATCTCAATTTGCAAAAAGGGGGCAACGAACTCGAAGACCCCACAACCAGGCACGCACGGAAGCAAAAACAACAACAACCAACAACCCCCGGCACAAAGACAAAACCCCACAACCACAACCCCCAGCGACAACAACGAGGCACGAAGGCCGGCGAAAGACAGAAGAAGAACACGAAGCGCACTAAGGCCTGCACAAAAGTAGCCAAGCTACCACATAGCCATAACATAGATAAAAACTATCTATACAACAAAAGCTCCCAAGTACACTATGCAAGGGACATCGATAAACTAACTATACATCAAAAGAGTACACAATTGCTAGGCTAAACCCAAAATTAAGACATCTCCGGAAGTGTTCTGCCTCTGAACACTCCCGGGCGTGCACGACGACGACAGTAGCCCCTACTCGGTACCCCGCCCGGTCACCGAGAGGCAGTACGGACAGAACTCGCATCCACCCGGATCCTCACCTGAAAACCACAAAAGCAGAGGCCTGAGTACGGAAGGTACTCACAAGTCTTACCCTTGGTCCATATACGACCGACTCCAAGGAGTATGCATTGGATGTAGCAAGAAAATCAGCTGAAGTTAACAGTGCGGAAAGCTTAACTTGGTTGATTATTTAGTATCGCTAATCAATTCACAATTTAATGCTGTTGTAACGGCACCTACCTATAGAGTGAAGTTCCACATTTATTAATAACCAAGCAAGGGATCTCACGACAATTTCGAGCTCAAGCCCAAGGCGAACTTCAGTTCAAGTTATTACTACGTTGAATGTGCGATGACCAAGCGTGCTCATATCCGAGAGCGCGGCAATTCGAATCGCTTAATTAACCCTGCAGGGAAGCATTAATCGCATGACACGTGCCCCAAAGAACCTCGTGTCAACCATCCTCCCATCCATACCAATTCGTTGGGGACATCTTCATGCGGTTCGAGCACCTAGCACCCCCTCGAGCGGCCCAAGCCCGGCTTGGCCCTCGAGAGTCGGCCTAAGCCTCGCCCTCTCCCACGCCCAACCACATGAGGTGTATGCCCCATCGAGCGGCATGCGATGAAAGAATAGCTTTACCGGCCCATTTCCGGCATGCGATCAACCAAGGTGTGCTCGATCAAAGGGCAAACAACGGATCGGTCCTCAATCGACACAGGCGAGACTACCACACTTGAGTCTCCGCACCCAAGTGCATCCAACTCTCCCACCCGGTCCCATTTCATGTTCCACTTCTACTCATAACCATAACCACTGTCACTGCAGCCCAATGTTCATAAAGTAAAACAACCTCAAGCGATGGAACCATCCATCACTTGGCCCATACCCGACCTCTAAGCAAAACTAAGCATGGACACATTATATTTACCCATATACTAGCTCCAACGGAGGTGTTCAACAAGTAACAAGGATGGCACATGCAACAAGTAGGATCTAGCCCTATTCCCACAATTAAACTCCTAATGCATACCTAACACCAAATAAGCAGTTCATTCGCAAAAATAGAATTACAATTAGGATTGAATATGCTTAGGTGCTTGCCTTGTGCTTCTGCAGGCGGATCAACAACAACTTGCTCTTCGGCACTTCCCTCAACCACGGCCACGTTAGTCGTCGCGGTCTCGTTCTCTACACGGATACAATGCATAATGAGATGCATGCAATGCGAAAGAAACAATTACAATGCAATTATAATGCAATTCCCCCACCGAACAGACCAGGTGAACCCGGACAGTCCGGGTTTAATATCTGGACAGTCCGGCTAACCCGGACACTCCGGACGATTAGGTCCGGACACTCCGGACTATGACACCTCGGAGTGTCGTATCCTTAATTATTGAACATGATAAGGTGAAATACAGTATGAGATGTGGAAATAAGGTTAAAACCATAGGAATTGGAGGTTAATAGCTTTTCCGGGCCGTTTTCGGGGTTTTGGGCCTTCCCGGGGGAGTTTTGGGCCTTGGTGGGCTTTGGAGGGATTGAGAGGGACTCTTATTGGACTAGGGCAGGGTGTGGGGGCTGTTAAAAGGGGCTCCCCCTGCCCCCCCTTGCGCCCCCACCTCAGCCCCTTGCGCCCCCTCCACCTCTCCTCCCTCTCCCCCCCCTAAGCCCTAGCTGCCACCCCCTCCCCAAACCGTGCGCCCCCCACCCCTTCCTCCACCTCCACACCACCTCCCCTCCACCCCTTGCTGCCCTAGGGTGGCCACCCCACCCCTGCACCTCGTGGATCCATCCCGTGGAGCGAGGAGCGAGGAGCGAGGAGCGAGGAACGTGGAGCGAGGAGCGATTCGCGAGGAGATCCGCGGAGATTGATTGGAGTTTTGTGCTTCGGGCAAAGGTATGATCTTGGGGATCCTTGGAATTGATCTAGGTACTGTTATTAGGGTGTTTATCAAGTTTTTAGATCAATTGGAGGCGTTGGTTTGAAGTAATTTGGGTTAGATCTAAACTTGTTCACGTTTCTGTTTTCGGGCAGATTGAGCAGTCGAACTAGGGTTCGAGTTTCCGTCGATTTAGAATCCGAATCAGACCGTACGGACTTCTAGGAAGTTGTAGATAATTTAATTATCTTTCCGTGGACGTAAAGCACGTTAATTTCCGATCAGCCGTTTGAAAGTTATGGCTGTTTTACCGAGCGCCTAAAAATCTGTGACGTAACTGGAACAGATTGTGGTAATCTGTAGATTAAACAATTTTAGAGTCCGAATCAATCTTGCCCTATAACTAGAAAAAGTTGGGAAATTTCCTAAGCTTCGCGACGGTGTACTCGTTTATTCGATTTGGAGTCCCAGAACTCAAGTTATGCCTTTTGCAAGGCTGCTGTCCCGGGACAGAACCTCTGTTTTTAGGTTTTGCGAGTAGTTGGCAATGTCGGGTTAGATGGGGCGTGTGTACTGTTTTGAGGTTATGATTGTGAGTGTGTGATGCCTATGTGCAGGTGGTGTGACCCCGGAGTTCCCTCTTCTTCCCGCCAATACGTTGCACGTGGTTGAGGCAAGTGTGTTGTGATGGATAGCAAGTTGTAGGTTGCATGTTGAAATTAGATGGAATTGCCTACATGATATATGTCCACTTGCCATGTTTTAATGATTGATATGATATGATGAGCATGTTTAACATATTATGATGCCATGTGTTAATATGTGAATTGAATATGATATTTGGCATGGTTGCATGCATGTCATGAGATAGGGCGAGTGCGGTGAGAAAGTCATAGCTAGTCCGGAAAGGTCGGTGAGAAAGTTATGACTAGTCCGAACGCCATTGAGTAAGTCCTATGTCGTGAGTCCATCCTCGTGGTGTTTGGTAGCGAGTAGGCACCGTCCATCTTCGGGCTGGAAGGGGGAAAGGGTGCACACCGACGGGTGTGGACGTCCCAGACCGGTAGGAGGTTCCAGCGGGTCAGGAGCAATGCATGACATCGCATACATATTGATTATGATATTGATACGTATTCATGACTGAGATGTTATACATGATGAAAGAGGTTATTGACTTGTTGTTATGCTTGTTGTCCATTGCGGTATGCTTGCCGAAGTTTTCGAACTCACCCTTGTGTTTTCTTGTTGTTTTAGGTACCATGAGAACGGCATGCGGGAAAGGGGAATAGTCACACGCTCACACGTTGCTTCACCTTAATGTTTCCCCAAGTCAATTCATTTAGTTGGATAATAAATTGCGTGTGATGGCCTTTAAATTAAGTCTTAGCTTGGTTAATGAGAGTTCTATTGTTTGTTTGACACTTGGAACTTTAAGAGCTTGATGTTAGTCTTTTATTGTCGTTAAGACTCTATTTATTGCTGTTTTAGATGTTTCTCTTATTGCCATATAATGCCATATTATTGCTGCTCCTTAAATTCATGATAAAACAAAGGAGGTGCTGCCGAAATCTCGGTTTTTAGCCTATGCACCTTCGCTGGAATTTTATGTTAAATGTGGTATTTAATTGTTGTTTAGCTTGTGTTTGGTAGCATTCGGGCATATTAAATGCCGGGGTGTTACAGTTGGTATCAGAGCGGGCTGTAGGTCCTTGGAATGTGAATTTTTAGTGTCATGCTATAGGGTAAAACTAAAATATGATGTGGAATAACTTAGAAACATGGCTTAGGTCCTAACTAAAATTTTGTTATAGGATAGCAACATTAAAACTTGCAAAAGTGGTATAACTAATCTAAAATTTGACACACTTGGTTGCACAGTAGGATGGGGTTTTGGTTCATCATTGCATTGCGCTTAATTATTTAATGAAGGATATGCTTATGATGATGTTTGATCTATAATCTTGATTGTGTGCTTTCGTGTTTGGGTGGTTGTCTGTCTAAAGCAGCCATGCCGAGGGGTAGAGGCCGTGGACGCCGTGGCTGTGGAGGCCAGGGGCGAGGCTCCCAGAGAGTTGCGGAGTCTGTCTGTATAAATGATTGGATTGTTCCTGTTGTGGTGATAAAAGTGGGGTTGTGGTGCCGAAGGGTTTCGGTCACCTCTTTTGGTTCATAGTAACGGTGAGGTTTGACGGTGTGGCGGTTAGCGCCATCACCGAAGAACTATTAACCCCTGTAGGAGAAGAATGCTTATCCTTTCGCCTTGATCGGGTAGTTGACTGGAGTCAAATAGAAGAGTTGATGGTGGTTCCCTTCGGATGTTCTCTGCCGTTACGGCCGGTCGGTTTATTGTTTTTCTTGGCTTTAGTTGAGCTGAACCAAAAGAAAAGTGTTTTGTATTGATTTTCGCGGATCGTTACGAGTGCGGTGGTGAGCACCGTGCTTCAGAGTGTGGTTGGACCGGGAGTTGCAACCACCGTGGCAAGCCTGGCCATATGGGGCGAAGTCTGCCGGATGAACCCAGTAGCATCATCAAGTGGGAGACGGTGCCTTCTCCTCCCACTCCAGCGGCGTCTTCTAGAGGATCGGTGCACATGATGGCTGCTCCTGTTTCTCATCCACCCTTTGCGTGGCGCCACCGGCGGCGTCTTGGTGCCGCGGCCGTCTGCTCCTCCTCGATTGCCTCCTCCGCCCCGGCCTTGATGGGGCATCACCGAGTCGGGGCTCATTCGTCGGCGCCACCAGGAGTGTACGCTTTGCCGACCGCCGAGTCACCGGCATCCAGAGGTGGTTTCGTACTCTGCTCGTGGATTCCGTTGATGCCTTTGTTCTATTTGATTCGGAGCATCCTATTCTTTTGTGTCGTCGGAGTTTGCTAGTAGAGCTAAGTTGGGAGTTCAGCGGATTTCTCGAGTCCGTGTTAGTCGATTCTCCTGGGGGTTGATTGCTAGTTCTTTGGTTTGCCCTGGTTGCACCATTGCTATTGATGATGAGGTTTTCTTTGCCAATCTCATGGTGATCCAGTTGGCTCCTTTTGATGTCATTTTGGGCATGGACTGGCTGCATCGATGCACTGCTAAGATCTGTTGTTTCGAAGACAGCTTGCCTTGCAGGCCCGTCCGGGAAGAGTTGACCTTTCAGGGTGGTATACCCTCGATTCCGTCTTTGCTTTGACTAGTTTGTTTTCTGGTCGGCGTTTGAGGCTGTTGGGTTTCCTCATGACTTTGTCTGAGAAACCATCTTCCTCAGTTCCCATTGAGGAGATTTCTGTAGTGAAGGAGTTCGTTGATGTGTTCCCTGACGAGTTGCCTGGTCTACCTCCTGTGAGGAATGTGGAGTTTCGTATTGATCTTGCTCCGGGCACTCGACCTATTTCTATCTCTCCATACCGCTTAGCTCGTCCTTTTCAAGACGAGTTGAAGAAGCAGTTGGAGGATCTGTTGGCCAAGGGCTTCATTCGGCGTAGCGTTTCGCCATGGGGAGCACCCGTCCTCTTCGTCTCGAAGAAGGATGGAAGTTGGCGTATGTGCATTGATTATCGTGCTCTTAACCAAGTGACAGTCAAAAACAAGTATCCTTTGCCTCGCATCGAGGATCTGTTTGACCAACTGAAGGGAGCAAAGGTGTTCTCCAAAATTGATCTTCCGGGTATAATCGAGATCCGTGTGAGGGAGCAGACATTGAGAAGACCGCTTTCTCCACTAGGTATGGGCATTATGAATTTAAAGTTATGTCTTTTGGACTAACTAATGCTCCTATTTGTCTTTATGGAGGCGATGAACAAGATGCTACACAAGTACCTTGATGAGTTTGTGGTAGTGTTCATCGATGACATTCGATTTACTCTAAATCGAGAAGAGGAGCATGAGCGACACTTGAGGCTTGTGCCGAGTACCCCGAGGAGAATCAATTCTTTGCTAAGCTGAAAAAGTGCGAGTTCGATTTCAAGTGGGTTTTCTTGGCCACATCATCAATCCAGAGGGCATATCGGTAGATCCTAGCAAAGTCTCAAAGATTTTGGATTGGAAGAGGCCTTCCAATGTCAAAGAGGTGCGTAGTTTCCTTGGGTTGGCTGGCTACTATCGGCGTTTTGTGCAGGATTTCTCTATCATTGCCAAGCCACTTTCACAACTGACTCAGAAGGGGATGAAGTTCCAGTGGACTGCAGAGTGTGAGCACAGCTTCTGCACTTTGAAGGAGAAGTTGGTGACTGCTCCTGTTCTTACCCTTCCCGAGCTGGGGAAGCGCTTCACTGTTTATTCGGATGCTTCTCGGTTGGGACTTGGTTGTGTGCTCATGCAAAATGGCAAGGTGATTGCTTATGCTTCGAGGCAGCTGAAAAAGCATGAGCAGAATTATCCCACGCATGATCTTGAGCTAGCCGCCGTGGTGTTTGCATTGAAGATATGGAGGCATTATTTGTACGGCGAACCTTGTGATATTTTTATCGATCACAAGAGCCTCAAGTACATCTTTACTCGTAAAGATTTGAACTTGAGGCGGAGGAGGTGGCTAGAATTGATAAAGGATTATGACCTCACTATCCAAGATCATCCGGGAAGGCAAATGTGGTGGCCGACGCTCTCGATCGCAAGACAATGCCCCTTTTGTTGATTGTCTTGTTGCTGATTTTGAGCGTTTGGGAGTCTCCCTCGCTTATGGGACCGTGCAGGCTGAAACTCAAATGATTCTTGAGTCACGATTCTGAGCGTGTGCGAGAGGCACAAGAAGATGATCGCTTGCTCCAGCAGTGAGGAAACGCCTTGAGGATGGCAAGTCCGAGACTTTACTGTTGATGATGCGGAGCTTTGAGGTTTCAGGGCCGTGCATGCGTGCCCCGAAATCTCAAGTGAAAGAAGACATCCTGAAAGAAGCTCATCGCACCCAGACACGGTCCATCCTGGGAGACCAAGATGTACAGGACTTGAAGAAGAATTTCGTGGAAAAGGATGAGAGTGGATATTGCCAAGTATGTGGCGTCTTGTGGATTTGCCGGAAGATCAAAGCTGAGCATAAGCGTCCCTACCGGCTTGTTGCAGCCTTTGGAGATTCTGTGTGGCCATGGGATGACATCTCCATGGATTTTGTGGTTGGCTTACCTCGTACTCCACGAGGAAGGATGCTGTTTGGGTTGTGGTGGACCGTCTCGGCAAGTCTGCGCATTTCATTCCCATCCGCACGACCAATTCAATGAGCGAGTTGGCTCCCATCTATGTGCGGGAGATTGTGAGATTGCATGGTGTACCCAAGACCATTATCTCTGATCGGGATGCGAAGTTCGTCTCCAAGTTAGGAGAGTTTGCGAGTGCTTTGGAGTACGCAGCCTTCGCCTTAGTACCGCTTTTCACCCTCAGACAGATGGGCGATCTGAGCGTACCATCCAAACTTTGGAGGACATGCTCAGGCCTGTGTGATGGCTTGGAAGGGTAGCTGGAAGACCATTTGCCCCTTGCAGAGTTTGCTTACAATAACAGCTATCATTCCAAAGATCCGGCCGCTCCTTATGAGGTAATCTTGTATGGTCGGAAGTGCAGATCGCCACTTTGTTGGGATGCCGTGGGCGAGAGAGCTATTCTTGGGCCGGATTGGGTGCAGCAGATCGTTGATCGCGTGTCGGAGGTTCGGCAGAACCTTCTCGCAAAGACAGAGCGCATGTAAGAGCTATGCTGATGTGAGGCGGCGAGACTTGGAGTTTGAGGTGGGTGATAGCGTACTCTTGCAGTATCTCCCACCAAGGGTGTGGTGCGTTTTGGCACCAAAGGAAAGCTCAGTCCAAGGTATGTTGGGCCTTTTCCTATCCTCGCCCGAGTTGGCAGGTTGGCCTATCGCCTAGAGCTACCGGAATCCATGCAAGGTGTGCATGATGTGTTCCATGTCTCGATGTTGAAGAAATACTTGCACGATCCGGAGTTGGTGGTTCCATTGGAACCATTAGTGCTTGAGCAGGACCTCACCTTCGAGTCCCGTCCTGTGGAAATTCTGGGGACTTCAGAGCGAGTGAAGAAGAACAGGACGCTTAAGTTTGTCAAGGTCTTGTGGTCACATCAGACCGAGAGAGAAGCGACTTGGGAGCTGGAATCTCGCATGCGCGAGAAGTATCCTGAGCTTTTCACCTCAGGTGTGTGATGTGAAAACCTAGCTGTCTTTGGTTTTGCTGGGTTTCATGATTGGTGCGTTTAGATTCGAGGTCGAATCCTGTTGAAGGGGGGAAGAATGTGACACCTCGGAGTGTCGTATCCTTAATTATTGAACATGATAAGGTGAAATACAGTATGAGATGTGGAAATAAGGTTAAAACCATAGGAATTGGAGGTTAATAGCTTTTCCGGGCCGTTTTCGGGGTTTTGGGCCTTCCCGGGGGAGTTTTGGGCCTTGGTGGGCTTTGGAGGGATTGAGAGGGACTCTTATTGGACTAGGGCAGGGTGTGGGGGCTGTTAAAAGGCTCCCCTGCCCCCTTGCGCCCCACCTCAGCCCCGTGCGCCCCCTCCACCTCGCCGCCCTCTCCCCCCCCTAAGCCCTAGCTGCCACCCCCTCCCCAAACCGTGCGCCCCCCACCCCTTCCTCCACCTCCACACCACCTCCCCTCCACCCCTTGCTGCCCTAGGGTGGCCACCCCACCCCTGCACCTCGTGGATCCATCCCGTGGAGCGAGGAGCGAGGAGCGAGGAGCGAGGAACGTGGAGCGAGGAGCGATCCGCGGAGATTGATTGGAGTTTTGTGCTTCGGGCAAAGGTATGATCTTGGGGATCCTTGGAATTGATCTAGGTACTGTTATTAGGGTGTTTATCAAGTTTTTAGATCAATTGGAGGCGTTGGTTTGAAGTAATTTGGGTTAGATCTAAACTTGTCCACGTTTCTGTTTTCGGGCAGATTGAGCAGTCGAACTAGGGTTCGAGTTTCCGTCGATTTAGAATCCGAATCAGACCGTACGGACTTCTAGGAAGTTGTAGATAATTTAATTATCTTTCCGTGGACGTAAAGCACGTTAATTTCCGATCAGCCGTTTGAAAGTTATGGCTGTTTTACCGAGCGCCTAAAAATCTGTGACGTAACTGGAACAGATTGTGGTAATCTGTAGATTAAACAATTTTAGAGTCCGAATCAGTCTTGCCCTATAACTAGAAAAAGTTGGGAAATTTCCTAAGCTTCGCGACGGTGTACTCGTTTATTCGATTTGGAGTCCCAGAACTCAAGTTATGCCTTTTGTAAGGCTGCTGTCCCGCCGACAGAACCTCTGTTTTTAGGTTTTGCGTAGTAGTTGGCAATGTCGGGTTAGATGGGGCGTGTGTACTGTTTTGAGGTTATGATTGTGAGTGTGTGATGCCTATGTGCAGGTGGTGTGACCCGGGAGTTCCCTCTTCTTCCCGCCAATCCGTTGCACGTGGTTGAGGCAAGTGTGTTGTGATGGATAGCAAGTTGTAGGTTGCATGTTGAAATTAGATGGAATTGCCTACATGATATATGTCCACTTGCCATGTTTTAATGATTGATATGATATGATGAGCATGTTTAACATATTATGATGCCATGTGTTAATATGTGAATTGAATATGATATTTGGCATGGTTGCATGCATGTCATGAGATAGGGCGAGGCGGTGAGAAAGTCATAGCTAGTCCGGCAAGGTCGGTGAAAGTTATGACTAGTCCGAACGCCATTGAGTAAGTCCTATGTCGTGATTCCATCCACGTGGTGTTTGGAAGCGAGTAGGCACCCTCCATCTTCGGGATGGAAGGGGAAAGGGTGCACACCGACGGGTGTGTACTTCCCATACCGGTATGAGGTTCCAGAGGGTCAGGAGCAATGCATTACATCGCATACAAATTGATGATGATATTGATAAGTATTCATGAATGAGATGTTATACATGATGAAAGAGGTTATTGACTTGTTGTTATGCTTGTTGTCCATTGCAGTATGCTTGCTGAGTTTTCGAACTCACCCTTGTGTTTTCTTGTTGTTTTAGGTACCATGAGAACGGCATGCGGGAAAGGGGAATAGTCACACGCTCACACGTTGCTTCACCTTAATGTTTCCCCAAGTCAATTCATTTAGTTGGATAATAAATTGCGTGTGATGGCCTTTAAATTAAGTCTTAGCTTGGTTAATGAGAGTTCTATTGTTTGTTTGACACTTGGAACTTTAAGAGCTTGATGTTAGTCTTTTATTGTCGTTAAGACTCTATTTATTGCTGTTTTAGATGTTTCTCTTATTGCCATATAATGCCATATTATTGCTGCTCCTTAAATTCATGATAAAACAAAGGAGGTGCTGCCGAAATCTCGGTTTTTAGCCTATGCACCTTCGCTGGAATTTTATGTTAAATGTGGTATTTAATTGTTGTTTAGCTTGTGTTTGGTAGCATTCGGGCATATTAAATGCCGGGGTGTTACACGGACCCTGCGCATTTCCCCCAACTAACCCAAGGATCGGAGTGCTACCGAGTCCTATGGCACCATGAGGGCCCGATCTACGACTTTCCTACACGCGGCTAAGCCGGAGAAGCTCTGAGCTAGCTCAAACCACGACGAACGGGTCTCCTTCCTAAGAACTCAACTAAATCCGAAACCAACGCTAGGGAGGACATCACCTACCCCTGATCTCTTAGTCTAACACCCTACATTGTCTAATCCACCCCAAATCCAACTACCCACCAAGAACCCTAACACTTCCCAAGTTAACCCCAAACCTCAATCTACACACCAAACCCCCAAATCCAACCCCAAGGACACCCTAGAACCCAAAAAAAAACTCGGATGGACTCCACGAAGAGGCCTCACCACCGAGGAGGATGAAGGAGAGGAAGAGGAAGCCGGGAAGGAGGAAGGGGACGCCGGCTTGGGGAGGAGCTTGAGGATACCGGGGTGGAGGAGTTCACCAGGGAGGAGCACGGGAGGTCACCGGAGTGAGGAGCTCACCGGAGACGAGGTTGGGGTGGAGAGGTGCACACGGGAGAGGAGGGGAGCAAGAGGTAGGGGATGAAGTGAGTGAGGAAACAAGAGAGGCCAAACTTTATACAACACCCCCGATAAGTCCAGACATTCCGGACATTTAACCCGGAGACTCCGGGTTAGGGTCTTCGGTAGTCAACCCGGACACTCCGGACATTTTGTCCGAATACTCCGGGTTAGGGTGTTCGGGCGAGCTAATCCGGATACTCCGGACATTTAATCCGGATATTCCGGGTTATATCCGGACACTCCGGATGATTAATCCGGATACTCCGGATGTCCCAGAATTGTTGAAGCTGGGGCCTTGACAGCATGCCAACTCCCAAACGCATATGATCAAAGTACTGATGTAATAATCCATTTGCCAAAGTATATGAAGATCGAACTCAAGGCGAGAAGCATGTCATCCTTTGACAGTTCAATCCATCTCTCGTATCACACGAGTGGCCTAGACATATATCTCCGTTACATTGGAGTGGCAAATTCCATCTTGACTGCTCACTTCCCTCTACATGTTTCATAGTAAACATGAAAGCTACCTTTATAACTATCCGGTTGGAAAATAGTGTTTGGTAACCCCAAGGTAAACTATTACACATGTAGGGAATATGACAATCTCAGGTATGAGGATCATATATCTACTATGTATGAGAAACACTGATGACACATAAGAATGTAACATTCTTGCAGTGTCCCATTGTGGGTCTATCTAACACATGCGTCCACAATATATTGATGATATCTCCATATCCCATGATCTATGAAACATGATCATCGAACAATACATGTGCTGATTTATTCATCGTTGTCCTATACGATGATATCCGATCAGAGATATTTATCGAATTATATCAATAAGTAAAGAGCTTCATAAACAAATCACACACTTGTTGATCAAAACAATGATATACATTCATTGGACCAATAATCATATTATTATTCATAAACATAGTCATGTTACAATCATCCATATGATTGCCTCAAGGGCATAACACTAACACTTTGTGCCTACCAACCCGGCGCGTGGGGAGCAGGCATCAGTCTTTTCATCGAAAGCCACAGCTCCCGGGCGTGAAGGACCCCCTCTTCTTTTCATTTTCCAAGACTCCCATGTCACATGCCCTCTCCGACTATATAAAGGGAGGCAGGACCCTCGTAGGGGGTGGGGAGATCGATCGATCCAAGCAAGTAGAGTTTGAAGGATTGACCGTTGAATTCTTCTTCCTCTCAAGGCAAGGAACACTGTAACCTCACGATCGAAAGCAATACAGAACCCCACACGAACTGGAGTAGGGACATTCGGCCCGAACCAGTATACATCTTGGGCTCCTTGAGTCAACCATCGAGGAGAGGGAACGCGCGACCCCCTAGACTTACAAATCGTATTGCCAGTACACGAAACACAGACAACTTGATTATCAAAACTTTAGTTTATTGCTTTCGCATCAATTATCATTTAGTTTTTTATATATGGGTACTTAGATGAGTAATTAATTAGAAGAGAATTTTTAAAGTTGCCTATTCACCCCCTCTAGTCGGCATCCTCGACCTAACAATAGTGGCATAGAATTGCCTGATTAGATCCTCAACAAAATCACACCATCTATTGAAAAATTCCATAATCCCACCCCCTTGAAACAACTCGGGAACACCAACAAATAGAGGCAATTGGCAAATGTGATCCTAGTTGATCCATTTATGATATGCAAAGTCCTTTTCCCTATAGATTTCTTAGAATACTTTGCTACTAAAACTTGGTATGAAATCTGTTTTCTATGGCACTTTGTGGCTTAAGATATTCATTTTGGTCTCTCAAAGCAAAGTAATCATCGCCCTTTATCTGTCTTAGGTCACTCCAAACTCCAGTTTCAACAAGATGAACCTCCTCACCCTCACTGACATCCTATTCATCTTCTCCTCCTCCCTCTGACTCCACTGTCACATCATCTTTTACTTCTTCATTTTTCTTACTCCACTACTGGACTTTTGTCTTTGCTAGAGCAAGACCCCCCAACCAGAGTATGTTGGACTACCCTTCTAGCTTCTCTATCCTTTATGACAATGGTAAAGGTGTTCACTTTGTCGCTATCGCTACCACTTTGAGGAACTCATGTGTTTTGCGTTGATTTGTGAACACAATCGCCTCTACTAAGTGCCTTTGGGGTGGTCTTTGTCCTTGGTATTTCAACTAAATCACATGGAGATAGACAAGATAAGTAAGGATAGATAAAAAAGGATACATCATTTTAGAATTTTATGAAAAAGTGACAACTCAAACCATTGAAAATTTGCTAACACAGAAATATCGGCATTACCACACAAAAAATGTTGGTAATGTTGAGGTTCGGTACTACTGCTACTATGGACGGTAGTGTCGATCCTCAAAGATACCACTATTAAAACTACGGTAGTTCTTAAATTTCTAAAGCTATGATGCTCAAATTGGTGAAAATGCATAAAAAGACTAGATTGGTCTAAAATTTGTGCTTGGAGGTTTTTCTAGAGACACCAATCAACCCTTTTTACCATTTAATTTCAACATGCATCAAAATTTAAGCCACATTTTCATGAAACCCTAAAACGAGTAGAAGATTCCCTAGAGAGCGAAAGAGAGAAGAAAAGAGAGAATAGATGATCACCTTTGGAGGAGGAAGGCTACAGGATGAAGTTGAGCCGATGATCACAAAGATTTGGTGGGGATTTTTGGAGATCTAAGATTTGGTGGTGCAAGAGAGAGGGGGGAGATGAAGAGCTCAAGAAGAAAAGAAGAAGGAACTAAGAGGTGGTGGGCCGGTACTACCATGAGTATGATTGTGAGGAGAGAGAAACAGAAACTAGCCGCCTTAGAAACTGCTCAGAATGACGCCACCTGATGGATGTAGTACTACCACTTACAGAGTCGGTAGTGCGTGATGCGAACGATGGCCTGATCTTCTGAAGGCAATAGTAGATCGATTGGTGGAGAACTTGATTTTGACAATCTGGCTTCCAATTAGAACTGATCCGAATACTGCAATCGCAACACCACGGCTTCGTTGGTTATCAATCTTGTACAAATAGGGTTGACCTTGCTAAGAAGGCTTATTCCTGCATGCGAATCGAGAACACAAGTATGAACATAAAAGATGCAATCTGAAATTATGAATTATATTAAACACACAAGTTAGGGTTCCACAAACCGATCTACGATGAAAAACTGACAAAGTCTAGTTGTAACCTAAGAAAAACCCATGTCTAAGGCAGTAGCTATTGAGTATATGAGAGGGAGGGATGTGAGAGGGATGATCTAGGGTTGTGTCCGGCTAGAGGGGTGCACACAACCTGGGCTTGGACCTCCACATGTTTACAAGGCCTGAAATAGCCCAATATAGCGATGCCACACATTGTTTTGATGATTCTAGCTGACCTGCAATGAATCTGGGGCTACGACCAGATCCATTGGAAAGATATCATCGTCATCTTTCTAAAAAGAACAAGAATGTCTCCATTGGACTCTATATGAGAGATATATGACCGTTTACAATGCTATTTGCTAACTCCGAACTAAACACGGAGTCAGAACTGTGGATGACTTGGAGTCCAGCTTGATTTAGCGTGGAAAGGGTGGAGTCCAACTAGGGATGTGGCTGCTTGGAGGTGACGACGCCCTTCAGAAAGTGTGCCAACTTGTAGTAGAGGTGGCCGGTTCAACTTGGCGTCAATATGAATTGCGCCAACAAACTGAGTGCTTATGACTGTCTAGGTGGTGCTTCTCCCATGCTCCTAAGAAGTAAAACATCACAAATATTTAGTAGCATCCCATCCTCAATAACATTATTTGAACAATGAGAAACGAGCTCACCTCATGATTTAATTACATGCACGAGCTCTTGTCATAGGACCATGATGTATGCGCGAATCCAAAGGAGTGATGTCCTCATCATCCTCCCCTTTTTGAATTGGAGTCGTCCTCGGCTCAAGCCCATCCTCTTCTCCCATATATTGCTTTAAATGTGGGAGTAACCCCAAACTCTGCAGGAACTCAAGCTTATATGCATTATCATTAATCTTTTCAAGTATTTTAAAAGGACCATTAGCTTGAGGCATTAGTTAAGACTTTCTCAAATATGGAGACCTATCTTTTCTCAAATGTAGCTAAACAAGGTTACTCTGTTCAAAAGATAAATGTTTTCTACCCTAGCTACCAGCAATTTTATACTTTTCAATCATCTTTTCTATATTCTCCTAAGTTGTTTTATGCATTTTTAAAATAAATTCAGCATGTTTCTTAGCATGTAAATTCATCTTTTCAGAAGTAGACAAGGGAAAAAGATCAATTGGAGCACGAGGATTAAACCCATACTAACTGAAATGGACTTACCTTGGTGGTAGAGTGTACTAACCTGTTATAAGCAAACACAACGTGCGGTAAACACTCTTCCCAAAACTTCAAATTCTTCTTTAAAATAGTCCTCAATATGGTTGACAACGTACGGTTGATGACCTCTGTTTGTCTTTCGATTTGGGGATGACATGTAGTAGCAAATAGCAACTTTGTCCCCAGTTTATTCCATAACCTTCTCCAAAGGTTATTCAAGAACTTAGCATCACGATCTGAAACAATTGTGTTTGGCATACCATGTAGGCGTACAATCTCCCTGAAAAACAAATCAGCAACGTTTGTAGCATCATCGCTCTTATGACAAGGTATAAAGTGTGCCATTTTAGAAAATCGGTCCACAACCACAAAGATAAGATCCCTCCTCCTCTTTGTCCTAGGCAACCCTAAAACAAAGTCCATAGAAATATCCTCATGGAAAGCTAGGAACAGAAAGAGGCATATAAATACCATATGGATGTGAGTGAGACTTAGCTTTGTTGCACGTAGTGAAGCATGCCACATAGCGCTCAACGTTGCGTATCATGTTTGGACAAAAGAAATGTGCGGCCAGTACATCTTCAGTTTTCTTCACTCCAAAATGGCCCATCAAACCACCTCCATGTGCTTCTTGCAGAAACAAAAGGCGAATAGAGCTAGCTGGAACACATAGTGATGAGAACATCACTACCATGGATATGTCCATAGCTACGCATCCAACTCAAACCAATAATACAAGGACCAATTACTCGAGCCCGCGCACGACAACTCAATTACCAGGTGAATGCGTCCTCGGGTTACATACCAATAATTGAATGGACGGAATACTATTTAATCCTTGTGATGATTTTATTGTCTTTAGGAACCGAGGAGAAGGACCTCCAAATGACAAACTTGAAGCCAATTCGCCACTTGCACCAATTCAACTCGGATTTAGTCTCCTGGTGTGGGCCCCCAGATCGGCTATCCGGAATCCCCTGTGTATTTCTGTACTAGTCCCAGATCAATAGCTAGTACGCACAGTCAAACAGTGATGAATCAACAACATATCACGATTACATATAACCAAATAATAATAACACCAAATAAAAGCAAAGACCTTATGGTCGAGGTTTACTATTATGGCCTGTACAGGCTGAACAACTTGAGTAACTGCAGCTAAAGACGATAACATCAAGTGGTGACCCATCCATATGCCCACATGCAATCTAGTGGGGTACGCGTCCTAGTCCTTGGAATCTCCATTGACAGCTCCAAACACTTCTGAGATATGTTTAGAATGTAGCATGTGAGTACATAAAGTACTCAGCAAGTCTGGGAAAAATGCATAATGCAGGGCTATCCAAGGATGGCTTTTTATGGTTCTTTTGCGCAAAGCAATACTTTCACAAACTTTACATGTAATATTTTTCACAAAGCCATTTTTACAATTATTTGTACATTTGAAATTATTTATAACTCTAGTGAAGGTTCTAGCCACCAATCACTAGTATACAGGCTCTATCTGCCACATCTCAAAAAGATCAGGGTTCAATCCATCCACATGTAACTGTCTGCCATGGTTCACAAAACATGTTCAATCCACCTACCTGGCTCTAGCCGCCAGAAGCGTACCCGAGAGTTCTAACCACTCCCAGATCCCAAATCATCAGTTTTTAAAACAAATAAATAAAGTCTACCAATATGAAAGCATTTTTCGCTTTGCCCTTGACCGTAGGCACGGCTATTCGAATAGTTTTAACTCTGCAGAGGTGTACAGCTTTACCCACAAGACATGATATTCTCTTGATGCCAAGCTATTAACACACTTCCTTAGGTGTGCTGGCAGAGATTCATGACAAGGCCTTTACAATGTATATGCCTAACCCAACCCACCCAATGAGGTTTCACCGCTGTTAGGGTTCTATCTACCTAGTACAGAAGCCCCCTCTTGCGCCGTGTGAGAAAAACAGTCTTGCCTCTATCTGGCACTCACATTCTACCAACTGGTGAGTCTAAGTTAGGTTTCTACAAATTATTCAGCCAGGTCGTACCCATAATGGACATGTGGTTGTACGGTAATGCTTAGAATGGACAGTCATAAGTGTCGGTCCTTAATTGACTTAGGGCGGTACTTGCACAATGAAAACTAGTGCTCTATCCGCACCCACCAGACAAACCATTCCGCCCAAGTCTAAATTATTTTATATTATTTTTATTTTGTAAACCAACGGCAATACTTTTTGCCTATAATTTTCAACACAAGTTTTCAAGAGTTATAAGAAATTCCCACCCATAGGTGCATACTGACCGATTGCGAGTCTAAGAAATTCTACCGAACTATTCTATTCCACCATCAACTTATTTATAATTTTCAATTCACAGCGTTGATAAAATTATTGTAATTAAATATGTACCCTCCAAAATTCATAAAATCACCAAGATCCCTAGTACTATCATGGCATTATATAATCCAGTCCAATTTAGTACTCCAACAAGTAAAGTCTATATCATGTGCCATCATAACTCCAAAATCATGCTAAGCTACTAACATTATTATATACGAAATAGTCTCCTCAAAATATAAGTCACACTATTATTTATCCATCATCCAAACATCGATTAATCTTCTAATCTACTTAATTCACAAAGGATAATTCATAATCTCATCCCCAAGCATTTTTCAAGAAAGATTCCATAAATCCAAGAGTTCATTAATTTATTGACTAAAATGATTTCCATAAACAATAATACCACTTTGACTGAACAAATCACACATAATCCACATTATTCATAATTCCACATAAATGGATATTGCGGGACTATATTTTAATAATAGCCCATTTCTTAATCAACCCCTGAATAAATTTTCCTAACAAGCACTAATAATACAATTAACTTTACTCATAATATTTTCTTACTTCAAACCATCTTTGATATTACTTTATCAATCCAATGTATCCAGCTTATACAATTTCCTCGAGCACTAATGCTAAAAGTAACTCCACTCAAATTTGATTCTATATCAAAATCATCACTCACACGGCGATCAATCTTATCATCTACTAAAGAAGGTTTCACAAAATCATCTACTAAACCACCGAGTATGATTTCTTACTATTATTTATTTAATGTACCAAATATTATCCTTATTACCATACATCTTCCAATTTTTCCCCAATCCATACTAACTTTATTGCGAACTACTATCACTATCCAACTCCTCAATATTTCAATGATCACCATTCATAGATCAATTTCATATTAACAACCCCCACATCATCACTAATATTCATCTAACTCCAATTTACATTCCATACTATTTGTTCCATCCAAAATGTCTTCCAAAGTCATTCCCCTAATCAAAGAATGTTTTCCCAAAAGTATTTATTATGGTGGATTACCGTACTAGGGTGACAAAGGATCATGGATAACAATATTAAGGAGTCATAAACAACAGGTATAAATAATAGCCTAGCGTTAACATCATCCTTTTATATAAATAGCAATGTGGATCCAACATTGTAAAACATTTATAAATCATGGGATCAACATGCGTCAAGGAGACTTGCCTTCGGTCGCAGCGAGAGTGTCTCAAAATCCTGCGGTTCAGCGACGGCGTCGGTGGTTCCGGCGAATTCTTCGTCTACGCGCAAAACGGTACAACCAAATAAATAAAATAAAATCCAAAAATTATAAAAGTTATACTGGCAGGTAGATCTTGAATTTAGATGAATTTAGAAATTTAAACAGAGTGAATCGGAGTTCGGATGCATAAGATATGAGCGTTCGAAGTTTGAAACTGATGGAAAAAGGAAAATCGGAAATATTCCAGAGCATCTTCTTTTTGGGTTGAATTTTTGGAATTGCTTGTGTCTATGGAGGGTGGGACCAAGGTGTCATTGGGTGGAGACCTTCTTCTTCATGGCTTCAAAGAAATGAGGAGCATAGTGCTCCTCATGGCGCCGGTGACCTAGGGCCTTGCGGCCGGCGGCGGCTGACCGGGACGACGACGCCGGGGGCAGGGCGGCAAGGCCGACGGCAACGGCAGTGGCGGCGGGCAAGGTGAGGCGGTGGCGCATGGGGCGTGGGTGGCGCGCACGCATGGGCGCGGAGGCTGGCGGCGGGTGGCAGCGACGGCCGGGCGAGGAAGCCGGTCGGCCGTCGAGAGGGCCGAGCGGCGGCGTGGCATGGAGTCGGCCGGCCAGCCATGGCGCCTGGCGGCTCGGCTCGGAACGCGATTCTGCGCGGCCGAGGACGGGGAAAGGAGCGGCGTGGCGTGGGGAACATGATGCGCACGCCGGCCGGCGACGGGGAGGCTGGAGGCGGCGCGGCCATGAACGAGTTCGGTCGGGCGGCCATGAATAGTGATCCCAAAATAATAATAAAAAATTTCAGAACACGTAACGACAAAAAGGAAGTTAGCACCGCGTAGGTCTCGACGAGACAAATTCAACGGTGTGGTCGGATTCAAGAGTAGCTCACCGGATTGAGAGTAATCGACGGAAAACCGAGCTCCCAACGAAGATTTCAACGGCAAAATTTGTCGTCGTCCTACAACGAAATGTGAAATTAGTTGAGGGCTTTTGCTCGGGGCGACGACGCGAACACGACGATGTGATCGGAATTCCATTTGACTCATCGGAGCAAAAGTTGCCGCGGCGATGTCGACGAGCGACGTCCGGCGATGGTTTCTTCGCGTTCCCGGCCGAATGGAGGAGTGGCAATGGGAGGGTGTGAGCACAGGGTAGAGGGCTCCGAGACGAACAGTTGAGAGGTGGAAGCTCGAAGTTTCATGGAGAAACGGCCGAGATAATGAGGTTTGAATGAAATTCTGTTTTTGGTCGAGTGTGCCGTTTCCGGGGTGATTGAAGGCACATGATCATGGGGGATGGAATCTCCTCGTCTCCCTCTTTCAAACGCAACCAGCCGTTCGCGATTTGGAGCCTTAATGAGGAAGTTATGGGTGTTTAAGAAAGGAGCACCATGAATGGAGAGAGATTTGCTATCTACATCGTGATGGCCAGAGGAGGAAGACGCGTGAACAGTGCCCTGCCACGTGGCGCTCTCCCACTGGCCGATGAATAGCAAATATCAATGACGTGTGAGAAAAATTAGCAAAAAGGGTCTAAAAATTCTGGAAACATTCCTAAAAAAACTAGGGATTATTTGGAACCCAATAAAATTGGTTTCATGAAATTTGGTTGAAAGTTGAAATTTAGAAAATTCCAGGACAAATAAAAGGCATTTGACAAAGGCCGTGAGCGATAAAATACCAGAGTGTTTCCAAAAATCTTGGGAAAATTCCCAAAATGTTTTTGGAATATTTGGAACCTAATGCAATAGGTTTCGGGATTTTTGGAGCATTTTGGAACTCGGGTGGAATTTCAGGTACGAACCGAAATTCGGAAATTCGATTTTTCGGACGACGAGAGATTGAACTCCAATTTCGGAAGGATAAGGATGCCAGGTTAATTAGAACACCAAGTAAAATCCAAAATTTTAATTTAATTAATTTAAATTAGCTTTTTACAGAAGACCAAAATTGGGGATGTTACACCTGGACAGCGCCAACTTGAAGCAACTATAACTTTTGATCCCCAGGGTTGTTTGGGGACTATGAGTACTTGTTTAAAAGGTTTCATCGTCCTTTTTCCAATGGAACTGACCTCATCTCCAAATTCCATCCGAGTCAACGGGAATCTGCCAAACAAGTGGCGTTATCTTTCTAATCCGAGAAGACTTGGGCTTTGGGCCTTGTAATAGAGTTGTAGTCGGAATCCTACTATTTTGGACATGGTTTCCACGCCCCTATCTCTCATAAATAGTCATCCACCGGCTCCTTAGGGTTTTGGGTTTTATTTGATTAGTTTAGCCAAGTGCAAACTTGATCCTACGAGTTGTGCTGGACAGCCACCTTGTCAAGATCGTCAATAAGACTCCACTTTTGTTTCGCTTCCACTTTCATTCGCAATTGCAGATTGCTTATCCTATCGTTCTTGCTTGTTCTTCAGTTGCTTGCAGGAATTGAACCTCGTGTTCAGGTTGATTGTGCCTCGGCAAAATCAATAACCCTTCAGAGTTGGTTTAGCGATTGCTAAGGCGCATCGTCGTCGTGCGGTGTAGTCGGGTCATCAAAGTCATCTCCACCCCAAATTGAACGTGCTTTCCTTGCAACCTTGGATCGATATGGTTCATTCCTGGGCTTTCTCATCGAAAGATCGGGACACCGAAAGCACCATCAAGTGGTATCAGAGCAAACCATGTTGCTTGGTGAGAGTTTTCTTTACCCTAGCTTAGTAGATTGATTTTATTCCTATAGTCCAGAGCCACAAACAGATCTGATCTTCACATACCAAACCAATTTGTGCCCCGCAATCTTCTTTCAGTGCATTGCATTATTGAATTTTTGGTTGCATCGTCTTGTCGAGTTGTTGATTTCTAGTTCTAGTTGGAGTCTAGATCAGGAGAGTTCTTGTCCACCTGCCAGACTCGGCCAATTTCAAATCGTTGAGACCTCAGTTCGGATCAAGAAAAAGGAATCTGTGTCGGACCCAGAGAAGCCTTTCCGAACTATAAAAAAGGAGAGTTCGGGCCGAAGCTTCTTTGTCACCCGACTGGTCGCTCACGTGGTCGCCTGACTGGTCGCCCACCTGAGAGCTGACTGGTCGCTCACGTAGTCACCCGACTGGTCGCCACCTGATCGCCGACTGGTCGCCCGCGTGATCGCCCGACTGGTCACCCACCTGAGAGCCGACTAGTCACTCACGTGGTCACCCGACTGGTCGCCCACCTGATCACCGACTGGTCGCCCGCTTGATCGCCCGACTGATCGTCCACCTGATCTGTGACACTACGGAATGATGGTGTGAGTTATTTTCGATGTTGACATGACAGTACGATTTTTGTATCATGTTTTTGGGCCTTTCCGGAGTTTGGGCCCTTCCGGGGGGAATTGGGCCTTCCGAGGGAGTTTGGGCCTTGGGGGATCTAACTTGGGCCTTGGGGGACTAATGTGGGCCGAAGTGGGGGGAGATCAGGCCCACGAGGAGGGAGTTTTGGGGCAGCAAGGCTGCTGCCCCTAATGCTTGCGCCCCCTCCTAACCCTAGCCACTTCCCCCCATGCCGCCACCCCCTTTGGGCGCCTCCTCTCCCCCTTGCACCATCTCCTCCCTCACCTCCCCTACCACCCCTAGCCGGCCCTAGGCGTGTTCCACCCCCACCCCTTGCTGCCACACCCTTCCACTCTGTTGCCCTCGCTGTTGGGGAGCTCCGCAACGAGAGGATCCGGCGGGATTGGCGCGTGGAGGAAAATCGGGCGACCAGGAGGAGTTTTCGTCGGTTCGTCGTTCGTCGGGCTAAGGTATGGTGATGGGAAATCTTTGGGGTGGATTAGGTGCTGTGCTAGAGGAGGTTTTGGTGCTATTAGATCAAAAGGTTGTGCTACAAATAGTTAGAATCGATGAAAACTAGAATTGTGGTGGTGTTCTGTTTCGGGCAGATTGGACGTCCGACCTAGGGTTTGAGTTTTCGCACTTTTAGAGGCATTTTCTGGTCGGCCGTATGTTGAGAAAGTTGTAGGCAATTTAATTAACTTTAATTGGACACTAAGAATGTTAAATTACGTCCAGCCGTTTAAAAGTTATGGCTGTTTTACCGAACGTGTTCAAAACTATGACGTGATTGGGACAGATCATATTGATCTGTAGATTAGTCAATTTTAGAGGCCGAATTAGTTTTTCCCAATACTTAGAAAAAGCTAGGAAATTTCCTAAGCTTTGAGAAAATGTAATCGTTTACTTAATTTGGAGTCTTAGAACTCAAGTTATGCTAGTTGGAAGCCCGTTGTCCCGTCGGGACAGATTCTCTGTTTTCGGGTTTTAGGGGTAGTTTGCGAAGTCGGGGTAGAGGATCGTTCATGTACTATTTTGTGGGCACGTTTTGAGTGTGTGGTACCTATGTGCAGGTGGTGTGACCCCGGGCGTGCCCTCAACCTCTCGCCAATCCGTCGCTCACGGTTGAAGGCAAGTGAATTGGAATGGGTTTGGTGTTGTATGATTGCTAGACTTGCTTATGTGCAATATGATTACATGATATGCTAATGTGCCATGCTTGATATTTGCTTATGACATGATGAACATGGTTACTTATTGGTGATGAGCTCGTTGTATTACATGTTTTGCAAGTTTATACATGTTCAGGTCATATGTGCATTCATAATGGAAGAGGCGTCCCATTCTGATGCGGGCCTCTGTGTTCACACGTAGTGAACACGAAAGACCTACCTCGTAGTCCCATCCACGATGGTGTATGGGAGCGAGTCAGTAAGAGTAGGCACCCTCTATCTACGGGATGGAAGGGGAAAGAGGGTGCACGCCGACGGGTGTGCACTCAGCAATACCGGTATGTGCTTCTAGGAGACATGTGCATTGCATTGCATATATGTTGATGTTAATGATAAGTGTACAATGAGATTATGATATGGTTATGATGATGAATATGAGATTATGCCATGATTATGATGTTAAGTATGAGATGTAGTGTTGTTAGCATTGAAAGCTGTTTCTCTTTGTCCTATTGCAATATACTTGCTGAGTGATGAACTCACGCTTGTGTTTTATGATGTTTTAGGTACCTTGCAACCGGCATGCGAAAAAGGGGTTTAGCTACACTTCTTCACGTAGCTCCACACATTAGACAGTTTTAATCATTTGGAGTTATGATAACAAGATCATTGCGATGAAACTTGGTGTATGGCTAGATTGTGTGCTTGATTTCCTCATTTACTTCGTTATAGTTTATGGAATGGTTGGATTCATTCTTTTAGACTTAGCATGTTGCCATATCATCTGTTATTGCTATTTTAGATGTCTTTCGTTATGATATATCTTGCCATGATATTGCTATTGCTTCAAATCATGGAAAAACAAAGAAGATGCTGCCGAAATTTTCGGTTTTAGCATTTGCTCCCTTGCTGTAATTTATCTTTATTTATGGTATTTAGATGCTGCTTCTATCATGTTTGGTGACATCCAGGCATATTAGATGCCGGGGTGTTACATGATCGCCGACTGGTCGCTTGCGTGATCGCCCGACTGGTCGTCCACCTGAAAGCCGACTGGTCGCTCACGTGGTCACCCGACTAGTCGCTCACATGGTCACCCGACTGGTCACCCACCTGATCGTCGACTGGTCGCCTGCGTGAACGCCCGACTGGTCATCCATCTGATTGCCGACTGCTCGCCGCCTGTTTTACCAGGTCGCCTCGTGCCCGTCTGCCTGTCAGGCCATTCTATGGGCTGTTCACCCGCCTGCAGCACGCTTGAAAGAAAAACAAGTTGGATCTTCCCGGACAAAAAAAAGGGAGTCTGGAACCGGTCCGAAAAATTTTCTATGCCAAACCTGTTTTCAGAGGGTCCCTAGCCTTTTGAGATAATTCTCTTCTTTCGCGAATTTTTTTTTTCGCGCTGGGTTCTCATCTGCTGTCAAACTGTACTGTTGCCGACTGCACAATTTTGAGCCACTAGTTCTTGCTAGCCTAGAGTCAACAACTAGTGACTAGACGTTGAACAATTCTTCAATTTTGCATTCATTGATTGATTATTGCTAACCTTTGCTACTAAATTAAGCCTGTCCAAGCTCCACTTTCTACCCGTACAGGTGTTCGATCCCTTGGCAATCGCTCTACACAATCTTCGGAGAACCTTTGATAACCAACGGCCGACAACACCTATCGCATTGTAAGAACTTGTAAGAGCTTTGGTGATAGGTTTGAGTGCCTGAGAGATTTGCCACCACTTCCTAGTAGTTGATAGGAACATTATACTTGTGGTTCTTGTTTCCTTGTCTTCTACTAACCATGTCAGGTGATGAGGATTCGCTGCATCACTCGCCACGAACAAAGGGCATCATTGCTCACTTTCGGAGGATGACGAGGGAGACCACTAAGGGTCTTAGCGAGGACGTGCGACTCACCAATGAGCGTATGTCAATGCAAGAGGACCGTCTCAGATCCATCGAGGCCGCACAAGGGATTGCTAACACTACTCTTGCTACTATTTTAGCTAGACTTGATACTTTTGAAGCTGTCGCATCTGGGGCTTCCAATCCGCCTCCCCATCATCCAAGCAACACTTCAGCTCCACGAGAGAGACATCCGGCCGATTTAGAAGAACAAAACGAAGAGAACCAATATGACGACACTACTGATGTGGAGGAGGACAACACCGTCAATTACAACCATGATCGTGACCATCATCGACTACGCTTTCAATCAGCAAGGCATGTGACGTGATCCTCCACGACCAAGGGAACGAGAACGAGATCATGTTTTTCCTAAGGTAAATTTCAATATGCCACCGTTTGAAGGTAAATATGATCCTGATGCCTACCTTAGTTGGGAATTACTTGTTGACCAAAAATTTGCATGCCATGATTTCCCTTAGAATAGAAGAGTTAGGGCTGCCACAAGTGAATTCACTAATTTTGCTTCTGTTTGGTGGAGAAAACATTACCGCGTTCATCCAAATAACATACCCACCACTTGGGAAGCATTAAAATTGCTAATGAGGCATAGATTTGTTCCTTCATACTATGCTAGAGACTTATTAAATAAATTGCAGTGCCTACACCAAGGTAAGAATTCGGTGGAAGAATATTACCAAGAATTGCAAATTGGCATGTTGCATTGTGGATTAATTGAGAATGAGGAAGCTTCTATGGCACGTTTCTTAGGTGGTTTAAATCGAGAAATCCAGGACATTCTAGATTATAAGGATTACAATTCGATGACTCGCTTATTCCATCTTGCTTGCAAAGCTGAACGTGAAGTGCAGGGTCGCGAGTCGAGGGCAAAACCAAACTTTTATGCAGGACGAGCTACTACGTGGTCGCTGCACGCCCCTGCTGCCCCGTCCGGTCGTACCACTACACCGACATCTTCAAACAACAAGATGACATCCTCCACACCAACCTCAGCACCACGACCAACGCCGACGAAAAATGCCACACAAGCTCCTACAAAAAGCTCTTCGTCGTCGGTCGCCTCAACGGGATGCACCAAATATATCTAGTGTCATCGCTGCAAGGGATTTAGCCACATTATGAAGGAGCGTCCAAACAAGCGCGTGATAATAACCCGCGAAGATGGCGAGTACGATTCTGCTAGTTATTTCCTTCCTATTATGCTGCCAATTATTCCCTTCCTATTTGTTAGCCTGCATATCTTGCTTTCCTATTCCTTAGGCAATTAGTTGCTTGATTAGTTAAGTATGGGGTCCTTCAAAATAATAGCTGGATTGAGGGCATTTGTAATCCTCCTAGCGCATGAATAAAAGGGGGGAGAATGAGAAGAGAAAAGGGATGTTTAGTTGCCACCAAATTACCTCAGGCGCTGCCGTCGACAACCGGCCGGTGGCCCTGTACAGCCAATCCCTCTTCTCCACCCTTCCCCTCTACTCCCAACGGTGCCTCCTACTGCTAGCTGCGGCCAGAGGCCTGGCACGAGGGCGTATTCACGCGAACACCCATATCAACTGGTATCAGAGTTGATCAGTCCTCTGCCCATGGCAGGACCCGACGATCGACTCACCAAGCTTGAGGCAACCGTGGAGGGCCTTATAGGCTCGAATGTTCGCCTGGAGCAGATGATGGCGGATCTCCTCAAGATGTCGGGCAAGCGACCGACTCTTGATACCGGCGCACGAGATGAGTGGACAGAGTCCAGCATCGTAAGGGGACGAAGGAGGTATTTTTCACCGCGAGGTCGTTCGCAGGTTGACGATCGGAACGAGGACAGAGGACGACACAACCACGTGGACCGCCGTTGGGTGCCACGGGCTCCTCGATACGAGCTGTCATTATACAACGGTACTGAGGACCCCCTGTTATGGCTGCGCCAATGCGAGCGCTTCGCGCGAGCCCACGACGTTCCAGAATCGGAATATGACATGATGGCCGGCCTCCATCTTCGCGAGGAGGCACAGGAGGTGTTGGACAATTGGGAACAGGACGAACGGTTCATCTCGTGGACCGACTTCTGTGATACCTTCATCCAGAGGTTCACCCGTCACTCGTCAGTAGGGCCCCTAGGGGACCTAGTGAATCTGAAGCAGCTTGTTAGCACGATATAACAATCCATCATTCAACACATATTTATTCCATGTTCTTCCTTCTCTAAAGTTTTCAAGGGCATCTTTAAAGTCCAAATCAGTAGCATGTAACAATTGAGGCCTAAAGCGTCTAGGTTCAATTAAAGTGCACCAACAAGATAAGTCTAAGCAAATACACAATCCTAGGAGAAGATCACAAATAAATATTCTAGGAAAGTAAATTGCACAAATAAAATGAAAGAGAGCAAACCACAAAAATGAACACAATTTTTTTTTCTTTGGTCTCGGAGACTTGCCGGTCTCCCATAATCCACATTGAGAAGCTTGAACATATCACGCCAGCTCCTTGCGCAAATGAGCCTCCCTCGATTACTATTGGTAGCTCTTCCCCGCTCGGGGTAGGTGATGACACTTGTTTGAGGTTGATTCAAGTATCTAATTAGCTCAAACTCAAAATATGCATTTGAATGCTCCTAACTCCCTCAAAATGTGAATTTAATGCACAAAGGAAGAGAGGAGACTTGCTAGAGCTCACAAAGTATTCAATTAGTGTTCAAGAAGGTCCTTTGATGCAGGTGTGGGGGTCTTTATAGCCTCCACCCACAATTCCAACCTTGGAATAAAAAATCATAAAAAATTAGGAATCTTTGTACAACCGACGTGCAACACCCAATAGTATTGGACCATGTCTAACGGTCGAATTAGTGCATTAAATGTGGTAGGTAAGAGCTGTTAAAAAAGGTTCAATACTACCGGTACACAAGTGCGGTAGTACCGACCTTTGAATCTTGATCGACTCAGAAACTTCTTTAATTGACCTTTTACATCATTGGTTTTCCTTTTTTATGAGCCGAAACAAAGACCAATATATTCTCACAAACTCAAGAGAAATTGTTAGTTCTTTAACACGTTTGTTATTAATTACCAAAACCCAAATAAAATTAGGGATCTAGATGCTTCAATGCTACTCACAATCCCGATCTTCATGATACTCTGCATGTCGTTCTTCAAATGGATCTTTCGGTCGTCGTCGGATGTTGTCAAGCTAGAGGGAAAAGGGATAGAGAGAGAGGAGGGATAGAGGGGGAGGGGCTTGGAAAGAGAAATAATGGAGGATCTATTTTTTTTTTCAAAACTAGTCCTTATGCCATAAAATTTACAAAAATGGCCCTCTCTCCCACCGCGAAAGGTCTGACAGTTGACAGTGTCAACATGTGGCGAGCGCAGGTGTGGCGAGTGGGCCTGGGCATGACGTCGTGTACGCTAGTCTTCGCGCTCCCTGTGAGCGTAGGAGATTTTTTCCGCACTCCCTATCGCGGGAGGTCCCTCCATGCTACCAGACCCCGGTAGGTGACATGTGTTACCTGCCGGGTCTTTCATGGTGGGGAAGGGAGCCAATTTTGCAAATTTTATACTATAGGTCTAGTTTTGAAAAAAAAGGAGGGCTACTATAGTAAAAGCTTCAATCTATTACCACAAAAGCTAGGAGTGCATCAATTACAAGTATGATTGGAGGTAGAAGTGGCAAAATGGGTCGTGCCAAACGGGCCAGCCCAAGGCTCGAACGGGCCATGTCGGTTAGGCTGTGCTTGGGCCAGCATCACAGCACGGCCTATGGCATGTTCTGGTATTGCACAGCCCGTTTCGGCCCGTTTAGAGTGCACGGCCCATTTCCTAATTTACATATGTTTTTAAAAAGTTTTCTACATCACTTTGAGTTTTTTTAATTATGCTAGATTTTTTTCTAACTTTTACTGTTTTCCAATTTTGTTTTATTTTTTTTTGAATTCTTTTATTTCTTTAAATTTTTTACGCCAATCGGGCCAAACATGTCTTAGCATGGTCATTGGCCTACAAAAACTCGTACCAACACAGAACGCCGGTGAGCCAATAGATCATGCTTAAACTGAAAGTCTAGCACGTGAATGAACATGACATAAGCTGTTTATTAACCGTGCTTAAACAGATCAAGTCGTACGATAAACAGGCTGTGTGACCGCCCATATATATAGACACCTTTAGAGCATCTCCAGCAAGGGCCCCTAAAACAGGGTCTCTATTTTGGATTTAGGGATTCCCCCTATTTTTTGATGCCCTATTTTCAGAGCATAAGTCCAGCAACAGCCCCTAAATCTCGGCCCCTATTTTACTTTTTCTCCTATTTTGACATATCCGCTATGTATAATCTTCATTTGACACCACTAAAATTCAATAAAAAATATTTGTAATACATAAAACATAAGCATATTAACATTTACAATTTAAAAACATGATATTTCAAATTTAAATTTAAAATTTTCAAAACACGGTAAAATTTTTGAAGCCTCTCATGTATTTCCCTATCTTCAATAATAGAGGTTGTACTCGTGTCGCTGGGAATTAGGGCTGAGGATGCAAATTTAGGGGCCTCCTAATTTTAGGGGCTTGAGTTGGGGCCCCCTGGGAATTGGGGCTGAGGAGGCAAATTTAGGGACCCCTAATTTTAGGGGCTTGAGTTGGGCCCCTGCTGGATCTGTTTTTTTTACTACACTCCCTACTTTAAGGTTTAAGGGTTGGTTTAGGGGCTCTGCTGGAGATGCTCTTAGAGGAACGTGAGATTGTGATGATTATAGGTACTGTCCACGTCAGACGACATAGTAGACACATATTGGATTGGTGACCGTGATTGATCTGATATGTCCCGTGCGAGGAAGAGACTAGAGTAGGTACGTCTTGGGCCTTGGGACTCTGTAGCAGAGGCCGCACCGGAGGCGTCCCATTAAATTGGTCGACCTGCCGTCCGCCTCTAAAGCAAAATCGAAACGAAAAACCACGATCTTGCCGCTTGCTCGCTGCTTGCTTTCTGGTAGATAGGTTCGTAGGTTTTCGCCGCCGCTCGCGCGTCGCGGCCGTCAAGGCCATCGGCCCACCTCCAAGCTTCCCCCAAGATCGCGCTTTGCATTGTCTCGGTAACGACTCTCAATTGCTATCGTTTCGGTCGTGTAGTTTTCGGCTCTTCCTTTCTTTCTCCGTTAGACGCAATCTTGATGGCTAGGGTTTTTGGGGTTTATTCGCCGCCTCAACGATGGCACCGGGTTCATGGCACTACGCCAGTTATTTGCATTTTTCTGTTTTTTTTCTCTTCGTCTAATTAAGATTTGGGTTCTTGGCGTTCTTTGCCCTATTCCGTTTGAAGATCGAGTTTTTTTGCATTCTATTTTTCTTTCTTGGAAAATTGCCTTCCTTGCATTCTATTTTTTCCCCTTTTACATTTAGTTGTACGCGTCATCGAGTTATTTCCATTTTTTTGTTCTTTCCAAACTTGGCTCTTTGCGTTCTTGGTGGGTTTTGATTTCTGAAGCGCGGATAGCCTAGGGTATTTGATCATTGTGAATTTGTGGTGTCATGGATTTCAGGTTGATTTGTGACGCGTGAGGACGAGGCCAGAGCGAATTTCCAAACACACTCATCAAATGCTAGGTGAAGGTAAATGAGCTTCTGGCCATGCACGAGTGATATATGCTAACTTCTTATAATAATGATAAGTACTTTATTTTTGTTAGTTTTAAATGTAAATGAGTATATTATTATGAATGCATAATCTACAGTTAAATGCTGCTTAATTGCTTTTGCTTGGCGGCGATGCCCTTCACAACTGGTTTGCGCAGTATCTTTTTTGGACTTGAAACTTGAAAGTGGTATGTTCTTCACCAGAGGTCCCTATATAGCAATTTTGCCAGTTATCAATGAGAGTAACATTTGGAGTGAATTCCATGTCTATGTAGTAACTTGATCAATATGCTAGGTTATACATAACAACAATGCAGTATAATCTTTGGGTTTTCTCCAAATTGATTTAAAGTTGCTAAACTTGTGAACAAAAATTAACTAGCAAAACAAGACTTTGTGGTGTAACAAAAATTTAACTCCAAGGTCATGCTATGCTGTTTATGCAACTGACATTGCGGTGACACCATCCTATCTGTTAATTCATCAGCCAAACGTGATGGTATAGATCCCAATTGCAACCTTTTACTGGTATAGTGACTCGATTGGCATGTGAAAAAAAGACTACTGGTTAAAACTGATTGCTAAGATGGGGACTTATGAGTGAATTTACTTGTTAAATGTATTAAATGCATGGATGTCCCAAATATGGTTAGCAATAACATTCTGTATTAGAAAAGAGTATTTCTATGAGTATCGGTAGTTTATACAACGTCCTTTGCATAGTGGGAAAAAGAGGTATAAATTACATTTAATTGAATTAATTGCGGTGTATATCTGTCTTTATTTGCTATGCACATCAAGTTTATTAAAACGTAAAAAGAGAACGAAACACCCACCCCTTTTTAACTTTTAAACGTTTAAACGAACGTTGAAACGTAGTTTTAGGCACTATTGTAAAACGAATATGAGAACAAAGATATATCACATATGTATCTTAATTTTGTAGTCTTTTTCCATATAATTTGAGGCTATATGCTATGCCCCTCTTGCTCTTCTATAAAGCCTCTTGCATCTCTTTCATGTTGGATGAGGTTGTTTTGGGACACTTCGTCACATCTCTATACCCACCCGCGAGATGTTGTTTCACTCTTTTGATTCCTCCTTTTATCTTCCTCTGACAAAGATTGCATTGGATCAGCTGTTGCTTGTTAGGCTCTGCATAATATGCATACTTCCATCCCGGATCATCAGACTTCGGCTTTCGACTAGGATCATCCAATGGATTATAATTTGTGGGAGGGGGATGTGCACTGCCACTGCCACTTGAACTTGCACTTGCCATTTCGATTTCAGCTGCAATTCTACAATCAATTTCGATTTCTTGCACTTGCCGAACCAAGAGAGATAAGAGAGAGAGAGATAAGAGAGAGAGAGAGATAGAGAGACCTCAGTACCTCACCCGTACCTGGCGTTCACTCCCTCAACCGAGAGATATATGTTGGGGACAACCAAAAGTTTCCTCCCCAAGACAGTCCACAATAACCAGTAAAACCGGGTGTCAAAGCAAAAATTGCGACCAAAAGACACGCAACACAAAACTCTTTTTTTTCGTCTTCAACCAAGGAAGACAAAACCACGAACCGCCTACGGAACAATCCGCGAAATCCCAATACCAAACACTTTTCTATTGACTTCAATCGACTAAAACCAAGAAAACCAACCAAAACCGATCGTCAGAATGGTAAAAGAAACCCAAAAGGATCCATCACCAACTCTTCTAATCAATTCCAACCAACTACCCGGTCTACGACAGAAAGGATAAGCATTTTTCTCCTACAGGGGTTAATAATTCTTCGGTGATGGCGTTAACCGGCCACACCGTCAAACCACACCCTTACTATGAACAAAAAGAGGTGATCGAAACCATCCGGCACCACAACCCTACTTCATCACAAATATAGCAACTCAATCAAATCTATCATAAAGATAGCATTATACATCATCAAAGGTAGCATTCAACATCAAGGCTTAAATACAACATTTAAGCGTAAAGCAACGATACCCATACCCTTTCTTACTGTGCATTCATGTGTTAAATTTTAAATTAGTTATTTCACTTACACAAGTTTTAATGTTATTATCCTATGACAAAATTTAAGTATAATCTAAGCCATGTTTCTAGGTTATTCCACATCAAAATTTTAGTTAACCCTATAGTATTCCACTAAGTTCATACACCACGGACCTGAAGTCCGCTCTGATACCAACTGTAACACCCCGGCATCGAGTATGCCTGAATGTTACCAAATATAGACTAAACAACATCTAAATACCACAAATAAAGATAAATTACAGCAACCGTAGATGGAGGGTGCCTACTCTTACTGACTCGCTCCCATGCGCAACAGTGGATGGGACTACGAGGTAGGTCTTTCGTGTTCACTACGTGTGAACACAGAGGCCCGCATCAGCATGGGACGCCTCTTCCATTATGAATGCACATATGACATAAACATGTAAAGATTGGCATAAATATTTAATACAACGAAATCATGATCAATATGAAATCATGTTCATCATGTCATAAGCAAACATCAATCATGGTATCATATCAGAAAACATGTGTAAACCATCTCATATTCAAACATTACGGCTTCCTAAGCCGCAACCACTACAATACACTTGCCTTAACCGCGGGCGACGGGTTGGCGAGAGGATGAGGGCACTCCCGGGGTCACACCACCTACATATAGATACTACACACTCAAACCGTGCCCACAAAACAGTACACAATCGCTCATCTACCCCGACTTCTCAAACTACTCCCAAAGCCGAAAAACAGAGAATATGTCCCCCCGGGACAGCAGGTTTCAAACTAGCATAACTTAAGTTCTATGTCTCCAAATTAAGTAAACGAGTACATCATCTTGAAGCTTAGGAAATTCTTAGCTTTCTCTAAGTATTGGGAAAAGCTGATTTGGCCTCTAAAATTGTTTAATCTACAAAACATTACGTTCTGTCTCAATTACGTCACAGATTTGAACACGTTTGGTAAAACTACCATAACTTTCAAACAGCTGGGCGGAATTGGACGTTCTTGGTGTCCAATTAAAGGTATTGAAATTATCTACTACTTCCTCAACAGGCGGCCGACCAAATTCCGACTCTAAAATCGCGAAAACTCAAACCCTAGGTCGAGTGCACAATCTGCCCAAAATAGAGAATTAAGAAACCTCTAGTTTTCATCCAATCTACCCAATCACAGCACCACCACTTGATTTAAAAGCATCAAATCAACCTCTAGAAAAGCACCTAGACCATCCCTAAGGATCACCCATACCATACCTCTGCCAGCCGAACACCGAACGCCGAAATCCTTCCTCCCGGGTTCCCCGATCGTCTTCCTCGCGCTGGAACCGCCGGATCTCCTCGTCGCGGAGCTTTCCGAGGGGAAGAACAGCGGGGTGGCGAGGTGAGGGGCTCCCCTAGGGCAGCAAGGAGGGTGGGGAGGGGGTGGAGGGGGCGGTGGCGCAAGGGGGAGGGGAGGCGCACGGCAAGAGGGCAAGGTGGGGGGCGGTAGTTTGGTGGGAGAGGGGGATGAGGGGCGGCTAGGGCAGGGGGTGAGGCGCCACAAGAGCAGGGGGGCGCCCAAGGCCCCCTCATGGGCCCAAATTCCTGCCCACTAAAGCCCATGACTCATCCCCTTTGGCCCGAACTCCCCCGGAGAGGCCCAAACTCCCGAAATCGGCACGGAAACGCGATTAACCTTCAAAACGTAAAGTTTTAACATCTGATTTCACATTTTATAATGTCACATTCTCTAATTTCACCTTTTGCGGTGTCCCGACATCCCGTAATATCACACAAACGTTTTACATAAGCCTCGCATCCCCATATCTTGAGTAATGACAATATGGGACTTTTCTCGGTCCATATCTCATATGGTATCTTTTCAACGGAATTTGATGGGACCCTATTTAATGTGAACGCAGCTGTCTCTAGAGCGAACTCCCAGAAGGATAATAGCAGATCTGTTTGGCTCATCATTTACCGAACCATATCCAATAAAGTTCGATTCCGTCGTTCGGATACGCCATTCCATTGAGCCGTTCTTGGCGGAGTAAGTTGTGGAATGATTCCACATTGCTTTAAATGATCACCAAACTATTGGCTCAAGTATTCGCCACCACGATCTAATCGTAAGTGTTTTATTAATTTGCCAAGTTAATTTTGTATTTCGTTCTGAAACTCTTTGAACCTTTCAAAGGTTTCAGACTTATGCCTCATTAAATAGATATATCCATATCTACTAAAGTCATCAGTAAAAGTTACAAAGTACTGAAACCCACCTATAACAATCGAGCTCATTGGTCCACATACATCTGTATGTACTAGGGCCAACAATTCACTCGCCCTCTCACTAAAACCTGTGAAAAGGGTTTTTGTCATCTTGCCAAGTAAACAAGACTCACATGTTTCAAATGATTCAAAATCAAATGAAGTGAGAAGTCCATCACTATGGAGCTTTTTTATGCGCTTCTCATTTATGTGACCTAAGCGACAATGCCTTAAAAAGGTAGAGTTCAAATCATTTGGTCGAGGCCTTTTGACATTAATGTTATAAACATGTTTTTCTTTGAGTTGAAGGACGTATAACCCATCCACCATGGGACAACGACCATAATACATATCATTCAAAAATATTGAACAAACAAAGTTCTTTTTATTCTGAATTCATAACCTTTATGTTCCAAACAGGAAGATGAAATAATGTTTACTCAAAGATGGAACAAAATAACAATTATTAAGTTCTAAAACTAATCTTGAAGGCAAATGCAATGGGTAGGTGCCAACGGCAAGACCAGCAACTCTTGCTTTATTTCCCACGCGAATATCCACTTCTCCCTTTGCCAAGTCTACTGTTTGTCAGCCCCTGCATCGAATTGCAAATGTGAGCAACAGATCCGGTATCATATACCCAAGAGCTGGAATAAGAAGTAGCAAGATTAATTTCTATAACATTAATACCTGAAGTGGAAGTCACACTCCCATTCTTTTTATCTGCCAGGTACTTCTCGTAGTTCCGTTTCTAATGTCCTGACTTCTTGCAATAGAAGCACTGGGTTTCGGGTTGAGGGCTGACTTTGAGCTTCTAAAGCTTAGTTTTGAGGCTCGTGGTCTTATCTTGAGCCTTGCCCTTTCCCTTTCCTTAAGCCTTGGCTTTCTTCTTTTTGAAGTCAGTTGTCTTCTGAACCATCATCACATGATTGGGTTTCTTTTTAATGCTTTCCTCAGCAGCCTTGAGCATCCCATGTAGGTCGGTCAGGTTCTTCTCCATACTATTCATATGAAAATTCATAATGAATGGCTCAAAGCTCTGAGGCGGAATCGAGAATTACGTCATGTAGCGGACCAATGCTAAGGAAACTCAAGATTTTTCAATCTCCCAATGTAGCCAATCATCTTGATTACATGTGGGTGACCTGATCGCCTTCACCGACTTACAAGCAAACAGAAGCTTTGAGATACCATACCTCTCAGCCCTTGCTTGATTCCCAAACATGCCCTTCAAGCCCTCAGAGTCCATGGTGACAAGCATGAGACAGCTGACCTCTACAGAGGCATTAACATGTTTTTCATAGTCAGCCTTCAAATTTCGAGGAGCATTTTAATTTGGTTCATCGAGAATCGATTTGTCTAAAACATATTCTTTCTTTTCATGTTTGAGAACAATTCTCAAGTTGCGATACCAATCTACAAAATTTATTCCATTTAGTTTTTCTCTTTCCAAAACCAATCTCAAAGCAAAACCAGGTGCAGTAGGAGGTGCCATTGAACTACAACAAAAACATGCAAAGTTTCTAAGCACTATGTTTCTCTAATACTTTTATTAAACATTTTAACAAAAGAAACTCCTATCATGTGCCCCCTTTATGGACACATGGTGAGTATTCAAGATCCATATTCATCAAACACTAGTGAGCTTTGACATCACTGCTAGAAATCTAATGACATAGGTAAGCAATATTTTTGCTAATTGCATATTATGTAACTCTTGTTGGTTGAGCATGAAAACAAGTAATGAATGCCTTCGTCAACTTGAATCATGGTCAGGTCAACTTGCCCCTAGGGCTCACATGAGAGAGGGAGCACTTCCCGTTTCCAGGTGCCAATTAAGAAACCTAGCCTATGTGTTTTCCTAAACACCAATCGTCTTGTATCTGTTCCTTCATTACTGAAATCATATTCCAACCACTTATGTCCTTAAGCCCAAAACCGTTTTGATAGCTTAGTTAAATCAACCATTGTTATGCGCGATATATCCAACACATCCCTATCATCTATTAAGATAGTTATTGATATACTACTTTAGCAGTCATATCAATAATGATCTAAATTCTTAATAGGTGCAACAATTGAATGGACAAGTGTGATTTAAAATTTTAACTATAGGGATGAACAATATCTACTATGAACATGGCATCACATGCAATGAGCATAAAGAAAATAGCAAGGATTAAACACATCCACGTATAATCAAATTAAGATGTGAAATAGTATGGCCCTTAGCATTAGGATCTCCATCATCATGCTTGATTGTTCACCTTGCCATCATGCTTGATGCCACCATCTTCATCATTGTAGATGTAACTCCTTACAACTTCGATAATGAATATTACATGAGGGTTTGAAACATCACAAGTCGACACGCAGGTCGTTATACATTTTAGATTGAAATAGCCTTATGACTTGACACGGCACGCAGGCCATGTAAATATTTCATGCATCATATACACATAGGTCATACTATTTCACACAACATCCTGCAAAAACGAGTTAAACAAAATAGATTCTACGACAGCGGGGTCCAAGGGGTAGCGCCCCTGGCGGCAATCGACCGGTAAGGGCAACGTCGTACCATGGCTTGGTCCCATATGGTTGCGATTCGTGAACCCTGATGGCGGTAACCTGACCGGTAAGGGCAACGTCGTACCATGAATGGACTCACCCAAATAAAGATTGATTCGGTTTGCACTTTTCTCAAACCCTAATTGATCGATCTCATCGACGGCTGCCTCCACCAATTCATCACATGAATCGGTTAAACATGTAATGGATCCAATCTACTATCCTCACATACCATATGTGCAACATTCAGATCACGAATCTACGCGAGATGGCTCTGATACCACTGTTGGGGAACGCGGTATGCTACACTAGCACAAATTAAAATTTTTACCGCAAACCAGAAAAGCTACTCGCAAGAAGAGGATCATAGATCTATTACCACTAGACGCGCAGTTGCGGAATCCTTCGCACGTCGTTGTAATGGATCGTTCTCGCCGCGGATTGTCCTCTCCACGCCGCAGTAGCAGCAGTGTCACCACAGAAGTCCACACGTCCGGGGATGGAACACCGTGCGTCGGTGTGCAAGCACCGGGTCGCTCGGCAGGGGCAAAGAGAGGAGGTGGCTAGGGTTTCTGGTGAAACACCTCTAAACCGCATGAAAGTGTAGTGTGCGTCTAGCCTCCTCCCCTCCTTATATAGCCACGAGGTGAAACCCTAGGCAGTTAGGGCCCATCTACGCGCTAAGCCCACGAGGTCCATTAATTACGGATCTAATCCGAATTAATACGTCCCAGCTCGTTAAGTGTGTGACCCTGTAGGTTCATGCGCATTTGGACATGGATTCGGAAAACCTTTTTTCTAATCCAATAGTCGGTAGCGGCTCCTTGCAGAGCATGCCAACTCCCAAACGCATATGATTAAAGTACTGATGTAATAATCCATTTGCCAAACTATATGAAGATCGAACTCAAGGCGAGAAGCATGTCATTCTTTGACAGTTCAATCCATTTCTCGTATCCGTGATATATTAATAAGTTGTGATTAACTTCTCAATCACGACATGACCATGCACTTCCTTAATCATATCACACGAGTGGCCTAGACATATCTCCGTTACATTGGAGTGGTAAATTCCATCTTGACTGCTCCTTTCCCTCTGCATGTTTCATAGTAAACATGAAAGTTACATTTATAACTATTCGGTTAGGAAATAGTGTTTGGTAACCCTAAGGTAAACTATTACACATATAGGGAATATGACAATCTTAGGTCTAAGGATCATATATCTACTATGTATGAGATACACTGATGACACATAAGAATGTAACATTCTCGCAGTGTCCCATTGTGGGTCTATCTAACACATGTTTTTCAACATGCGTCCACAATGTATTGATGATATCTCCATATCCCATGATCTATGAAATATGATCTATGAAACATGATCATCGAACAATACATGTGCTGATCTATTCTTCGTTATCCTATACGATGATATCCGATCAGAGATATTTATCAAATTATATCAATAAGTAAAGAGCTTCATAAACAAATCACACACTTGTTGATCAAAACAATGATATACATTCATTAGATCAATAATCATATTATTATTCATAAACATAGTCATGTTACAATCATCCATATGATTGCTTCAAGGGCATAACACTAACAATATAGAGATAAGAGAGACAGAGAGACAAGAGAGACAGAGAGAGGGGGAAGGAGGCTAACACTAGACTCAAGCGGTGGGCCCAGCGGCGCTGGCGACGGCGGCAACAGCGCGGTAGGAGAGAGGCAACGGCGCGGCGAGGAGACAGCGCGGATCCGCGGGCGGCGTTGGCGGGCGACGGCGCGGCAGATTCGGATCTCGGCTCAGCGTGGCTCTAGGGTTAGCCTCCTTCCCCGATTCCTCTCGATCTATTGCTCCCGGTCTGTTTCCCCTCCAAATGAGTCTCTACATGTATGGGACCTCACTAATTTCACCAGCTAAAACGGTCTAGAACGGGCGGAACGTCCGATTCGGACGTTCCAGACGTTTTACCGATGTTCCAGCACGTTTTACGCCCGATCGACAGAACGCTCGGACGTTCTTCTGCTCGGGGGCGTTCTCTCGTTTAAACGATAACAACGTTCTAATAACCGTGATGCACATAATTTTTTACAAAATATATACAATGATGTATCTCATGCAAACTACTCCCTTTGTTTCGCTATATTTGCCCACAGCCCATCATGCGGACAGACCAACAAAGCACTAATTCTAAGAAATACTTAATGAGAAATGACCATACATACCTCTATTTTATGACATACTACAACCAGTTAACCTCTTCCAAAGCATTTATATAGGGGTAGAGGGTAGAAAAATTTCAATAACTACACTCTAGATTCCCTCGTGGACAAATATAGCGAAACGGAGGAAGTATTAACCTAAGCCCTATTATTCTAATCCCCGTAGTTAGGACATTGAATTGGCCATAAAATCACAAAACAATTGTCACCATAGTTCTTAAAATCACCATCATCATATTAAAGTATAAAACGTAAATTCACATTTAAACTTGACTTGTGCTATGAGAAACAAAAATAATGAATTTCATGTGAACACCACTACAATAGCTTTTTCTCTTTGTTTACCTTCTATTTATGATTTGTCGGAAATATATATTTTTCCTCGTCATAACACAGGTTGAGTTTTGTATTTGAAATTTTATCATATATTGGTTGATGACTTTGATGACCACTTCTACAACAACAATCACCAAACCTTTTGTCCCAAATAAGTTGGGGTAGGAATGAGACCCAATCATCTCTTGGGTTTCATTCTATGAAAAGGAGGCTATTTTTTTTACGTTTGCGCGCCAAGCCTATCACAACCTTCCTTCTTTTTCTTGGCTTGTGACATGCTATGTAGAAAACTACACAAGCGATCACTTTTAAAATTTTATATTTTTCATATTGATTTAGGCCCTTGTTTGGGGGAGCTGTGTTTCAGCTTTGGGCCTAAAGCTCCTCCAAACAGCCCAGCTGCTTGTACAGCTAAGCCATAGCTGAAGCACCTCTAAATGACACAGCTGGTAGGGAGGTGCTTTTTAGCTGTGGCTTCGCTCGATCACCTCTTCGCTCGATCCGCCTCCCTTCTCGCCCCGTCGTCTCCCCACCCGGCCGCCTCCCCGACTCCCTCCTCACTCGGGCCTACTCGGTTGCTCTTCAAATGCTACAGCTGCAGCAACCAATTTGCCAAACGACATATCAAGAAAAGCCACAGCCGTCAGTTACAGGTGCTTTATAGTATGATCTCAAGATTTCAACTTAAGACATATATTGTTATTGTCTATGCATAATAAACAATTAGGAAGTAGTAACATAAGTTACATATACAGTGATAGCTCTTAAGCAGCCAGAGTGCCAAACTATACAAAATTCTTTTTTGACCATTCAGTTCTACTACTAATGTTTTCTATGCATCAATTGCAGAGCTGAGTAGGACCAAGTGCTATATTTGAATGATGTTTTGGAATTAGGAACCAGAAAGTAATTCTTGAAAGAAACTGGCAGTTTGATCTGCTAGATGGTTTCGCAGGAGACGTGTTGCAAGAAATCATCCAACGATTTTTTGAGGACTTGTTGCTAGGAAGGAAGGACAAAGTGTCAAGGTGATAATGGAAGCTTAATTGATGCAATCCATGATGACAATTAACACATTTGATTGGTAGGTTCTTCTTTTTATGCTGTTGAGTCTTGAAATTCCGAGTTCTTATAGTAATGCCCTGTTTGGTAGAGCTTCAGATCCCAGTTCCACCTCAGAGCTGAAACTTGTATACTGAAATTGTCGGGGATTGGCTATCTGGCAAAAGACCACGGTACCCCCGTAAAAAACTAAACCCGCCGACCTTGTGGTACTAAAAGAAGATGCTCGGGAGAACGAAACGAGCATCCCTCCTTCTCCTCCGAGCATACGCGTCTGCGCCTTTATTCGCAGAAGCACCAAACACGCCCCCCCCACGAGCAAGCATGCTCGTAGAGGCCACGACCTACTCGGGTGTTTGGTCGGAGGGCCCAGCGAACGCTACAAGGAAGGAAGGAGCCAACCAATCAGCCAGAGATCAAGGGAGATCATACCCGAAATTCAAATAACGCTGAATCAAGGGCCGGGTCACGGATATGGATACATAGCGTGATCCCAGAGGTAGTTACCTTCTTCGTATCTCTAGTCGTAGTATTTAAACCCCTCGAAGATCTCAGAACGGGAGATGGACACCAAGATAGAACACAATACACTGGAGTAGGGCTATTATCTCGGCGGTGAGAGGCCCGAACCAGGATAAAACACCGTGTCCCCCTTTTCTTCTTCTCCCGACCTCGCATCGCTCGAACGCCCTCTTCGATCCGTACGACGGGGCTCTGTTGATCCCCCATTCAACAAGTAAGCTCGACGGGAGCCCGTTCTCCAATCGTCGACAGCTGGCGCCGTCCGTGGGGACCGACAGCTTGATTCCCGTACAGATCAAGATCCTCGAGGATGCCGAACTCGGGAGACACTCGGGACCTTTGTGTTTTTGACCACGTTGAAGATGACGACGTGTACTACGCCGCCGACAACGTGGCCAGGGTGACCGATCCTATCGGTCACACTGAGTCTGGGAGCCCTTCCCCGGACACGGGAATGCGAGGGCAGGGCCTCCATTCCCCAGACATTACCCTCGGGGACCCCGAGGATGACTGCGATGGGCTCTACGACGGCCTGGACATACCAGACGACCTAGAGCTCGACCGAGAGACTGCATCTCAAGGGGATACAATGATGTCCCCATCGCTTTCATCCCGCTCTCGTCGAGTCAACATGGCCGGGAGCCGTGCGGAGCCCGGAGAAGGATCCTCGGACGCTGCCAAGCACGACCCCTACGAGGCGGCCAGACTCCACCTGGAGGCGTCCTTGGGAAAGACCCTCGCGAGCATTCGCCGCCAGGCAAAGGGGGGGCGCGCTTCCACGGAAAGGAACTCTCGTGGGTACCGAACTCCCGATCGCGCTCCGGAGCTTCGCCAAAGCTCACCGCCGCCAGTTCACCGGAAACGGGAACGGTTACAGGCCTTGGCGGCGGTCGTGCGTGACCTGCGTAGTTTCCCCGAGCAAGCAGACTTAGAGGCCGTGGGCAGGGTCGTAGCCGAAGATTTGGAAAGGCTCGCCGCCGAGCTAAAAGTCTCGGATCCTCCCCGTGACCGGGATGCCCGGAGTGTTTCCCGGGACCATCACAAACGCTCCCCCATGCGCTCGCACAGAGGTGAATCTCGGAGCCATGCTCGGAGATCGCCCCAGGCCGCTAACCCGATCCGGGAAAGGCCCCGGAACAGTCACAGAGCAACCTCAGAGCGATATCTGTATAATCGCCCAGATTACGAGCACTCTGAACGCTCCACGACCAAGCGGTCGTCGGCACGACCGTCGCATGAGGTTTTCTCCCGACTCGGCCCGCGCACGGGGCGTTGGGTGGAAGACCCGCGTGGAGGCCGCTATGACCGAGGATTTCACCGCGAAATCCCGAGCTTCGGTTGCCAGGCCTTCACGAGCTCCCTCCGGAACGTCGCATGGCCGAACAGATTCAAGCCCGGCCACATCGAAAGGTTCAACGGGACCCAGAACCCGGACGAATTTCTCTCAATATATACTACCGCCATCCTCGCCGCCGGAGGCGATGAAGTGATGGCAAATTACCCGCCGACGGTTCTCGACGGAGCCGCCAGATGCGTGGCTTTTTAATCGAAGGAAGGCTCCATACGGTCTGAGGGCAGCTCGGCGCCCGCTCGAGCAAATTTCCGGAGCTGTTACATCCGCCGAAAGGAGCGCGACTGAGCGCTTGATGCATTTGACAGGGAAACCTCGCGACAATTCGTCTAGAGATTTATCCAGTCCGAACTCGATCCGAACATATCGGACGAGGCGGTCGTCCGAAGCTTTCAAGTTCGGGTATTTAGACGCGGCGCTTCACGCAGACCTGGAGATCCACCGGATCTAACGGCGAACGAGCTCTTCCGAATGGCCGATCGATACGCCAACGCAGATGAAGCCGCCCAATGGAAGAAAATCTTTGGGCGAAGGAAGCTGCCGCCTCGGCTGCCTAGAGACCTCGGCTAGCAAAAGGGCTCGAGTGCAGAGACAAGAAGATCAAGAAAAAGAAGAAAAAGCAACCCTCGCCAGCCATGGTAGCCGCGGTGGAACAACAACAACCCCGAGCAACCCAACCGCAGCGCCGGGGGCTTAACGCTCGGGGGAGAGGACAACCACATAGGCCTCGAGGACGAGGCGACTAAGCGGACCGACGAGGCGACCAAGCGGACCGACGGGCGACCTCTCATCGTCTGGCTTCACCAAAGACGGCACGACCTCCACGGAATTGCCGAGCGTGGACCTACCGCTGGAAGCGATTTTACAACAGCGAGGGTCCCATGCCGACGCTTCCAGAGCAGGTAAAAATGACAAAGGTAAACAGCCCGCCGAGGAAAGTGAGGATGACATGGAATACCAAGAACCAAGGAATCACATAGCGGTCATCTTCGGGCTCTCCGCCTACAAGTCCCGCCGGACTTAAAGGACGCCGCAAGAGAAGTGCACCAGGTTACCCAGGGTAAGCCTCCGGTGCAGCAGCTGAAATGGTCTGAGGTATCCCTCACCTTCTCCAAGGACGATTGTCCCCTTGGGATGACCAAACCCCTGAGGCTTCCGATGGTCGTGAACCCCACCATCAAAATACCGCTGTCGGTCGGGTCCTCATAGACTCCGGAGCTCTTTGGACCTTATTTCAGCCAAGGTTTTGGACGAGATGCAGATTCCTCGTTCCAAAATCAAGAGTGTGGCCGTGCCCTTCTTCGGGATAGTCCCGGGCACCTCGATCAAACCTCTGGGGCAGGTCGTCCTGCCCGTAAGTTTTGGCGGCCCAAGTAACTTCAGAACGGAGCTAATCACCTTCGAGGTGGTAGACTTTGAGTCGGCCTACAACGCCATCCTCGGCAGGCCGGCCTTGGCCAAGTTCATGGCCGCCTCTCATCACGCGTATCAGTGCCTGAAGATTCCCGGACCGAACGGAGTTATAACCATCAAAGGGAACCACAAGTCCGCACTCAATTGCGACGAAAGAGCCCTAGATATGGTCGGTCAGTTACCCACTCGCGGTCCTAACCAAGAGCCGAAGCATTCCCGGCCTAAACTTGCCCTCCAGCCTGGAGGAGAGACCAAGGCATTCCGCTCAACGAAGTCGGAACCGGCCAAATCGTTCATTTGGGATCTTCCTTAGATCCCAAATAGGAACTCGAGCTCGTCACCTTCCTCCGGGCAAGGTCGGATGTGTTCGCCTGGGAACCATCCGACATGCCCGGGGTCCCAAGGGAGGTGGTCGAGCACAGGCTAGCGGTTCACCGACAAAAAACCAGTGAGACAGAAACTTAGACGCTTTTCCCCGGAAAAACAGGCAATCATCCGGGAGGAACTTGATAAACTCCTAAAAGCTGGCTTCATCAGAGAAATCGAGCACTCCGAGTGGCTAGCCAATCCAGCCTGTCGTGAAGAAAGGAGGCAAGTGGCGCATGTGCGCCGACCACACGGGTTTGAACGCAGCGTGCCCAAAAGACAACTACCCGTTGCCTCGCATAGACCAATTGGTGGACGCGACGGCAGTGGTCACGCACCATGAGCTTCCTAGACGCCTATTCAAAGGCTATCATCGATCACTGTCGCGCGAAGACGAGGAAAAGACTTCCTTCATCACCCTGCTCGGTACCTTACGCTATACGACCATGTCTTTCGGTGCGAGAAATGCGGAGCAACCTTTCAACGCCTCATGCAGAAGACTTTCACACCAAATAGGTCGAAATTTGGAGGTCTATGTCGACGACATAGTTGTCAAAAGCAAGAGTACTTCGGTCACGTTGTCGACTTGGAAGAAACTTTCAGAACCTCAATAAGCATCGAATAAAGCTAAATCCAGAAAAATGCGATTCGGCGTGAAGGCCGGCAAGGTGCTCGGCTACATGGTCGGGCCACATGGCGTTAGGGCTAACCCGGAGAAGATCGAAGCCATTGAGAACATGAGGTCGCCCACATGCGTAAAGGAAGTACAAGCTCGACCGGAAGAATGGCCGCCTTAAGCCGGTTCGTCTCCTACCGGGGAGCGAGGACTACCTTTCTTTAAAGCCCTCCGCAAGCATGATGGCTTCACGTGGATCGAGGAAGCCGATCGCGCTGCTCAAAGAGCTAAAACAGCACCTCTCCCAACCGCCCGCCCTCGTCACACCCACAAATAGGAAGAATTGCTATTATACCTGGCGGCAACCCGCAAGCGGTAAGCTCGGTGTTAGCGATGAGAGAAATGGTACCCAAATGACCTATCTATTACGTCGGGAAGTACTTCATGGACCAAAGGAGCGTTACTCCCGAGGTCCGTAAACCATCAGTACTCATTCTTTGATGGCCTCCGTGAAGTTGCGTCACTACTTTCAAGCACACAAGATCGTGGTGCCGACCGGCTTCCCACTCGGAAATCTGAAAAATCAGGGCGCCCGGTGGTCGCATAGCCAAGTGGGCAATGGAGCTCGCCGAGTTCGAGCTGGTGTTCTCAGCCCGCACGGCGATAAAATCACAAGTCTTGGCTGATTTCGTGGCAGAATGGTCGGCTCCGGCACCACCAGCCAGCAGGACCGATGATTCGAGGGAAAACTCCTGGACCTTGTATTTTGATGGATCCCGAGCATACGAGCGCTCGGGGGCTGGCGTCGTCTTGGTCTCCCCGGATGGAGAGCAACTTCAGTACGCCATCCAACTACATTTCGCTGCGACTAACAACGCGGCGGAGTACGAAGGCCTTTTGGCCGGACTTCGGGCATGTAAATCGCTAGGAGTCCAACGGCTCACTGTGAAGGGCGATTCACAGTTGGTCGTGAACCAGGTCAACAAGGAGTATCAGTGTTCCGATACCTCAATGGCGCCAGACTGGTGAAGTAAGGAAGATGGAGAAATACTTCAAGAATTTCAAGTAATCTACATCCCCGGAAGGATAATTCCTGGCCGACCAAATGTCTAAGGTCGGTTCCTCTCAAACCACCGCTCCGGCGGGGGTGCTTGTCGAGCACCTACATAAGCCCTCCATTCCCTCTGAAGAGGAGGCACCAGAGACCGGCGGTAGGGTCTCCTTCCTCGAGCAAAGTGCAAATTGGATGACGCCATTCATCCAATATCTTGCGCATGGGACATTGCCCGAGGAAGAAGCCGAGCGTTCCCGGCTAATAAGGCGATCTTCTCAAGACAGATCGATCGAAGACGACCTATACCGAAAGGCGCATTAGGGATCCTTTCCAGATCGTCTCTCGGGAGGAAGGCCAGACCTTCTTCGTGATATCCATGAAGGAATGTGCGGCGCTCACTGCCTCGTCTTCGGGGCGCTTGTGAGCAAGGCCTTCCGACTAGGGTACTCTTCGCCCACGGCCTTGACGGACGACGGTCAATCGTAACGACTGCCGGGCATGCCGCTTCATGCTCGAAAAGTCCGTCAACCGCATATGCCTCGCAAACCATACCACTCGTGGCCGTTCTCGACACCTGGGGCTCGATGTCCTTGGACCCTTCCCCGAGGTCGAAGGCTGCAAGTATTTGCTCGTGGCCATCGACACTTTCACTAAGTGGATAGAGGCCGAGTCCGTCTCGACCATCTCGGCCCAGCGGCCAAGAGATTCCTCCGCAAAGAATGTGGTAACTTCGGTTCGGGATACCCAACCGTCTTATCACAGCAACGGGACCCGATTCACCAAATGAACTGCTCCAAAGTTATCGCGAGGAGGTCGGGACCAAGGTCTGCTTTCGCCTTAGTGGCACATCCACAGAGTAACGGAGCAATGAAGCGAGCAAATGGGCAGCTAGTCCAGGGCATAAAAGAGGGTCTTTAAGACCCTCAACCAAAGACAAGCAAGATGGGTGGATGAGCTTCCCGCCGTTCTTTGGTCTGTCGCACCACGACGGTCGAGCCACAAAGTAAACGCCTTCCGACTTCGTCTACGGTGCGGAGGCCATTCTGCCTGCCGAAATCGTGCTGGGTTCCCCAAGGGTGCAACTGATCGATTCCGTCGATCAAGAAGTTGAGCGCCTCGTCGACCTGGACCTCGTCGAAGCGACACGCGAACGGGCGTTGCTCCGGTCTGCGGTTTACCTACAGGCTCTTTGTAGGCATGCGGCCAAGACAGTCCGACCTAGGGTCCTGCAAGTCGGCGACATGGTCTTACGAAGAGTTCAAGACCTGTCGAAGGCCAACAAGCTAACCCCAAGGTGGGAAGGACCCTACACGGTCGTGTCTACAAAGACGCCCGGGCTGTTTCGCCTCGCGATGCCGGATGGTCGGAGCTCACCAAAGACTGAACATCGATCAATCACGTAAATTCTACGTTTAGACGAGCACTCCTATCTCGCGCCCCTTGCGTTCTTTCCAATAAAACGTTTCCCTCTTTCTCGTGTTTCGTCCTCGCTTTGTCGAACGAGCATCGTCGTCTAGCAGCATTGCAGACGAACTTATCCGACAAGTCCCAATCGTTCACTTTCCACAGTAGCTCTTCACTGTATGCGTGGTCGGGCGCGAGCATCCACTCTAAGCCCGGTTCAGTGACCACTCGGGTATGGTGGCTCTACGTAATGTTGGTTTAAAGTTCGTCTACTCTGTGCTCACATTTCTTCTCGACGCAACCGACCTACTTATATCATTCAAAAAATCGTCACGACCAAAGCGACCCTTAAATTTTCCCATGAACAAACTCGTGCTCGCAACAGTGAGGGCACGACCTTTGTCCATGGCAGGGGCTCCGTATGATAGGAACGTTCCGTCCCTTCTTCCAAGGATCCTTTGCTCGTATCTATGCTATATGCTCTTATGCAGGAACTTATTTTCTTTTTCTGCAGAACCGGGATCATATAGGCATATGTTGAAGGCGAACTCGAGAAAAACAGGCAAGGATCAAACACCTGCGAGTTTGCTCATTTAACCCGAAATGTTGTTTTTTTTACAGGGTTTACACGAGCTAAAAATAAAAGAAGAGCTAAGACCTACGCTCGACCTGAAGGGCAGCAAGTTCCTCCTTAAGGGAGTCGACCTCCGCCTCCAGGTCCAAAACTTTCCGACGAGCGGCGCGACCTTCAGCCGCGCTGTCCCGAAGGCGCTGCACCTCCTTGAGCTGGGCCTCTTCGCGCTCCCGAGCTCGTTGGAGTTCGGCGCCGTCGGGACCTCCAAACGCAACTTCCCAGCTCCTCTTCGAGGTCGGCACACTTCTGTTCCGAAGTGTTCTTCGCCGTCTCGCTCTCAAAGAGCTGGTCCCGAAGTCCGACGACGAGGCTCTTCGCCGACTCCAGCTCCTTCAGGTCGGCCTCGCGCACCTCGGAGACCCGACGCTCGAGATCGGCGATCTTGGCGTCTTGCTCGCGATGGTACGCCCAGAACTCCTCTGCTGGAACTGCGGAGGCATCGATGTCCTCCATAGCCTTCGCCGCAAACTTGGAGCAAAAAAGAAGAAAAGGGAAGGAAGGTCAAGAAGAACCCCTTGAAGATTGCTCGCCTCATGAAAAAAGTTAGAAGCAAAGCGCTTACCAGAAGAGCCCGGCTGACCAGCTTGTCCTGAAGCCGCTGGCGGTCGGTAGCACCAGCTCGGAAAAAGGGATTAACCCACGCAGGGCCATCCTGATCCCGAGCCGGCACGTCAGGATCTTGCCCCTCCTGGGCACCTGGTGCTCCCAGGAGGGCAACGACGTTTCCGCCTTCGACCAACCCCAGGACGCCCTGAGGTTGGTCTTCTGCATCAACAGGCGGCTCGTGGCCGCCTTCCTCCTGCCCGGCCGCTGTGCCCGGGGGCTGGACGCCGACTGCCGCTTCCGCCCCTTGCACTTCCGCGGCCGGAAGCAATGGAAGCTCCACGCCCGGAGGCGATTGGTCGAGGACGACCACCTCCGGCTCGTGATCCGCGGCCGGGGGCAGCTGGTCATCAACGACCACCTCCTCTTCGTGGCCCGCGGACGGAGGCAGCTGGTCATCAACGACCACCTCCTCTTCGTGGCCCGCGGACGGAGGCAGCTGGTCGGGCTCGGCGATCATTTCCGCGGCCAGGAGTGGACGGTCGATCACGACCGCATCTCCCCCTTAGTCCGTAGTTGGAGGTGGCTGGCCGGCAGCGACCGGCTCCTCCTCTTGGCTCACGGCCGAGGGCGGTGGGGCGAAAGCCACCACCCCTTGACCGTCGGAGCCCGTCGCTTGGGGCTCGCTTGCGCTTACCCCTTCGCAAGGGACCAAGGCCAAGGCTTCTTGGTCCTCAGCCCCCTGCGGCTCCTGCTCCTTCGCGGCTGGAATAAGCTCGGGCCCCGCCGAGGGAAGCTCGAGCTCCACTGGGTCCGTAGCTGGCGCCGGCTCCTCCCCCATCTCGGCCATCACTTGGTCGACAACGCGGTCGAGCTCGGCGTCAACTGCAGAGTCGATAATCTCCTCAGCCATCTGGCGGAAGTCCAAAAACGACATCCGAGCTATCACGCCCACGCCAAACAGGGTGGGGTTAGCCCGAAGAAAATCGCAAGACAAGAACAGAATAAGAGAATGAAGTAGGAACCTACCTTCTGCCCGACGAGCAGCGCCATCCTCCTCGGCCTCCTCGCTTCGGGCCACGGGCGACCTGCCCGCGGCGGCCTCGTAGGCCTCGGCCACGACCACGACGCGCTCCTCCGCGGCGTCATCGCACGTGCCATCGCCGGTCGACGTCGTCCATGTCGACCTCTTCCAGCCGAGGCTGTTTGAGAGGTCGACCTCCTGCTCCTTCCGACCCGAGCATAGGTGGCCTCCTCTTCTTCCTCCTCCTCGGTCATCGACCACCCGAGTAAGCTGGTCTGGAGGGCCTTGATCCGCCTCTCCACCGCTCCTTGGTCGGGAGGGACACAGCCCCTCCTCGGCCTTCCTCTTTGCTCGGCGAGCTGTTCCGATCGGCTCATCAGCTCCGCCTCCTCCGCTTGAAGTCATCAAACCAGATTCGAATTCGCTTACCTCTGGCGGTCGGCGTACTCAAGGTGCGGCGTGGGGGTCCTGGTCGGCTTCGGCGCCTCGACCGCTTAGCGCTGGGAGGCGAGGCGGATGCCTGGCGGCCTCGACCGCGTCCTCTTGCGGGAAAGCCCCTGGCGATCGGCTTCTTGGCGGCGCTCTGGCCTTCGACACCGCAAGCTCAAGGGCGACCTTCTCCTGCAAAGCAATCGGGAGGAATAAGCTCGGAAAACATGCCCCGGCGAAGCGAGAAGATGTACTTACCGCGTCGCCGCGGTCAAAAGATGTTCTTGGGGACCTGGCGATTGGGCGTCGGCTCCTTCTCCTTCTGGCACCGAACATCTCGGCGACCCTCTCGTCAACTCCATCGCTCCCTGAGCTGCGTCACAACCGAAGACTAAGACAAAAGATATATGTATGTATATAGCACCGATCATCAGAAAGCAGCGATGCTCGGGAAAGGAGTCCAGGAACATACCTGCGTTGTCCTCACGGGTGAGGTCATGCCACCCGGTCACCTCGAAGAAGGGGTGCTCGCGGCGCCTCAGGGGGGACACCCGGTTGAAGGTGAAATCCCGGGCGATGTCTCGACCAGTGAGCCCCATCTGGGCGAGCTCACTGATCGTCCTGAGCACCCGCTCTTCCTCAGGTTGCAGTGGCGCGCTGCCTCGATGGCGGAGCGTCCTCCCCAGTGTAGACCAACTGGGACCCCTCCGCCTTCTTCTGGTAGAACCAGAGGTCGGCCCAACCCGACACCGAGTCCTTCAAAGCGACAAGAGGATACTCGTATGGTCGGTTGGTCCGGAGGCGGAGATAAACGCAACCGGCGGAGCCATCCCGGCCGGTGCGAAAGGGGGAGTAGAAGTGAAAGAAAAGGCTAGCCGTGGGCACTACGCCCACGTACGCCTCGCAAAGATGAGAGAAGATTGCGAGAGAAAGGATAGAGTTGGGGTGGCGATGAGAGATCTCGCACCCACAGAAGGCAAGCACGGAGGCGAGGAAGTCGCTCTCGGGCAGACGAAGCCCGTTGATGGCATACAACTCACAGGAGACGATCTCCGTCTCCCGCGGTGCCGGCACCGCGTCGCCCCCGGGCACTCGACCCGAGCTTGGGTCGACGTACCCCTCATCCATGAGCACCTGGAGCCTCCTTCGGGTCATCTGGCTGACCTTGAAGCGCGCCATGGCCAAAGAAGGAAGAGGAGCGAAAAGGGTTCTTGGGCGCTAGGGCTCTTGGAAGGTTTTTTTGGCCGAAGACGAGCAAAGAGACACGGTGTAACTCCGACCTCTCCCGGTAGAAAGGGTTAAAAAGACAGTGAAGGGGCGGGATAAAAATCGCCGCCTATCACGTAGCAACACCTGGCCGGAAAAAGCGCCGCTTCAGAAACCGCCGCATCACATGGAGGCTTCTCTGAGAAGGAACCGCAGAACAACCAAACGACGCGCCCGCGCGGAGCAGGCACGCGGCGGGTAAAGAAGCTCGTGTCCCGGCGTAAAATGGTCGTGCACCACGATCAAAAGAAGTTCAATCCCCCCTCAAGTTCAATCCCCACAAGGGGAAGCCCGAGGGTTCCCCACTTGAACCTCGGGGGCTAGCTGTCGGGGATTGGCTATCTGGCAAAAGACCACGGTACCCCCGTAAAAAACTAAACCCGCCGACCTTGTGGTACTAAAAGAAGATGCTCGGGAGAACGAAACGAGCATCCCTCCTTCTCCTCCGAGCATACGCGTCTGCGCCTTTATTCGCAGAAGCACCAAACACGCCCCCCCCCCACGAGCAAGCATGCTCGTAGAGGCCACGACCTACTCGGGTGTTTGGTCGGAGGGCCCAGCGAACGCTACAAGGAAGGAAGGAGCCAACCAATCAGCCAGAGATCAAGGGAGATCATACCCGAAATTCAAATAACGCTGAATCAAGGACAAGGGTCACGGATATGGATACATAGCGTGATCCCAGGAGGTAGTTACCTTCTTCGTATCTCTAGTCGTAGTATTTAAACCCCCCTGAAGATCTGTAACGGGGGAGGGACACCAAGATAGAACACAATACACTGGAGTAGGGCTATTATCTCGGCGGTGAGAGGCCCGAACCAGGATAAAACACCGTGTCCCCCTTTTCTTCTTCTCCCGACCTCGCATCGCTCGAACGCCCTCTTCGATCCGTACGACGGGGCTCTGTTGATCCCCCATTCAACAAGTAAGCTCGACGGGAGCCCGTTCTCCAATCGTCGACAGAAATAAAGTGACTTAAGTTTATAATTTTATTCTAAAATGTAAACAAGATGACTCACCTAAACACTCTTAATATGCTCACAGCTCCAGCTCTTCAGCTAGGAATACCCAACTCTACGGATTTGGTGGAGCTGGAGCTCTGCCAAACACCCCCTAAATTAAGTCTTTCCTTTTCACTGGCAGTAACTTTAATCTGAATCTTTTCAGTCTGAAAGCTTTATTCCAGGAATTAATGATAGAGACCAACTTCTCAGTCTCATCCATGATATAGGAGCGAGCATTGTCAGTATCAACTTGTTTGAACTGCTGTGGATTAATGGGTTCAAACAGGCTGCCCTTTGGACTCATTTTGGGCCGACAGCAAACAAATAGCTGTATTGAGCAATACCACTGGCAACAGTTAACCCTTCGTCAAAGAGAACATGCAACAAGGGAGCAATCCCATTGTGGTTCAACCCTGAATCACCCTCCATATACATATAGCAGGTTATTCTTTGCATCAGTATATGAATTTAAAATTTTAGATTCCATGTGATCCTCATCATGCTGTTTAGTTTTATCTGTTCATTCGTAGTTTTCTTGATGGAATTTCATGATGCAGAGACAGGGTAGAAGATTCTGTGACTGCTACAGATATTTCATGTCAGTCTAGAGGTTATCATGACACTGTGAACAATATATGCTATAGCCGCTCTGAAACTGACTTTAATAATTGGAATCAGCCTCTTGATCAACCAGACCTCCTCGAGTTGAAGCAATATAGGCGCAGCACCTCCCCTAGATGTGGTGTGAACAGGTTTGCATCTGTTTCCGAACCTACAATCGTCATAATATTGGGTATTTCTATTTCCTTTGTGTGACACATTGATGCTCCCGCATGCAGGACGGGGGAATCTTCTACATTTTATGACCACGAGCATTACTCAGAGATTCCTTACCCAGAAAAAGGAATAGGTGCACCACATCATCTATCTTGTTCTTACAGTCATCTCTTTGAAAACATGATAGGTGGATATCATGGTCAAGGTCAGACCTATCATAGCCATTCATCAAAACGGTTCAGACGCAGCTTTTCACCTGGTCCGGCTCCAACAAGCTCCTATCGGTAGTTTTTTTCGCCCTTCAAGATTTCTCGATAAGGAGTTGTGCATTTTTGTACTATTTAGTTCTGCCTGGTTAAATCGTTTGTTTCTTATTGTAGGACCGAGAGGAGCCCTTCCTTTGTTCGTGTCCATGATTATGCAAAAGGAACTAATGGACATATGCATATAACAGTAAGTCATGAGGAAGTTTTTCCATTTAACCATGGGAGTAGCACTCGAGATAGACATTATCAAGAAGACCAAAATCTACCTACCAAAGTTGATTTCCCGGGTGGCCATTTTTCTGAGATAGATGAAGCAAGGCATCGATCCTACATGGACTTTTTCCGCATTTACAAGAAACATGAGAGCCATTCTTGGGAAGATCCAACAGTTAATATTTCTGATCACATCTCAGCCGGTCAATCGCATCATTGGGATGAACTAGGGGGAGCTCACACCAAGAAGGCATCAGATGAATTCAATGCCATCCATCATGAGCAATATGAGCCAAAAGGCGGTTTCCAGGAAAACAATTCTAATGGGGCTTGTGCTAGTAAACATGGGAGAAACAGTCGCTGGAAAAGGTATGGAGGTCATCTGGCTGAACTGAAAGCTAAGAATATGGCTTATGAGGACCAGTCTAAAGGATTCTGCTATCTCAAGGAGCAATACCAGAAACCATATCTACATGATGAAGTACATAATGACGGTTCTGATGTGATGAGAAATGATAATCGGGAGGGAAACGCTGCAACATCCAAGGAAGTAGGTCAAAATGGACCAAAAGTTAACTTCCATCCAAAGAAGAATATTCTAACAGCTGCTACATGTAGTGGCTCAACAAAGTCTAATGAGAATTCAGATGTGTTAAGTCCCAAGTACAGCAGCAAAACTATTGCTTCATCGAATGTACCAAAACAGAATGAAGGAAGTAGCAACATGAAGCTAGAGTCTGATAAGTGGCCCAGTGACGATGGTTGCACCAAAAGCACTCAAAATATGACGAATGAAGAGGCTTCGAGAGGTAATCTGCAGCATCCTCCAGTCACCCATATGGAGAAGGGTGTGCACACAAAAGAATCAGATAATATTTCTTCAGCTGAACTACTTCGTGATTGTTTGAGTCTGTGGAGAAGATTAAGGAAGGATAACGGTGCTGAAGCTGAAAAAGTCATGCAAACTCATAAAATAGGAACTGTTGAAACAAGCAGGGTATCAATTGGCGGAAGGGTGAGGACTGGAAGAGCTGCTTCTGCTAGCTCAGAAAGCGATGATGAAAATGACAGTGCATCAAGGAGTGTTTTTGGTAGCTCAGAAAGCGATGATGAAAGTGACAGTGCATTTGAAAATTCTGAACAACGTAGAAAAACAATGTCATATAGTGTACGAAAGCGTGGTGAAGGAAGTGCTAAGAGAAAGTCAGAGCAGCCCTTCAGATGCCTTAGTGGCAGTAATCGCAACAAAAGCCTGCAAAACACAATGGCTGAGCAAGGGCTGAAGTGTAATCTGAAGTTTCCACCAGAAGCAAATCCTAGTGAAATCACGCAGCAGAAAGAACAGGATAAACTTTCATGCTGCCAACTGTCAGCTGCTCATCCAGATGCCAAGATACAAACTAGTCGGAATAGCTGTTCTGATAATAGCAAGGTGGATCAAGCAGCTGCTTCTCATCCTGATAGTAGTGTGTGTCAGAAGGTTTCTCAGCATGAGGCAACTAATGATCATTTGGATGCAAGGAGAAAATATAAGCTGGATGTCAGCTGTGAAATTAAAAAGAAAGTACAAGGCAATGGTGTCAAATGGGCTGAGCAAATGGCCAGTTCGTCAACTGGTCCAACACTGCTGGATCAAAAAAATGTTGCTCTTTGCTCAATGCATGATGACAGTTTGAAGGTCAATGAGTTAGTGTGCCCCAATCAGGACAGTAAAAGTACTTCTACATTCAGTGCACCTAAATTCGATAAAGGAACTGCAAACAATTGCGAAAAGAAGCCTGTCAATTGGTCCAGTGAAAGTGCTTATAGAGACATCCAAAATTTGTCCAAGGGAAATGATTGTAGAGATATCCAATGGGATACCCTGAATTGCAACATTTTAAAAAACAAACAAGAGTTTTCAGCACTGGCAGACTCTGAAAATAATATACGTCAAACAGAGAAAGATTATGAGCCACCTCAAGCTCTTGAAGTGCCATCAAATCAACAGATATCCCACCAGCTCGATTCTGACAGAACAAATTCTGGTGTTGCTAGGCGAGCTGACTGGACTTCGTGTTGTGGAATACCGGACTTAAATAGTTTGCCTAGTATGGATAGAAATGAAGAATCCAAGGCATCTGAGGAAGGGATTTATCAGATATCTGGGGATGGTTCAAAACCGCAGGATGCTAGTAAGAGGCTTTCAGCTCCCATTAGTGGGCCCACTCTGAAGGAAGAGCTGTTCAAGCAACCCGAGCCAAATGAACTTATTGGAGGAATTTCCGAAAGGGAAGGTGCAAATAGGTTGCCGATCTCTAATTCACATAGTGGGCTACCGCAAGTAAGCACAGTTGAAGGGAGTAGTGCATCAATCGATGCATTCAAGTATGCCCTCTGTGAATTCATAAAAAATATCTTGAAGCCTCTGTGGGAAGATGGGCTGTTATCCCGGGAAGTTCACAAAATTATAGTGAAAAAAGCTGTGGAAAAAGTGACTGTCGTGTTGGGCCCAAAGATCCCTCTGACAGAAATAGCCATCTGTAGATTTTTATCCGAGAAATCTCAAAGTGTAGAGAAACTCGTTGAGGTGGGATATCCATGCTCTTCCTATTTATTTGCTCTCTTTTATTACAACGATTATGCATGCTAATTTAGTTAATTGGTTGATGCAAGCTATAATCTCGTCTTGCAGGGTTACTTGTATGTATACCTGGGAAGGCAAGTTCTTAAAAGAACTATGCCGGATAATAGCTGAGCGGTCCTGCAAAATACAATGTAAATATTTGACCCCTTCTGTTGGTAGTAATTTCCATCCTTAGTTTTCCCTTGCTGATCACAAATTCCTTGGATTTCCGCAGGTAGCGTCTAACAAGTAGGAAGTCTAGGACAGCATCAACCATTGGTCGCAGAAACTCTGTGAAGCAGCCCGTGAATGGGAAGATCTCTTGAAGTTACGAAACTTAGTTCTCATTTTGACACCCTTCCACACTTTTACTTGCCATGCTCCTTTCACACATCCATATCTAGGTTTGTAATCATACTTACCAGAAACGCTGTTCGTTCGAGTTGCGGTGCGAGATTCGGGTTCGTGGTTCGTCACTTTTTCTTTCGATTTCCATTGCGAACATGAACTCTATACTTTAAATCGGTTCGGGTTCAACAAATTCGTGGGGTTTACAGTGAAGTGTAAATGATGTCGGTTTTTGGTTGGTAATGCATACTTTCTTTGCAACAATTATTAAGGATTACCCATTATGCTTGCCTTGTCCCGTTTGCCGCCATGAAATATGATGGAAAGCAAAAGGTCATTTCGTGTGCGCTGTGACTTATGATAGTGCGCATCGCACCAAATTTATGGTGGTGAGTTATTTTTCTGAGCAATGGTACTGCACAGATATCCTGAAGTGTGTGTATCTGGCAGGTTCCAGACAGTGCCCTTTGACTTTTGGTGTTTAGTGTTAACAAGTTACATGGTTCTGGTTAACAATTATGCTAGTTCCTGTGCCGATTAGAAAATAATTCACATACGGTGCCCTTTGACTTTTGGTGTTTAGTGTTAACAAGTATATGGTTCCGGTTAAAAATTATGGCAGTTCTTGTGAGCATTAAAAGACCATTCACATGGAAAATGCAATGTATGTCAAGAATTGTGGTTAGGGTTCAATTTTTCGAACGAAATTTCGCGAATTTCGTTCGTACTGCTTGCAAGTGAAAAAGAACCATTTTGAATTTTGCTCAAATTCAAATTTAAATTCAAAAAATTAAAAAAAATTGAAAATTTTTTTCTAAAATTTCTCTATAATTAGTATTAATAGCCTTATGATCTCTTGTGAATATTATTTAAAAAAACAAAGTTTGAAGATGTTTTTGAGCCATTCAATTTATTTATTAGCAATATTTGTTGAATTATATATATTTAGTAGCAATATTTGTTGAAGTATATTTAATATAAATATTTGTTGAAGTATATTTAGTAGTTATATTTATTGAAGTAATTTCCTTATAGAAACTAGCAGCATGAGGCAAGAAGGGCATTATCTATAAAATCATGACCTGTATTCAGAAAGTACATCTGAGTTTTTCTTAAAATTACATGTGTTGCTAAGAGCATCTCTAGCAAGGGCCCCTAAAACAGGGTCCCTATTTTGGATTTAGGGACTCCTTTTATTTTTTGAGGCCCTGTTTTCAGAGCACAAGTCCAGCAATAGCCTCCTAAATCTCATCCCCTATTTTACTTTTTCTCCTATTTTGACATATCCGCTATGTATAATCTTCATTTGACACCACTAAAATTCAATCAAAAATATTTGTAATACATAAAACATAAGCATATTAACATTTACAATTTAAAAACATGATATTTCAAATTTAAATTTAAAAATTTCAAAACATGATAAAATTTTCGAAGCCTCTCATGTATTTCCCTATCTTCAATAATAGAGGTTGTACTCGTGTCTCTGGGAATTGGGGCTGAGGAGGTAAATTTAGGGGCCTCCTAATTTTAGGGGCTTGAGTTGAGGCTCCCTGGGAATTGGGGCTGAGGAGACAAATTTAGGGGCCTCCTAATTTTAGGGGCTTGAGTTGGGGCCCTGCTGGATCTGTTTTTTGTACTACACTCCCTATTTTAAGGTTTAGGGGCTCTGCTGGAGATGCTCAAAGAGATCATTAGACTAAGGACCCGTTTGGTACGGTTTCAGATTCTAGTAGAAACGAAAACGATTCTAGATTCTTTGTAGAAACGTTTCAGGTAGAATCAGAATCACTTTCTGCAAACCGTTTGGTACGGTTCCAGATTCTAGTAGAAACTAGTAGAAACGGGGTTGATGGCGATTCAGCCCTGGTGTGGAAAAAGAAGAAACATTCCGAGGAGAAACGTTCCGAGTTTTAGCCCGTTTGGCTGGGTTTCTCCCAGATTCTAGTAGAAACAGTTCGGTTCCAAGTTGCCAAATGAGGCTTAAATCAAAATCACAGGTTTAACTTGTCAACAATCAATATAGAATTATATGAGACCTCTAGTGATAAATAGTTTATCATTGTTTTCAATTATTTCGAGAGCGAGCTATATCATAACTAAATATTCAACACGAATGTAAGTATTAAACAATCAACTATAGTGCATAAAAAATAAATGGAAACACATTGTTACAGGATCTGCTACATCCTACAAAAATCATAATTGATCAAATAAGTGCAACATTTGAATCAGAATTTTAGATACACCTCCACAACACACTGCATGTTTTAATATTTATTCAATTATATTTAGTAGTAATATTTGTTGAAGTAATTCTTCAAATATCATTTTTGGCATTCAATGGTTTTTTTTTTCAAATTTACAACAATTCTTGTACAATTTTCCCCAAATCTTTCTACATTTCCCCCCATTTTTCAACTACCATCGATTTTTCGAACTTTTCGTTCCTTATTGAGCGGTTTTTCGAGTTTTTCAAGCGAATTTCGAGCCTTTTCAAAAACCGCGAATTTCGCTCGGAGGTTTCGAGCTTTTTTTTACTAGATTTCAAATTCATTTGCCTTTCCAACCGAGCGGTTTTGAGCGAGTTTTGAGCAAAATTTCGCAAATTTTGATACCACTGTGATGTCGAAATTTGAGCTCGAAATGAAAAGTGAAACCCTGATGTGGTGCGGGAGATTGCGCTTGCCCAAATACTATCCACTTTGACCTCACATCTGGATTTAAGGTTCAAAATCTCGTCAAGATTTTAGAAATCTTTGTGAAATTTTGAATTTCGACTTTGGTCGAGATTCCAAATCACGGCGTGATAAAAATATACGAAAATTATTAAATTGCTACACTATTTGCTAGCGATTTCGGCTTTTTTAATTGAAATTGCTACAAATTTGACCGCCTTTTATGTTTTTGGACCAGATTTAGCATCAATTTTTTTGTAGCTGTCAGCGTACTAGCCAACAGACACCTCCGAGTCGGGTGCTTATAGGTGGAGAGGAAGACACACTCCAGCCGGTCGGGGAACGGAGCCTGGGACTTACAACCGATCAAGGGTAGAACTTGCGCAGATTTTCTATATTCTGGGAGTTCGCCAGTTCTTCGCCGCCTTGATGGCCGACGCCGCCGGGGACGAGAGATCGAGACCACTATGAAGGGTCCCTCCCACTGGGAGACATTTATGCGACCAAGATGCGATCGATTCTTCGCGAAGACCAGTCGCCCACGCCGATGTTCTCTCGTTGACCCGGAGGCGTGGTATCGCCGAGACTTTGCCGGTGCCAGCGGCTCGAGCCGCCCGATCCCGCGCCTCTTCCAGGAGGTTGACGTCGTCTCGGCGTAACTCCTCCTTGTCTTCTTCTACGAAGGCCGCGACACGTGGCGACCCCAGCTCTAGCTCCGAGGGGAGGACAGCTTCCGCACCGTACACCAAGAAGAAAGGGGTTTCCCCGGTGGCCCGACTGGGGGTGGTCCGAAGCGACCACAACACTGCCGGGAGTTCCTCAGCCCATCGGGCTCCACACTTGTGGAGTCGATCGAACGTCCGCGTCTTGAGGCCCTTCAGCACCAGCGAGTTGGCCCGTTCGACTTGGTACATTGCTCTTGGGATGGGCGACGAGGCAAAGCGACCTTGGTGCCCATTTCCTCGCAGAAGTCCGTGAAGGCCGCGCTGGTGAATCGAGTGCCGTTGTCGGTGATGATGCGGTTGGCGACCGGCGGGTGAAAATCCCTTTGATGAACTTGACCGCACCGCGGCGGTGATAGATCTTATCGCCTCGGCTTCCACCCACTTAGTGAATTTGTCGATGGCGACATACGGTGGAGTGTAGCCCCTCGTGGCTCGCGAACGGGCTCAGGATATCCAGCCCCCGCATCGCGAAGGGCCAAGAGAGCGGGATAGTTTGCGTGGCCTGGCTGGTTGGTGAATCCTCTTGGCGTGGAATCGACACGCTTCACATCTCCTCACCACCGCAGGCATCCTGGAGGGCGCCGGCAAGAGAACCCTTGACGGAAAGCCTTTCCCGCCATCGTTCGTCCTGACACGTGGCTCCCGCTGACACGCCTCCATGGATATCGGAGAGCAGGCCGCCCTCATCCCGAGTGATGCACTTCGTAAGAATTCCGTTCTTACCCCCAATGCAGACAGTCCCCGCCACCAGGGTGTAGCACTTGGCCTTTCGTGCTAGCTTCTCTGCTGACGCATCATCGCCGGGGCACACTTGATCCTGCAGGTAGGCCAGGATCGGATCCATCCAAGTGCCTTCCCGGTCAAGCACAGCGACCACGAGGTGGTCGTCCGGGTACTCCGCCTGGCCAGGCGTTTTCGCCGGAACCACTTTCCCTCCAGGGGTGAGGGCTGAAGCGGCATCACCATCGCCCCCGCCGTAAACGGGTCGCGATGGACGATCGCGGAAGCCTTTCTTCAAAGACCCCGACCGGCACAGGAGATCTGGTTGAGGCGAGCTGGGCGAGCTCGTCCGCCAGATGGTTGTCGCGTCGGGGGATGTGAGTATACCCCAACCCTTCGAAATGCCTTTCCAACTTTCTGACCTCCGCCAGGTACGCCGCCATGACGGGGTCAGGACAAGAGAAATCTTTCCTTGCCTGATTGACGACCAGCAAGGAGTCGCCTTTTACTTGCAGGCGCCGGACACCGATGGTCGCGGCGGCCGAGCTCCACCAAGAAACCCTCGTGACTGGCGACATTGTTAGTGGCCTTGAAGTCGAGGACGACCACGCATTTGAGGAGGTCCCCTGGTCGGAGAGACCAGAGAACCCCACCGCGCCTTCAAGCCTGAAGGACCCATCGAAGAAGAGCGTCCAGGGGGAGGGCGCGGGGACCTCATCGGCTTCGGGCTCAGCGGGAGTCCACTCGACGACGAAGTCCGCCAGCCTTTGACTCTTTATCGCGGTACGAGGAGCGAACTTGACACCGAACTCCCCACTCGACGGACCACTTTGCGATGCGGCCTCTCGCTTCTCACAGCAGATCTCGCGTAGAGGGTATGAGGAGACCACTATGATCTCTCCCTTGAAAATAGTGCCGCAACTTTCTTGACGCCACCACCACAAAGATAGGCCATCTTCTCGAGCCTAAGGGTACCTTGTTTCAGTCGTGCAAAGACCTTGTCGATAAAATAGACCGGCCGTTGGACACCTTCCCGCTCCGCCACTGGGCGCTCACCGCAGAGGGGCCTGGCCGCCACATACAATAGTAGCGGTTCGCCTGGCTCAGGCAACCAAGATGGGGAGGAGAGGTACTTCTTCGCATCTTGAACGCCTGTTGTGCTTCAGGGTCCATTCGAACGAAGTTGGTCTTCTTCAACAGCTTGAACAATGGCAGGCTTTTCTCCCTTAGTCGAGCTATGAACCGCCAAGGGAGGCCACGGCCGCCAAGCATTGCGATTGCTTGAGGCGGGTAGGCGGTGCATCCGCTCAATTGCTTCTATCTTTTCTCGGGTTGACCTCGATCCCGCTACCGAGACCAAGAACCCAAGCAGCTTCCCGGATGAAACACCAAACACACACTTCTCGGGATTCAACTTTACACAGTATTCTCTGAGGCGAGAGAAAGTTTCATCTAGGTCCTGGACAAGCTCATCGGCCTTCTTCGTTTTTACTACCAGATCGTCAACATACACTTCGAGGTTCCTCCCTATTTGGGGCCGAAACACAATGTGCATGGCCCGCTGATAGGTGGCTCCGGCGTTCTTCAGCCCAAAGGGCATCCTGACGTAGCAGTATACACCGAGGGGGGTCACGAAGGCGGTCTTCTCTTCGTCTTCCTGCGCCATACTGATCTGATGATACCCGGAGTAGGCGTCGAGGAAGCACAGGGCTTCACACCCTGCCGTGGAATCGACGACGGTATCTATCCGCGGCAGGGGGTACGGGTCCTTGGGGCAGGCTTTATTGAGGTCGGTGAAGTCGATGCACATTCGCCACTTCCCGTTGGACTTCTTTACGAGCACGGGGTTGGCCAACCACTCCGGATAGGTGGCCTCCCGCACACCTGGCATAAAGTTTCTCCACCTCGTCCCGAATGGCGTCCTGCCGCTCTGGCGCCTGCCGCCGGATCTTTTGTCTAACCGGGTGCGCTCCGGGGAGCGTTGCCAATCGGTGCTCGATCACCTCCCTAGGGACCCCGGTCATTTCTGATGGTTCCCATGCGAACACATCCAGGTTAGACCGGAGGAAGGTGACGAGCGCGTCTTCCTATTTGGCGCTGAGGTCGGTGCCGATCTTGACAACCTTGCCCGAGCCCTCCTCACCCACGGGGACCACCTTCGCCTCACCTGAGAGCCTAGGTGGAGCACGGGTCTTGGCCGAGGGGGGGCCCTGGCTGTCGTCCTTATCGCGCGCCGAGCAGGTGGTGCCGGCCAGGTCCTGCAGCTGCTTGCTTAGATGCAGGGCTTCCAGTCTATCCACCTTCACCGTAATTGGACCCCCAGGCCCCGGAATCTTCACCAGCATGTAAGCGTAATGAGCGACCGCCATGAACTTGACCAAGGCCGGGCGGCCAAGCAAGGCGTTGTACGGGAGGTCGAAGTCGGCGACCTCAAAGTCGACCAGCTCCGTCCGGAAGTTCTTCGCGCTTCCGAACGTAACAGGCAACCGGACCTGCCCCAGGGGCAAGAGGCCCACCCCGGGGGCGACCCCGTAGAAGAGTGGGGCTGGGCGAAGCTCCTCATACGGTATCTGGAGCGCTTGGTACGCCCCATCGACAAAGAGTTGATGGCGCTACCCCATCAACAAGGACCCGCCCGAAGCCATGCGGACCGTGGGGAGACCACGATCGGCAAATGGCTCTGACCGACAAGTTCTCCGGTGGTCGGCCCGGTGAAAGTGATCGGTTGTTCGACCACCTCGGCCTACTCGCCTCGAGGACGATACGGTGGCACACACCGCCTCGGATCTCGCTTTGTACCGCGAGTTCGATGAGTAGGTGGCCGAGCCGCCGCGTGGATGAACGCCACCGTATGCTCCGCTTTGTTGGAAGGCCGGTAATTTGAGTCTTCGTCGTCTTCGCCTCCGCGGTCTTTCTCGCGACACTTCTTGAGCCGCCTGTCCACCAATTTGGACACCACTTGGCAATCTTCCAAGTCGTGCCCACTTGTGCGATGGATGGGGCAATAGGGCTTGCCGCCATCGTCTTCGCGACGGGGCGAGCGGCGATCCCTGCGATCGCCGCGTCGGTCCCGGCGCTCATCCCTTCGATCCTGGTCATCACGACGCCGGGATTTGGTTTCCGGCTCGACAACCAGGACTTCCCTGGCAGTGGCCTCCTTCCGCTTCTTCTTCTTACGGTCGAAGGATTTCGAGGTGCCGGCGTCACCGGAGTCGGCGGGCCTCGTCGCGCACTTCCGAGCTTCGGCCGCCCTGGCACACTTGTGCGCCAGGGAGAACAACTCAGATGTGGTTGAGATGGTGCAGGTAGCCATCTTCTCCCGCATCTTCTGATCCCAGACCCCCCTCCGAAACGCGATGATCACCGACTGCTCGGAGATTCGGGGGATTGTATTGCGGCAGTGGCTAAACCGCCGGATGAACTCTCTCAGGGACTCCCCCTCCGTCTGTTCCAGAGCGTGGAGGTCATCCTCCACGCCCGCTGAGTGTAGGAGCCTGAAAGTTGGCGGATTTAAGATGTCGCATAGCCTCCTCCCACGAGTGCACCTGAGCCTCGCGGGAGGTTGAGTAGCCAAGACCGGCAGAGCCCGCCGATGTCGGGAGGTAGTTGGCCATAACTTTCTCGGACCCTCCCGCAGCGCGCACCACCGTGGTATAGATTTGTAGGAACTCCTCAGGGTTAGTGGTGCCGTCGTACTTCTCGATGGAGGCGAGGCGGAGTCTCCCCGGCCATGCGGCTTGCCGGAGGCGGAGAGTGAACGCCTGGCATCCAACGTTGTAGGGGGAGCAGCGTCGTTCGCCAGCCTCCCGATCCTGAGGAGAGGATGAGGAGTGCGACCCTGCACTTTCCCTAAGGCCCGAGGGGGAAGCCCCCTGTCGCCCGGCGGATATCTGGGGATTGGTGCGCCGCTGCGTGCTCTCGCGACGCCCGCTGAGAGCATGGCGCAGGTCACCGTCGCGCTGACGCTGCCTCTCGTTGAGGCGCGATCTAAGGTCTTCGCGATTCCCCCTTGACTCGGGGGGACCGCGGGAAGAAGCGGAGTCACGTGCAAGTCCCCCTGTAACAGAGGGGGCTGCAACCCAGACTCCCTTCCCCTTGTCCCGGCCCTTAATGCCGGGAGAGGTCGTCGTGTGGCGGCTGGAACCCGGCGCGCCAGGGCGCTCGCCTCGCCGCTTCACGCCAGAGCCCTGGGCTGGTCACCGCTTCAACCTGCTGTTGAGCGGTGTCAACCAGGTGGACGATATCCCGCAGCCACGGGGTGGCTGGGGTGTCTCCCCCAGCGTTACTGGGGGGTGATCGAGAAGAAGCCGGGCCGCATGAAGGCTTCGCGCGGGGGTATCGTCCCTCAGCGCCAAGCGCCGCTGGACGGGCTGGCCCCCCGGTGTGGGAGCCACGCGCGTCCCTCCTGCGACGGAGGGACCCGGGAGACCCGGCTCTCTCCCCGAATGCCGGGACCGGCTGCCGGCGCCGCTTTCTTCGGGCAGATTGCTGCGCTTGGAGTGTGACTCCGCCATGCAAACAAGTGCCCCTACTCCTGCTGAGCTTCAAACTGGAAACTGAAAGAGGAGGGCAATCTAACCACCAATAGCCCCTACCTGGCGCGCCACTGTTAGCGTACTAGCCAACAGACACCTCTGAGTCGGGTACTTATAAGGTTCAGACAGGGGGCTTTCGGGGTAATCGCCGACGGAAGGAAGATGGACGGGGTGCCGGTGAAGCTCAGAGGAATGGGGACGCTAGGGTTTACCCAGGTTCAGGCCCTCCGGAGAGTAATAGCCCTAGTCCTGCCTTTCTTGCTATTGCTCGTGTTCTAGCTTGAGAGTATGAAACCCTACTGACAATGGGTCGAACCCCTTCTCCCATGCACCCCGGCTCCCTTTTATACTTGGGCCGGCGGGGGCGCATGGGAGGCTTACACCGCAAGTCAAACTCATTACACTAGCATGGGCGCATTTAATGCGCACGTCGCAGTTCTTACACCCCATCATTATCTGTCGCAGCCGTCACACCCCCGCCTTGGGCCCCACGCCCGCCAGCGCTACCTGCCTGGCCGTGGGGTGAGGTGCTGCCATGATGTCACAAGCAGTTAATGCACGCCTGGGGAAGACGCGCTGCCATACTGCATCCTCCATGCATTTAATGCGCACGATTCGCATTAAATACCCTTGATCCGGGTGCTGCAGCATCGGGGGTGGACGCCAAGAGCGTAGCCTGTCTGCCACGTGTCCCTTGGGCGACCACCTTCCTGGACACCCAGCGGTGTGGCCTGGTCGCCACCTGTCCGCTAGGTGACCACTTCGCTGGTCGCCCAGGGGCGTGGCCTGTCTGCCACGTGTCCCTTGGGCGACCACCTTCTTGGGCGCTCAGTGGCGTGGCCTGGTCGCCACCTATCCACTGGGCGACCACTCTCCTGGGCGCCCAGTGGCGTGGCCTGGTCGCCACTGCTCGGCTGGTGACCACTGGCTGGTCGCCCATGGGCGTGGCCTGTCTGCCACGTGTCCCTTGGGCGACCACCTTCTTGGGCGCTCAGTGGCGTGGCCTGGTCGCCACCTATCCACTGGGCGACCACTCTCCTGGGCGCCCAGTGGCGTGGCCTGGTCGCCACCTGCCCACTGGGCGACCTCCTTGCTGTCGCCCTAGGGCGTGGTCTGATCGCCACCTGTCCGCTGGGGCGACCACGCCGGGGAGTTGCTGCTTGCTTGCGGTGATGTGCCTGGACACACCCTACCCGCCCAGCGGTTTCTTTTATTGCGGGGGAGTGGGGACCCTGGCGTAAAATACGCCGACAGTAGCGAATTGTAATGTTTTTTATGAGAAATATATGTGAAAATTTTGCCAAAAAAAATACATATACAAATTATGTATATGGAGCTAACATGTTGACCTAAACTCCTTAACTATGATCAATATAAGAAAAGATCATCAAAACCAATATCCATGCTTGCTTTACATATCTTGAGCTTCCATGTAAAGATGCGTTGTTAACATCATTATTTCAAAAAGTTAGCATGTATCATAATTTCCTTTCAATTTTTGTAACCTTGGGCCAAAGGCTGTCTCTGGTACTTAGCTCACTTGCTCAGTGCTACTCACCACTCACACTAGTCACTAGTGAAGAAGTGACTCACCACACAAGCTAGCCAGTCACGCACACAAACGCACACCATCTTGCTTGCCATGGCTCGCCTCCTCCCTCTCCTCGCCGTCGCCTTCGCAGTCTCCTCCCAATCTCCGGCCGCTGCGCCCTCGCCGCCTTCCTACAACCTCAGCACTAGGCCCTTCCTCCTCGTCCAATAATCGCCACATCTCCACCTCCCCCCGCGACATCCCCCTCCCATTCCGCTGCCAAGCTCACCTCCTCGCGCGCCTCCCTTGCCTCGACAACCCCATCCCCCATATTGCCTCCCCCACACCCTCCCCTCTTAGCTCCCCGTCAGTCACCACGCTGACGATGCCTCCCCTGATGCCCGCACAGAGGGAGAGGCGTGTCAGGAGACGACTTGCCTCACCTATCGGGAACATGAACTTGGAGGAGCTGGGGCTGGCACAAAGATCCTCAATGGAGTTAACGGTAGAGTAGGCAAGGCAGCTGGTGAATTTTGCGGGCGCAAGGTGGCCAAGATCAAAGGAGAGGGGGAAGAATCTATCAAGGCTCCGCTGATGGCCAACTTGAGGGGCGGCAGGCTTGGGATACGCAGCTGTAGCTCCTCCGGTAGCACCGGGATGCGATCCTATCCTCGTCCAATAGCCACTTTGTTGAGATGGGTCGGAGAGAGAGAGAGAGAGTGGGCTGGAGAGCTTTACATAGAGTCGGAGGGAGAGAGAGAGGGGGACAGAGAGAGTGAGATTGAGCCAAAGAGAGTTAATAGAGAGTTGGAGGGAGAGAGGGATTGAGAGAGTGTGAGACAGAGAGAGTTACATAGAGAGTCAGAGGGCAGAGGGACTGAGAGTGTGAGAGTGAGCCAGAGAGAGTGACATAAAGAGTCGGAGGGAGGGAGAGAGGGGGAGACTGAGAGTGTAATAGTGAGCAAGAGAAAGTGGCATAGAGAGTCAGAGGGAGAGAGAGGGACTGAGAGAGTGAGAGTGAGCCAGAGAGAGTGGCATAGAGAGAGAGAGAGAGTGGGAGGGAGGGAGGGACTGAGAGAGTGATAGTGAGCCAGAGAGAGTGGCAAAGAGAGTCGAGGGAGAGAGAGAGGGATTGAGAGAGTGAGAGTGAACCACAAAGAGTTACATAAGAGTGTCGGAGGGAGAGAGAGCTAAGAGAGTGAGAGTGAACAACATAGAGTTACATAGTGAGCGTGAGGGAGGCTACGCCACTGAGTTATGGCGCATACTGCAGGTACTTGGAAGTTTTGAGAGACCACTCTACCGAGGGACCACCATAGGGCAGGCAGGATTGGTCCAAGCGTGGCGCGTCAAAATCACTGTGTATGCCCGAGAGAAGATGAAGGCAAGCCGTCCACTCTACTTCACAGCGAGGAGGTCTTCGTTTAAGGCTGGGATCCAGGAGACGTCACGTCTAGCAATGCGGCAGATCACCCGCATCTACTCCAAGGAATTGGAGGGAACCGTGTTTCATCACCACCCGCACCGAGACAACCGCCTTGACCGGGAGCCGATAGATGATGGGGACGCCACGATCACTCATCTAGCGAGGCTTGTCGTCGCTCAGGAGGATGTGATTGATGATACAGTTCAGGAGTTACAGAAGACTCGCGATGAAGTCGAGGATGTCAAGAAGCAACTGCAAGAAGCTCGAGAGTATCTAGCCCACTCTATCCAGAGGGTTCGTGAGCTGGAGATGGCGGTGTACGAACCTGAACCAGAGCCGGTGTTGGAGTTGCACAACCCAGACCCTGAGGACCCAGAGGAGGCGCCACCTGCGCCACAGCCACAGCCAGAACCAGAGGAGGACGTCGCGTCGTCGACCACCGTTGTGGTAGGGCATGGTGATAGTTTTGCACCGATGCCGTCTCACCCACCAGTGTACCCACCGAGGAGTTCCCGCGGTGGAGGGCTCGAGGAGTGAGTGTTCAGGATTAGAAGTTGAGACTCCTTCATCGAGTCTCATCTAAGAATAAAGAGTCACCCTTAGAGGCGTTAGACTCTAGTGTGTTAGTTCGATTTGGATTTTCATTGCTTGCTGAGTGTGCAGTATGTGTTGCAAGGCCCTTAGGCATTGTAAGAAACCATACCAAGTTATTATTGAATAAATAATAAAGTTGGGTTTTGAGTTACACCTTCCACCCCGCATAAGTCTCCACTACTTGTCTATTCTTGTTTCCCACTTGTCTCTAAATCTTGGAGCAATCGACAGATGGTGAACACTCGCGGAAACCTTGGAGGCAACGGAAGTGGTTCTTGCCCAGCTGGAAACCCCAATGAGGGAGCCCCTGCACCCCAGCCAGCACCGCCAGTTGACATGTAGAACTTTGGAGCTTTCCTTGCTGCACAAACTCAGTTGATGCATGCGATGATGCAGCAAATGCAGCAGGTCACTGCTCAGGCCGCTGCCAACCAAGTTAATCAGGGACAGCGACAGAATTCAAGACTGTCAGAGTTCATGAGGACTCATCCACCCACACTCTTTGGAAATGCTAATCCATTGGAGGCAGATGATTGGCTGAGGTCGATTGAGAGGAAGTTGCACATTACTCAATGTGTAGGGAATAAGAGAGTGCTATATGCATCTCATCAGCTAGAAGGAACTGCAACTGAATAGTGGGAGATTTTTGTGCCGTACATGAGAACCCACAAGCTATCACCTAGGAGGAGTTCACGACTGCATTTCGCCAGTATCATGTACCGGCAGGGATCATGGACCTCAAGAAGGAGGAGTTCAGGGCTTTGAAGCAAGACACCCAATCAGTGTCTGAATATCTGAACAAGTTCACCCAGCTAGCTCGCTACGCACCTGAGGACGTAGCAACGGACAAGGCCAGGCAGTCTCATTTCATGAAGGGACTGAATTCTGGACTTGAGGTGGGGTTGATTACTCACACATTTCCCGACTTCTAGGAGTTGGTGAATAAGGCACTCATCTTGGAAGACAAGCGCAAAGAACTTGAAGACAAATGGAAGCACAGGATGGCACAGCAGGGAGCACGCCAAGGAGCGCAGCGTTTGAGGGTTGCGCTGAATCAGTTCTTCAGGTTCCAGTCGAAGAATACTGCAAGGACACCGTCGCCAGCGCCGAGACCTGCAAATCAGAATTACCAGACGCCAACACCAGCCGAGAATGCAACTGTAGGGAGTCAGCAGAGTACAGTAAAGCGTTGCTTCCATTGCCACGAGCCAGGGCACTTTGCCAACTATTGCCCCAAGAAGGCAGCAGGATGACGCCAGTTCGTTTCAATCTGGGATCCTCACCAGCAAGAACACCTGCACCAGGATCAAGCCGTGGAGCTGCACAGCCTGGAGCCGCAACTCAGACTGTGGTGAGAGGCCGCGTCAATCATGTCACCGCAGATGCACTTCAGAATGCTTCAGACGTTGTACTGGGTGTTACTGGTCAACTCCGTCCCTGCAACAGTTTTGTTTGACTCTGGAGCTTCGCATTCGTTCATTTCTAAAGGTTTTACTGCTGAAAATGATTTGGAGATTGTGGATTTAAAATGCATGCTTTTAGTTCAAACCCCTGGTTTTGAACCCCGAACTAAAGTAGGATGTTCTGGGATGAGAATATTGATAAATGGGGTAGAATTCCTAGTGAACCTTATTATATTGGAAACCCAGACTTTAGATGTTATCTTGGGAATGGATTGGTTATCCAAGAACAAGGCCGTACAAGACTGCGAACGAAGAGTCATATCAGCTGAGAGCCCTTGTGGAAGAAAGGTGGAGTTCAAAGCGACCGCCGTCCGAAATGGACAGTTGATGGTCAACAGTGCGAAGACAATCAGCATTGAAGATGTTCCAGTTGTGGATGAGTACCCGGATGTTTTTCCTGAAGATCTACCTGGTATGCCGCCAGACAGAGATATAGAGTTTGTAATTGAGCTAGTACCCGGAACATCACCGATAGCAAAGAGACCAAATCAAATGTCAACCGAAGAATTGGTAGAGATGAAGAAGCAGCTTGAGGAGAGAATGTAAAAAGGATTCATCAAACCTAGCTCGTCACCATGGGGAGCGCCTGTTCTATGCATCAAGAAGAAAGACGGGAATTTCAGGATGTGTATTGATTACCGCGCACTCAATGAAGTCACCGTGAAGAACAAGTATCCGCTGCCCAGGATCGATGACCTGTTTGACCAGTTGAGAGGAGCCAGAGTTCTCCAAGATTGACTTGAGATCAGGATATCACCAATTGAAGATCCGGTCAGAGAATATTCCGAAGACCGCATTCTCGTTGAGATATGGACATTACGAGTTTGTTGTCATGTCCTTCGGTCTGACGAATGCGCCAACTTATTTCATGAATATTAGTCTACTCCAAGATAAGAGAAGAGCACGCAGAACATTTGAGACTAGTTTTGGAGAAGCTGAGGGAACAGCAACTCTTCACCAAGTTCAGCAAGTGTGATTTTTGGAAGGACAAGGTGGAGTTCCTTGGACATGTAATGACAGTAGAAGGAGTCGCAGTTGATCCAAGTAAGGTGGAAGCCGTGTTGCATTGGGAGCAGCCGAAGACAGTGACCTAGATCCGTAGTTTTCTGGGGATGGCTGGTTACTACAGCCGCTTCATTGAAGGATTCTCGACGATTGCGATACCTCTTACGCAATGTTCAAGAAAGAGAAGAAGTTTACATGGAAACCGGAGTGCGAGAAGGGTTTTCAAGAGCTGAAGAAACGTTTGACATTGGCACCAGTATTGGTCCTACCGGATGTTAATCAAAGCTTCGATATATACTATGAGGCATCGCGCCAAGGACTTGGATGCGTGTTGATGCAGAATCGGAAGGTCGTTACGTATGCATCAAGGCAGTTGAGGCCGCATGAAGAGAACTATCCGACGCATGACCTGGAGTTAGCAGCCGTAGTGCATGCCTTGAAGTTGTGGCGTCACTATCTGATTGGGAACAGATGTGAAGTATATACGGACCACAAGAGTCTTAATATATATTCACCTAATCAGATCTAAACATGAGGCAAAGGAGATGGTTGGAGCTGATCAAGGATTATAATATCGGAATCCATTACCATCCCAGGAAAGCCAATATGGTGGCCAATGCTCTAAGTTAGAAGAGCCATACCATGAATATGTTGATAGCAAAAAGCCAGGACAAGCTATGCCAGGAGATACAGAAGTTGAAGTTGGAAGTCGTACATGAAGGATTTTTAGCTGCATTAGAGGTAAAGCCTACTCTGGAAGATCAGATCCGAGGAGGATAGAAGGATGACGATAAAATCCGCAGGATTAAGTTCAAGATGGATGAAGGCAAGGCTAAGGACTTCAAGCTGGATGAGCAGGGTACGTTGTGGATTAAAGACCGCATCTGCGTGCCGGACAAGAAGGAGCTGAAGCAGCTGATTCTGGAAGAAGCCCATGACTCCAAGTATTCAATTCATCCAGGGAGTGCCAAGATGTATCAAAACTTGAAGGAAAGATTCTGGTGGCCGAGTATGAAACGTGAAGTTGCCGAACATGTTGCGTTGTGCGACATATGTCAGAGAGTCAAGGCAATGCATCAGAGGCCAGCAGGATTGCTGCACCCGCTAAAGATACCCGAGTGGAAGTGGGAGGAAATCGGAATGGATTTCATTACCGGTTTACCTAAAACTCAAGGAGGATATGACTCCGTATGGGTTATAGTGGATCGCTTGACTAAGGTCCCTCATTTTATCTCTCTAAAGACCACTTATTCGGGAGATAAATTAGCATAATTGTATATGACCAGAATCGTCTATTTGCACGGAGTGCCAAAGAAGATTGTATCGGACAGAGGAACCCAATTTACCTCAAGAATCTGGAATAAGTTGCATGAAGCCATGGGGACCCGTTTGAACTTCAGTACAGTATACCATCCGCAGACGGATGGATAGACTGAAAGAGTTAATCAGATTCTGGAGGATATGCTAAGAGCTTGTGCATTGGCGTATGCTACCTCTTGGGATAAAAGTCTGCCGTATGCTGAGTTCGGCTACAATAACAACTATCAGGACAGTCTACAGATGTCACCTTTTGAGGCACTATATGGTCGGCCATGTCGAACGCCCTTGAACTGGAATGAGACAGGTGAACGCCATGTCTTCGGACCGGACATTCTTCAAGAGGCCGAAAAGCAGATCGCCATGATCAGGGAAAGGTTGAAGGTAGCTCAATCAAGGCAGAAGAGTTATGCTGATAACCGTCATAGAGATTTGATCTTTGAACCGGAAGATTTCGTATACCTACGAGTTACACCTCTCAAGGGAGTTAGAAGGTTCCATGCCAAAGGGAAACTCGCACCGCGGTATGTTGGACCATTTAAGACCTTGAGCTGCAAAGGAGAAGTTGCTTACCAGATGGAGTTGCCGCAGTCCTTGGCAGGAGTGCATGATGTATTCCATGTGTCCCAACTGAAGAAGTGTCTCCGAGTGCCGGATGAATAGACGCCATTAGAGTCGATCTAGTTGCAAGAAGATCTGACCTACAAGGAGCACCCGGTGAAGATTCTGGACACGATGGATCGAGAGACAAGAAATAAGTCAACCCGCTTCTGCAGAGTCCAGTGGAGCAACCATGCAGAAAGTGAAGCGACTTGGGAGCGCGAGGAGGATTTGAGAAAAGAATTTTCGAACCTATTCCTTATTCAACCCTGAATCTCGGGATCGAGATTATGTTAAGGGGGGAGGTTTGTAACACCCCAATTTTTGCTTTTTATGTATTTAAATGGTATTTTACACTTTTGAGAAATTTTGGAATTTTCTGGGATTTATTTGGATTTAATTTGAATTTATTTCCTTTTGAGATAATTAAATAATTAAAAGCTTTGAATAAAATTTTGTTGGAAATATTTTATTTGAGTACAAAATGTCTAAAAGTATTTTCCAGAATTTTTCTAGAATTTTTCTGATTATTTTGCTATTTTTTTTGAATTATTTGAATTACTAGAATTATTTTAATTATTAAATCGCTGGAAAATCCTATCGGGTTCCACTGTTCATCCGACCCGAGTCAGAATCAAGTCCGACCGAGCCCGGTCCGAGCCGGACCCAAACCCTAATTCCGCGACCGTTGAATCTTGATCCAATGGTTGACAAAGCGCCAAGTCGCCCACGCGGGATTAGATCGGACCCGTTCGCGCCGATCGAATCTGGGTCGTTGACCGTGCATACGTGGACGGCTAGGATTCCGCCGCCGCGTGCGGGTGGGCCTCGTTTTCCGTGGATTTCACGGACGCCGAGGGCCGTATTTAATGCGCCGCCACACGTTTCGTGACCACCGTTTCCGTGCACACCCGTAGCCCTAGGCCACCGAGCTCCAGCCGCCGTTACCCGTCCGCAATCGCTTGCCAAAGTTGGAATCGTGCTCCGCCACGGTTCTCTGCCGTTTTCCGCCGCCTCCGCCGTCCTCCGCCGCAACCAAGGCCAGATCTGAGACCATCGCGACGAGACGAATCTGGGAGTACCATCCACTTCGCCGGACTCGCGCCCAAACGCCGCGGCCGTAGTCTTCGTCCCCAGCTCCGGTAACCCTAGCTCCGCCGTGCCATCGCCGACCCCGCGAGCTCTGACAGCCGTCCGATCAAGATCTAAGCGTCCAGGTTCGACCACGTCACCTCTCCCATGCGTAAAGCCTAGATTAGACCTAGACCATTAGATCTAGATCGTAGCGTCTAGATTCATCCACGTCACCCCGTACAAAATCCACGTTACGGTTTTGGATCTAATAGCAACCGTTGGATCTTGATCCAATGCATCGGATTAAGCCACGTAGTCCATAAACCGCACCGTGCTAGATTAGATCTCAACCGTTGGATCTAGATCGTACGGTTAGGGTTCAACCACGTTATAGCACTAGACTAGATCTTGACCGTCCGATCGAGATCGGACGGTGTAGATTGTGCCACGCGTCGAGCGCCGGGTCATGCCACGTCGCCCCCAGCGATGCGGTTAAACCCGATCGGATCTCAACCGTCCGATTCGAATCGTACGATCCAGATCAACCGTGTTAAGCCAAAACGTGTGAGATCAGATCTAATCTAGACCGTCGGATTTCAAACCGATAGCCCAGTTCGAGCCACGTAGCCGGGAGCTGAATCAGTGCGGTCCACGCAGGAGACGTGATGTCAGCGTGGGCCTGCGTGTCAGCGGCTCAACCCACCGCACGATTACGGCATCTGTGACGTCATGCTGACGTCACGGTGGGGTCCAGCTGTCAGAGCCGTTCGGCCGAGCTGTGATGACGTCAGCGATGACGTCATCCAGTGGGTCCCACGTGGTCAGCGACACATGCACGCGTGGACCGGGTCCTCGGTGGACTGAGCCCGAGCCATGGACCGAGTCCATGGACCGGATGATGCAAGCATGACGTCATAATTTAATTTTTCTTTAGAAAAATAATTCGGTGGAAATTCAAATTCCTCGCTGACGTCATAATTCCAATTTTCCCGTATAAAAATAAATGAATTAATTCGATGTATTCTTTTAATTGATTTTTCAAACTTCAAACGGCTATACCTTTTGCGTTTTAACTCCGATTGAGGTGATTCCAATTTCTAAATTTTTATAAAATTGAGCTCTATTTAATGGTAAAATTTATTTAATTTTTGTACATGAGTTTTTCTCTGTTTTTAATTATTTGGTGTTTATTTATCCATTACGAGTAGACGTTGAAGTGCCCGAAGGCTTCGAAGGGGAAGTTTTGACCCAGGAACCAGCTTAGGACCAAGAACAAGTACTTTTTGAAGGCAAGTTATGCTTTGATCATATTGTTCCCACTTTTGAAAATTATTTTGATTCAAATTATTGCATGCTAATTTAATTAGAAAATGCTTTGATTAATTCAGGGAATTAGTTAAATGCCAATTTCTTGTACGCCACCTTGACATAAATAATTGTATGTCATGAACCCTTGTCACCCTAGTTTGGTTAAGTAGTTGGACATTATTAAATTGCCAACATGGGTTAATTAGCACGTTTGTAGTATGCTTAGCCCTGCCGCGTAGTCATGACATGATCTTGGATAATTAAATGTTAATATTGACTTAATGAGATGTGGAACTTGATGAGGACATCACTACCATGGATACAGCCATGCCTACAAACCCAATTGAAACCAACAATGTAATACAAGGCCCAATTACTCGAGCTCGCACACGTCAATTCAATTGCTAGGTGAATGCGTTCCTCGGGTTGTATACAAATAATTTAATGAATGGAATGCTATTTAATCCTTGTGATGATTTTATTGTCCTTAGAACCAAGGAGAAGGACTCCCAAAAGTCAAGCATGAAGCCAATTCTTCCGGTGCACAACATCAACTCGGATTCGGCCTCCGGAATAGCACCAAATTAAAACGACCATAACTTTTGATCCACAAGGGTGTTTGGGGTCTATGAGTACTGGTTTGAATGGTTTCGTCGTCCTCTTTCCAACGGATCTGGCCTCATGTCCAAATTCATTACGAGTCAACGGGGATATGCAAAACAAGTTCGGTCATCTTTCTAAATCCGAGTCAAACTTGGAATAGGAGTCCTACTAGGCCTGGTTGTGCTTTGGACGCTCCTAGCACGGTTTTGGCCTCCTATTTCTCCAATATATAGCCAGGGAGTCCCCCAAAATAATTTGGGTTTTGGTTATTTGATAGTTTAGCCTTTTACTACTATTTGAGTCTTTTAGACGTGCTCAACGGCCGCCTAACAAGCTCCTTGTATCGGAACCCCAAGTTTTCAATACTTCATCTATATTTGCAATTTTAGATTGCTTTTGCCTTGTTCTTCGATTGCTTGCAGGAATTGATCTTCGTGATCAGGTTGATCGTGCCCACGGCAAGGTCAATAACCCTTTGGAGTTGGTTTAGCGATTGCTAAGGCGCATCGTCGTTGTACGTTGTAGTCAAATCGTTAAAGTTGTCTCCACCCAAATCGAAGGTTATCATTCTCATCGAAAGATCGGGACACCTAATGTTACATTAGAACCTGTTTTGGAGAAGTGTCATGTGTTATTGATGATGATGTTGATGGCACGTGGTGTGTGGTAATCAACTGGGGGTTTGATAAATGCTTTAGACCAGGGCAAGTGGTAAGAATGATCTGGTGGGCCATGAGGAGCACCGGGAAAGTCGTTTTGGTTCTTTGGTAGTCTTGCCTTGGTCACCCTAAGGACTTAACCTTGCAAGCCTTTGAACTGGGTCAAATATGTAACCACATGTCTGTAATGGGATGGACCTAGTTGAATAAGTTGCTAATAACTTGCTTGTGGAACCTCGGGGTGTCAACTACACCTTTTGTGTAGTTGTACGGGGGAGCATACCGGGGTTGTGGCTAGGTACCCATCTAACGGTTGGTTGGCCTAGACTTCGCCTTTGCTAAGGGAAGGGTTAGTGTACAACAACCGGGGAGGTCCACTCGTATAGTTATAAGCTTCTGAAAGACTTTGTTACGGACACTCACCTTTGTGGTGTTTAGGGTTTAGGGTATCTTGTGGGTAAGGTGCATAACCTCTGCAGAGTGTAAAATCTATTCGAATAGTCGAGTCCGCGGCATTGGACATTACTCGGGGATTACAGTCAAGGGTTAGATTTTCATGGAAATAACTTGGTTTGGAAAATTGTTGGGTTGGAACTGAGAATTGGACTTAGGTTGTGAAATGATTTACTTGTGCAATGTTTGCGAAAGTTATTATCTTTAATTATTGTTTTGCTGCTTTGCAATCTATTACTGTATTTACACTTACTGCTTTACTGCAAATGAACCATGAAACTATCCTTTGTAATAAGCCATGCATGTAGAATATTAGCTCTGCATTCTATGCACGACTTGCTGAGTACCAAGTACTCACCCCTTGCAAAATATAACATCAGTTGAAGAAGAAGCGACGCCAGCTTTGGAGGAAGAACTTCAGGAGGAGCTGTCTACTTAGGGAGCGAGCCCAGTCAGTTGCCTGTGGTAAACTGAGTGGCACCACGTTGATTCTTTTCCGCTGCAGTTATTCTTTCAATAAGACTTCGCCCTGCGAGGCGTATTTTTGTAACTTGACCATAAGGTCAAGCAACCAGTTTGGCTATTTGAATAAAGTACTCTACTATTTCGTTGAGTATGATTGTGATATTTACCAATGTTGAGACTATGTGCACTAGCGTGATCCTGGACTAGTGCTGAATACCCAAAGGGTCCGTATTTGCAAATTCGGGTCCCGACAGCAATCTCCTTCATCTGCTAAGCATCAATGGATTCAATCCAGGTACTTACTCCTATACCCGACCATGCAAATTAGTACTACATAGGGCCGTTTGGAAACCTAGATCCATCGGCTATTATAGAACATGATGTAAAAGGTTACCCCTTCACGCTCCTGAGTACAATCTAGATGGATGGGCTAAGAGTTTTAGCATGTGTTTGGTTAGTGGGATGGAGTGAAATGGAACCATCCCATCCCACCAAGTCTAGTGTTTAGTTGGAGAGCTGAGGATGACTTGGTTCCAGAAAAGAGAATATTCTCTCTAGATTCGGGACGGCCAGGTTCTAAAAATTTTCTGGAACGCAGCCATCCCACTTGGAATGTGAGAATGATAGTGGGCCCTGTCTGAGAATGTGGGATGAAACCATTCCATCCCTGAAATCTGGGATGAAGCCATTCCATCCCTAAAATCTGGGATGGAACCATTCCATTCCACCTCACTCTCCAACCAAACACACATTTAGAGCCTGGCAAACAGGGCTTAAGGGCTGGAGAAACTGGATCATCCGAGTAGCAGCAGTAAAATGCCCCAACGAGAACATATGGGCATATCGGAATGTCTCCCACTTTGTTTAGTCGACCCTTAGGCCAATGAACCCTTAGTGGCCATGTTATGTTACTTTTGGTCCAACACATTGAACGCTTTTATGTTTAGGATGAGCCACATCAACCCAACCCTTCTTGATGTGGTGCAGTTGTGTTATTTGAGACTTGATGTAGATCAGCTATCGGTTTTCAGTGTAAAGCCATAGTACAAATTAATTTCCACCAAGGGAGAGGACTGGAGTAAGCATATCAGAGAGAATAAAGGTGTCAGCCCACTGTCAGATAAAGAACATGTAGTGTTCTTAAACATGTGGCTTGACCGATACTTGTTCTATGGATCATCCCTCGGATCAACACAAGTATACCAGGTTATAGCCGAGCAACTAGTGAAAGGTCTTCAACTATCCTTAGGAAAATATTCTTAGGTGCAGTATACCAAATGATGCATACTATCCAGAGTTGGCTAATCACAAGACTAGGCCAATACTTAGTCGGTAACATGGGTGACCCCCTATGGCTTATTCAGACTTGGTTGTATTGCATCTTCAGCCGATCGTTCAATATTAACACAGCAGTAATGACTCCATTCCCTAGTGAAGACACTGCAGAATGTCAAGAAATTGAAGTTAGAAATAACCGATGATTTGGAGAAAGGTACATTCTTCGTTCCTTTGAAGACAACAAAATCACTCCGATCGGCTCAATAAAATTTTTCATTCTTCTTTCAGCTGACCAATGAAGATCTTTGCCAGGAGGATTTTTCAGCTATGTGGAAGCTGATAATTTTCCTTGTCCATCATTCCTTCATTTGGCAGCCGATAGCACTGATATGCCAAAGGAGGCATAAAAGTTGTACAAAATTTTCATCTCCCCCAGTGTGCTTTCTATCAATTTACATGCAAAAGAACCGAACATTTCATCCATCAAATGAATTCTACCATCCGATAGTGCATGCTAGGTAGCAGGGTTTTGGCCAAGTCCCATCAAGTCTTTGTCTGCTTGATCGGCTACGTCCAAGGGACCCAGTACACCGTGCTTCTGCAGCCAGCATTGTCATTCCCATAGTTGATGAATTCCAACTACTAAGTCTACCTCATTTTGTGTTGCACAGTCGTCAATCGGTAATGTTTCGTGAGTGGTGATCGGCTATATCTGACGCACTTTATCTAGAGGAACGAAGTCTTTCAGCGATCGTCTTTGACTTTTTTTTCCATATTTATCTCCAAAGTTGACCATTATGACTACTAGTAGTGGCTCGAGCTCTAGCAGCGATGCTAGTTCATTATGCTATGCTAACACAAGTCTTATTGATATTACCGGTGATGTATCGGCTAAGGTAGATATTTTGTTTATAGTCCTGTAGATATCTCTTGAACTCTACTAATCAGCTTGCATTCTATATCTTGTAGGCTAAGCAAGCTAGCAAGAGGCCCGCTGGAGGTTCATCAAGCATAGGGAAATCAACCAAGAGACCATGCCCTAATGTCGGAGTGGGTATTGCCGGCTATTCATCGGCCGCCTTGAATATTCAATCTCCTTCTCTGTCTGACCTAGAGAAGCAACAACCAAGTAAGAGCACATTCATCGACTAACTCAATAATTTCTTATCTTATCCATTTCATGTTCTAACTATATCAAGCCAATTCCTTCATAGAAAAGGAGCGCGGATGCCCATACAAAAGGGTAGTTTTGAAAGGTGCCTGTCAAGGGCAATCGGTTTACCAGCAATCGGCTGAGAGCTTCCCCCCAAGTTTCAGGTGCAGGTCAGGTAAAAATACTTTTGCTAATCCTACTTCAAACTAATTGAATTAATCAGCTAATAAATCCTTTTTAATCTACATCATATTCCTTTTCCACCTCCCTTTTATCCTGCGGCCGTAATCGACTTGCCCCACGAAGCGGGAACCGAGTTTCCTCCTTCGCCATCTTAGTCGACACCATAAACTCAACCTTCCTCGGGTGCAAAGACTTTTACTGCCGCCCTGACTATCACCAAGCCGACTTCATCCCTCACCGAGATGTTGGGTTTTGACCAGTCAGACCTTGGGGACGAGAGGAAAAGATGGAGTCCCAATTGCAATTGACAATATTCTTAGAGAAGCAGAAGAGGTGTCATGTCGGGACCCGAATTTGCAAATCTGGACCCTTTGTGTATTCTGCACTAGTCCAGGATCACGCTAGTGCACACAGTCTCAACATTGGTAAATATGACAATCATACTCAGCGAAATAGTAAAGTTCTTTATTTAAATATACCAAACTGGTTGCTTGACCATATGGTCAAGTTACAAAGATACGCCTCGTCGGGAGAAGACTTATTAAAAGAAATAACTGCAGTGGAACAAAATAGTCTTCGTGGCGCCATCCAGTATACCACAGGCAACTGACTAAGCTCGCTCCCTAGTTAGCCGGCTCCTCCTGGAACTCCTCCTCCAGCGCTGGCGTCGCTTCTTCTTCAACTGGTGTTGTGTTGTTGCAAGGGGTGAGTACTTGGTACTCAGCAAGTCATCCACAGAATGCAAAGCTAATATTCTACATGCATGGCTTCTTACAAAGGATAGGCTAATAGGTTCATTTGCAGTAAAGCAGCATATGTAAATACAGTAATAGATTGCAAGCGGTAAAAACAATAATAAAGATAATAAATTTCACGATAATTGCACAAGTAAAGCATTCCACCACCTAAGTCCAGTTCACAACTCCAACCCAACCGTTTTCCAAAGTCCAAGTTATTTTCATGGAACTCTAACCGTTGACTGTAATCACCGAGCAGTGTCCAATACCGTGGACTCGGCTATTCGAATAGGTTGTACACTCTGCAGAGGTTATAAACTTTACCCACAAGATACAGTCGAGCACCACAAAGGCGAGTGACCGTAACAAAGCCTTTTGGAAACTTCTACCTTAACAAGTGAACCTCCCCGGTTGCCATACACTATCCCTTCCCTCAGCAGAAGCGAAGTATAGGACCGACATACCGTTGGACGGGTACCATGCCACATCACCTGGTACGCTCCCCCGCACAACTACACCTGGTATAGTTGACAGCCCGAGGTATCACATGCAAGTTATCAGTGACCTACTCAACTAGGTCTGTCCCATTTCAGACACGTGGTTGTAAGATAAACTCAGTTCAAAGGCTTGCAAGGTTAAGTCCTTAGGTTGACCAGGGCAAGACTACCCAAGTAACAAAACCAAAACGACATTCCCGGTGCCACTCTTGGCCCACCAGAACAATCTTGCCACATGCCCCGGTCTAAATCAGTTAAACACCCAGTTGATTACCATGCACCACGTGCCATCAACATCATCATCAATAACACATGACACTTTCCAAAATATGTTCCATATCTCATTAAGTCAATATTGATATTTGATTATCCAAAATCATGTTATGACTACGTGGCAGGGCTAAGCATCATACTACAGCGGTCTAATTACCCATGTTGGCAATTTAATAATGTCCAACTTCTTAAACCAAACTAGGGTGACAAGGGTTCATGGCACATAATTAAATAATCAAGGTGGCATACAACAACTAGGCATTATCTAATTCCCAAAAATATTTAAAGCATTTTCTAATTAATTTAGCATGCAATATTTTGAATCAAACTAATTTTCAAAAACAGGATCAACATGATCAAAGCATAACTTGCCTTCAAATAGCACATGATCTTGGTCTTGAGCTAGCTCTTGGGTCAAAACGTCACCTTCGAAGCCTTCGGCACTTCAACGTCTACTCGTAACGGATGAATAAACACCAAATAAATAAAAACAGAGAAAAACTCAATTTTATAAAATAGCAATAAATAAATAAACTACAAGCAAACAAGGTTCAAAAATTCAAATAAAATTCACCATTAAATAGAGCTCAATTTTATAAAATTTTGAAATTGGAATCGCCTCAATCGGAGTTAAAATGCAAAAGTTATAGCCGTTTGAAGTTTGAAAAATCAATTAAAAGAATAAATCGAATTAATTCATTTATTTTTCTATTGAAAAATCCAAAATATGACGTTAGCATGACGTCAGCGTGGATTTTGGATTTCGGCTGAATTATTTTTCTAAAGGAAAATCGAATTATTGCGTCATGCTTGCGTCATCCGGTCCATGGGCCTGGTCCACGATTCGATTTTGGTTCACCGTGGACCCGGTCCACGGGCGCATGTCTCGCTGACATGTGGGCTCCCTCAGATGACTTCAGCAACTGACGTCAGCACAGCTCGGCCGAGACGGCTGACACGCGGGCCCCATCGTGACGTCATCGCACGGTGCGCCCAGCCACTGACATGTGGGCCGATTGTTGATGTCACGCGTGACATCAGCGACGATCGGGCACGGCTCGGCTGACCGCGCCGGTTCGGCTCCCAGCCACGTGGCACGATCTGGGCCGTTGGATTAAAATCCAACGGTCTAGATCAGATCTAATCTCACACGTTTTGGTTTCACGCGGTTAATCTGGACCGTTCGTTTTGAATCGGACGGTCAAGATTGGATCGGGTTTAGTCGCATCAAAAAGGCGACGTGGCATGACCCGGTGGCTGGTGCGTGGCACAATCTACACCGTCCGATCTTGATCGAACGGCCGAGATTACATCTAACGCTACAACGCGGGTGAACCCTAACCGTACGATCTAGATCCAACGGTTGAGATCTAGTCTAGCACGGTGCGGTTTAGGGGCTACGTGGCTTAATCTGGTGCGTTGGATCTAGATCCAACGGTTGCTATTAGATCTAAAATCGTAATGTGGATTTTATACGGGGTGACGTACTGGATGAACCTAGGCCCACGGATTTTGATCAGACGGCTGGTGGAGTTCACGGGTTTCGACGATGTCGCGGCGGAGCTGGGTCGCTGGAGCTAGGGACGACGACGAGCCCAACAGCGTTTGAGGGTTGTTCTGGCGAGGTGAATGGTCCCTTCCGAAGCGCCTCGTCGCGAGGAACCCAGATTTGGCCCTGGTTGCGGCGGAGGACGGCGGAGACGGCAGGAAACGGCGGAGAACCGTGGCGGAACCCTAGCGCAACTTCGGCGATGCTACGGCGGCTGGAGCTCGATGACCTAGGGCAACGGTGCACACAGAAACGGTGGTCACGAAACGGGTGGCGGCGCATTAAATACAGCCCTCGGCGTCCGTGAAATCCGTGGAAAACGAGGCCCACTCGCACAAGGCGGTGGCTCGGACTGGGTGACGTGGCCGCATCCTGGCCGTCTACGTACGCACGATCAACGGCCCAGATCCGATCGGTGTGAGGAGCCACCCAGACCGTCCTCGAGTTATTGGATCGCCCTGTCGCCCCATTCGGATTTGGAGGCTAGCAAAGCTAGAACCTAAGCCCGAATGAGACAACGGTGGGACCCTTCGAATAACTCGACAACAGCCCCGGTATTCCCCCGGTATGCGACCCGAACTCGCCCAGGATCGCCCCGCAGGTTTCCACTGCCACATCAATTCAATTTGCATAAAGGGGACAACGAACTCAAAACCCCACAACCGGACACGCAACGCGGAAGCACAACAAGACGACTAAACCAAAGCACAAAGACAAACCCGACAACCACACAACTAAAACAACTCAACTAACATACTAGATAATTAAGATGATGCAACCTAAACCATGGTAGCACAAAAATTCAAAATTTCGGCATGATGCCCCTAGAAGTACGGACATCCACTCAGCAGACAGAAAAACCAGTTGATATAGCATGATATATGACATGGATATAAGCAACATACAAGCATGATAAAGACACCACAACACAACCACGATCAACAAAGAGGATAGCCAAGTCTCCAAGCCTCACAGGACATGGTATAGAAAGCTAGCTATACAACAAAAGTAAGTTTAACCAACACATTAGCAAAATATGTCATCTCCGGAAGTGTTCTGCCCCTGAACACTTCCGGGCGTGTGCAGCATCGCAAGTAACCTTTACTCGGTGCCCCACCCGGACACCGAGAGGCAGTAGGGATAAAACTCGCACCCGCCAACCTGATCCTCACCTAAAAACCACAAAGCAGAAGCATGAGTACGAAAGGTACTCGCAAGACTTACCCGTGGGTCCATATATGACCGACTCCAAAGGGTTATGCATTTAGGTGCAGAAAGGAATAAAGCTGAAGGTAATAGTGCGGAAAAAGCATTAACATTTGTAGTATGAGTATAACAGCTAAACCAATTACAAATTTAAAGCAGTTATAGACCGCACCTACTTCTAACATGAAGTTGAAAGGTAACAACACTAAAGTAAAGCAATTATAACCATTTTTAAAGCTCAAGTACAACGACGAGCCAGGAGTTTAAGTTATTACTACGCTAAGTGTCGGATGACGCGAGCGTGCTCATATCCGAGAGCGCGGCAATTCGAATCGCTTAATTAACCCTGCAGGGAAGCATTGATCGCACGACATGTGCCACAAAGTACCTCATGTCAACCCCCTCCCATCCATACCCATTCGTTGAACCATCTTCATGCGGTCCGAGCACTTAGCACCCCCTCGAGCGGCCGAAGCCCGGCTTGGCCCTCGAGGGTCGGCCTAAGCCTCGCCCTCAACCACGTCCAACCGCATGAGGGCATGATCCATCGAACAGCATGTGATGAAAGAGTGGCTTACCCTACCATAATCAGGCATGCGATCAACCTAATGGTGCTCGATCAACATGGCACACAAATGGATCGGTCCTTAATTGACACAGGCGGGACTACGCCAATTGAGTCTCCATACCCAATTGATCCTACTCTCCCGCCCGGTCGCCAATTATTAATATCCATCCAAGTAACATGACCTAAACCCGTTTCCAAAATAGTTCACGTGTGTAACAATGAGTACTCTCAAGTGATGGAACCGTCCACCACTTGGCCCAACCCCATTTTCTAAGCAAACTAAGCATGGACTCAGTTATATTACCCGTAATCTAGTTCCAAAGGATGTGTTCAACAAATACCAAGGAGTGTATGTGCAGCAATTAGGATCTAGCCCTATCCCACAATTTAATTCCTCATGCAAGACGTAATCGATCAATTAAGCAGTTTATTCACTAAAATAATATCACATAAAGGTTGAATATGCTTAGGTGCTTGCCTGATGCTTCTGCCGGAGTCTCAGTAACCACCTGCTCACCGATATCCCCCTCAACCACTGCCGCGTCACCCTCCGCGTGATCGTTCTCTACACGACACATATATATGAAATGAGATGCATGCTATGCATATGAAATGAAATGACAATTAAAGACCATAATGCAAACATTCATCGAGCCAAAACGAAATACAAGGCGAAATTCACAATAATAACCCAGCAACATTTGGAATCACTTAACCATACCCCAACCAACATCCTTACTCTGGATTACCGCTTAGGACGGCATAAACTCAATGAACGTATCTTTCCATCTACTCAACCAACTTGGGCGATTTCAATTTATAACTAAACATACGAACAATACCTACTCTTAATAGGGGCAAATGATATAGGACGAGAAGGAGCAGTAAAGACTTAAATACTAAGAATGGAATTCTTAGTCTCAGTATTTGGGGAAATTATGCAAGGATTGCATTATGTATTCAGTTAGCCGCATAGGTTCTCAAAGTATTAAAATTGGGAACACATAACGCCACCCAACTTGCAAGACATTTTAATAGTCATTACATCACGAACCAAAGGAGGAAATAAAATTCCCGAGCATGGCATCAAATCATTATCATATACCATGTAACCCAAAACATTAACCACGATCATCACGCCATGACTAAGCATTTAAGAACACCAAAACCTAGTATAGTATCAATTTTGTCATTTGCCATTATCACCCTATTGTACATAAGCATTCACAGACCCAAGGACAATAGCTCACCCTTATAACATAGTATCAAATTTCATCGTTTACAACGTAAATTAGTCACACATAAAGCACCCTAGAATTTTTGTTTAACATCATTATATCATTTGTTTTGCAAGGAACTCATTAATGCAATCGAGATAACATCTCATTAAGTATGCACAATCACAACGCTTCAGGACAGATTTGCTAGATTTGTTTTCACCTTCAGCTCATAGCATCCCATGGATTAGTCTACGGTTTCAGTTCACAGTATCAAATGAATTACTCCACAAATCGACACCCAGCTAAATATACAATTATTCCAACCTCAGATCATGTCGGGACCCCGAATTTGCAAATCCGGACCCTCTGTGTATTCAGCACTAGTCCAGGAACGCGCTAGTGCACACAGTCTTAACATCGGTAAATATCACAATCATACCAAACGATACCAATAAAGTACTTTATTTAAATAACCAAACTGGTTACTCGACCTTATGGCCAAGTTACAAAATGTATGCCTCGCAAGGCGAAACTTATTCAGAGAAAAATAATAGCAATGAAAATAAGATAACCGTGGCGCCATCCAGATACCACGAGCAACCGATCGGGCTCGCATCCCTAAGTAGACGGATCTTCTTGGAGTTCCTCCTCCAAAGCCGTGTAGTCTCCTCTTCAACTGGTATTGTGTTGAGGCAAGGGTGAGTACTTGGTACTCGGCAAGTCATGCATTGAGAATGCAAGCTAATATACTATATGCATGGCTTGGTACAAAGGAATAGCTCAAGGTATATTTGCGATGAAATGACTTTTGACAAGTAATATAAGTAGATTCGAAAGCAGTAGAAATAAGTAAAGCGTAAATAACTTTTCAAGAAGTTTTAATAAACATTTTCCCCATCCTAAACCACGTTACCATCATCTTTATTCTTAAACTGCACCAACCTTTCAAATCCAAGTTATTTTCAAAATCTAACCCTTGACTGTAATTCCGAGCATTGTCCGATCAGTGGACTCGGCTATTTAAATAGATTCGACACTCTGCAGAGGTTATGCACTTTACCCACAAGATACAATCAAACACCACAAAGGCGAGTTCCGTAACAAAGCCTTTCTAAGCCTCAAACAACACAGGTGGTCCTCTCCTGCTCAGGTTTCTACACCATCCCTTCCCTTAGCCAAGGCGAAGTATGGGACCAACACACTGTTAGATGGGTATCCGGCCACGAGCCACGATCGCTCCCCGCACAATCACACAAACGGTGTAATCGACACCCTGAGGCTCCACAAGTGAGTCCTTAGCGACTTAGTCAACTAGGGCCGTCCCATTCCAGCCATGTGGTTGCAAGTATGACCCAGTTCAAAGGCTTGCAAGGTTAAGTCCTTAGAGTGACCAGGGCAAGACTACCCGAAGAACCAAATCAACCTTCCCAATGCCACAACCGCCCACCCGATTACTCTTGCCACATGCCCTGGCCGAAATCGTTTATCAAACCCCGCTTGATTATCATGCACCACGTGCCATCAACATCACGTGATACTTTTCCCAAAACAGGTTCAATATATCATTAAGTCAATATTAACATTTGATTGTCCAAAATCATGTCATGAGCACGAAAGCGTGTCTAAGCGTTATACTACAACGGTCTAAACCCATGTTGGCAATTTAATAATGTCCAACTAGTAAACCACAACTATGGTGACAAAGGGTCATGGCACATACTTAAGTAATCAAGGTGTCATATAGCAAATTGGTATTTATCTAACCCCCCGGGTTTAAACAAAGTATTTTTCTAATTGAACTAGCATGCAATAGTTTAAATCAAAATAGTTTTCAAAATGGGATCAATATGGTCAAAGCACAACTTGCCTTCAAAAAGTACTTGCTCTTGGTCTTGAGTTGGATCCTGAGTCAACACTTCTCCTTCGAATCCTTCCCACTTCAACGTCTACTCGTAAAGCGTGCAAATAGCAAATACACAAATAAACACTAGGCAAAAACATCCCAAAACTCCAAATAAAATCCATAAACAGAGAGAACATAATTTTCTGGATTTTTAGAAACTGAATCGTCAAATTTGGAGTTAAAGCATAAAAGTTATGATTATTTAAAGTTTAAATAATCAATTAAATAATTTTACAGAGAAAAACTTTAGTCCAAAATTAAATAAAATTTATATTTAGGTAGATCTCATTTTATACAAATTTAGAAATTTGAATCACTCAAATCGGAGTTGAAACGCAAAAGTTATAAGCGTTTGAAGTTTGAATCAAAATCAAATCATTATTTCGAATTAATAAATCATTTTCTTTTCGGAAATTAATTATTGCGTCGGCATGGACACGTGGCAGCCTCGATTGGCCTGCTGGCGTCGGATCCATGGACTTGGTCCACGCTCGGCTCGGGTCCACTGTGGACTCGGTCCACGACTCTTACGTGTCGCCGACATGTGGGCCCACTCGGGTAGCGTCATCGCCGACGTCACGGGGCTCACCACGGCCGACATGTGGGACCCATCGTGACGTCATGGGTGACGCGTCGGCGCTATCGGATTAGCCAGCGACATGCGGGCCCTCGACACACGGGCCTCGCGTGTCGGCGTCCACACGCACGCTGGCGTGATTCGGCCGACCGCGTCGGTCCAACTTCCCGACACGTGGCGCAATCCACGACCGTTGGTTTGAAAATCAACCCGCGGATTAGATCCAGGGTTAACACGTTGAAACTACTCGTTGATCGTGGGCCGCTCGATTTAGATCGGGCGGTCCGGATCCAATCCTATAATAACACTACTCCGACGCGTGGCAATTGTGAACCGCTTGGATCTTGATCCAACGGCCCGAATCCAATCGGGTTTGGAACACGTGAACTCACCTCAACCGTCCGATCTAGATCCGACGGTTCACCGAGCTTCGCGGTCTGGCGATGGCGCGCGAGGCTTGGGCACCGAGACGAGAACGATGACGAGCTCGACGGCGTTTCGGGTTGCTCGGCGAGATGAATCCTTCCTTCGGTGCGTCGTCACGGTGGTTCCGGATCTGAGCTCCTTCTCGGCGGAAGACGACGGACGGCGGAATCGAGCAAAACCGCGGCGGTCACTTCCTCCAACTACGGTGAGCTCGCACGGCAATCAAGCGGCTCAGTAGATGGCTCGAGGAACGGTGCGCAAAGATGAGGGCAACCTCGGGGATGTTTCACGCTTTAAATAGCCTCGGCGTCACGCGGACACGGAAACCTAGTTTCCCACGGCGGCGCGCGCGGCGGAGTCCGGCTTCGGTCTCGCGGAGACGACGACGCGCCTGGCCGCCCACGTGGCACGATCAACCCACGATCGCGACGGGCGCGATCGGATCCGGGCCGATACGGCTCGAACGCAGACGGGCGGATCTCAGCCGTTGGATCTTGATCCAACGGTTGGGATTGATTAGGGTTTTGAGCTGGTTTGATCGAGTCACGTGGCTCGGGTCGGACTCGAGTCCGACTCGGGTTCCGACTCGGTCGGATGAACAGTACTTGACCCGAGTTGATTTTCCAGCGATTTAATATTTAAAATAATTCCCAGTAATTCATTTAATTCATTAAAAATAGCAAATGACTCAGAAAAATTCCAGAAAAATTCTGGAAAATATTTTGGAACATTTTGGACCCAAATAAAATATTTTCAACAAAATTTTATTTGCAAAATCAAATTCTTTAATTATTTCAAAATGGAATAAATTCAAATAAATTCCCAAATAAATCCAAATAAATTCCAGAAAATTCCAAAAATTCACCAAAGTGCCAAATCACATATGAATTTAAGAAAAGCAAAATTTTGGGGTGTTACAAACCTCCCCCCCTTAATAGAATCTCGTCCCCGAGATTCAGGGCTCACTACAGAATAGGTTTGGAAACTCTTTCTTCAAATCCTCTTCGCGCTCCCAAGTCGCTTCGCTTTCTTCATGGTTGCTCCACTCGAACTCTCTGAAGCGGGTTGACTTGTTTCTAGTTTCTCGATCCATTGTGTCCAATCCTCACGGGATACTCCTTATAAGTCAAATCCTCTTGCAACTCGATTGACTCTAGCGGTGTCTGCTCTCAGAACTCAAGACACTTCTTCAATCGGGACACATGGAATACATCATGCACTCCTTAGCCAACGATCGCGGCAACTCCGGTGATAAGCAACTTCGCCTCTGCGGCTCAAAATCTTAAATGGTCCAACATAACGGGGTGCAAGTTTCCCTTTGGCATGGAACCTCTTAACTCCCCTGAGAGGCGTAACTCTGAGGTAAACAAAGTCTTCTGGTTCAAAACTCAAGTCTCGGCGACGATTGTCAGCATAACTCTTCTGTCGAGATTGGGCTATCTTCAACCTTTCCCTAATCATGGCGATCTGCTCTTCAGCCTCTTGAAGAATATCAGGCCCAAAGACACGGCGTTCACGGTCTCATTCCAATTCAATGGCGTCCGACAGTCGACCATACAGTGCCTCAAAAGGTGACATCTGTAAACTAGCCTGATAACTATTGTTGTAACTGAACTCGGCATACGGTAAACTCTTATCCCAAGAAGTAGCATAAGCTAATGCACAAGCTCTTAACATATCCTCCAGAATCTGGTTGACCCTTTCGGTGCTCTGGTCCGTCTGTGGATGATAAGTCAGATCTTGAAGTTCAAACGGGTTCCCATGGCTTCATGCAACTTATTCCAGAACCTTGAGGTAAATTGGGTTCCTCTGTCCGATACAATCCTCTTTGGCACTCCGTGCAAACAGACAATCCTGATCATGTACAATTCTGCTAATTTATCTCCCGAGTAAGTGGTCTTCACGGGGATAAAATGGGCTACTTTAGTCAAGCGATCCACTATAACCCATATGGAGTCATAACCTCCTTGAGTCTTCGGCAAACCGGTAATGAAATCCATTCCGATTTCCTCCCACTTCCACTCAGGTATTTTCAGCGGTTGTAGCAATCCCGCTGGTCTCTGATGCATTGCCTTGACTCTCTGGCACACGTCGCACAATGCAACATGCTCGGCAACTTCACGTTTCATACTCGGCCACCAGAATCTCTCCTTCAGATCCTGATACATCTTGGCGCTTCCAGGATGAATTGAGTACTTAGAGTCATGGGCTTCCTCCAGAATCAGTTGCTTTAACTCCTTTTTGTTAGGCACACAAATCCGATCCTTCATCCATAACGTGCCTTGCTCATCCAACTTGAAGTCCTCTGCCCTGCCTTCCTCCTTGATGGACTTAATCCTGCGGATCTTGTCATCATCCTTCTGTCCTTCTCGGATCTGATCCTCTAGGGTAGGCTTTACTTCCAATGCGGCCAAGAATCCGCTAGGTACAACCTCAATCTTCATCTTCTGAAAATCCTCACATAACTCATCCTGACTTGTGGCTAGCAACGTACTCACGGTATGGCTTTTCCGACTCAGAGCATCGGCTACTACGTTGGCCTTCCCAGGATGGTAATGGATTCCAACATTATAGCCCTTGATCAACTCTAACCATCTCCTCTGCCTCATATTCAGATCCGACTGGGTGAATATGTACTTAAGGCTCTTATGATCCGTATACACTTCACATCTGTTTCCGATCAGATAGTGACGCCATATCTTCAAAGCATGCACTACGGCAGCTAACTCTAAGTCATGTGTCGGATAATTTTCCTCATGCGGCCTCAACTGCCTTGATGCATAAGCGACGACCTTTCCATTCTCGCAAGACACATCCAAGTCCTTGGCGCGATCGTCACAATAAATATCGAAGCTTTGAGCAACATCCGGTAGAACTAACACCGGCTGATGTCAATCGCTTCTTCAGCTCTCAAATCCTTTCTCACATTCAGCGCCCATGCAAACTTCTTTTCCTTCTTCAACAGTTGTGTAAGGGGTTTCGCAATCGTCGAGAAGCCTTCGATGAAACGGCGGTAGTATCCTGCCATTCCAAGGAAACTCCGAATCTGGGTCACTGTCTTTGGCTGTTCCCAATGTAACACAGCTTCTACTTTGCTTGGATCTACGGCGACTCCTTCTGCGGTCATTACATGTCCAAGAAACTCCACCTTGTCCTTCCAAAAATCACACTTGCTGAACTTGGCGAAAAGTTGTTGTTCCCTCAGCTTTTCCAAAACTCGCCTTAAGTGTTCGGCATGTTCATCCTCTGTCTTGGAGTAGATTAGGATATCGTCTATGAACACGACGACAAACTTGTCCAAATATTCCATGAACACCTTGTTCATCATATTCATGAAATAAGCTGGCGCATTCGTTAAACCCAAAGGACATAATCAGAACTCGTAATGTCCATATCTTGACGAGAATGCCGTCTTGAATATCTTCTCGATCGGATCTTCAATCGATGGTATCCCGATCTCAGATCGATCTTGGAGAAAACTCCGGCTCCTCTTAACTGATCAAACAAATCATCAATCCTGGGTAGCGGATACTTATTCTTCACGGTGACTTCATTGAGTGCACGGTAGTCAATGCACATCCTGAAACTCCCGTCCTTCTTCTTGACAAACAAAACCGGTGCTCCCCACGGCGACTAACTTGGTCTCGATAAATCCTTTCTCCATTAACTCCTCTAGCTGTTTCTTCATTTCTACCAACTCCTCGGTGGACATCCGATAGGGTCTCTTTGCTATCGGTCTTTGTGCAGTACAAGCTCTATCACAAACTCTATGTCCCTGTCACGGCATACCTGTAGATCTTCGGGAAAGACATCCGGGTACTCATTCACTCTTGGGACATCCTCTATGCGGATTGCCTTGGTACTTAACCATCAACTGTCCATCTCTAAGCTGCAGTGGCTTGAAATTCCACTTTCTTCCCACACGGGCTCTCAACGTAGATAGTCCTTCGTCCACAATCCAATACAGCCTTGTGCTTGGATAACCACCCATTCCCAATATGACGTCTAAGGTCCAGGTCTCCAAAATCATAAGGTTTGCTAGGAACTCTATTCCATCTATTAGTATTCTCACCGGAACATCCTACTTTCGTTCGGAGTTCGGAACCAGGGTTTGAACTAAAAGCATGCACTTAAGTCTTGCAATCCTCAAATCATTTCTAGTAGCAAAGCCTTGCGAAACAAACGAATGCGAAGCTCCGAGTCAAACAAAATCACAGTGTACGAAAGTTAACAAGTAACTTACCCAAGACGACGTCCGTAGCATTCTCGCAGCGCGTCATGCGGTGACATGGTTGACTCGGCCTCTCACCACGGTCTGGGGTGTGGCTCTGATCTTTGGCGCCCTAGCTGAGGTGGTTCCTAGGTTGAGGCGAATCGGGTCGCTCTGCTGTCTTCTTTGGACAATCTGTTGGCAAAGTGTCTGGCTCGTTGCGATTGTAGCAGCGTCTCACTGTTCCTTCTTGTTGCACAGGTAAGCGTTTCTAGCGAAGTGGGTCAGTAGTTACGATTGTGGTCTTGGTGCTTTGAGGATGGTGTCCTTGTTGCACTCGTGGTTGGAATCTGAAGAAATGATTTGTTGCAACTCTCAAGCGCTGTTGCGTTCCATGTAGTGATCCTTGCTTTTGCATACAGCTCTTCATGTTCTAATCCAGTTCCTTGCGCTTGTCCACAAGAATAAGCGACATATTCAACAACTCTTGGAAATCTGGAAAGGTGTGGGTGATCAACCCTACTTGCAATCCCGAGTTAAGTCCCTTCATAAAACGAGACTGCCTGGATTTATCTGTCGCTACATCCTCAGTGCGTAGCGTGCTAGGCTGTGTGAACTTGTTCAGTAGTCGACCACCGGCCGATTACCTTGCTTCAGATGCTCTGAACTCCTCCTTCTTAAGGTCCATGATTCCTTCAGCACGTGATCTTTGTCGGAATGCAATTGTGAACTCTTCCCAAGTGATATCTTGAGGGTTCTCTGCGTGGCACGAAGTTCTCCCACCATTCGGCCATTGTCCTTCCAATCGATGAGAAGCATAGAGTACCTTCTCATTTCCTATGCATTGAGCTATGTGTAGCTTCCTCTCGATTGATCTTAACCAATCATCGGCCTCCAATGGATTGGCATTCCCAGAGAAAGTGGGTGGGTGAGTCCTCATGAACTCTGATAGTCTTGTATTCTGGCGTGGTCCCTGATTAACTTGATTGGCTGTGGTCTGAGCAGTGACGTGCTGCATTTGTTGCATCATAGCATGCATCAAATGAGTCTGGGCAGCAAGAAAAGCTCCGAAATTCTGCATATCCAGTGGCGGTGCTGGTGCTCCATCATTGGGGTTTTCTGCTGGGCGAGAACCACTTCCATTGCTTCCAAAGTTTCCGCGGGTGTTCACCATCTGTCAATTTGCTCTAGGTTTAGAGATGAGAGGGAAGCAAGAATAGACAAGTAATATGGAACCTATGCGGGGCGAAAGGTGTAACCTTAAGGTCCAACTTTATTATTAATAACTTGGTATGGCTGCTTACAATGCCTAAGGGCCTTGCAACACATAACTTTGCACACTCAAAGAAACAAAGCAAATCCAAATCGAACTAATTTTGGAGTCTAACGCCTAAAGGGTGACTCTTTATTCTATGACTCGACTCGGCGAAGGAGTCTCACTATAGAACCTATGCTCACTCATCGAGAAAACCTCCATCTGTCGCAAGAGTGCTTTACGTAAGAACTCGGAATTTTTAAATTGTGACAAGGTAAGGGAGAATTTCAGCAAGAGACAAGAAAAGAGAGAAGGGGATAAGTCGAGAGGTCATTTCTTGTCTTCACAAATTTTTAGCTTTAGAAAATAGGTTTTATCCTCACCACGACCATTCTAGCTAGGGTTGAGCCTACAAATCAAGTATGGCTCGATACCACCTCTGTCGGGACCCGAATTTGCAAATCCGGACCCTCTGTGTATTCAGCACTAGTCCAGAACGCAGCTAGTGCACACAGTCTTAACATCGGTAAATATCACAATCATACCAAACGATACCAATAAAGTACTTTATTTAAATAACTAAATCGTTACTCGACCTTATGGCCAAGTTACAAAATGTATGCCTGCATAGGCGAAACTTATTCAGAGAAAAATAATAGCAATGAAAATAAGATAACTTCATGGCGCCATCCAAGATACCACAGGCAACCGATCGGGCTCGCATCCCTAAGTAGACGGATCTTCTTGGAGTTCCTCCTCCAAAGCCGTGTAGTCTCCTCTTCAACTGGTATTGTGTTGAGGCAAGGGTGAGTACTTGGTACTCAGCAAGTCATGCACAGAATGCAAGCTAATATACTATATGCATGGCTTGGTACAAAGGAATAGCTCAAGGTATATTTGCAGTAAACAGCTTTTGACAAGTAATATAAGTAGATTCGAAAGCAGTAGAAATAAGTAAAGCGTAAATAACTTTTCAAGAAGTTTTAATAAACATTTTCCCCATCCTAAACCACGTTACCATCATCTTTATTCTTAAACCAGACCAACCTTTCAAACCAAAGTTATTTTCAGAAAGTCTAACCCTTGACTGTAATTCCCGAGCATTGTCCAAAGATGCAGTGGACTCGGCTATTTAAATAGATTCGACACTCTGCAGAGGTTATGCACTTTACCCACAAGATACAACAAACACCACAAAGGCGAGTTCCGTAACAAAGCCTTTCTAAGCCTCAAACAACACAGGTGGTCCTCTCCGGTTCGTGCTCTACACCATCCCTTCCCTTAGCCAAGGCGAAGTATGGGACCAACACACCGTTAGATGGGTATCCGGCCACGACCACGATACGCTCCCCGCATAATCACACAAACGGTGTAATTGACACCCTGAGGCTCCACAAGTGAGTCCTTAGCGACTTAGTCAACTAGGGCCGTCCCATTCCAGCCATGTGGTTGCAAGTATGACCCAGTTCAAAGGCTTGCAAGGTTAAGTCCTTAGAGTGACCAGGGCAAGACTACCCGAAGAACCAAATCAACATTCCCAATGCCACAACTGGCCCACCCGATTACTCTTGCCACATGCCCCGGTCGAAAACTGTTTATCAAACCCCAGTTGATTATCATGCACCACGTGCCATCAACATCACGTGATACTTTTCCCAAAACAGGTTCAATATATCATTAAGTCAATATTAACATTTGATTGTCCAAAATCATGTCATGAGCACGTAGCAGGTCTAAGCAGTATACTACAACGGTCTAAACCCATGTTGGCAATTTAATAATGTCCAACTAGTAAACCACAACTAGGGTGACAAAGGGTCATGGCACATACTTAAGTAATCAAGGTGTCATATAGCAAATTGGTATTTATCTAACCCCCAGGTTTAAACAAAGTATTTTTCTAATTGAACTAGCATGCAATAGTTTAAATCAAAATAGTTTTCAAAATGGGATCAATATGGTCAAAGCACAACTTGCCTTCAAAAAGTACTTGCTCTTGGTCTTGAGTTGGATCCTGAGTCAACACTTCTCCTTCGAATCCTTCCGGCACTTCAACGTCTACTCGTAAAGCGTGCAAATAGCAAATACACAAATAAACACTAGGCAAAAACATCCCAAAACTCCAAATAAAATCCATAAACAGAGAGAACATAATTTTCTGGATTTTTAGAAACTGGAATCGTCAAATTTGGAGTTAAAACGCAAAAGTTATGATTATTTAAAGTTTAAATAATCAATTAAATAATTTTACAGAGAAAAACTTTAGTCCAAAAATTAAATAAAATTTATATTTAGGTAGATCTCATTTTTATACAAATTTAGAAATTTGAATCACTCAAATCGGAGTTGAAGCATAAAAGTTATAAGCGTTTGAAGTTTGAATCAAAATCAAATCATTATTTCGAATTAATAAATCATTTTCTTTTTCGGAAATTAATTATTGCGTCGGATGGACACGTGGCAGCCTCGATTGGCTCGGCGTCGGCCGGTACATGGACTTGGTCCACGCTCGGCTCGGGTCCACCGTGGACTCGGTCCACGACTCTTACGTGTCGCTGACATGTGGGCCCACTCGGGTAGCGTCATCGGCCGACGTCGGCCGGGCTCGGCCACGGTGACATGTGGGACCCACCGTGGCGTCATGGGTGACGTCGGCGCTTGGCTGGATTAGCCAGCGACATGCGGGCCCTCGACACACGGGCCCGTGTGTCGGCGTCCTGCACACGTCGCGTGCGTGGGCTAGGCCGACCGTCGGTCCAACTTCCCGACACGTGGCGCAATCACGACCGTTGGTTTGAAAATCAACGGCGCGGATTAGATCCAGGGTTAACACGTTGAAACTACTCGTTGATCGTGGGCCGTTCGATTTAGATCGGACGGTCCAGATCCAATCCTATAATAACACTACTCCGGCACGTGGCAATTGTGAACCGTTGGATCTTGATCCAACGGTCCAGATCCAATCGGGTTTGGAACACGTGAACTCACCTCAACCGTCCGATCTAGATCCGACGGTTCACCGAGCTCGCGAAGTCTGGCGATGGCGCGGCGAGGCTTGGGCACCGGAGACGAGAACGATGACGAGCCCGACGGCGTTTCGGGGTTGCTCCGGCGAGATGAATCCTTCCTTCGGGTGCGTCTCGTCACGGTGGTTCCGGATCTGGGCTCCTTCGGCGGAAGACGACGGACGGCGGAATCGAGCAAAAACCGCGGCGGTCACTTCCTCCAACTCTGGCGAGCTCGCCTGCAATCAAGCGCGGCTCGAGGCGAGATGGCTCGGGGGAACGGGTGCGCAAAGATGAGGGCAACCTCGGGGGATGTTTCACGCTTTAAATAGCCTCGGCGTCCGCGCGGGACACGGAAACCTAGTTTCCCACGGCGGCGGGCGCGGCGGCGGAGTCCGGCTCGGTCTCGGCGGAGACGACGACGCACAGCCGTCCACGTGGCACGATCAACGCCACGATCGCGACGGGCGCGATCGGATCCGGGCGGATACGGCTCGAACCGTGCAGGCGGATCTCGGCCGTTGGATCTTGATCCAACGGTTGGGATTGATTAGGGTTTTGAGTGGTTTGATCGAGTCACGTGGCTCGGTCGGACTCGAGTCCGACTTCGGGTTCGACTTCGATCGGATGAACGATACTTGACCGAGTTGATTTTCCAGCGATTTAATATTTAAAATAATTCCTAGTAATTCATTTAATTCATTAAAAATAGCAAATGACTCAGAAAAATTCCAGAAAAATTCTGGAAAATATTTTGGAACATTTTGGACCCAAATAAAATATTTTCAACAAAATTTTATTTGCAAAATCAAATTCTTTAATTATTTCAAAATGGAATAAATTCAAATAAATTCCCAAATAAATCCAAATAAATTCCAGAAAATTCCAAAAATTCACCAAAGTGCCAAATCACATATGAATTTAAGAAAAGCAAAATTTTGGGGTGTTACAGATCATCACAGACCAAGAGGAGGCAATAACCTCCCAACATAGTATCACATCGTTCTCAAAAACAATGTAACAACCTTCGCTAAACCACTCCAGAATCATCCCAAACCGAGCCATACATAAGACCATGCGTAGAGCAATGCCAACTAGAGAGCAAAACAAAACCAAAGCAAACCACCAACACTTCCACACCCACATCCACCTAAAAGAGATAGGACAACCACAGACTCTAGGAGGATGGCGCAAGAAGCCAACCACAAGCACCATCATCACGACACCTATCCCTTCCTTCAACTTGCCTTTCTCTCATCTCAAGCAAGTAAGCCCACAAACCATTCCCCAGTAAGAGTGAGAACGAACTGGAAATGAGAATAGAGTGAAGTAGTGGCCTCAGTTTAATTGCGCAATAAAAATGTGAGGGTTGCGCCATATGTCCCTGTGGATTTTGCAAGCACCAAAACCCCAAAATAAAGCTAGATGCGTTTTCCTCTTAGCCATTTCATCAAACACCTAGCATGCAAGAACCTCCACCTCCTAGCCATTTCATCAAACACTTAGCATGCCATGGCTAGAGAGAATGGGGAGAGGGAGGGAAGAGGAGGGAGAGGAAGGGGGGGTCAGATCGGGCGGCAAGGCTGAGCTGGATCGGCGCCGGCCGCCAGGAGGCGAGGACGACTGGGCGGCGACCGGTGAGGAGACCCGGAGGGAGAGGCGGCGTCGCCGGACGAGGGAGGAGCCAGGGGAAAGAGGCGGCGTCGAGGGGCGGGGCCGGCTGGCCGAGCCAGGCGCAGGAGCAAGGGGCGGCGCCGGCGTCGCCCAGGGGAGTCGGGCGGTGGAACCAGAAAAGAAAGAAGTGGGGTGAGGGGAAAGGGGCTGGGTGGAGAAAGATAGGAAAAAGGTGGGGGAAAAAATTGATGGATGAAATTACCTTTCTACCCTCATGCCACTCACATGGGAAAACTAGAACCCTGACAATCGGCGCGAACGGGTCCAATCTGATCCCGCGCGGGGCGATGTGGCGTAGTTTCAGCTGTTGGATCAAGATCCAACGGTCGCGGGATTAGGGTTTGGGTCCGGCTTGGAGTGCAGCTCGAGCGTGGTTGGTCGGACTCGAGTCGAACTTGTGTCGACTGCAGTGGAGGAAACGATGAAACCCATTAGGGTTTTCCAGCGATTTAATATTTAAAATAATTCCTAGAAATTCAATTAAATCGAGAAAATAGCAAAATAATAAAAAACATTCCAGAAAAATTCTGGAAAATACTTTGAGACATTTTGGACTCAAATAAAATATTTCCAACAAAACTTTATTTGGAATTTTTAAATATTCAATTATTTCAAGAGGAGATAAATTCAAATTAAATCCAAATAAGTTCCACAAAAATTCCAAAAATTCTCAAAAATGCAAAATACCATTTAAATACAAGAAAAACAAAAATTGGGGTGTTACAAACCTCCCCCCTTGACGGAATCTCGACCCCGAGATTATGGGCTAACTAAGAAATAAGTTTGGGAACTCTTTCCTCATGTCTTCTTCGCGCTCCCAAGTCGCTTCACACTCGGCATGGTTGCTCCACTGGACTCTGCAGAAACGAGTTGACCTGTTTCTCGTCTCTCATTCCATTGTGTCCAAAATCGTCACCGGGTGTTCCTTGTAGGTCAAATCTTCTTGTAGCTCGATCACCTCCAAGGGCGTTTGCTCATCTGGCACTCGGAGACACTTCTTCAGTTGAGACACATGGAAAACATCATGCACTCCCGCTAAGGACTGCGGTAACTCCAGCTGATAAGCAACTTCGCCTCTACGACTTAGGATCTTGAATGGTCCAACATAACGCGGTGCAAGTTTCCCTTTAGCGTGGAACCTCTTAACTCCCTTGAGAGGTGTAACTCTGAGGTATACAAAATCTTCTGGCTCAAAACTCAGATCTCAGCGACAGTTATCGGTGTAACTCTTTTGTCTTGACTGATCTATCTTCAATCTTTCCCGGATCATGGTGATCTGCTCTTCGGCTTCTAGAAGAATGTCTGGTCCGAAGACATGTCGTTCACCTGTCTCATTCTAGTCCAATGGTGTTCGACAGGGTCTACCATACAGAGCTTCAAATGGTGACATCTGTAAACTGGCCTGATAACTATTATTATAGCTGAACTCGGCATACAGTAAACTCTTGTCCCATGAGGTAGCATATGCTAGAGCACAAGCTCGCAGCATGTCCTCTAGAATCTGATTAACCCTTTCTGTTTGTCCATCTGTCTGCGAATGATATGATGTACTAAAGTTCAAACGGGTCCCCATGGCTTCATGCAACCTATTCCAGAATCTTGAGGTAAATTGGGTACCTCTGTCCGACACTATCTTCTTCGACACTCTGTGTAAGCAGACAATCCTTGACATATATAGCTCCGCTAGCTTATCTCCTGAATAGGTGGTCTTTACAGGGATAAAGTGAGCGACCTTGGTCAAACGATCCACTATGACCCATATGGAATCATATCCGCTCTGAGTCCTTGGTAGACCGGTAATAAAGTCTATACCGATTTCCTCCCACTTCCATTCAGGTATCTTCAACGGCTGCAGCAAACCGGCTGGCCTCTGATGCATGGCTTTCACTCTTTGGCATATATCGCATAATGCCACGTGCTCGGCGACCTCACGCTTCATGCTCGGCCACCAAAATCTCTCTTTCAGGTCTTGATACATCTTGGCACTTCCTGGATGAATCGAGTACTTGGAGTCATGAGCTTCTTCCAGAATCAACTTCTTCAGCTCTTTGTTGTTCGGCACACAGATACGATCCTTAATCCACAACGTGCCTTACTCATCTAGCTTGAAGTCTTTTGCCTTGCCTTCCTTATAACACCCCAATTTTTGCTTTTCATGAATTTAAATGAAACCTGGCATTTTTGAGAATTTTTGGAATTTTCTGTAATTTATTTGGATTTAATTTGAATTTATTCCCTTTTGAAATAATTAAAGAATCAAAAGTTATAAACAAAATTTTGTTGGAAATATTTTATTTGAGTCCAAAATGTCTCAAAGTTTTTTCCAGAATTTTTCTGGAATTTTTTTGATTATTTTGCTATTTTTCTCGAATTATTTGAATTACTAGAATTATTTTCAAATATTAAATCGCTGGAAAAATACCGAGTGGGTTAGTACTGTTCATCCGACCGAGTCCGACCCGAGTCTGACTCGAGTCTGACTCGAACTGGACTCAAGCCCGACCCGAGCCCAACCGAACCCTAACACGCGTGACCGTCGGATCTTGATCCAACGGTCATGATTGCGCCACGTCGCCCAGTCCGAATCGTCGTCGGACTCCGAGGATTTCACGGACGCCGAGGCCGCTATTTATTGCGCCGCCACCCATGTCGTGTTCTCCTCTTCCGTACGCACCCGTTGCCCTAGGTCACTGAGCACGAGCCGCCGTAGCTTCGCCGCAAAAGCTCGCCGAAGTTGGAACTGCACTCCGCCGCGGTTTTCTGTCGATTGACGTCGTTTCCGCCGTCACCGAGCCCAGATCCGAGATCGTTGTGTTAAGGCGCATCTAGGGGTACAACTCACCTCGCTGGAATCGCACCAAAATGCCGTCGGGCTCGTCATCGTCTTCGTCTCCGGCCACCCTGCTCCGCCGTGGCCATCGCCGAACCCGCGAAGCTTCTCCGCCGTTGGATCTTCATCGCTCGGCCAGGATTCATCCACGTCACCCGTGGGTAAGTTCCACGTTTTAATTCTTAGATCTAATATCAGCCGTTGGATCTAGATCCGACGCCCTTGATTGAGCCACGTAACCTTGAACCGCACCGTGCTAGGGGAAGATCTCAGCCGTTAGCTCTAGATCGTACGGTTAGGGTTCACGCACGTTGTAGCACTAGATTGGATCTCGACCGTCCTATCTAAATCGGACGGTGTAGATTGCGCCACGCGTCGAGCGCCGGGTCATGCCACGTCACCCCCTAGCGACGCGGTTAAACCCGATCAGATCTTGACCGTCTGATCTAAATTGTACGGTCCAGATCAACCACGTTGCACCGCAACGTGAGGGATTAGATCTAATCTGGACCGTTGGATTTCAAACCAACGGCCCAGATTGCGCCACATGTTCGGTAACCGAACCGGTGCGGTCAGCACGGGCATCGCTCGGTCGCCGCTGACGTCTCACGTGACGTCAGCAAGAGGGCCCGCATGTTAGTGGCTCAGCCCACCGTGCGGTGGCGTCATCCGTGACGTCATGCTGACATCACAGTGGGGCCCAGCGGTTAGAGCCATTCGGCCGAGCGTGCTGACGTCAGCGCTGGCATCATCCGTGGGGTCCCACATGTCAGTGAGACATGTACCCGTGGACCGGGTCCACGATAGACCAAACCCGAGCCGTGGACCAAGTCCATGGACCCGCTGACGCAATGCTGACATCATAATTCGATTTTTTTCAATAGAAAAAATAATTCGGTAGAAATTCAAAATCCACGCTGACGTCATGCTGACATCATAAATCGGATTTTTCAATATAAAAATAAATGAATTAAATCGGTTTATTCTTTTATTTGAATTTTCAAACTTCAAACGCTTATAACTTCTGCATTTTAACTTTGATTTGGGTGATTCCAATTTCTAAATTTTTATAAAATTGAGCTCTACATAATGGTGAATTTTATTTAATTTTTGGACATGAGTTTTCTCTGTTATTATTTATTTAATTGATTTTTCAAACTTTAAACGAGTATAACTTTTGCGTTTTAATTCCGATTTGGGCGATTCAAATTTCTAAAAAATTATAAAAATGTGATCTCTCTGTTTATGAAGTTTATTTGAATTCTTGGATACTTTTGCCTGCTGTTTATTTATGTTATTGCTATTTGCACGCGTTACGAGTAGACGTTGAAGTGCCCGAAGGCTACGAAGGTGAAGTTTTGACCCAGGAGCCAGCTCAGGACCAAGAGAAAGTACTTTTTGAAGGCAAGTTATGCTTTGACCATATTGATCCCATTTTTGAAATTAATTTAATTTAAATATTGCATGCTAATTTAATTAGAAATTGTTTAAATTATTTCTGGGAGTTAGATAAATGCCAAATTGCAGTATGACACCTTGACTATTTAATTATGTGCCATGAACCCTTGTCACCCTAGTTGAGGAATATGTATTTGGACAATATTAAATTGCCAACATTGGGTATTTAGATCGTTGTAGTATATTGCTTAGACCTGTTACGTGCACATGACATGATTTTGGACAATCAAATGTTAATATTGACTTAATGATATATTGAACTTGTTTTTGGAGAAGTATCATGTGTTGTGATTGTTGATGGCACATGGTGCATGGTAATCAACCGGGTTTGATAAATAGATTTAGACCGGGGCAAGTGGCAAGAATGATGCGGTGGGCCATGAGTGGCACCGGGGATGTCGTTTTGGTTCTTCGGGTAGTCTTGCCCTGGTCACCCTAAGGACTTAACCTTGCAAGCCTTTGATCTAAGTCAAACGTGCAACCACAAGTCCGTAATGGGACGGACCTAGTTGAGTAAGTTACTAATAACTTGCATGTGGTACCTCGGGGTGTCAACTACACCTTTTGTGTAGCTTGAAAGGGGAGCGTACTAGTGCTTTGGCATGGTACCCGTCCAACGGTATGTCGGTCCCATACTTCGCCTCTATTAAGGGAAGGGATGGTGTATGGCAAAAACCGGAGAGGTTCACGTGTATAGTTTGCGGTCTCTGAAATGCTTTGTTACGATCACTTGCCTTTGTGGTGTTTGACTGTATGTTGTGGGTAAAGTGCATAACCTCTGCAGAGTGTACAACCTATTCGAATAGCCAAGTCCACGGTATTGGACACTGCTCGAGGATTACAGTCAAGGGTCAGACTTTCATGAAAACAACTTGAACTTGAAAAGTTTGGTTGGGTTTATTGATGATGTTGATGGAAATGTGGATTAGGAAAGGAGAGAGATTTACTTAACTCCTGGAAAGGCTATTGATATTATCTTTACACTTACTGCTTTCGAATCTACTTATGCTACTTGCTAAATGTTGTTCTACTGCAAATGTACCTGTTAGCCTACCCTTTGTACTAAGCCATGCATGTAGAATAGTAGTTGCATTCTGTGCATGACTTGCTGAGTACCAAGTACTCATCCTTGCCACAATACAACATCAGTTGAAGAAGAGTCGATGCCAGCTTTAGAGGAAGAATATCAGGAGGAGCCGTCTAACTAGGTAGCGAGCCCAGTCAGTTGCTTGTGGTATACTGGATGGCGCCACGAAATCTACTTTATTCCGCTGCAGTTATTTCTCTTTTAATAAGTCTTCGTCCTGCGAGGCGTATCTTTGTAACTTGACCATAATGATGTAACATTGGGTGTCCCGATCTTTCGATGAGAATGATAACCTTCGATTTGGGAGGAGACGACTTTGACGATCCGACTACAACGTACAACGACGATGCGCCTTAGCAATCGCTAAACAAACTCCAGAGGGTTATTGACCTTGCCGTGGGCACGATCAACCTGATCACGAAGATCAATTCCTGCAAGCAATCGAAGAACAAGCAAGAACAAGGAAAAAGCAATCTAAAATGCAAATATAGATGAAGTATAGAAAAAGTTGGGGTTCCGATACAAGGAGCTTGTTAGGCGGCCGTTGAGCACGTCTAAAAGACTCAAATAGTAGCAAAAGGCTAAACTATTAAATAACCAAAACCCAAGTTATTTTGGGGGACTCCCTAGCTATATATAGGAGAAATAGGGGGGCCAAAACCATGCTAGGGGCGTCCAAAACACATCCATGGCAGAGTAGGACTCCTATTCCTAGTTTGACTCGGATTTGGAAAGATGACCGAACTTGTTTTGCAGATTCCCGTTGACACATAAGGAATTTGGACATGAGGCCAGATCCGTTGGAAAGAGGACGATGAAACCTTTCAAATCAGTACTCATAGACCCCAAACACCCTTGTGGATCAAAAGTTATGGTCATTTTAAGTTGGTGCTATTCCGGAGGCCGAATCCGAGTTGAACTTATGCACCAGAAGAATTGGCTTCATGCTTGACGTTTGGGAGTCCTTCTCCTTGGTTCCTAAGGACAATAAAATCATCACAAGGATTAAATAGCATTTCATTCATTAAATTATTTGTATGCAACCCGAGGAACGCATTCACTTGGCAATTGAATTGATGTGCGCGAGCTCGATTAATTGGCCCTTGTATTACATTGTTGATTTCAATTGGGTTTGTAGGCATGGCCGTATCCATGGTAGTGATGTCCTCATCACATAAGGTCAAGCAACAAGTTTGGTTAATCAATTAAGGTACTTTATTATTTCGATGAGTATGGTTGTGATATTTACCGATGTTGAGACTGTGTGCATGCGTGATCCTAGACTAGTGCTGAATACAAAGAGGGTCCAGATTTGCAAATTCGGGTCCCGACAGAGGTGGTATCAGAGCCAGGTTGACTGTAGGACTACCCCTTAGTTAGAATGGTCGTAGTGAGGATAAAACCTATTTTCTAAAGTTAAAATTTGACAAGACAATGAATGAAATCTTGACTCATCCCCTTCTCTCTTCTCATACCCCTGTTTGCTGAATTTCTCTTGCTACCCCTTGGTTTTAAAACTTTTGAGTTCTTACGTGAGTGTCTTTTGGCAAATGTTGATGAAGAACAACTACGCCAAGCGTGAGGGTGGCTACGCTGCTGAGTTGTGGCGTAAGCTGCCGTTGCTTTGTTTATGAATAATAAAATGATTATTGGTCCAATGAATGTATATCATTGTTTTGATCAACAAGTGTGTGACTTGTTTATGAAGCTCTTTACTTATTGATATAATTCGATAAATATCTCTGATCGGATATCATCGTATAGGACAACGATGAATAGATTAACACATGTATTGTTCGATGATCATGTTTCATAGATCATGGGATATGGAGATATCATCAATACATTATGGACATATGTTGAAGAACATGGGTTAGATAGACCCACAATGGGACACTGCGAGAATGTTATACATAGTAGATGTATGTGTCGGCATTTTTTACGACAGGATCCTCCCGCGAGGGAGGTTTTAGTTCGGTTTGGGGGTGTGCTTAGCGGAGACATAATCCGGTCACTCTCTCCTCGCAGTCCCGGAGAAGATAAACAGTGGACACACTTGGTTTTCCCAGGTTCGGGCCCCCTAAGTGGGTAATAGCCCTACGTCCTGTCTGAGGTCTTTGTTAATCTTAGCCAAAGCTCTCATTCATGCCGTCTTTCTCCTCTCGTCGTCGTTGTGCTCTCCATTGTCGTTGTTCCCCTTCTCACATACACCCATCCGCCCTTATATACCCCTAGTCAGCCTAGGCAAGTGGGGGGACAAAACTACGCCGCTACACGGCTCATTAATTACATTTCATTAATGCCATCCCATCTCGAGGCCTCCTTCTTTGTGCCGCTATGCCACGAGCCGTCAGGGCTGTGTGGTTCCCATGACAGGCCAGTTGTAGCATGTCAGGAAAAGGGGCCTAGCGCCATGCCCCCACATTAAATGCCCTGACACCACGCCCCATGGGAGGCTTCCTGGTGAAGCCTTCTTCACCCTTGCGTCTTGTGACGTGGGCCTCATCGCCCAGCGAGGAGGTCTTAGTGGCGTTGCTCGCCACGTTGCCACGTGGGCCTCCTCACCCCGCGAGGAGGGCTTAGGAGCACTGATCGCCACGTAGCCACGTGGGCCTCCTCGCCCCGCAAGGAGGGCTTAAGGGCGCTGCTCGCCACGTTGCCACGTGGGCCTCCTCGCCCCGCGACGAGGGCTTAGGAGCACTGATCGCCACGTAGCCACGTGGGCCTCCTTGCCCTGCGAGGAGGGCTTAGGAGCGATGCTCGCCACGCAGCCACGTGGGGCCCTCCATACCTTTTTTGAGGGCGGGAAGAGTACCTCGGTGTAGAATATGCCGACAGTAGCCCCCGGGCCCTTCGTGAGATGTGCCAGTCTTTCACTTGTTATAGTAAAAGACTGGCTGTCTCGGGAGGGGTCCACCATTATTGTATCAGGGTACCGAACTGCCTCCGACTCTTCCGCTTCGGCTACCTTTTCTGAGGTTTCCGAAGCGGCGCTCATGATTAAGCCTTTTCACGAACCGCCGAGGGGGAAGCACATATATATATGCCTCCCCAGCCCCAGGAGTCTTCCACGCTTCTTCTTGAACCTTGACGCTTTCACTTGCAGTCTCCCCTTCCTTCTTGCAAATGGCAGTCCTTCCTCCATCCCAAGTTAGCGACGATAGGGTACGGTCCCTATCGCAGATGGTGCCGGAGGGAACCCTCCGGCTTCACCGCGGGACGCGATCTCCTAGGCCCGAGCCCGGGGAGATCGTGCTCTTTGGGTGGGCTCTTGCGGTGGGCCTAGTCCCGCTGTTCTCTGAGTTCTTCCTCATGGTCCTTCATTTCTATGGAGTGCACCATCTCCACCTTTCCCCCAACTCCATTGTCATCCTCGTCGTCTTCGCACACCTGTGTGAGATGTTTGTGGGGGTGAAGCTCAGCCTCCCCCTTTTCTGGTACTTCTACTCCCTCCGCATCACCAGCGATGGGGAGGTCACCGGGAGTTGCCACGTCCGGCTTCTTGACGGGATGGTCCCCCACTACATTGCCTTCCAGCAGAAATCGAACTGGAGGGCATGGAGGGAGGACTGGCTGTACGTAGCCGACGACAGTGGTGCAGACGTCCTCGCCATTCCATCCGCCGCGGCGGAGGGGAATGAGGACTGGAATGCAGCTGTCGAAGAGACAGCCGAGCTCCGGGCCATGGCGAACCGCATTCAACATCTACGGGACGCCGGCCTAACTGGAGTGCTGGTAGTTCGGGACTACGTGTCCCAAAGGATCAGCCCCCTGCACCTCCGTGTTCGCCCGGTGTGGCACTACACGGGCGACGATGACCTGACCAGGACGTACCCGGGCAGTAAGTCTTTGTCTTCTTTGGTACGTACAACTTCCTCTTTTAATCTTCGCCTTTTAACCTCTCTCTCCTTTTTTATCGGGCGACGGGAATCTGACCAACTCCCTCCTCATGAGATGGGTGAAGGAGTTGCTCCCAGTCCCCGCTGGTGATCTGGTGTTCTCCGAGGGGGTCCGGCCTCTAGCCGATATGGACCCCGTGGAGCGGAACCAGATTACCAGGGGGTTTCCACCAATGGACCCCACCGGTCTTGTGGTGGTACCACCCAGGGGTCCTTTGGTGATAAGGGATCCTGCGGCCTCTGACGATCGCGTCGCCGGGAAATGCCCAATGACCGACGATTCCCCAGCCACGGATCCGAACAGGCTCCACATTTCGGGCGACGCTTCCAGCAGTGCCATGCCCGCTACTCCTCCTGCAACACTAGGGGGGTAAGCTTCACCTCCGGGGTGCCGACGACCACTGCCCCGGAGGTGGCGCTGGCCCCGCCGGCACCAACAGTTTTGATGCCGCCTCCTGCGGCATCTTCTTCTACCCCGGTACTCTCGGAGTCGGGCGACGCGGTGCACGCGTGCCCTCGTTCGGTCACCCTCCCAGCATCGGGGTTCGCCTTCCAGTCGCCTACGAGGGCAGCTGTTCAGGCGGATCCAGTCCCAGTGGTGCCTCCTGCACCTACCGGGACTGGGACATCTTCATCGGGTGGCCCAAGCGATGCCCCTGCCGCTCCTGCGGCGGGTCGCTCCTGCAACCCAGGGTCCGGATCATACCCCAGTGCTCGCGGATCTTCAGCGAGTGCACACGGGTATCGGCATCCTTCTCGCCACGACCGCGGCCCAACTAGCGTGGTACCCCCAGCAGTTGGCCGCTTTGCGAGAGGAGAAGGAGAGGACTGAGGCGGCCTTGGCTCGGGAGAATGCCGCCTCGGTCGTCCGGGCTCGGGCAGCCGAGGCAATGCGAGACAGGGCTGCCGCGGAGCACCAGCGGGTGCTCCACAACATCACCGCCACGCTCCGCGACGCCTTCGAGAGCATGAGGGTGAGCCTGGCGCCACTCGGTGTGGTGCTTGCGCCTCCGCAGGAGTCCACCGCTGCGCAGTACGCTGCGGGGCTGAACCGGGCTGCGGAGGCCCTCCAGAATCTGCCCACCGCCCTTGCCGAACGTTCAACCGTCGAGGGGCGGGCAGTGGCCATCGGGGCAGCTTCCTACGTGCTGGCGTGCTGCGCCAGCCGCGACGCTTCCTTCAATGCCTTAGCGACGGTGGGGGGCATTGGGGGGCAGCTCTGTAATTAATGGACCTCGTGGGCTTAGCGCGTAGATGGGCCCTGACTGCCTAGGGTTTCACCTCGTGTCTATATAAGGAGGGGAGGAGGCTGGACGCAGTACAGACTTTCGTGCAGTTTAGAGGTGTTTCGCTAGAAACCCTAGCCACCTCCTCTCGTTGCCCCTACCGAGCGACCCGGTGCTTGCACACCGACGCACGGCGTTCCATCCCCGGACGTGTGGACTACTGTGGTGACGCTGCTGCTACTGCGGCGTGGAGAGGATAATCCGCAGCGAGGATGGTCCATGGCGAGGACGATCCGCTGTGAGGACGATCCACAGCGAGGACGATCCACGGCGAGGACGATCCACGGCGAGGATGATCCACGCCGAGAACGATCCACTACAACGACGTGTGAAGGATTCTACAACTGCGCGTCTAGTGGTAATAGATCTATGATCCCCTTCTTGCGAGTAGCTTTTCTGGTTTGCGGTAGAAATTTTAATTTGTGCTAGAGTAGCATATCGCGTTCCCCAACAACAACATCATCAATGCAGATTTTTACAATATGGCTAATTAATTCATGAAAAATTAAATTCATGGCATGCTGATATGTGGCACTAGCACTTTTCAAACCGAACATCATCACAACCCATTCGAATAATCCTAAGGTACCATGGCACCTAAAGGCTGTTTTATGGACATTGGCTTCAACCATGAATATTTGATTATAACCAGTGTTGCCATCAAGAAAATTGATAATCTTTTTTCTAGATGCAGCATCGATAAGCATATCGACTACATGCATCGGATACTCATTCTTAGGCATGGCTTTATTTAAATATCTAAGGTCAACGCACACCCTAAGCTTACCATTTTTCTTAACTACAGGAACGATGTTAGAAACCCACTCAGCATATCGGCAAGGCTGGATAAATCTTGCCTACAAAAATCATTCAATTTCTTCTTTTATTTTGTCATACATGGCCAGATTAAGTTGCCTAGGAGACTATCTAAACAGCTTATAGCCCTATTTTATTAGTAGCCGATATTCAACAATTTGGCTTAAACTAGGCATTTCATGATACTCCCACGCAAATCAATCTTTATAATCTTTTAACAACTTGACCAACTTCTCTTTATACTCTTCTGTTAACTTTGAACTAATAAAAGTTGGTCTCTTTCTATAGCCATCGTCTATATCCACTTTTTTTAGCGGATCTAAAGATGTAAAACCTTGACCTAATCTCTCAGTTTTCTCAGAGTCTTCGATGGCTTCATAGCTATCCGTTGTTTGCTGATAGCTTTGCATTATGTCCTCTAAGACTTTTACTGCTGATTTGGATTTCATCGGTGTAATATCTCGTTTATCCGATCAAATGTGCTCGACCTTACATTGATCGAAACTAGTTCTATCTGACCAATGTAGATAAAGTCGCAATCTTTGAGCATTTTGCCTGATATGCATTCTGCCCCATCATGCCAATTTGCCTCTGAACTGGCCATAGCAATGTGAGTCGATGTGTCAGCTTGAACCACTTCGACCTCATCTCCGCTCCACTGTATCAGTTTTTTATGCATAGTCGATGGGATGTAGCAAATTGCGTGGATCCAGTCTCATCCCAGTAACATGTTGTAACTCCCCTTGGCGTCCACCACAAAGAAAGCTGCTAGCAATGTCTTGCTACCGACCGTGAGTTCTATCACTATGATCCTTTTTTCCTCAGTGGGATCCACAGTAAAGTCTTTCAAAACCATGTTGGTTTTGATGAGGTCTTCATCGGACTTGCCTAGCTTTTTGCAAGTAGAGTAGGGCATTAAGTTGACAGTTGCACCTCTGTCAACTAGCATCCTCGATATCCGTTTGCCATTGTATGTCCTTTCAAGTACAATGGCCTAAGATGTCAATGATCATCTTGTGGCTTCTCAAATATTGCATCCTGCAATCCAAATATAACTATGCATGTGATTCTTTAGCCGATGCACTACATACCTTGAACTTTGCAGGTAACATGAACACCATGTTGAAGTCCATCGGTGATGGAGAATCATTACATATCACAGGGGAGTCTAAATCGTCGACCGAGTCAAATTCATCCTTGATGATTTCTTTCTTTGTCCACTCTTTTGTAGGCTTAATCAGATGAAGCTCATTGAAGGTTTCGTCCCTCTCTTTTTCTCACTAAGCTTCCCTTAATTCCTGGGTCCTTAATTGCTAAAGCCTTCTCTGCTAGGATTTGTTTAGACCCAAAGGACACCATCTTGGCTTAGGTTCGACCGGCTTGCGTATTTTACCAACCAGATCCATGTCAGCCGCAGAACCAGCCCCATCTTGATCCAGTTGCCTCTGCTCTTTAATTGGCCTAGAGATCCTTTCTTGGATCGATCTTATACCAAACCCTTCATCTTGATGACCGTGCATCAGCTCAGATATCCTATCTTAGCCGATCGTCGAGGCCTATCACCTTGGTATGAGTAATGTTGCATTGGACACGTGACGAGGACATCACTGCCATGGATACGGCCATGCCTACAAACCCAATTGACACCAACAATGTAATACAAGGGCCAATTACTCGAGCTCGCGCACGTCAATTCAATTGCCAGGTGAATGCGTTCCTCGGGTTGCATACAAATAATTTAATGAATGGAATGCTATTTAATCCTTGTGATGATTTTATTGTCCTTAGGAACCAAGGAGAAGGACTCCCAAAAGTCAAGCATGAAGCACATTCTTCCGATGCACAACTTCAACTCGGATTCGGCCTCTGGGACAGCACCAAGTTAAAACAACCATAACTTTTGATCCACAAGGGTATTTGAGGTCTATGAGTACTGGTTTAAAAGGTTTCGACGTCCTCTTTCCAACGGATCCGGCCCCACCTCCAAATTCCTTACGAGTCAACGGGAATCTGCAAAACAAGTTCGATCATCTTTCCAAATCCGAGTCAAACTAGGAATAGGAGTCCTACTCGGCCATGGATGTGTTTTGGACGCCCCTAGCACTGTTTTGGCCTCCTATTTCTCCTATATATAGCTAGGGAGTCCCCCAAAATAACTTGGGTTTTGGTTATTTGATAGTTTAGCCTTTTGCTACTATTTGAGTCTTTTAGACGTGCTCAACGGCCGCCTAACAAGCTCCTTGTATCAGAACCCCAACTTTTTCTATACTTCATCTATATTTGCAATTTTAGATTGCTTTTGCCTTGTTCTTGCTTGTTCTTCGATTGCTTGCAGGAATTGATCTTCGTGATCAGGTTGATCGTGCCCACGGCAAGGTCAATAACCCTCTAGTGTTGGTTTAGCGATTGCTAAGGCGTATCGTCGTTGTACGTTGTAGTCGGATCGTCAAAGTCGTCTCCACCCAAATCGAAGGTTATCATTCTCATCGAAAGATCGGGACACCCAATGTTACATCAAGTGGTATCAGAGCCAGGTTTCGAAACAAGAGGGTGAGAATGATAGTACCACGTTGCTTGTGGAGGGGAGAGAATACCACCTTAAAAGGGAGAGCAACCCTCCCCACATCAGGCTAGTCTTTTGGGGGCCACATGGGACTCTTATGTCCTGGCTATGGTAGCCAAGGTGTGTATTTCCCTCGTTGGGTCACGACCCACGCCCCTCGGTCAGTTGGGTAGTCCGCTCGCCGAGCGAGGCACGTGCGCCATACGGCTGGGCCGCGAAGGGCACGATGCGCACCCGGGAGGGATGCAATCAACACGTGTACGGTGATGGCAACACTAATACACTCTCCCAGCAAAACTTCCAAAAAGGCATCATTGGTGGGCTTTTTAGGACCACTTGGCCGATGCGAAGGGCTTCATTGCAGCCTTTCATTTCTTCTCTCATATTTTGCCAATAACTAAGAGAAGGTCGGCTTCTGTTTTTGTATCGACTTACATGGTGGCAAAGATCTTTCAGCTTTATACTACTTGCCGATCTATAGCTCTCCCTTTGGCTTGGGTTCTCGAACTCTTCCCTTCATAATCAGTTTCAATCTGGATAGAACCAACCGTGATTCTAAGCGTTTCACTACCATTAACATCAGCCTTCAAGTTGGCTTGTCTTGTTACCTTTGTTGATGATAATAGATGCACTTTATTAGGTTGACCATCTTGTATTGGCTCTTTCCCCTTCATAGAACAATTGACCATATTTATAGGGAAAGGATTGGCATCCAGCTACATCGTTGGCTCTTCTGAAAATTTTATTGGCCGTCTTCTATAGTTGATTGTATCTGTTGACGAAAAATATTGCAATCATTAATATTGTGGCAAAAAAGAGTGATGCCGTTTGCAATACCTTCACTTCATAATCTCTTCAGCCAATGGCAAGACATGACCTTCAAGCAATCATATTATTTTTGTACCAATAAATCAAAAATACGATCGCACTTAGTCACATCAAAAGCATATTTAACTTCTGAATTATTTTTAGTCAGCTTAAGCCACGAGCAAATTAAGGACTTCTTGCTCCCTTAAACCCACTCGGCTATATTTATTTTGGCTTCTTCATCATCGAACGAACAACCTGATTCGTAATCGACGAGATTAACTTTAGGCTTATCATTGTCTTTACCTTTCTTGAATCTATCTTTAAAACCTTTGTTTTTGAAGGACCGACTTTCTTGAGCTGATATCTAATGTTAGAGATGCCTTAAATAGGTGAATTCCTGACCACTGAATTTCTCCTTTAGCAGAGGGATTAATCCTTGAAAAGCTAAATCAGCTAGGTGATTATTAGGCAATGTAACACTAAAACACCAATTTCTTACTTCCTTGAAACTCTTGACGTAGTTGGTTACCGATTTGCCAAATTTCTGTCGGACAGAACTTAGATCGAAGATTCTTAGTTCTAGACTTTCATATAAAAGTACCCATAAAATCGACTTTCCAATCGGCCTAGATGTTGACCGAATTTAGGGCTAAAGTTTGAACCAAGTGAAGGCTTCCCTTGATAAAGACAATGAAAATAACTTCAGCTTTAATCCATAGGATTGAGCCGCTTCACTACATTGTGCAACAAAACGCTCAATATGTTCTAATGTTATAGTAGAATCATCCCCTAAACATTTTGCAAAATCAGGGACTGTGTAACCATTGGGGTACGGGATCCGATCGATATAATCAAGGTACGATGTTTGGTAGCCAATAATCCTTCCTTTTGGTTGTATGCCAAATTGATTCTACAATATTGTGGTTATCTGATCGGCCCAATCGGCTTCCTTAGCCGATAGTATCTGTGGTGCCTGCCCATTATGTTTGTGATTGGCATGCTATCCCTCGAGTGCAAACTTAGGTTCGTATGATGCCTGGACTGGCTGAGATTGATAAGGGCATTCATAGTCGACGTTTTGCCTTCTAAATGTCAACTTCGGTGGTAATGGAACAAATGGTTCTGAGTACATCACAACCCTATTTGGGGCTAGATCCCTTTGCTGAATTAGCTCAACATATCGTGGACGCACTTCAGTTTCAATTGGTTGATAGACCAATTTTGGGTAGATGTAAAAACGGAGCCGATGGTGGTAAGTTAGCCTAGGAATCCAACTTAGAGCCATCGATGTATTCCTTGTAACGAGGAATCCCATTGTGCCAAGATCACGCGGCAAGATTACGGTTGGTTGTGTTGGCATCATAGTGGGAATAGGAGTCAATGGCTTATCATCTTCGACTGGTTTTGTGGTCTGAGTGCTCTATGCTATGAAATAGATCGAATATGTCAGTAGTGTTTGCATAGGGTCAAACAGAGTTCCACCCGACACCATCTCTTGTGCTATTGTCTTGACGCTGTTAGTTATCATCGGGTTAAGTGTAGTTACCAGAGCTGAGGATTGGTTGACTAGAGTATGGTGTATAGATTGCTTAATTATATCCGATAACTCCGCTTTGTGTAGGTGTATATCGGCTTACTAATCTATCATCTGAAGTACTTGTGGTCTCCTTGTAGCCAAAATTGATTGTCGGCAACACAGTTTTCTATGCAACACCACATCAGATCTTCTAGCAGAAGTTCAACATTATCTGCTCGAATGCTGCGTTGTGATCTTGGTGAGGACATCACTACCATGGATGCGGCCATGCCTACAAACCCAATTGAAGCCAACAATGTAATACAAGGGCCAATTACTCGAGCTCGCGCACGTCAATTCAATTGCCAAGTGAATGCGTTCCTCGGGTTGCATACAAATAATTTAATGAATGGAATGCTATTTAATCCTTGTGATGATTTTATTATCCTTAGGAACCAAGGAGAAGGACTCTCAAACGTCAAGCATGAAGCCAATTCTTCTGGTGCACAAGTTCAACTCGGATTCGGCCTCCGGGACAGCACCAACTTAAAATGACCATAACTTTTGATCCACAAGGGTGTTTGAGGTCTATGAGTACTGGTTTGAAAGGTTTCGACGTCCTCTTTTGAACGGATCCAGCCCCACCTCCAAATTCCTTACGAGTCAACAAGAATCTGCAAAACAAGTTCGGTCATCTTTCCAAATCCGAGTCAAACTAGGAATAGGAGTCCTACTCGGCCATGGATGTGGTTTGGACGCCCATAGCCTGGTTTTGGCCTCCTATTTCTCCTATATATAGCTAGGGAGTCCCCCAAAATAACTTGGGTTTTGGTTATTTGATAGTTTAGCCTTTTGCTACTATTTGAGTGTTTTAGACGTGCTCAACGGCCGCCTAACAAGCTCCTTGTATCGGAACCCCAACTTTTTCTATACTTCGTCTATATTTGCAATTTTAGATTGCTTTTGCCTTGTTCTTGCTTGTTCTTCGATTGCTTGCAGGAATTGATCTTCGTGATCAGGTTGATCGTGCCCACGGCAAGGTCAATAACCCTCTGGAGTTGGTTTAGCGATTGCTAAGGCGCATCGTCGTTGTATGTTGTAGTCAGATCGTCAAAGTCGTCTCCACCCAAATCGAAGGTTATCATTCTCATCGAAAGATCGGGACACCCAGTGTTACATCAAGTGGTATCAGAGCAAACTAGGTTGCTCGGTGAGAAATTTCTTTACCCTAGTTTAGTAGATTGATTTAATCCCTATAGTCCAGAAAACTTAGCCACAAAAGATTTGTTCCTCCTATCCAAACCAAGTTTGCACCATTTCGATCTATTAATTTCGGTTTGCTGTATTGAATTTGTGTTCATTTTTGCATTGTCTAGTTGCTGATCATAGTCCCCACATAAAAAAACCATCCATTTCCGATCAGTACCCCTACCTTTGGGAACCAATTCATCCTTTGTGAACACTTTGAACCTAGTCGAGACTAGCTATTTGATATTGCTCTAGGGCTGCTCATGTTACATTCTATTGTATAATTTGGATTGCACTTGTATTTCACCTAGTCATATATATTGTGCTACTCTCATATTTGTTTGGCCACAAAAAAAGGAAAGAAAACCGCCGCACATCAAAAAAAAAAAGAAAAAGAAAAAGAAAAAGAAAAGAAAAGTGCGGGCAAAAGCAAAGAGAGAGAAAAAAGTGGAATTTGATTGAGAGTACATTCTAGCATTTGTGCATTTTTCATATTGTGCTAGTTTGTGATTTTGAGCAATCTATTGCCTATGTTCTTTGTTTGAGCAATTAGCTAGCGTCTCTCCATAACTTATGCAATACGGGCTTTTTGATGCCTCACTTATATTTTTTTAGCTCATTCCTTTGATTGCATCAAGTTCCAACATCTTTGCGCGTGTGTTTTCCGTGTATCAGCCTTAGCCTTTTATCCATCCTTGGTTGATCAGCATCTTAGGCTAAGTGCTAATTATGAACTATAATGCAATTCTATGCAATTTCTGAGATTAATTGATCGATTCTCCTTACTACTAATTTAAGCATGTCCAAGCTCCAACCTCTACCTGTACAAACGTTCGATCACTTGGCAATCGCTCTACACAAACTTCGGAGAACCTTTGACAACGCCAACGGCCGACAACACCTGCTGTAACGTAAGAACTTGTAAGAGCTTTGGTGATAGGCTTGAGTGTTGAGAGACTTGCCACCACCTCCTAGTAGATGATAGAAACATTATACTTGTGATTTTGTTTTCTTGTCTTCTACTAACCTTGTCAGGTGACTAGGGCTCCCTGCATCACTCTCCTCGCACCAAGGGGATTGTTGCTCACTCTGAGCGTATGTCATCGCAAGAGAACCTTCTCAGATCCATCGAGGTCGCACACGGGATTGCTAAAACTACCCTTGCTACTATTTTGTCTAGACTAGATACGCTTACAGGAACTTCCAGTCCTCTGCCTCGTCTTCCAAGCAACAAAAATGGCGTACTACATGCTCAGGTACATGTTGATGATGATCCCCTAGGTAAGGTTAAATTCATCATTCCACCTTTTGATGGTCAATATGATCCTGATGCCTATATTAATTGGGAGATAGCAGTAGACAAAGAATTTGGCAAGTATGATTTGTCTGAAAATGAAAAGATTAGGATTGCTGCTAGTGTGCTAAATGAATATGCATTAACCTGGTGGAAACATATTTGTAGAAAAGAGAGATAACCTGAAAATCGGAAGGCCATGAAAAGACTTATGAGAATTGATTATGTTCCTGAATATCATACTGAATTTTTGTATACTAGACTCCAATGCTTAAAACAAGGAAATAAGTGCGTTAAGGAATACTATGAACGATTGCAAAATCATTTGTTGCGTTGTGGTTTAGTTGAAGGTGAAGAAGCAACAGAGCTTAGGTTCATACGTGGACTTAATCAAGAAATTCAAGATGCTCTTATTGATGAAACATATAGTTCTCTTTCAGAATTGGTTGTATGTGCTTGTAGAGTTGAAAATATGCTTGCTGAATCCTTGAAAGAATCATTAGCTTCATTTGAGGCGCCCTTTGTTGCACCTTCTTTTGTAGCTAACATTTTGCAGAAAAGTGAGCACCATCGAGAGAATGATGTAGAAAAGCATATGGAGAAAGAAACGATCAGTACTACCCCATGTGTAAGTGAAGAGATAATAGTTGAAGAAACGCCTACAACAGCTGATGAGAACTTACAAGGTAATGTAACAGGTATGGACTCTACATATGGAGAAAATAATTTTGAAGAGCTAAAACTATACACAAATCATGTAATCGTAGAGCAACTATTAGTGGAACCAATTGTTGATTTTACTTTCTTACAAGATGATTTGCTTGCTATTCTTGTGATAAAAAAGAGTTGTGTGATAATACTTCACATATATCCATAACACAACTAGCGAATGGACAAGTCACTTTTGTTAACACATTAGACACTTATGCTGAAAATAAACATGTCATTCACATCAGAAGCGAAAATGATGAGTTGAAATTGATGTCTCCTTTATATACATTAGGCTACATTGAATTTGATGTTCCATGTGATCTAAATTATTTAGAGGAGAGACTTTTTATACATTCTGATTTGTCATGGTTATCGCGAAATATTTTTTATGTTATTGGCAAAAATAGTGAGAAAGGAGAGTATAAAGCACATCGAGTTTACATTTGTTCAGATTTTAAACCTCCGTTTGCAATGCAACAATGTCATCAATTTAATAATTGCCATATCACTAATCATGTCATACCAAGTACATTTGGTTCCATTCACAAGTCACATGATAGTTTTCAAGAACGGGACTATATGGTTGATAGAAATTCTCGATCCATTGATTTGATTGCAAATGTGCGTATTGCTTTATTTCCTGTCGTTACTAACATTTTGCAAGACAATATGATGGAGTCGAGGATGACTCCACTTCAAGAAAGGGAGAATGATGAGACCATGCTCATCATGGACAGAACTAACAATGCATACATATGGTCATTACCAAGTGCTGCTGCAATTATATCAACTGCATGGCTTCATCAACCCCCACCTTGGCCAGGACCATTAAGTTGGCGACACTTCACGGCATCCTCTACTTCGTATGCATCTACTATGATGGCTCCATGTGCATGGCTTTATCGACCCCCACCTTGGCCAGATTTAAAGACATACTTGAGAGAAGATGATGAGGTTGAGTCGAGGACGACTCAAATGCAAGAAGGGGAGGATGATGATGAGGACATCACTACCATGGATGCGGCCATGCCTGCAAACCCAATTGAAGCCAACAATGTAATACAAGGGCCAATTACTCGAGCTCGCGCACGTCAATTCAATTGCCAGGTGAATGCGTACCTCGGGTTGCATACAAATAATTTAATGAATGGAATGCTATTTAATCCTTGTGATGATTTTATTATCCTTAGGAACCAAAGAGAAGGACTCCCAAATGTCAAGCATGAAGCCAATTCTTCCGGTGCAGAAGTTCAACTCGGATTCGGCCTCCGGGACAGCACCAAATTAAAACGACCATAACTTTTGATCCACAAGGGTGTTTGAGGTCTATGAGTACTCGTTTGATAGGTTTCGACGTCCTCTTTCCAATGGATCTAGCCCCACCTCCAAATTCCTTACGAGTCAACGGGAATCTGCAAAACAAGTTTGGTCATCTTTCCAAATCCGAGTCAAACTGGGAATAGGAGTCCTACTCGGCCGTGGATGTGGTTTGGATGCCCCTAGCCTGGTTTTGGCCTCCTATTTCTCCTATATATAGCTAGGGAGTCCCCCAAAATAACTTGGGTTTTGGTTATTTGATAGTTTAGCCTTTTGGTACTATTTGAGTCTTTTAGACGTGCTTAACGGCCGCCTAACAAGCTCCTTGTATCGGAACCCCAACTTTTTCTATACTTCGTCTATATTTGCAATTTTAGATTGCTTTTGACTTGTTCTTGCTTGTTCTTCGATTGCTTGCAGGAATTGATCTTCGTGATCAGGTTGATCGTGCCCACGGCAAGGTCAATAACCCTCTGGAGTTGGTTTAGCGATTGCTAAGGCGCATCGTCGTTGTACGTTGTAGTCGGATCGTCAAAGTCGTCTCCACTCAAATCGAAGGTTATCATTCTCATCGAAAGATCGGGACACCCAATGTTACATCATATCTTTGATCTCCTTGAACTTTTCAGGCATTTAATCATCCAGCGTTGGGACGAATATTGCATAAGAGTTGACATTGAACGGGAAATTGATTGTCCTGAAGAAGACATTATGGTCTCACTGGGCGTGCCAAAAGTGTGTGACGCCAAAAAAATGTGATGATGGATTGATCAACTTTAAACACACGCAAACACCGGGTTTAATTTGGGTGCGAGCTTGCGAGCTGATTTGATCCTGCAATCGGTAAGAAAAATATATGATCTAAACAACTATCTCAGTCGTTTAGGTTTTCAATAAATAGCTATTTAAGCCAATTAGACCGCAAGTACTAGTAAATCTAAATAGCCTGATTGATCTAAGTAGATGGTTAATAAAGGTAGTTTTTTTTCTCAAAAAGGCGATGCACAATAAGATCAAATAAAAAACAAACCATGGATAGCGTAAGTCGACAATGATCAAAATAGGTGATACGAAACTTTATTGATCAAGATGAATTATAGAGGAAAGATTAAAATTCTAAAACTACTCCTAGTCAATGAAAAGTAAATAAAAGCAGAGCATGTTGGTTGATCGTTGGATGTTCTTCTGTCTTGCCTGTCACCCCTTTTTCTAACATTTAGGCCAATCATATCCTTCTCCAATTCTTGTAAAAATATGATTCGTATCGTCCTCAATCTCCAAAAATAATCTTTTACCTAAACCGATGTCGGCTAAGGTCTTGCATCCATGTTTAACCTCATCTTTTCAAATCGGTCATACTTGCCTTATCGGCCATGGGCACCAAATCTTGGTGTTAACAGTCCGTAATAAATATCCAAAGTTATTAATATTTTTCATATGCATGCATTAAATATAGTGCTTAGAGATAATAATTAGGGTTATTTTTAGTCATTTTCAATATCTTATTGTCTACGTGCTAAGAGAAAAATACGTGCTATAAATTTGGAGTTAGACAATATTTTGTTTAGGCCTCGGTTTGGGTCACATGATATTTATTAAATGGGTACATCTTGTTTGGTATTACCTTCAAACTAAAAATTTAGGGACATCTTTCTATGATGTGATGTATCATCGTCTGAAGTGATCACTTTTCTACCCCCTTCTCCTCATTTTTGCAAATTTAGTTCCCTCCTGAGCGGAATTGTAAATATACCCTCCTCCCCACCGCAGCAATCCCCTCCCATGATACCCCACCACAGTAGTGGCCCTCCCACTCTCGCCGGCCACGATAGCCTCCCTCCCGTGCCCACCGACCACGGCAGTGCACTGCTCCCTTGCTTACCATTCACGGCTCATGCGCTCACTAGACGTGGTAGCGCTTTGCTACCGCCCTCGCATGTTGGCTACTATGCTTCCTTGGCGCAGCACTGCCAGCTCCTACGCTCCCTAGGTGTGGTAGGGGATAGGTGTCTCCTGTCGCACCTTCCGCGGTGGGGGAGGAAGCTAGATTTGCAATTCCACTCGGGTGGGAGACAAATTTGCAAAAAAAAATGAGGAAAAAGTGGCTGGAAAAGTGATCACTTCTCATCTTCTCCATCGAGTTTCACCCTTCCCCTTTGCTCTTCCCAACTTACTTCCCTCAGCCTCTTTCCTTCCTATGTAACACAAAATTTCCAAACCATAAAATTTTAACTTAAAAATTTTTAAAAGGAAGTTTCAACTCAATTTTTTTTCAAATTCAGAAAAATTCAACTCTGGAATTTTTAGCTTGTTATTTTTTTAACTAGGAAAAATTTCGCCTCAAAAATTTTTGAATCGCATGAAAAATTTGAATGGAGAAATTTTCAACTTAGGAAGTTTCAATTCGGGGACATTCAATTCATGAAAATTCAAATCAAGAACTTTTAACTAGAAAAAGTTCAACTCGAAAAATTTCAAATTAAAAATTTTTAACTCTGAAAATTTCAAAAACTTTTGGTTCAAAAAATTACAGTTTAAAACCTTTGATACAAAAAATTAGGTTACAGATATTCATTTCGAATAGTTTCAACTCAAAAAAATTTTGGATCAAAAATTTCTGACTCAAACAACTTTTTGTTCGAAAATTTTCGATTAAGAAGTTTTGATTCAAGATGTTACAATTTTTTTTAGAATACTTTTTATTCATAATATTGGAAGAAAATTTGAAAACAAGTATTTTAGTTTACGGAGAAGGAAATATGAGAGGAAAGTGAGATGGAAGGGAGACGAAGGAACCTTTGAGGGGAAAGAAAATTAGACAAATGAAGAAGGTGCACATGTCACAACGATATATATACTTATTACAAATTTGGTAAATGTTTTCTCAAATTAGCAATTTTGTTATTAAGTTTCAAAATATTTTCGTAGAAAACAAGTTAATTCCCACGAGATAACATTTTATTAAACACAGCCTTTCTACTTCGGTGTGAAAACAGAAGTATTTCACTCGAATCAATGTACCTGTTTGCACCAAAATTTGGCATGTGTAGATAATATCGGTTCAATTTGGAATGGAAGGAGCTATGCGGTTAAAATTTGATTATATCCCGTGACTAACATGGATTCGGTTGCCAAAAGCGTGAAGGAGTTGAATCAAGAACCGATACGGGTTCCGTTATCATATCCAAGAAGGACTCGGATCGGCTCAGGCAATATAAAAGAGGACGGACCAGGAGGTGAAAGAAGATCAATCAACACATCAACCAACCAATACACTTTGTTTTACGTTTTTCTAGTTTCATAGCAATCTTTCCTCTGTAAGCCGTCGAGATCAATAAAGAGTTGCGCATCGCCAATTTGTTGTTCTTGTCGACTTGATTCTAGGTTCGATCTACTTTGCTTGTTGCGTATCGCCTTTCAAAGTCGATCTACCTTTACCCTCGGATTAGCTTTAATCGGCTAGTCTAGTTATCTCCTTATCGGCCCTTAGCCGATCGGTGTCAAGCCGATAGTTGTTGCTATCGGCTGCTTAGATTCACGTTTTTCATTACCTTGTCATTTTCAGGTCAAATTGACTGGCACGCTCTCAAACCCGGCGTTTTGTCTTGTGTGTTTGAGGCAAGAAACCATACTTCACGTTTTTTGCGCAAACATATTTTGGCACGCCCAGTGGGACCCCGAAAATCAGATATGTCGTCGACTGATAAGCCCGCAGTCACCGCCGACATCAATACGGATGCTATAATCACGCCTAAATTGGCCGATTTAACCCCCAAGCAGCGGAAGGAGATTGAAGATCGGAAGGCAGCATTAGAGGAGATGATGTTGCAATGCTTCCAGAAAACACGACGAGGAGGTGTTACTCAAAAGACTGCACTTCCAACAATCAATCCCATCGGCGATTCACCGTCTGACCCGGTAAGCCAATATGCACCCGCTCAAGCCGATCTATCAAGTATGATTGAGCAATCTGTGCATCACGCACTAATTAACCAATCATCGGCTCTAGTGTCTACGTTAAAGCCAATGATAGAGAATAGTGTCAAAACAATTGCTTAGGAGTTGACTGTGTCTGGGAGCCTGTTAGATGCATTACAACCTCTCCCGACGTATCTGGTATACTCTTTGATGTAACATTGGTGTCCCGATCTTTCGATGAGAATGATAACCTTCGATTTGGGTGGAGACGACTTTGACGATCCGATTACAACGTACAACGACGATGCGCCTTAGCAATCGCTAAACCAACTCCAGAGGGTTATTGACCTTGCCGTGGGCACGATCAACCTGATCACGAAGATCAATTCCTGCAAGAAATCGAAGAACAAGCAAGAACAAGGCAAAAGCAATCTAAAATTGCAAATATATATGAAGTATTTAAAAGTTGGGGTTCCGATACAAGGAGCTTGTTAGGCGGCCGTTGAGCACGTCTAAAAGACTCAAATAGTAGCAAAAGGCTAAACTATCAAATAACCAAAACCCAAGTTATTTTGGGGGACTCCCTAGCAATATATAGGAGAAATAGGAGACCAAAACCAGGCTAGGGGCGTCCAAACCACATCCATGGCCGAGTAGGACTCCTATTCCTAGTTTGACTCGGATTTAGAAAGATGACTGAACTTGTTTTGCATATTCCCGTTGACTCGTCAGGAATTTGGAGGTGGGGCCGGATCCGTTGGAAAGAGGACGTCGAAACCTTTCAAACCAGTACTCATAGACCTCAAACACCCTTGTGGATCAAAAGTTATGGTCGTTTGAAGTTGGTGCTGTCCCGGAGGCCGAATCCGAGTTGAAGTTGTGCACCGGAAGAATTGGCTTCATGCTTGACTTTTGGGAGTCCTTCTCCTTGGTTCCTAAGGACAATAAAATCATCACAAGGATTAAATAGCATTCCATTCATTAAATTATTTGTATGCAACCCGAGGAACGCATTCACCTAGCAATTGACGTGCGCGAGCTCGAGTAATTGGCCCTTGTATTGCATTGTTGGTTTCAATTGGGTTTGTAGACATGGTCGTATCCATGGTAGTGATGTCCTCAACATCCTCCCCTTCTTGCATTTGAGTCGTCCTCGACTCAAGTTCATCATCTTCTCCCAAGTATGGCTCTTTAGATCTGATAATTGAGTTGACAGGCTTGAGCTCGAGTCAATGGTCCTTGAACTGACGAAGATGTAGAAGGATGGCCAAGGTGGGGGCCGATGAAGCCAAGCAGATGCAGTAGAGGATGCCATAAAGTGTCGCCAACTTAACGGTCCTGGCCAAGGTGGGGGCCGATGAAGCCATGAAGTTGATATAATTGCAGCAACACTTGGTGCTGACCATATGTATGCATTGTTAGTTCTGTCCATGATGAGCATGGTCTCATCATCCTCCCTTTCTTGAAGTGGAGTCGTCCTCGACTCCATCATATTGTCCTGCAAAATGTTAGTCAGGAAACAAAGCAATATGCACATTTGCAATCAAATCAATGGATCGAGAATTTCTATCAACCATATCCTCCCTTTCTTGAAAACTATCATGTAACTTGTGAATGGAACCAAAAGTACTTGTTATGACATGTTGATATGGCAATTATTAAATTGATGACATTGTTGCATTGCAAACGGAGGTTTAAAATCTGAACAAATGTAAACTCGATGTGCTTTATACTCTCCTTTCTCACTGTTTTTGCCAATAACATAAAAAAATATTTCGCGATAACCATGACAAATTAGAATGTACAAAAAGTATGTCCTCTAAATAATTTAGATCACACGGAACATCAAATTCAATGTAGCCTAATGTATATAAAGGAGAAATCAATTTCAACTCATCATTTTCACTTGTGATGTGAATAACATGTTTATTTTCAGCATAAGTGTCTTGTGTGTTAACAAAAGTGACATGTCCATTCGCTAGTTGTGTCATGGATATAAGTGAAGTATTATTACACAACTCTTCTTTATCACAAGAAATAGCAAGCAAATCATCTTGTAGCAAAGCAAAATCAACAATTGGTTCCACTAATAGTTGCTCTACGATAGCATGATTTGTGGATAGTTTTAGCTCTTCAAAATTATTTTCTCCATGTGTAAAGTCCATACCTGTTACATTACCTTATAAGTTCTCATCAGCTGTTGTAGGTGTTTCTTCAACTATTATCTCTTCACTTACACATGGGGTAGTACTGATTATTTCTTTCTCCATATGCTCTTCTACATCATTCTCTCGACGGTGCTCACTTCTCTGCAAAATGTTAGCTACAAAAGAAGGTGCAACATTGTGTGCCTCAAATGAAGCTAATGATTCTTTCATGGATTCAACAAGCATTTTTTCAACTCTACAAGCACATACAACCAATTCTAAAAGAGAACTATATGTTTCATCAATAAGAGCATCCTGAATTTCTTGATTAAGTCCACGTATGAACCTAAGCTCTGTTGCTCTTCACCTTCAACTAAACCACAACGCAACAAATGATTTTGCAATCGTTCATAGTATTCCTTAACGCACTTATTTCCTTGTTTCAAGCATTGGAGTCTAGTATACAAAAATTCAGTATGATATTTAGGAACATAAACAATTCACACAAGTCCTTTCATGGCCTTCCAATTTTCAGGTTTTCTCTCTTTCCTACAAATATGTTTCCACCATGTTAATGCATATTCATTTAGCACACTAGCAGCAATCCTAATCTTTTCATTTTCAGACAAATCATACTTGCCAAATTCTTTGTCTACTGCTATCTCCCAATTAATATAGGCATCAGCATCATATTGACCATAAAAAGGTGGAATGGCGAATTTAACCTTATCTAGGGAATCATCATCAACATGTACCTGAGCATGTAGTATGCCATTTTTGTTGCTTAGAAGATGAGGTGGAGGATTGGAAGTTCCTGCGGCAGTACCTGCAAGCGTATCAAGTCTAGACAAAATAGTAGCAAGATTAGTGTTTGCAACTCTCTAAGCGGTCTCGATAGACCGGAGGCGGTCTTCTTGCAGCAACATTCTAGCAACAATTCCCTTTGCGCGTGGAGAGTGGTGCAGCGAATCCTCATCACCTGACATGGTTAGTAGAAGACAAGAAAACAATATAACAAGTATAATGTTCCTATCAACTACAAGGAGGTGGTGGCAATTCTCTCAACATTCAAGCCTATAACCAAAGCTCTTACAAGTTCTTACATGCAGCAGGTGTTGACGGCCGTTGGCGTGGTCAAAAGTTCTCCGAAGCTTGGATAAAGCGATTGCTAAGGGACCGAACAAAAGTACGAGGTTGGATGTGGAGCTTGGATAGGCAATATTTATTTCCTATGCAATCTGATAATTCAAGTTATTGTAATGATAAGTAATGATCCAAACTAGAATTCACAAGCCCTAGTTGCCGATCTCAAATATATAAGTGAATTTGAAGGCAACACACACGCAAAGATAATGGCACTTATGCAATCAAGGAATGAGCTATAAAATATAAGTGATGCACCAAAAGCTCTATTGCACAAGTCGTAGAGAGACGCTAACTTATTGCTTTGAGAAAGTAAAAAGGGCACAAGATTGCTCACTAATTAATAAATTGCACAATATAAAAAGTAACGAACACAAATTAGGGTTTTGCTCAATGTAGTACGACCGGCCATAATTTTCTTTTTATTTTCCTTTTTTTTAGCCTTTTGGCTCTTTCTCTTTTCTTTCTTCTGGTGACTTTCGGCCAACACTAGTATGAACAAAGTTTTGGAATCCCTAACTCAGTGTCACAAGATAATATGATATGATAACTGAAGATTGTGCAATGTATCAAGTAGAGCAGCCCTAAGCAATATCAACAAGCTAGTCTCAAATAGGATCAAAGTGTTCACAAAGAATGAATTGGTTCCCAAAGGTAGGTGTACTGATGTTTTTCTAGGGCAGCAAACTTGTCACCTAGATTAATGTTTGAAGATCACCGAATTTGATTGGTTGACTGTGGAAGGAATTGAAGCTTACATCCTTAGCTTTCAATAGAGTGCAAGAACACAAAAATTCGAGTTCGTATGTGAAAGTTATGCTCGAAATACCGAACTGGACAGAATTGAAGGATTGAAGCTACGCGAAGGAAAAGAAAGATCAGCAACTAAAACATGGACTCTAATGGATCAAAACCTAACAAAACTCACTAAAATAACAGATTGAAACTAAAGGTTGAATTTTTGTGGAGTAGTTTTCAATTTAGGACAGAAATCAAAAACTAACCTAAGGCACTGATATTCTCACCGATCAACTGAAGCTCTGATACCACTTGATGTAACATTGGTGTCCCGATCTTTCGATGAGAATGATAACCTTCGATTTGGGTGGAGACGACTTTGACGATCCGACTACAACGTACAACGACGATGCGCCTTAGCAATTGCTAAACCAACTCCAGAGGGTTATTGACCTTGCCGTGGGCACGATCAACCTGATCACGAAGATCAATTCCTGCAAGCAATCGAAGAACAAGCAATAACAAGGCAAAAGCAATCTAAAATTGCAAATATATATGAAGTATTGAAAAGTTGGGGTTCCGATACAAGGAGCTTGTTAGGAGGCCGTTGAGCACGTCTAAAAGACTCAGATAGTAGCAAAAGGCTAAACTATCAAATAACCAAAACCCAAGTTATTTTGGGGGACTCCCTAGCTATATATAGGAGAAATAGGAGGCCAAAACCAGGCTAGGGGCGTCCAAACCACATCCATGGCCGAGTAGGACTCCTATTCCTAGTTTGACTCGGATTTGGAAAGATGACCGAATTTGTTTTGCAGATTCCTGTTGACTCGTAAGGAATTTCGAGGTGGGGCCAGATCCGTTGGAAAGAGGACATCGAAACCTTTCAAACCAGTACTTATAGACCTCAAACACCCTTGTGGATCAAAAGTTATGGTCGTTTGAAGTTGGTGCTGTCCCGGAGGCCGAATCCGAGTTGAAGTTGTGCACCGGAAGAATTGGCTTCGTGCTTGACTTTTGGGAGTCCTTCTCCTTGGTTCCTAAGGACAATAAAATCATCACAAGGATTAAATAGCATTCCATTCATTAAATATTTGTATGCAACCCGAGGAACGCATTCACCTGGCAATTGACGTGCGCGAGCTCGAGTAATTGGCCCTTGTATTACATTGTTGGTTTCAATTGGGTTTGTAGACATGGCCGTATCCATGGTAGTGATGTCCTCATCACTCTTTATCACCCAGCGCCAGAACGGTAAGTGCATCGGCCCCGACACCTCCCATGATGCCGGTCCAGCCTACTGTATTAAAACCTAGCTCCCATAGGGGTGGAGTGGCACATTACCATGGACATACCGATGGGGCAAAAATAAATATGCCAAGTACGTCCAATGTGCCCATTCCTAGCGGGAACGGTCTATCGGCTTCTAGGCCGATTGAAATAGACCAGGTTCTACAGTTCCAAGGGATCGCGACAAGAAACCCAGCCCCACATAGGGTAGTGTCATACGTTGAACCTTTCGCACCTATACCCGATACACTGGTTGTTAGGCGCCACGATTATGATCAAGCACCAAGGCCCTTTGGGACGCGATTTGGACATCGACCCGAGTTTGCACTCGGGGGGCAGGGTATGAATAATGATAACTGGCAAGGTCAGGCTGTACGACAAGCTGACAACGCTAATTGGGCGGACAAATTGCTACAGTATTAAGAGAACAATTTGGCCTACAGCCCAAAGGGAGGGTGATCGGCTATAGGAAGCCGTATCCCGATTACATAGATCGGATACCATACCCCCATAACTACAGGATCCCAGACTTTGCCAAATTTTTAGGGGATGACTCTGTTACTACCCTCGAACACATCGGACGATTCATGGCCCAATGCGGCGAGGCAGCACAGTCTGACTGGCTAAGAATCAGACTCTTTCCCTTGTCCTTATCAGGGGCAGCATTTACTTGGTTCACAAACCTACCCCCGAATTCGGTCCACTTGTGGAACGATTTGGAAAGCCGATTCCATAAATACTTCTTCTCTGGGACTATGGAACTAAGAATCTCTCGATCTCGATTCGATCAGGCAAAAATACGAGGAATCGGTCTCTGACTACATTAAGAGATTTAGGGATGTACGGAACAGATGTTTTAGCGTTGCGCTCCCCGATGACCAATTAGCAGATCTAGCGTTTCAAGGGCTTATCCCGCCATTAAAAGAAAAATTAGCAGGACAAGCGTTCTCCGATCTGGGCCATCTGCTCCATCGTGTGTCGGCACAAGAAAGCCGATATGTAGAAAACAAAGGATTTAAGGACAAATTTAGACTAAATGGTAATGATAAAGCTAAAGTAAACATGGTAGAATACAATACGAGCGATACTTCTGAAGATGAGACAGACGTAAATATAGTCGAGTGGGCTAAGGGCCCCAAAAAGCCACTCGTTTGCTCATGGCTCAAGCCGACGAAGAATAAGACAGAGGTCAAATATTCCTTTGATGTATCAAAATGCGTAGGATATTTGATTTACTGTTGCAAGAAAAACTCATAAAATTATCAGAAGGGCATGTTATTCCGTCGGCCGATGAAATCAAAAGGCGAAGGTACTGTAAGTGGCATCATTCTTTTTCGCATAACACTAATGATTGCAACATTTTTCGCCAACAGATTCAATCGGCTATCGCTGATGGACGGTTGAAGTTCGCGGAAGAATTAGCTATGCAGATAGACATGAATCCTTTTCAAATCAACATGGTCCAATGTACACGAAAAGGGAAAGAACCCATGAAAGAGGACATCAAGCCGACTGAGAAAGTACAAATCACCATCGGCTCAATACAGATTGAAGCCGATTGAAACGGCCAAAATTCGAGGACAGTAAAGCCAAAAGGTGATTTGAAAGTCGGAAGATGGTACAAAGCGGAAAGAACCCCACCAAGAAAAACCAGCTTCAAGCCAAAGCCAACTTTTTCGCAACTATTGGAAAAATACGAAAGGATAGGCCACAGACAAAACTACCGACGACCAGACTACCCTCATCAGCCAAGTACTTATCGACTAGGCAAATATCATCGGTCAGACTTGATGTGGACATCACGACCATGGATACGGCCATGCCTACACATCACATTGAAACCTATGATATAATACAAGGACCAATTACTCGAGCTCGTGCACGTCAATTCAATTACCAAGTGAATGCGTTCCTCGGGTTGCATACAAATATTTTAATGGATGGAATACTATTTGATGCGGACATCACTCTCTTTGATGCAGCCACGACGTCACCTACACGTCAAGAGGAAATGATAAAAGGACCTGTTACGCGAGCTCGTGCACGCCAGCAAATGGTCAACATGGTGCTCACAAATTATGGAGGAGCTAATGGTAGCCCAACATCGACAAGATGGGCTGGCCCAAGTTGGCCCATGAAGGAGGAGAAAATGGTAGCCCATGTTGGCCCAAGTTGGCCCATGAAGGAGGAGAAAATGGTAGCCCAAGTTGGCCCATGAAGGAGGCACCAACCATGATGGGCCAAGGAGGCCCAACCATGATGGGCCAGAATATGTTACAAGGAGGCCTAACCATGATGGGCCAAGGAGGCCTAACCATGATGGGCCAAGGAGGCCCAACCATGATAGGCCAGAATATGTTGAAACAAGGAGGCCCAACCATGATGGGCCAAGCAGGCATGGCCCATGAAGTGTGGCACCACTTCCTCTCTCCACCGGCCCACGAAGGCCCAAGTTGCATGACTACAAGTTTAGTACCACCTTGCTTAGTGTTTAGTTTTTTGCTACATCCCACCACTATATAAGAAAGGCAATAGGCCACCTAAGAGACTGGAGTTTTGCTTTGTAAATCAGTTTAGCCTTTGCTACTGTCCGTGCAAACGCGTGTCGATTAGACCGCCTGTGCACGTAATTGTAAGACTCCAAATTTCAGTTGGAAATTAAATATTCATATTAGCAATTTTAGATTGCTTGTTATCTTGTTCTTGCTCGTTCTCGATTGCGTGCAGGAACGTTGGTCGCGCCTCGGCAAGATCAACACTTCGGAGATTGGTGTACCGGTCGCTAAGGCGCAACGTCATTGACAGTTGTAGTCGGACCGCCAACGTCGAACTCCAACCCAAATCGTGGTTATCATATTCTCACCGAAATATCGGGCCACCGTTCCTATCAAGACTCCCCTCATTGGCCACGAACCGAAGAAGAGGAACATCGGCAGTGTCCCTTTTGGCAATTCTGCTGGGTGAAAGGGATGGCTTTACCTACAATGCAATCATGTCCCATGCAGCATCCAATTAAAAATCGGCTAAATCGATCGGCTAAAGACAGGTTGTGGCCAGTACACGATCGACTAGGGATGGAGAGCAGAAGGCCGGTCCACGAAAGATTGTCAATACCAGAACAAGGCGAGTCTTCCCGAGCTCGAGAAACATCGGCCTCCAACGACACAGTCAAGACGGAGTCCGACAATGAAATGAGCAATCTGGCTGGAAAAATTAGAAAGCCGATAGAACTTAAGCCAAGGTGGTGCCCTTCCGGTCTTAGCAAATCACAGCGCAGGTGACTTCAGCGGCTAAAAACACTCGAAGAAAGAGCGGTGGAAGAAGAAAAAGAAAGTGATCGGATTTTCAACAAGCTACGGCCGGTGCAAGTTATAAAACAGGAATGGAAGAAAAAAGAACAAGCTGACAGTGATTCAGATCAGTCGATCGATTCGGGGTCTCCAATGATCCGAGATGGTACACCACCAATGGACATCAACATGGTGTTCACATTGCCTGCGGAGTTCAAAACTGTGGATGAGCCGACCAAAGAGGTATTCGCTCAATTGTGTCATGGCGCTCAAGATGCTATATTTGAAAAACCACAGGATCCCCATCGGCATCTAAAGCCGTTGTACCTCAAGGGGCATATCAATGGCCGGCCAATATCAAGGATGTTGGTCGATGGAGGTGCAACAGTAAACCTGATACCTTTCAGCACCTTCAATAAGCTAGGAAAAACCAATGAAGACTTGATCAAAACCAACATGGTTTTAAATGATTTTACCAGACCCTACCGAAGCAAAAGGAGTGATGATGACTGAATTAACAGTCGGTAACAAGACACTGCCGACTGCATTCTTTGTTATCGAAGCCAAGGGCAATTACAGTGTGCTTCTTGGACGAGATTGGATTCATGCCAATTGCTGCATTCCGTCGACTATGCATCAAAAACTTGTACAATGGAATGATGGCGAAGTGGAAGTGGTATCAGCCGACACATCGACTCACGTCGCCATGGCTAGCCCCGACACAAATTGGCCGCACGAAGAAGCCGAGTGTATATCAGGGACGAGTTTGGATAACTGTGATTTCATCTTCGTTGAAAAGTCTGGATTGAGGCCGATCAGTGTCAAACCAAATACATTCGATCGAACAAATGAAGTCATTAGGAGATGGAGTTCGAAACAGTAAAGAAGTTGCAAGAAAAAGCAAGAAGCTATCGGCAGGGAAATTATGAAGAAGCAATTGAAGATTTCGAGGAAGAGAGACGAGGACAAGGCTTCACCTCTGCCGATGAGCTTGAAGAAGTCAATATTGGAGAAGGGTATAGGAAAAGACCAACTTTTGTAAGTGCTAAATTAAACCCGGACTATAAAACAAAGTTGGTCGAGATGCTTAAAAAATACAGAGATTGCTTCGCGTGGGAATACTACGAGATTCTAGGATTAAGCCGACAGCTCGTTGAGCATCGGCTACCCATAAAAGCTGGATATCGGCCATTTAAACAAAATCCAAGGCGGTTTAATCCTATATTATATGATGCCATAAAAGAGGAAGTAGAGCGATTATTAGAGGCCAAGTTTATTTGGCCCTGCCGATATGCAGAGTGGGTCTCAAATATCGTTCCCGTGAAAAAGAAAAATGGTAAGCTCCGGGTATGTGTAGACTTCAGAGATTTAAACAAAGCCACACCAAAAGATGAGTATCCGATGCCAATAGCCGATATGCTTATCGACGCTGCATCTGAAAACAAAATCATAAGCTTCTTAGATGGGAACGCCGGGTACAATCAAATACTCATGGCCGAAGTCAATATACCCAAAACAGCCTTCAGGTGCCCAGGGGTTTTGGGACTTTACGAATGGACCGTCATGACATTTGGCTTGAAAAACGCAGGGGCTACTTACCAACAAGCTATGAACCATATCTTTCATGATCTAATCGGCCATACAGTAGAAATTTACATTGACGACATCGTTGTAAAATCAAAAGAAGATTGGCAGCATTTGGCCGATTTAGAAAAAATGTTTGAAAGCACGAGAGCACATGGGCTGAAAATGAATCCACTCAAGTGCGCCTTCGGAGTATCAGCTGGACAATTCCTCGGATTCACAGTACATGAAAAAGGGATTGAAGTAAACTAGGCAAAAGTAAAAATAATAGCCAATACTAAACCGCCGACAAACAAGAAAGAGCTACAGATATTGATCGGCAAAATCAATTATCTGCGACGCTTTATTTCAAATATGTCTGGCCGGATTTGTGCCTTTACCCCATTACTCAAACTAAAAGATAACCAAGAGTTTGTGTGGGGAGCCGATCAACATAAAGCCTTTGAGGATATAAAAGAGTATCTAATGAAACCTCCGGTGTTGATAGCGCCAATAAAGGGCTTACCTTTTAGGTTATACATATCGGCTAAGGAGGAGGCAATAGGAGCAGTTTTGACACAGGAAGCTGATGGTAAAGAATATACTATATTCTATTTGAGCCGACGACTTCTAGATACCGAAATCAGATACCCCATGGTAGAAAAGTTATGCTTATCACTGTATTTCGCATGCACAAAACTGAGACATTATATGTTGGCATCAAACTGTACTGTGGTGTGCAAAACTGACGTCATTAAACACATACTATCGGCACCAATCCTACGAGGTTGACTCGGGAAATGGGCGTACGCCTTAATAGAGTTCGACCTAGTGTACGAATCGGCTAAAGCTGTCAAAGGACAGGCTGTAGCTGATTTCCTTACAGGAAGCAAGACTATGATTGGATTAGTCGATGTCACCCCTTGGCGTCTATACTTCGACGGGTCAGTATGCCAGGAGGGCGGAGGCATCGGCATAGTATTGATATCCCCGAAGGAACAAGTTTTCGAGTTCGCGTATCGGCTCAATAGTCGATGCTCAAATAACCAAGCGGAATACGAGGCGTTACTCAGGGGATTGTAGCTACTAGAAAGCGTAGGGGTGAGCAACATCAGTGCTTATGGAGATTCCTTGCTGGTAGTACAGCAAGTTAGAGGGGGATTTCAATGTAACGATGACACGTTGAAAAAATACTTGCAACAATGCCTACAATTGGTCGGGTCATTCACTACCTTTTCCATAGACCACATTCCCAGATAATCGAACGACCAAGCCAACTTGTTGGCACAAAAAGCTTCAGGATATAGAGCCGATGGCGCACAATGGACGGGCGAGTTAATCAATAATGCAGTGATGTGCGTCCATACCGACGACTTGAGAACAGAAATATAGAACTATTTGCTAGACCCTTCTAAGCCGACTGAACGGAAGGTCCGGCAGAAAGCTCTGAAGTATGTAGTAATGGAAGACGCCTTGTATTTCCGAACCATGGAAGGCTTACTGCTAAAGTGTTTGGGAACCGAAGAGGCTAAGGTAGCAATGGGTGAAGTCCACGAAGGGATTTGTGGGTCACATCAATCGGCTCACAAAATGAAATGAATACTAAGGCAAACAGGATACTTTTGGCCGACAATGCTGGAATATTGCTTCAGGTATTACAAAGGGTGTCAAACGTGTCAAAAATTCGGTAACGTACAGTCGGCACCAGCGTCGGCTTTACACCCGATCATCAAACCTTGGCCGTTTAGAGGATGGGGTATAGATATAATCGGCCAAATTTTCCCAGTATCCAGCAAAGGACATAAGTTTATTCTCGTAGCAACTGATTACTTCTCAAAATGTGTAGAAGCCATACCATCAAAAGGGTCACCAGTTCAGAACTAATCGGCTTCGTCCATGAGCACATTATCCATCGGTTTGGGATTCCCCAAACAATCACGATCGACCAAGGTACGGAATTCATGTCAAAGGAGTTCCAAGAGTTTGCGAAAAGTCTAGGTATCAAGCTGCTGAATTCCTCGCCTTACTACGCTCAGGCCAATGGGCAGGCCGAGTCGTCGAACAAAACGTTAATAAAGCTGATAAAAAGAAAAATCGAAGAAAAACCAAGGAACTGGCATTCAACTTTATCAGAAGCTTTATGGGCTTATCGGTTATCTTACCATGGATCAACTAAGCTATCACCCTTTCAGCTAGTGTATGGACAAGAAGCCGTTTTACTCGTGGAAATCAACGTCAACTCGGTCAGGGTATTCGAACAAGATAAGTTGCCGGTTGATGAATACAAGCAAGCAATGCTAGGCAATTTGGACGACTTGGCTGAATTAAGGCTGATCACATTGGATCGGCTTAAAAGGAACAAGGAGAGAGTTGCCAGATCATACAATAAGAAGGTCGTGCCGAAGTCTTTTAATCAAGCCGATTTAGTGTGGAAAACTATATTACCGACCGGATCTAAGGATAGCCAATTCGGTAAATGGTCTCCGACATGGGAAGGACCTTATAAAATAAATCGGCCAATCGACGGAAACTCGTATATACTTGAGACCTTAGAAGGTTTTGTTTTACCTAAAGCGATCAATGGAAAGTATTTGAAAGCGTACTATCCTAGCGTCTGGATCGAATCCTAATAAATAGAACCAATACGAAAGCCGATTGCACACACATACAAATTAGTTGAAAAGGTTAAGAGGCCGGTCAATGACCAACCGAGCCACAGCGTATCATCTACATCACGACGAAGGACAGACCAGTTAACACAGTTTACATCACAAAAGATCGGCTATATAGCCGGTGCCACCAAATAGTTTTGTCGAAAGTATTTAGTCAACGCCCGATGCATGTTCAAATCAGTGCAATCCAGATCCAGGCAAATGAGCTCCCAAAGCCGATAGTGCCGCCGCGGCCCTACCAATGGTGGCTTGAACGCTGTCTATCAACTGTTGATCAGCCACTGCATTGCCAGGGATAGGGACTATCTTGGCCGATTGAGTCTTGACTTGGGTGAAGACTTCACCTATCTGCCGCCTCTGAGTTGCTAGCGAAGATGTCGAGTCAGTGATCATGATCTGGCATTCTGCAAGCTCTTTGGTGACCAAGGCTAGCTGCTCTTCAAGTTTTTTCTTGGCCGACTCCAACTCTTGAGCCTTGCCTCTGGCCAGCTTAAGGGCGGCGGCACCCTGGTCAAACTCCTTCTTCTGGAGCTTGGCGTCGACTATGAGTTTATCCAGGATTTGCTGATCAGCTTGTTGGGCTTTCCTCTGGTCAACCCTAAGCTTAGCCGATTCAGCTTCCACCCGTCGAGCATCCAGATGGCAAACCTCCAACAGAGCATTCATGGCCGCAGGAGGAAGATTGGCTTGCACGGCCGCCATCGCATTCCTGAGAGGCTGCGTGTCCGCCAGAAGAGCCCCCTCCGGCTGCATTACTTCGTGAAACAAGCAGTTGAGGCGCTCTTGCATGCTTGGTGCAGCAGTTACAGCAGCCGATGCCGAGGCGAAAGCATCTATTATCCTCTGAATTTCTGTCAGGTAGTCGTCGGTGGCCAGTACCTCCGGGTCGTCGAGTTCATCTAGGGTAAAACCTAGGAGGTCGGCTGGACCCGTCAACGCTGGGAAATCAGACACGTCGACCGTTGGAGGCGGTACATCGGGGAGCGTCAGGGATAGCAAAGGCGGAAGAGCCGACGAAGTGCCTTGAAGATCGGCTAAAACCCCTGCCACCTGCACTGATGGTGATTGCTGAAAAAAGCAGAAGACGATGATCAACACCGTGAAACATTCCATTCAAAGGACAGAACTAGACCAGACTTACATCAGTAGCCGAGTGCTCCGGGGAGCGATTGGCTGAACGCCTCACAGGCCTTGGCGATCGCCTGGTCGACTTCTTCTTTATCTCTGAAAAAAACACGAGTTAATATCGACAAGACAAGAAATATAGAAGCCGATGCAAGAAAAGCAACTTACTTGCAGGCCGTTGACGAGCAAGGTCCGACAGAGAGGGGCTCCGGATACCCAAGGTGCCCGAAGTATAACCCGTGGTACCGACCGCTGGTCTTGCCGTCTCGCTTGCCATCGCCAAGAGACATGGGGGTCGACTGCTTGCTCACCAGCATCTGCCGCAGTCCCACTCTAGGAAAGATCGAAATTTTTTTAGTAAAAACCAACTACCAACGGAACTCATGAGGAAATATCAGCGTTGGTACCTCTACAGCTATTGAAGAGTTGGTATAACCAGAGCTCTCACTGGAATCAGAGGCTACCGTCGGCTCGTGGAAATCAGGTAAAAATAAAAGGATTATAGCCGATGGAGTTCTGTCCAAAAGTAGCGCTTCTGATATTTTAGACCACCACTGCGAGAAAGTAGTCGACCGATGGGAGTTGAGGACAAAGCGTGGCGTCGAGAGAATTTGTAGTACGTCAGCTACTTCGAGCACAATTTCCGCAGCAGTACTATTGGTCACCCGAGATCGGGGCTCAACGCAAGATAACAAAGGGAAAAAAGGAATGGTCTGCCCGAAACCCAGTTGCCGGGCATAAACCGAAGGATGGTAGAATTCGTATGATGGCTGAAATGTTCGGTTACGGGTATTCAAGCCGACATGAATGATTCAAGGAGAAATGATAATTCTATACAAATCCAAGGTGGACTGGGGCTTCAAAGAACTGTCGGCATCTAAGAGGAGGAATGAAGGGTATGGACAGTCGGCTACATCGGTGTAGCGAAAGAAGTCCTGCTGACTAAAAGAAGCTCTATCTAGGGTTAGAAAGAAATTGAGGTATTTGTGCAAGCCGGCTGGCTCCATTTTTAGCTCGCCAGCGGAGGACATGATAAATCTTTCCCCATAGGATCAGCTAGCTCTATATTGGGGAATCACATGCTCTGGGTAATCTTCTCTGGGGAAGGTTAGGCTCCCCGAGGGCTCAGAGAGAATAGATCGGCTAAACATACAATGGAGCCATGTCTGGATAAACCATAAGGGCCCTCCTATATTGCCAATGACAAATTTGGCAAAACCAGAAAAGAGTCGGCTACGGATTACATACATCATCTGGTACACCGCCCCTAGAAACATCTTGCCAAGGGCAAGCCGATGACCCTCCACTAAGCGCTCTGCTATCAGCTGAAAAGATTGGGTAGGGCCAAAGGAAGCTCCACAAAATAGGTATCGGTCTAACCAAAGGTTGAGAAAAGCGACATGCTCTTCAGCCGATACCGGACCATTGACCTTGTTGTTATTCTGGATATACTTGTGCCAACCCTCACCCTTCTTCTAGATTAACTTAAAGCTGGGTTTCCCACTAAAAGTCGATAACTGATCCCCATCTGGTCTAAGGCAGCACAGTTGGGCCACGTCAAGCAAAGTAGGGCCTATCGGGCCGGACGGGAAAAGGAAGGCATTGAAAGAATCCGACCAAAAGTAACAGACCGCGGCAACCAAAGGTTCATTAGCCTCGGGATCGGCTAGACTCAAAGAGAGAGACTCAGCTATTCCCATCCTCTCCCATTCTACCCTTTTTTGGGCCGACACCCTAATAAACCAAGACCTCCATCCCTTCAGATTCGTGGGCCAGGCTCTAAAGCTTTTTCCCCATTCAGAGATATTATATCCAGCGGCCAACAATGGGAGCCTAGGGATCTCTTCATTGACCACTGTATCGGCTTGCATGGCACCTACCGGTCCTAGGTAAAATTAATCGGTACTTTGAGGAATCAGGATGAATACCTGCGAAGGGCCCATTTCAGCCAGTTTCAAAGGAGGACAAGGGAAGACGAAGAAAGCCGATGACCGGTGATTCGAGAGCTTGAGAGGCGTCACGAATGACCGTGGGGACCCCATATTTATCTTTGCGGTGAAAAAGAGGTGAGCAGTAGGAACAATTTTTTGCATTTAAAGCGCACGAGATTATTACAGTATGATTAATGGGGTGGTTTTCAAGAAAGATTCTCCCATAAGCCGATATGGAAGTAAAGCCGGTAGAATTTTTGGAAAATAACAAGTTTATCTTCCAAAAACGGGGGGCATATGTTTGCACCAAAATTTGGCATATGTAGATAATATCGGTTCAATTTGGAATGGAAGGAGCTATGCGGTTAAAATTTGATTATATCACGTGACTAACATGGATTCGGTTGCCAAAAGCGTGAAGGAGTTGAATCAAGAACCGATACGGGTTCTGTTATCGTATCCAAGAAGGACTCGGATCGGCTCAAGCAATATAAAAGAGGACGGACCAGGAGGTGAAAGAAGATCAATCAACACATCAACCAACCAATACACTTTGTTTTACGTTTTTCTAGTTTCGTAGCAATCTTTCCTCTGTAAGCCATCGAGATCAATAAAGAGTTGCGCATCGTCAATTAGTTGTTCTTGTCGACTTGATTCCAAGTTCGATCTACTTTGCTTGTTGCGTATCACCCTTCAAAGTCGATCTACCTTTACCCTCGGATTAGCCTTAATCGGCTAGTCTAGTTATCTCCTTATCGGCCCTTAGCCGATCGGTGTCAAGCCGATAGTTGTCGCTATCGGCTGCTTAGATTCACGTTTTTCGTTACCTTATCAATTTCAGGTCAAATTGACTGGCACGCTCTCAATCCGACGTTTGTCTTGTGTGTTTGAGACAAGAAACCATACTTCACGTTTTTTTGCGCAAACAGTACCCAAATCCGTCGCTTTCATGGTGTGAATTAATGGATTCGCTGGTACGCAAACAAAAGAAGACACTGTATACCCCACCAAGCTGCGGTAGCGACCATGAAGAGCTGAACAGCCACACGCCAAAGGAGACGCCGTCCAATGGAGCCCCGAGCTGGAGTGCGCAGGCGGCCTCCCATGGACGCGCAAGCGCCCGCACCGTCGGCACTTCTCCTCCTGTCTCTCTTCCTGCTCTCCGTGCCCTCCTGCGCCGCAGCCTCCGCCTCCGGGGCTCCGGTCGGCGAGGACTACGTCCGGCCGCCGGCCCGACGCTGCGGCGTCCACCGCAAGGCCCTCCTTAGCCTCTTCCCGTGGAGCAAGAAGAAGGCCTCCTCTTCCGGTTCCGATCCGCAGCAGGTGACCTCTCTTGCCTGCTCCGCGACTGGGCTTACTTCGGTGCTCAAATTGTGCCCGATTGCTTCGGAATATGTCAAAATGAACGGGTTTGATAGTGTTTTGGGAATCCAAGATACGATCTTTTATTGATTAGATAGCAAACGAGCGACTAGACCGTTCCTTAGTTACTTCTTGGTGTAGTGAAGTTCAGTTGAATCGGATAGTCGATTTGGTGCTGTTTCTGGCCATTTATTGGCAACAACCTCCTGATTAGGTATAGTTTTGAGTCAAATTCAAACAGGATTGAGTTGATTTGTTGTATGGTTAATTATTTTAGCTCGGTTTCGGTGGCGTGAAATAGTACTGAATTACCAATGTCTTATTCTAGGGACCTATTTTTCCTCTAATGGTCTGTTTCTGCAATTTGCTGGATGTTTATTGACTCGCGCTAGCCTATTAACTGTTTGGTGAGTGAGTTCGCCAGCTCTGTATTAGATAGTGTATTTTGATAACGAAGTTCAATGAACTTTTGTGCCAATTGAGTATTTGAGTGTACTGTGCGTTTGTGCTATTCAAATCGTGCCAAGTAGGTTGGATTGGACCCATTAATTTGTCATACAGAAGCAACTGGCGGTTATGTTAGATCATTAGCATCTTAGGTATTGATTTTATTTTCAATCTTGTTACCTAGTGGTATTTATCTCTGCCTTTAAACTCCCCCCAGCGACAATTCGAGTGGTTTGCACACAGGCTCATTTGCATTTCATGCATCATTGTACTTTCATGTTCAACAGTTCAAGAGGTTGCTAATCAGTGTAGATATTTCAGCATCATTCTTTGCTTTCCAGAAAAGGAAAAATATATTTCAGCATCATTCCTTAGTTTGACACGCATCTCAATTTCTTACTGCCTCATTACTCATTATAATGGGCTGCAGTTAAAGATTTGTCACTTGGCTGTGCATGATCAGTTGGATTCACATGGTTAGGTTTCCATTATCCATAATGAATCTGTTCCCTTATTCGCCGCACAAAATGAAAAAGTTTCAGATGCTGTACATGTTACTGTGTATATTAGAACTCACTCATGGGTCATCTACTCATGTCCCACAAAGGTGTCTTACCTTTTTAGGTATTCCACTTTTCTGAGAGATATCCTAGTTTTTTTTTTTTATCATTTTCATGGCTAATTATCAGGTGAACCTTTGTGTTAAAAGAAGAACTTCACAATTTGGGATCTCAGGAATGTGTTGAGACCATGTTCTGTTTAAATATTTTGGTGTGAACAATGAAATGTTATATAGCAATATGTTTTACAGGTGCATATTTCACTAGCTGGAGAAAAGCGCATGAGAATTACATGGATCACAGATGATAACTCTATCCCCTCAGTTGTGGACTATGGAACTAAAACCGGCACATACACATCTACTTCTCAAGGAGAAAGCACCTCCTACAGCTACTTATTCTATAGCTCAGGAAAAATCCATCATGTTGTTATTGGACCTCTTCAGGACAACACGATTTACTACTACCGATGTGGAGGACAAGGTCCAGAATTCCAACTTAAGACACCTCCTTCTCAATTTCCATTGTCATTGGCTGTTGTAGGTGATCTTGGGCAGACCAGTTGGACGACGTCAACACTTAATCACATTAAGCAGTGTGAACATGATATGCTTTTACTCCCTGGTGATCTATCTTATGCTGATTATATGCAACATCTGTGGGATTCCTTTGGTACATTGGTGGAGCCGCTTGCTAGCACCAGGCCCTGGATGGTGACAGAAGGCAACCATGATAAGGAGAGCATACCTTTTTTAATGTCTGGATTTCAATCATATAATGCACGATGGAAGATGCCTTATGAAGAGAGTTTATCCACATCAAATTTGTACTACTCTTTTGAAGTTGCAGGGGTGCATGTTATAGTGCTAGGTTCTTATACAGATTATGACGAGAGTTCAGATCAGTATGCTTGGCTTAAGGTATATAACTTCATAACTCTTCTCTCTTTGTCATATTGCATTACAATTGCTGCTGGTTTCTGACTGAGCATCAAAGCTATGTGACTTGGAATAAAAAGGGATCTCCTCCTCAAGTGTTAAAAGTATTTCGTTAATAGTACATCTGCTAGAAAGATAAGAGTAATGATTCACACTCACGGTTGCACCTACACTAAAAACTTATATATCAAATTGTTCGTAACTAATAGTTATTTCTGGCTGGTATATTTCGTTATCTTTATCTTAAAGACGATATATGTTGAACTTCAAAACCCTCCCTAGTTGTTCTTGCTGATCGCAGACCCACCTTTTCTGTGGGATTACCTTCGCTGCTTTTCAGGCTGACCTTGGTAAGGTAGATAGAAAGAGGACGCCGTGGCTCATTGTGCTGTTGCATGCACCATGGTATAATAGCAATTGGGCCCATCAGGGTGATGGTGACAGTATGATGGCTGCAATGGAGCCTTTGCTCTATGCTGCTCATGTGGATATTGTAATCGCAGGTCATGTGCATGCCTATGAACGTGCGGTATGTCTCCTTGCAGATCCGTTAACAGCACCATCATTCAAATCTGAGCCTCTGACCTCTAGTCATGTATATGAAAACTCCATACGATCATTTCACTGTTTTAACAGGAGAGAGTCTACAATGGCGGACTTGATCCTTGTGGTGCTGTTCACATAACTATTGGGGATGGTGGAAACCGGGAAGGTTTGGCCCGCAGGTACCATTCTCCTATCTTTGTGGTTAATGCCACTGAATTGCAATCACTTTTGTGTCACTGGATAGCTTCTTGGCATCTTCAGGTACCGTAATCCAAAACCAGCTTGGTCAGTCTTCCGGGAAGCAAGCTTTGGGCATGGGGAGCTAAAGATGGTTAACTCCACGCAAGCTCACTGGACTTGGCACAGGAATGACGACGACGAACCAGTGAGAACAGATGAAGTGTGGATAAACTCGTTGGCTGGTTCAGGGTGCATCCAGGCCAGTAGTAGTGAGTTCCGGAAAAATCTGATGTCCCCTTGAGAACAACTACATAATCATACAGTTCAGTACCGTGGTATATACAGTGCTGTATATATGTGTAGGACTACAATCTAAGAAGCTTTTTACTGTATATTGTACACTGGGTTTTTTTTTTTTTTGAGGGAGTATATTGTACACTGGTTAATCAAGAGATGTTGCTTCTATGAAACATTTCGGTATTCTACGGAGTTGTAGCCGAGTGAAAATGACGTTTCAGTAATGAATACCATATTTATCTGAAATGATAGCGATGATAGTATGGTATGCAATACATGCCAGCTATTGTGAAAATCGAAATTATATGCAGCAGAGCCACATTTCATACAAAATTTCAAGATACAAACCTAATTGAAATTGTTTATGTACTTGTTTTTATATATTTAAGGCAGCATAACGCACGCTATGGAGAGTGAGAACTGATTACAAAATGCAGGATAATAACATAGTGTTTCCACCAAACTTTGAAGGTACCGAATGGAAGGTAAGAAAAGGCAAGATCTTCGTCGTTATTGAAGACCATTGCAGGACTGCGGATGTGAAAAGTTTGTAGCGTGCATCAGGACGAGCTCGTTCAATTTAAGCACCTGACTCCTTTCTGTTCACTAAATAGTCGAGTGGCCGTATGTTGCACTGAAAATAAATTTTTTAACCAAATAATCAAATCATACCACGCATTTCTTAACTATTATAAGAATGAGTTGGTGGTGATGGTGAGTCTGCCAGGCCATTCTTGGATCAGAAAAGTAGAGGCCCAAGGCCCAGTAGGTAAGGAATTCTGTAGCTATTTGCTGTTTGTCTAGCCTTATTTGCATTTCATTGTATTCCCTTGTTCAGTGATTCTTTCTCAAATAAGTGATAGCTCAAGTTTTAAATTCTCGTTTTTTTGTTTTTAAGAGTTTAGAATTTGTGATGTCATCATCTATTTGGGATCCGTTGCAACGCACAGGCACTTTACTAGTATAAAAACAAATTGCACTCTTGAATTACCATGAGCAGGGTTCCACTTTTCGGTAGCTCGAAAACCGAAATTCGAAAACTGGTAAAAACCGTTTGAAAATCGTTAGAAATTCGCTCTAAACTGAACGGTTCGAAAGTCAAACAAATTTATAATATGGTCAAATCCCCTAGCGAATTTCGCGATTTTCGTTCGAAAATGCTCGAATTTCGAGCGGTTTTGGTGAAAACCGACCACAGTTGAAAAAACGTCTCCAAACTTTATTTTTTCACAAAATATTGTAAAAAATTGTAGAAAAAATTGTAAAAAAATCTTATTAAATCCTATTTAATCTATAAAACACCTGAGAGAAATTTCAACAATTTTTGAATTCATTTAGTGTTTTTCCAAAATAAAAAATAGCAATTAATAAAAAGGAACAGAAACACTTTTAGATTTTTATAAAAATTTACATGATTGGTCATACTCTGAAATTTTAATGTCATAATAACTAGTGCCCAAGGATCATGCAGTAAAATTTTCATAAATATTATACTTCATTTAGTGCCCCTAGATAAACAAAAATAAAAGACTATGTACAAATACAATAGTATTGTCAGAATTTTCTAAAAAATATACATGTGTGATAAAAATCTGAAAATTTTATATAATCATTATAATTTCCTCACAAACTCACATAAATTTTTTTAGTAAAATTAGACATCATTTATGCCCCTATAAAATAAAAAACAGAAGTGCGCATATAAATACAATAGCACTGTCAGAATTTTTTAAAAAATACACATGCATGGTAAAAATCTGAAAATTTTACAGCATCATTAAAACTTTCTCGGGACCTCACACAACAAATTTCAAAAAAATTTAACACTTTTTATAAATTTTTTAATTTTAATTTTAATTTGATCGGTAAATCGAACGAAATGTCTTTTTGAACAGTAGCGGTAAGGTCAAATTTCGAGCGAATTACGATGAAAAATGGAACCCTGACCATTGGTTGGGGGGGGAGCACGGGCAAATAGCCCAATCAGGAAGAGCGAATGTAAGCGTAAAGAGATATATGTGGTTTGTTTTTTTTTATCCTGTGATCTATATATCGACATGCAGATGACTACCGCCAACTCATATTTATATATTAGTAAAAAAAAAATTGTAAGAAGCTAACCTTTTAGCCGCAGTCGAGGTGAATTTTCATCTCAGCAGAGAAACAGGAACAACAAAGTCAACAATGCGCATATCATGCATCGTCATGCTATTCAGGCAGAGTTATCATAGTATAATAACAGAAACATCTGTATATGCCAGCTTGGTCGTAATGAGAAAAAGAAATTACATTTGAAAATAAGCTAGATGATATGATTCGCCCGTACAGTTCAGAAAAATGTGGCGAAACAAAAACACCATCTGGACATACTAGTCAGTCAAACAGTCAAATTGTTTGGTATGAAATAATGATATAGATGACATCTGGAGTGAAAAAATGCATCCAGAATTCATCCAAAATTAGACGGCAAAACAGATAGGAACCATATCATGATTGGGACTTTTTTTGTTTCCAATTCTCATCCTTGCATCGCCGCTGATCAGCAATCATTGACTCGAAAACATCCAGGAGATCATCCAATCCCTTTGCATCCTCTCCCAGTTTCTTCATGGCAACAACTATGCTCTCAATGGTAGACAAACATCCAGCCCTTGGCTCATGCCTCACCTCACTATACAAGCTAATCCTATCTGATTCTAGCTTGACATGTGGCAGAAGTTGTAGCCATGGATTCTCATGGTACATCCGTTGTGCCTTTGCCCAAGTGCCATCCAGCACGATCAAATGTTGTACCTGACAATCTGAAGCATCAAAGCTGATTGCCCGTTGGCATGGAAATAACAAAGCAGATTGTGGTGGTACAGTGATCGAGAATTCCTCGAACTCCGATACTTCCCCAGTGAGTTTTGACTTCTTACTTTGTATTTTCGTGATCACAAAACCATTGGAGACGGCTGCTTGACCCAGTGGACCTCTTGATAACCATCTGATTTTGGGTTTCACACCACGCTCAATGTCGATTCTGAGTTCCTTCTCTGTATAAGCAATAGAGCACTTATCCATGTTTTTCATGGTACAACCTTGCCCAATAGCAGCAGCAACTTCAACATTTTCTTTGCATATACCATTACAATTGTGGATAGCCGCCATGTGAAATTCCGACGCATTTTCTACTAAAGGATGAGGCAAATCACCATGTACCTTATATGTCACTTCCGTCTCACTTCTGTGATGTCCTCCACCGTTAACAGCATTAACAACAGAGTTTTCTATCTGGTTTGCTGACGAGCCTGGCCTTTCAAAATCTGCGTGGTGACCGTTTCTCTTCGTCTTATTGAATCTGAAACACCCATCACTGTTAGAGCCACATTCCACACCACCATCCTCTCCACCCAAATCACAGCAGATCCCATTGCTTATATGAACAGGATCCAATTTTTCACCACCAACTTGCCTAGAACAGGCAATATTGACATCTTCCTCACCCGAATCACCAGACCCATTGATCCCCATCTTCTGAAAATCACATACCACACCAACTAGTCCGTCCACTTCGCCACAAATTCCATCACTGGACGTGGCGAGATTTAATGGTTCACCTTCACATCGCCCGAAACCATCGCCATTTTGCATGTCCATCTGCCCAGGCCCGTTGGAACAATCACGATTTCCAGCGAGGGCGGCGCCAAGATTGGTTCTTCCGCCTCCAAGATTCGATGCCGCGGCGCCGTCGAGCGTCCTGAGGAGGAAGCGGGCGCGGTGGTTGACGTCAGTGACCTGGGCGACGGCGAGGTTGTGGAGGCCGAGGCGTACGACGCGGGTGGAGTTGAGCGGGTGCTGGGCTTCCATCGCGTGCTGCAGTATGGTGACGCCGACGGTGGTGTCGAGCGGCGGGCCGCGGAGGCGGCCGCAGAGGCAGAGGCCGAGGGGCTTCGTGCAGACGCCGCACATGGGGCGGCGCTGGCCCGGCTCCCGGCGATGCAGATCGCTCCGGTTCTGGCTCGCCGCCATGGATGGACTGTTGCGGATTAGGGGTGGCTGGGTGAGGAGAGCCTGGAGAGGCTCCAGGGTTGGTGTTTGGGAGTTTTAGGGTTTGGAAGAAATTTTTTAGAGAGGTGCTTCTATCCTCTTTCTTCTAGTATAAGTTGTACAAATCTTGAAGCAAGTGAAGGGGTAAGTAATCATCATCTACCCTTCATTCATGCTTTAATAATTGTGCAACTTTTAAAATGAAGAGCATAGAAGCACCTCTCAATTTTTTATGGGTTGTGTCGAGGGGGAAAAAATGCCTAAATATACAACATATAAATATAAGTTTCAGAAATATACATAAAAAAATTAAAATATCAGAAATACCATCGACTCCCGCCGCGCCACGTGGCGGCCGCCACGCCACACGGCGGCAGCCAGGTGGCTCCGCCCCACGCTGCCACGTGTCAATTTTTATTTTTTTAGTTTTTTTTCTCCGGACGATATTTTTTAAGTGCAAATTAGTTTCCTGCGCAATTCCAAATTTAATAAAATAAACTTTCTAAATTTTCAAAAAATCATATGGATTACGAACTTTGAAAAATTTCGTAAAATCATACTTATTAAGAATATGCGAAAGAATTGTAGAAATATACAACAAAAAATTAAAAATTGCAGAAAAATACACTTGTTTTTTATTTTTGTTTCATTATTTCGCCGAAATTTTTGAGTTTTCTCTGGTTAATCGACCGGATCCGATTGAAATGCAAAAAACTTTCGCTATACAACTCCAAATTTAATAAAGAACCTTTACAATTTTTCGCAAAATCATATGAATTAAGAAAACGCTTTCGAATTGTAGTTATAATTATTATTTGTGTACACTGTACCGATAATTTTGTAATGATAATTTTGTAATAATTTTTTTGAGACTTCGTGTAGTTTTTGTCAAAGATGTGAAATGTATGTACGGTACACTTCAACGATAGATGGGCAGAAATAAGAATGTAATAAATTACATACGGCTTACAAATGGTAAACAACAATGGCATGTACGGAACTCTACCGAGTGTACCGGACTAAACCTAACATGCCTTAGGGAAAGGGAACAACAAGAAGGGCCCTTATCGTACATTTTACTGAGAGCAGCGAGGATATTTTCCCTTACGCAATCCTTCAGCTCCTGCCGCCCTGGCCCTAGCTGCCCTCTCACGCTTTCTCTCGCACTCAGCCTCCCTCTCCGCGGCATGGCGCTGCCGTTCGGCCTCCCTTTGTGCAAGCATCTGTTCCAGACGCTGCTTGCGCTTCTCCTCCTGATCCTGCTCACACCACTGCTGCTCCACCATAGCCCTCCGATGCGAGTACTCCCAATTCTGCATCCTTTCCATCTCAAGAGTTTGTTCCGCATCGTAGAATCGGATGAACTCGCACAGTGGAGGCTGCAATTGGTCACATCACATGGTGTTAGACACATGCAGGTTCGATGCAACACTAAATGCGAGTATGAACATATCGGGCTTCTCCGCCGCAGCCGCATCCCCAGCGTTGGCTCAGAATCGTGGTTGCGGCAACTCCAGTACCTCATACTGTATGTGTATGAGTTGTCTATGGACTGCCGGAAGCGGCAAGGATCCCCGCATAGGCACATGGGGACCTCCGTGCCGTCGGGGATGGTTTGGACAACGCTGTGCCTTGGGGGCGAGGGAAACTCTATTGGTGCTGCTCGTTTGGATTGCGGGGGATGGTTCTCTTTGTTATATTGGAGCAGTCGTTCGGTTGATGCAATGCTGGGAAGCCAGGAAGGGGGTTAAATAGCCTGAATTGATAAAGCGACAGACTTGAAGCAAGAACGAATCCGCGAGCATCGGATTCCTTTGCAGCTCTGCCTGTGCTTGGAAGCGACAAATGCATGCAGCTTTGTAGCTAGTAGGGAGGTGCCAGTCAGGCTTTGGCAGCTAGTAGGGAGGTGCCAGTCAGGCTTTGGCAGCTATGCTTTGACAGGACGACTAAGGCATTCTCTGCCACGCATGCATTTGATGACATGATATGTCCTGCAGGCTTTGCCAGCAATGCTTTGACTGGACGTCTCAGGCAGACAGTAACCTTGGCAATAAAACCCAACCGTAGTAGGGCCAATGCAACGAAAGTTTGGATGATGACAACTTAAGGGCTAATTATAATAGTCGCGAAAAAATATGACAACTTAAGCATATTCGGCCGGCCGTGAAATATCACGTTTGAGTCCATTTTTCGGAAGAATGCAGCTGCTTTGCTCTTCAGTATAATGACTACGATATTATGGAAAAATATTGTAATTACACCTTCCGTTGTATGTATTTTCGTATAGTTGAAAAGAGCTAATTATAATGGTCGCGAACAAATATGACAATTTAAGCATATTCGGCCGGCTGTAAAATATCACGTGTGAGTCCATCTTTTCGGAAGAATGCAGCTGATTTGCTCTTCTGTATACTGACTACGATATTATGGAAAAATATTGTAATTACACTTTCCGTTGTATGTACTTTCGTATAGTTGAAAAGGGCTAAATATAATAGTCGCGAACAAATATGACAACTTAAGCATATTCGGCCGGCCGTGAAATATCATGTGTGACTCCATTTTTTCGAAAGAATGCAGCTGATTTGCTCTTCAGTATACTGACTACGATATTATGGAAAAATATTGTAATTACACCTTCCGTTGTATGTATTTTCGTATAGTTGAAAAGGGCTAATTATAATGGTCGCGAACAAATATGACAACTTAAGCATATTCGGCCGGCCGTAAAATATCACGTGTGAGTCCATCTTTTCGGAAGAATGCAGCTGATTTGCTCTTCTGTATACTGACTACGATATTATGGAAAAATATTGTAATTACACCTTCGTTGTATGTACTTTCGTATAGTTGAAATGGACTAAATATAATAGTCGCGAACAAATATGACAACTTAAGCATATTCGGCCGGTCGTGAAATATCACGTGTGACTCTATTTTTTCGGAAGAATGCAGCTGATTTGCTCTTCAGTATACTACTACGATATTATGGAAAAATATTGTAATTACACCTTCCGTTGTATGTATTTTCGTATAGTTGAAAAGGGCTAATTATAATGGTCGCGAACAAATATGACAACTTAAGCATATTCGGCCGGCCGTAAAATATCACGTGTGAGTCCATTTTTTCGGAAGAATGCAGTTGATTTGCTCTTCTGTGTACTGACTACGATATTATGGAAAAATATTGTAATTACACCTTCCGTTGTATGTACTTTCGTATAGTTGAAAAGGGCTAAATATAATAGTCGCGAACAAATATGACAACTTGAGCATATTCGGCAGGCGGTAAAATGTCACGTTTGAGTCCATTTTTTTGGCAGAATGCAGCTGGATTGCTCTTCACTATACGGACTACCATATTTTGGAAAAATATTGTAATTACACCTTCCGTTGTATGAATTTTCGGATAGTTGAAAAGTGCTAATTATAATAGTCGCGAAACAAATATAACATTGCATGACATAGATTAATGAAGTTGTCATGTTTGAGTCCATTTTTTCAAAAAGGTGGTTATCGGCTCCCACCCTCGTTTTGCCAAAAGGTGGTTATCGGCTACGATACTTGGGGTTATTGCGGTACTACAATTTACTTGTAAAGAAAGGTGTAAACGAAATATTTGTGTACAGAACGGTAGTCCGTATATCATAGAGCAAATCTAATCCATTCTTAAAAAAAACAATAGTAAACATATGTGACGCATACAAAATATGATATATATATATATATAATATACTATAATATTGATGCAAAAACATGAGAGAGAATAGATAACACAAATGGAACGATTGCATTGCATGACATAGATTAATGAAGTTAACATAAGTGACGCATAAAGCGTGATCTAGTTCGCAATTGCAGACAAAATTATCACAAGGATAACTACATACAGCATCTTCTCTACCCACTTGATATGATCTAAAATGCGCTCCACCTTTAATGTCAGCATATTAAGCCTTTGCTCTAGCGTTGGGTTCATCATCTGCTCGAGCGTTGGGTCCATCCGCTGCTCTAGGCCGGGAAGCATCCCCGCTGGTGCTGCGGTACTATGACGCTCCATCGATGTATTCAGGGTGTCTGCCCACTGAAAATATTGACATCCTGCAGACTGCATAACGATATCAACATATTTTCAGACCATGTAAAGAGCTGTGAACTCATAAGAGACTACTGGAAGAAGAGAACAATCATCATAAGCTGGAGAAATCGAACTACATTCCCACTTAGAGAGTAATTAGGGCATTTATAAAACACCCGGCCGTAATTTGACGAAGTGGTGGAGTACAACACATTAGCTTCTACATGGCAATTAGGGCAATCGACCCGCCTAGCATTGGCAAGTGCAATGGCTCTCCGATTCGCTGAGCTCGACGTTTGAGACATGGCCTTCACACAATTGAAGAACGCACAAGTGTAATTAGGAAGAAGAGGATATCAGCAAGCTAATGTACAATGTGACTCACCGTACAAAATTCCTTTTGTAAATAATACCTCTAAAACACGTAGCCGGAATGAAATACTGGAAAAAAGAAAGCTAATCTACCAGTTCTCCTCTACGCGCTATGGGGTTTGTAAACTCACTCAAACCTTTATGCACTCTGTGATATTTATAGGCAGGGAGTGAGGGAGGAACGACGCAGCTGGCGGCACATCAGCCTGCAGGGCGAGGGGCCAAGACAGGCAATCAGCACGTCGCAGCGTGTGCAGTGTCTTTGGTGGCCTGGCTGCGAATCGCTGCACCGGCGATGGCTTGGGAGTGGCCACCAGGTGGCGTAACGTTAGCGCACGAGGTTAGGGGCCGGGACATGAAAGCGGCACGTGGCAGCGTTAGCTGCACCCGATGGGGGCCTGGTTGAAGCCTAGCTAGAGCTGGCAGTGTCCTGGCCCTAGTAATGCCCTTCGTGTAATAGTCGCGAACGAAGATGACAACTTAAGCCTATTGGGTAGGCCGTAAAATATCACGTATTACTCTATTTCTTTGGAATAAGGCAGATGATCTGCTCTTCGAAATACGGAGTAGCATGCCATGGGAAAATATTGTTTTGACACGATGCATGCAAATTACGCCAGTGCAAAAGGCCTTAGTATAACTTAGGGGCAAAGACAACTTAGTGCCATAATACATTTCATTCCGAGCACAATCTTGCAGATATTAAAACATTACATTGAAAGTAAAATAATGCAATCGAACGGGTTGATCAATAACGGGTTCAACGGCCTTCTGGGTTAGTGTTCCCCCTTCCTCTTCCCCTGCGCGTCCCCCTACCATGACGTTCCTGGTTATCGTAGTCAGACGGTGTGAAAGTTTCGGGCGGATGGGGGATACGTAGTCCAGCCGCCTGCGCTGGACCTAACCGTGCACCTCGTGTTCCAGCATCGAATCGCACAGGCTGGACCGCGTACGACGTGCCGCTGTGGATGCCCCATCCAGCCATCGACTGGTCTGCATGGTAACCTGATGCGGGGAGTACGTCGGAAGGCTGTTGCTCCTGCCAGTTCGATCCACCGGCCTCCTCGGGGTTACTGGGACGCGATTGCAACCCTAGGGATTGCAAACACGTCGTCGCGAGCAAATCTGTGAATGTAGTCCTCGAGCCCATAAGGTCATCGTACGCCCTCGACACGTCCTGCCATGTTTGTTGATGCTGGACGGGGGTACTAAAAGACTCCTGCGGCAATGATGGGGACGGTGACATGTTGATGTGTACTCCTCCTTGAACGTTCGCCCCAGCACCTATTTCAACGTAGCCACCTCCATGGCCCCGGCCGCTCTCATGGCTCGGGACCCGGGACGAAGTCGATGCTCTGGGTTGGTCTTGCTGCCGCCGAGGAGGCACATGCGTTGCACGTCTATCCATGGACATGCTCCTCATCAGGGGGCTCGGTGTAGGCGGCGCCTCGTATGGTACATCCCCGTAATCACGTTGGGTAGACGGCCTATGGCCACCAACATCTCTGACCGCATTTCTTATGCGGTGGCCTATGCGGCGAAGAAGGTTCCGTAGAGGATTGCTTGATTGACGTTGCTGCGTCTGTGACTGCGTGAGGATCTCGTCCGCCTGGTCATGCATGTACTCTGCCTCACGCCTCTGCAAATTAACACGTATCGAATGTTTAATTGGGTATATCCCCAGTTTTTAATATGTGATAGGTGCGATCCGTACCAGTGTGTGCATGCGCTCTGCGTACTCCTCCGCATAGCCATGTTGCACTGGCATCGCCACAGCCCTGTCTAGGAGCACCGCCCGTGTGCGAGGTCTGTACCAGTCAAGGTACCCAAATGTGTCCGTCTCGTGGGCTGCACCTGATGGGTTCCAGACGTCCTCAGTGGCCATCGAGTTCCACCTCTCAATATGCCGGCTATTCCGTGCGACCCAGTTGTAGTTGTGCCCCGATGTGCTCCTCCTGCGGATCAATCCAACACGTTATTAATGGTTTCCACAAAGATGGCGTGAAAGTAATGTGACATGTAGCGACATACCCATGGGAGCTTTGGGAGTCTGTCGGAGGCGGTGGAGGAAAGACTGCCAAGATTTCCAAATTGGCGCTGAACGCGCTCCGGAGAGTATGGCTCAACGGCATTCATGCACAGGAGGAAGCATTTCGTCATCCAATAATGAGGCTCCCCCGTGCACAGATTGGAGATATGGCCTCCCGACGCAACCTCCTCCGCGGCCTGGGTGGAAAAGGGATCCCACGTGGCCTGCGCTGATGTCAGGAAGTCTAGGTCCCCCACGAGACGGGGGTAGGAGCCGCGGTCTGATTCCTGGGCCCATCGAAGTCTGGCATGCATCCATTTGTAACCCAAGGTTGGCCTTGCGATTGGATGCCAGTTAGCTTCATCAACATCCACTGGGTAGTACCGCTTTGACACTCTTGGTCGCGCTATGGGTAGGTACGACCAGGACCACAACTGTAGAAGCAGGGGGCAACCTCCCATTATTGAAGTTGGTCAGGATCGGCCGGCAGGCCGCACACATCTCGCGATATGTGTCTGCGAGAACTGCCGAGCCCCAGCCGTAGATGTCCGGTGCTGCATGTTCTCGCACCTGCTCGGCTAATTCCCGAGCGACCCAAACGAGGTGGGGGGCAACGGAATCACCATTTCCATTTGTAAATAAAATTCCTGTAAGGAGGAAATAGAGGTACACCTCGAAGTGCCTATTTATTAGACCAGGGTCAGCGTTTACAGGACATGGTCCAGCCTCCGGGAGACTGTCGAACCATGTGAAAGAGACTCCCTGATCACAGTTCCCCGTGTACGTTCTGCCAAACCTGCATCGAAGAAAATCACATGTTAGGAAATCACGTTAGCTCCCAAATAAGTGTGGTTCGTGTGCTTTCACATTTATTACCTTTCCTCTACATAGTTCTTCCATGCCTCTTTGGAGGGCTTGCGCACTACGAGGGGTTTACCGGAAAGTGGAAGGCCAAATAACATGGCGACATCTTTGAGGGTCACCGTCATCTCGCCCGAAGGAGGTGGAAAGTATGCGTCTCCGGACGCCATCTGTCGACCAACGCGGTGATAAGGGCCCCGTCCAGTCTAGGCATCGGGGTCCGCTGGCCATCTCCTTCGTCGGCTCCACGCACCATAAATGTGAAAGCTAACAGGCCTGTCCGTCCGAGGCCGTATATGAACTCAGGGTCCAATCTCTTAATGTTACGGGAGCCACGCATGCGGAGAGTTTTCAGCTACAAGGACAGAGCAAGTAAACAGACTGAGCATAACGAAAGGTGCGTACGCTTGCGATACGTTACGACAGTGAAGTAATGACGTTACCGTCTGGCCGGAGGCCCACTTGCGGGCCCTGTGGTCGTCATCATACTTCGATCGCAATAGCTCTGGCAACTCCATCACAATCCTGCATAATCTCGAGGGAATGAAACAATGAAATACAAAAAAAAACATCAGAAGAAATTACAGAACCACTCTACATACCCAAAAAAATTTAGGTTCATAAATTACATAACTGGCATTTCACGAAGAGAATGTAAAATGAAGATAGTAAGAAGATGTTGCATGTCTAATGCGTATAGTTGAAATATTACATTGGACAATATCACCCTTTGTTTGGGCAGCCTCTACGGTCATGCCCTGTCTGCCTGCAGATGCGACAACGCCGAAGGCCATCGTCTCGCTGAGACGCATCCATGTCACCCTCAAACCGCGCGGAACGCGGTCTACCCGGCGTATCGCGCCTTAGTGTGGGGTACGGGAGCCACGTAGGGGGTTCGGAGGTCTTGTAGTTCGTGCCGATGTTGAACGGTTCGAAATGCCCGGTCCATGTTGCTCTAACGGCATCCATACGGTAGTACGGTGTGACATATTGTGTGCCGTCGTTGTCCCCCATATCACGGCACGCTACTAGCACGTGCGAGCAGGGGATGTGCTCTAGGCGAGGCTTGTTGCATGAGCAGGTCGCCTCATACAGGCCGAGCTGGCATCTCTGGTTTGTGTCCCCGCGGAGTATCCCGAACGGTGCTTGCGCTTGCACTCGACGAGAAAAATGTTCTGCGCAGGGTCCATCATGCGCGTGCGGTGGAATTGAGCTTTTACGCCTACGGCCAGAACAAAGCCTCGACACGGGAGCGAAGGTTGAGGCACAGCTTGTACGCCCTTTGGCGATCAACAAAGTATTTCGCGGTCCTAAAAATGTGAGCTCAATGATTGGGCAAATGGGTAGGCAACGAGCCCCGCAAAGACATTGTTGTACGACTCGGCAAAGTTCGCCGTCATGATGGAGTATCTGCGAAGAGAAGCATACCGCTTAGGTGCAAAATAGTCTTTGTCAAATGATGTGGTACCGTACTAGAGAGGGCATTATCTTACCGAGCACCGTTTGTATCGTGCGCCCAGGCCCATCTCTCAGCGGGTTTACGAGCTATCCATTGAGCGAATGTCATCTTGCGCCATACGGAGACCTCCGAGCCACCAATTACCTGTGTGCCCTCCATAGTCTCTTCCGCCACCAGTTCCTTTGGCGCTGCTCACCGGGTTAAATATCGTATCGAACTTGCGCAGTTGGTTTTGCATGCATAGGGTTTTGAATAGCTTCACCATGTTCTTGTTCCTGCACATGGTGTACAGGTTCACCCCCAGGTGACGCATGCACCATCTACGCTGGACGTCTCTCCACAGGCAAGGGCAATCTTCATCCTCCGCCATTCTATCGAGGGCGTTCAGCAGCCCTGCATTACGGTCCGATACGACGCACACACCGGCCCTATCCCACACCACACGGGTCTTCACCAGGGACAGGAACCAGAACCAGCTGTCGTTGCTTTCGCTCTCAACCACGGCGAACGCCAGCGGTAGAAGCTGGTTGTTTGCATCGGCAGCTAGGGCGGTAAGAAGGGTGCCATTGTACTGGCCGGATAGAAATGTCCCATCCACGCATATAACAGGACGGCAGTTGCTGAATGCCGTGATGCATGGACCGAACGCCCAGAACACCCTGAGGAGGTAGTAGTGTTCTGGAGCAGTCGTTCCATCGGAAAGCTGCACGGGTTCAACAGCAATAGCATATTCGGAGCCCGGGTTTGTTGCAGCTATCCGCCTCAGTAGGCGTGGAGCCCAATTGAATGACTCCATAAAACTACCAAACAGTATTTTCAAAGCCATCTGCTTTGCTCGCCAAGCCTGTAGGTAGTTTATGGACATCCCTGTCCTGTTCTGCATCTCAGCAATTATGGTTGCGGGCCTGAGACTAATGTCGGCCTTCAGCACGTCTAATAGGATTTGCGCGATGAATCTTGATTTCACCACGCCGCTTGTGTTCCGAACAAGCGCCTCTGTGCATGTGTGAGGTGTGTACCGGCGTATAATGAAATGGTGCTGATGTTTAGGGCGCTGAGCACGAACATAGAATCCGCACTGCTGCCCTTTCTTACATATAAGCTCGAAGCAGTTCGGGTCCGAGCGATGCACACGGTGGTCACGCCGGGTCACCACGGCGTAATTAGTGAAGAAGTGCATCGCTTCGTCCTTTGTGGCAAACTCCTGGTCGAGTTCTATGTCGCTATGGTCTTGCCCACGCCTAGAAATATCCTCCAAGCGGGCTAGAACACAGTTGGCCGGGTCCAGCGAGTGCAAAAATGCGATTGCTGGCCCCGGGTCCTCATCTTCGTCAGGACCATCACCATAAGTAGGGTGAGGGTCATCCCCTAGGGCATCCGCATCAACCTCAGGGATGGGCGCATCCGTCTCGCCAGTCCCTGCCAAGCCCCCTTGACCGGGTACTTGCTGCGAGCTCATGGCAATTTCCTCTTCGGGCTCGGGTTGTTCGTCCACATTGACCCCCATGTCCTCCTCCTGGGCTCGGCTCGTCCCTGCCTCCCCAGCGGGGGTGCGAGGGACCAGCTTCACGTGAACACCTAGTGTGAACCCTTCCTGTGCGGCCTTCTCCATGTAGAACTGCCAGGCACTCGTTCTACGGAGCTCGAATAGGCTGTACACGTAAAGCAAGCTATTTGGCACCTCATGGGGCCTAACCCCATCTACCACGAGCTTGTAGAATGTACGGTCAACACTAAGAGTGCGTGCAGCCGCTCTTGCTACTGTATGCAACTCTATCGGTGGATTTACAGTTGTCTCTATGTGTGCACAATTATGCATGCTGACAAATGGGCCCTGCAAATTTGCGGGCTTCCCCCATGCCATATATGAAGCGGAATCGCCATCGAGGACTGTAGCATTACATAATTGTAGTCATCAATAATTGCACACATGCACCGCTAACATATTTAAACATATTGGCATTACTCAAATTTTAATTACGAAAGAATTAATGTTATGGTTACGTACAGTTAAAATGTATGCCAACATATAATTATATATATGTTATATAATATACTATCACAAGACATATGCAGTTTATGAAATCCTAAAACCACATTCCACACTCATAATATCATGTAAAATACTACTACACAGAAAGGCATTGTATACTTTACATTTCAGGTTCGTACGAACTAAGTAAAATAAATACACGTAGCTAACAAATTAATTGGCTGTTTTTTCGATCTTTTTGTGCGCATGTATTTCTAGGTGATACGATTAATTCGCAATTTTTATGGAATGCGGGGATTTATCTACCAGGTTCGCAATATATGGTGTTCACTCGGAGAAACGCATGCATACATACATTTCATCGTAACAACATAAGTTTGGTAAAAGTGTGCTAGCAGCATGATATAAGGGGAGATGCTTGCCTTGCTCTAAGTTTTCTGGAATGGCGTCGAGGTCAACGTGTGCGGTCTCTGCAGTGTCGGTACCTACACGAAGCAAAAACAACAATACGAAGTCCAATAAGTAATAAGGGAAAATAGCTTACAATGGTGCGGAACTTCGGCCCACCGATATTTAAGTCGGATTAAGTGGCTACTTTGGTTCGAGTTGTAAAGTTCAGAAAGGAGGTCAACTCCTTTCGGGTCCAAGTAGATATTACGTCTAAAAAAACAGTCCTTCGCTGCAGCGAATCATCGTGCAAAATAAATACGATTACGCGTTCGAGCGGCTTCGGCAGAGGGTCCTGACCTCTACAGAGACTCCTTTCGGGTCAAAAAAATTATGTCAGGTTAAGCAGCTACTTTGGTTCAAGTTATTAGGTTCAGAAAGGAGGTCAAGTCCTTTCGGGTCGAAGTAATGATTACATCCAAAAATAAGTACAACAATACGATGTCGAATAAGTAATAAGGCAAAATGAATTAACACAGTCCAGAACTTCGTGCAACCAGTATTCAAGTCAGACTATGAAGCAACTTTGGTTCGAGTTATTAGGTTCAGAAAGGAGGTCAACTCCTTTCGGGTCCAAGTAATGATTACGTCCAAAAACAAGTACAACAATACGAAGTCGAATAAGTAATAAGGCAAAATGAATTAACACAGTCCAGAACTTCGTGCAACCAGTATTTAAGTCAGATTAAGCAGCAACTTTGGTTCGAGTTATGCAACGTTCGAGTGGAAGCTCGGCAGAGGGGTCCTGACCTCTGGAGAGACTCGAGTATGCAAGAATTTTTAATCTACCTTTCTATTCCATTCGAATATTCTGACCGACATACATATTTGTAGGTGCTACGATTAATTGGCATTTTTTCTTAATACGGGGATATATCTACCATGTTCACAACATAAGGTGTTAATTGAATGTAACGCATGCGTACGTACATTTCTTCATAACAACTTAATCTGGCTAAGGTAGTGGTATGAACATGATTGAAGGGGGTGCTTGCCTTGCTCTGAGTTTTCTGGTCCGGCGTAGAGGTCAGCGTGCGCGCTCTCTGCAAGGTCGGTATCTACATGAAAGCAAAAACCACAATAAGAAGCGAAATATGTAATAAAGCAAAATAACTTACCAATGTCCGAAAGCCCGCGCTACCCATATTTAAGTCAGATTAAGCGGCTACTTTGGTTCGAGTTGTAAAGTTCAGAAAGGAGCTTAACTCTTTTCGGGTCCAAGTAGTGTTTACGTCCAAAAATAATAACAGTCCTTCGCTCAAGCGAATAATCGTGCGAAATGCATACAAGCGAATGGTCATCGGAGGGTCCAGCCCCCCGAGACAGCTCTACGTTCAAGTGGAAGCTCGGCAGAGGGTCCTGACCTCTTGATAGACTCATAGTCCCAGAAAAGGTTGTTATTTTATGCAACAGAATTTTATAGAACTTTTAATCCCTTTCGAATATGATATTATGTGCTACGATTAATTCGTAATTTTCAAGGAATGCGGGTATATTTTTATGCACATAATATTACACTGAGTCAATATGCGTGTTGCGGTAGCCCGAGGCCACGCACGCCCTCGTTATATAGAACCAAACGTCATCACTGTCACGGTAAATTCACGTTTCGTGCATATAATATCATATAGATTACTGCTACACACAAAGCCAGTACATACTTAGCTAACAAAGTAATAGTCATTCTTTTCCTATCTTTTTGTGCGCATGTATTTTTAGGTGATACGATTATTTCATAATTTTTATGGAATGTGGGGATTTATCGACCATTTCGCAATATATGGTGTTTATTGAAAGTAACCCATCCATACATGCATTTCATCACAAGAACATAAGCTTGGTCAAAGCGTGGTATTCACATGAAAGAAGGGGAAGTGCTTGCCTTGCTCTTAGTTTTCTGGAATGGCGTCGAGGTCGACGTATGCGGTCTCTGCAGTGTCGCTACCTACACGAGAAAAAGACAACAATACGAAGTCACATAAGTAATAAGGCAAAAAAAATTTACCACAGTCCAGACCTTTGTGCCACCAATATTTAATGCAGATTTATCAGCCACTTTGGTTCGAGTTATTAAGTTCAGAAAGGAGGTCAACTCCTTTCGGGTCCAAGTAGAGATTACGTCCAAAAATAAAAACAGTTCTTTGCTGAAGCGAATAATCGTGCGAAAAAAAGATGGTCCGATGGTCATCGGAGGGTCCTGCCCCCCGAGACAGTTCAACATTACCTCGGCAGAGGGTCCTGACCTCTGCACACACTCATGGTCCCAAAAAGATGTTATTTTATGTAGTACTAGCTACTTGAATTTTTTATTTAATTAGAATCTTCTTACTTACGTACACATTTTGAGTTGTCACGGTAAATTCATGTTTTCTGCACATAATAGCACATATATTACTGCTACACACAAAGCCATCACATACTTTACATTTTATGTTCGTTCTAACAAAGTAAAAAATTTATACATAGCCAACAAATGAATGGTCATTTCATTTATCTATCTTCTTTTGCGGCACATGAAATAACACCTCTCCAACGTACCTTTTCAACAAAAGCACGGCTGTGCACGTCTGTAACACACCGAACACCAGTAGAAAAACCAGCGTCTTCGACTTATACAGAAACCTCGATTAAATGTCGACGCTCCTTATCCCGTACAAATGGTCTGCAACAAAAAGATACACACATAAATACTCCTCACCGTAATATAACCTTACCGCCCATACCAAAAACAAATGGAGTACCAAAACCTTTCAATACAGCTGTACAAGCAAGAACCCGCAAAGCCTAATAGCGAAGAAAGCGAGCAGCGCGAAGGGAGGGAGAGTACTACAAAGCCACAAGCAATGGCGTGAAGAGAGCCTACACATTAGAGCGTGAGTAGAGCGACGGACGCCCTGCCTTATATAGAAGGGGACGTCATTACTGTGACGTTTACAATAATCGCGATTATCTTATGCATAACGTTATCATTTATTTATAATAACGGTATTTAGCATTATTATTAGTCGTAATTTAAAATTTCTGCGGCATTAGATTCAGACACAAATAACTTGACGCGACTCATCACCAATCAGCTGCTGTTCATCCACATGCACGAGCCGAAAGCATTCCAAAGTGCATGCATGATTGAAGCAGCAGGTCAAATTTCCTCGTGGGGGTCCTGGGGAGGGAGGCTGGCGCGGAGGGCACCTGGCTGCCGCCGTAGGGCATGGCGGCAGCCAGGGCAGGAACCATGCGGCGTGGCGGCCGCCGTGCGGCGTGTCGGCCGCCACGTCAAATTTGAAAAAAAAAAAATTTGTTGTATAATTTTGATATTTGTATTTCAGTGTTGTATATTCAAGCATTTTTTCCGTGTCGAGGGAGGAAAAAATTGAAGGGTTTTGGTTTTGGATCCTACGGAATTTTCCATACAAGGTGTTTACTGTTTAGACTTTAGAACAAAGAAATACGGATATACAACTCCTATGAAATTCCTTGAAAATAAACTACTTGACATAAATTTAGAGGAGACACAACTGCAAATTGTTCTAACCTGTTGAAAATAAAATTTCCTTTGTATCTTTCTCTCTTCAAATTCATGTATTTTTCTCGCATGAGGCATCCAAACACGTCACTTGAAAATTCCTAACGTTCTAGATATTTATAGATTCAGCTAGACATGCAATATAATTTCTACACGTTTGATCCGGCTTTGTTCGATAAAACTCTATTCGCGCTAAAAACGTGAAGTTGGGTTCTTAGCCTCGAACACACGAGACAAACGCCGGATTTGAGATTCGCGCGGACGTGCTAATCTGTTTGACCTGAGTAACAGATAAGAAAAAGGTAAAAATCACTCAAAATCGATTATACGAGAATCGGCTTAGATCGAATCGGCAAGAAGCCGATAGATCTCTGCAATTGAAAATAATTGTCAATCGGATCAAGGCCGATACCAAATCGATGGTTGGCCTGGCTCTGATCAGCTGGATAGAATTGATGAAGATCAAGTCCAATTCGTCTATTTAAGCCGATTGAGACAAAAGTAACCGATAAATCTAATCAACCTGGTGGAGTTGATTGGATGGGGGTAGAGGTGACTTTTCCCGAAAAAGGTGATGCGCAGCAAGATCGGAGAAAAGACAGACCCGAATTGGCGTAAGTCGGCGGAATCAATAATCGGCGATGTGCAACTCTTATTGATTGAGCGAATTACAAAACTAGAGACTACTCCTAGTTGACAGGAAAATAAGGGAAAAGTAAAGCGTGTTTGTGGGTTGGCTCTGGGCGCCTTTTCCTTCTCGCCTCTGGTCCTCTTATATAGCACTCGGTATGAACATATCTTTCTCGGTTTCTTCAATCACCCGTATCGGCTTCAATCTCTCCTTACCATATCAAGTCCGATCGAATCCGACTCAATCCCTTATCCTACCCGTATCGGACTCAGTTTCCTTTGAATCGCGGCCCTCCAGTCCGAAACGGTATCAACTTGCTATAACCGACATATCCCTTATCAAAACCGATCTCCACGAGATCGGCCTTGCCAAATTTTGGTGCAAACAAACTCTTTATTATCTATCTATAGGAAATAAAAGTTATGAACCCACTAACTAAGAAAAGTTATGAACCCACTAGCTAAGACAACCTTTATTTGCAAAGGTATATCAAACGTTATGCCTTACTTAGGGTCGAAATGTTTTAGTGATCAATATCTACATACATTATCTCTAATATTCATTACTCTGCTTTATTGTGTAGTTTTTGCCTTAGTTGTCGGAGTGTTCATATCATGTGTTTCGACAAAGAAATTTTCCATGAATTAACTAGATGGTGTTTGACTCAAGGTTTAAAATTCTAGCGAAATTTTAAAAATATCGGTTGAGATCTCGGATTTCGGCCCCCACTCCCATCCAAGATACTAAATTTCGATTGGATAAAAATTGAAAAAAAAATTCAAAATGCTACCGTAGCTCAACGAGATCTTGGCAATTTTGACCGAGATCTCGGGTATTTTGATTGGATTTCAAGTTTTTTTGGCCGGATTTGATTCGATTTGGGGTGAAGACCATTCACAAAAATTTTCAAAATTTTATAACGTGGTTTGAACTATTTTTCGCTCGATTGAAATTTATATAGCATGACATATAGCTCATAATATTGTTAATTTGTTATACTTGTAAAACATGTTTGTACTCCTTTTAATTATGTGTTTACATCTTCTTGCAATATATGATGAATTGTCCATATGCATGCATTTCATTATGTATCAATTTCATTTTACTATCTGCATTATACTTATTTTAATTATGTGTCAACTTTATTTTATATATATTATTTGTTATGATAATATGTATTGATTGTTGCCAATTGTAACTCTCATAACCCGAAAATCAGTCGAAATGCTGTCGAAATTTCTAACTTTTATTATAAAAGCAGCACTGTTAGAATTTTAAAAAATTCATCAGGCTTGATCATCATCTAAAAATTTTATAGGAACATTACTGCAGGACTATCCACAAAAATTTTCAAAAATTTTTAATGTATTTTGAACCATTTTTTTATAAAGTTGAAACTTGTCGAGATCTTGGCAATTTTAGCCGAGATATTGAAAATCTTAGTAAAAAAACGGATTTAAATTTTACTTTTTGGATTTTGACCGAAATTTATTCAAAATTTTGAGATCTCATTAGGAATTTAGATTCCAGTCCTTCGAGATTTCGTCCGAAATCGAGATTTGAAACTTTGACTATGTCGTGTTTTTCTTTCTTTTGAGGAATCTTCATCTTGGTGTTTGAACGGCAGCAATGGTTGTTAAGGCTCCGTTTGGTATAGTTCCAGATTCTAGTAGAAACGGAAATAGTTCCAGATTCTTGTTAGAAACGTTTCAGGTAGAATCAGAATCACTGTTTGGAAACTGTTTGGTACGGTTCCAGATTCTAGTAGAAACGGGGTTGAGGGTGATTCAGCCACGGTGTGGAAAAATAAGAAACGTTCCGAGTTTTAGCTCGTTTGGCTGGGTTTCTCCCAGATTCTAGTAGAAACAGTGATAGTACCACCTTGCTTATGGAGGGGAGAGAATACCACCTTAAAAGGGAGAGCAACCCTCCCCCCATCAGGCTAGTCTTTTGGGGGCCACATGGGACTCTTATGGCATGGTTGTGGTAGCCAAGGTGTGTATTTCCCTCGTTGGGCCAAGGCCCACGCCCCTGGACCAGTTGGGCAGTCCGCTCACCGGGCGAGGCACGTGCGCCATACGGCTGGGCCGCGAAGGGCACGGTGCGCACCCGGGAGGGATGCATCAGTTGGTATCAGAGCTAGGTCCCGAAACAAGAGGGTGAGAATGATAGTACCACCTTGCTTGTGGAGGGGAGAGAATACCACCTTAAAAGGGAGAGCAACCCTCCCCCCATCAGGCAAGTCTTTTGGGGGCCACATGGGACTCTTATGGCATGGTTGTGGTAGCCAAGGTGTGTATTTCCCTCGTTGGGCCAAGGCCCACGCCCGACTGGCTTAGGCGATCCGCTCACGGGCGAGGCACGTCGCCATACTCTGGTGGGCCGCGAAGTCAGGCGCACGGGAGGATGCATCAGTTGGTACACTTGATTTAACACTGGGTGTCCCGATCTTTCGATGAGAATGATAACCTTCGATTTGGGTGGAGACGACTTTGACGATCCGACTACAATGTACAACGACGATGCGCCTTAGCAATGGCTAAACCAACTCCAGATGGTTATTGACCTTGCCGTGGGCACGATCAACCTGATCACGAAGATCAATTCCTGCAAGCAATCGAAGAACAAGCAATAACAAGGCAAAAGCAATCTAAAATTGCAAATATAGATGAAGTATTGAAAAGTTGGGGTTCCGATACAAGAAGCTTGTTAGGCGCCCGTTGAGCACGTCTAAAAGACTCAAAATAGTAGCAAAAGGCTAAACTATCAAATAACCAAAACCCAAGTTATTTTGGGGGATTCCTAGCTATATATAGGAGAAATAGGAGGCCAAAACTAAGCTAGGGGCGTCCAAACCACATCCATGGCCGAGTAGGACTCCTATTCCTAGTTTGACTCGGATTTGGAAAGATGACCGAACTTGTTTTGCAAATTCCCGTTTACTCGTAAGGAATTTGGAGGTGGGGCCAGATCTGTTGGAAAGAGGACGTCGAAACCTTTTCAAACCAGTACTCATAGACCTCAAACACCCTTGTGGATCAAAAGTTATGGTCGTTTGAAGTTTGTGCTGTCCTGGAGGCCGAATCCGAGTTGAAGTTGTGCTCCGGAAGAATTGTCTTCATGCTTGACATTTGGGAGTCCTTCTCTTTGGTTCCTAAGGACAATAAAATCATCACAACAATTAAATAGCATTCCATTCATTAAATTATTTGTATGCAACCCGAGGAACGCATTCACCTGGCAATTGAATTGACGTGCGCGAGCTCGAGTAATTGGCCCTTGTATTACATTGTTGGTTTCAATTGGGTTTGTAGACATGGCCGTATACATGGTAGTGATGTCCTCATCATCCTCCTCTTGTTGCATTTGAGTCGTCCTCGACTCAAGTTCATCATCTTCTCCCAAGTATGGCTTTAGATCTGATAATTGAGTTGATGGGATCGAGCTCGAGTCAATGGTCCTTGAACCGACGAAGATGTAGAAGGATGGCCAAGGTGGGGGTCAATAAAGCCATGCAGATGGAGCCATCATAGTAGATGTATACGACGAAGTAGAGGATGCTATGAAGTGTCGCCAACTTAATGGTCCTGGCCAAGGTGGGGGTCGATGAAGCCATGTAGTTGATATAATTGCTGCAACACTTGGTTGTGACCATCTTGGTGATGACCATATGTTTGCATTGTTAGTTCTTTCCATGATGAGCATGGTCTCATCATCCTCCCTTTCTTGAAGTGGAGTCGTCCTCGACTCCATCATATTGTCCTGAAAAATGTTAGGAGTGATAGGAAACAAAGCAGCATGCACATTTGCAATCAAATCAATGGATCGAGAATCTCTATCAACCATATACTCCCTTTCTTGAAAACTATCATGTGACTTGTAAGTTGAATCAAAAGTACTTGATATGACATGATTAGTCATATGGCACTTATCAAATTGATGACATTGTTGCATGGCAAGCAGAGGTTCAAAATCTGAACAAATGTAAACTCGATCGGCTTTATACTCTCCTTTCTCACTATTTTTGCAAATAACATGGAAAATATTTCGTGATAACCTGGACAAATTAGAATGTACAAAAAGTCTATCCTCTAAATAATTTAGATCACACGGAACATCAAACTCAATGTAGCATAATGTATCTAAAGAAGACAACAATTTCAACTCATCATTTTCACTTGCAATGTGAATGACATGTTTATTTTCAGTACAAGTGTCTAGTGTGTTAACAAAAGTAACATGTCCACTCACTAGTTGTGTCATGGATATAAGTGAAGTATTATCACACAACTCTTCTTTATCACAAGAAATAGCAAGCAAATCATCTTGTAACAAAGCAAAATCAGCAATCGGTTCCACTAATAGTTGCTCAATGATAGCATGATTTGTGGACAGTTTTAGCTCTTCAAAATTATTTTCTCCATGTGTAGAGTCCATACCTATTACATTACCTTGTAAGTTCTCATCAGCTGTTGTAGGTGTTACTTCAACTATTATCTCTTCACTTACACATGGGGTAGTACTGATCGTTTCCTTCTCCATATGCTCTTCATCATTCTCTCAATGGTGCCCACTTTTCTGCAAAATGTTAGCTAAAAAAAAGGAGCAACAATGGGCGCCTCAAATGAAGCTAATGATTCTTTCAAAGATTCAGCAAGCATATTTTCAACTCTACAAGCACATACAACCAATTCTGAAAGAGAACTATATGTTTCATTAATAAGAGCATCCTGAATTTCTTGATTAAGTCCACGTATGAACCTAAGCTCTGTAGCTTCTTCACCTTCAGCTAAACCACAACGCAAGAAATGATTTTGCAATCGTTCATAGTATTCCTTAACGCACTTATTTCCTTGTTTCAAGCATTGGAGTCTAGTATACAAAAATTCAGTATGATATTCAGGAACATAATCAATTCTCATAAGTCTTTTCATGGCCTTCCAATTTTCAGGTTTTCTCTCTTTTCTACAAATATGTTTCCACCATGTTAATGCATATTCATTTAGCACACTAGCAGCAATCCTAATCTTTTCATTTTCAGACAAATCATACTTGCCAAATTCTTTGTCTACTGCTATCTCCCAATTAATATAGGCATCAGGATCATATTGACCATTAAAAGGTGGAATGTCGAATTTAACCTTACCTAGGGGATCATCATCAACATGTACCTGAGCATGTAGTACGCCATTTTTGTTGCTTGGAAGACGAGGCAGAGGACTGGAAGTTCCTGCGGAAGTTCCTGCAAGCGTATCAAGTCTAGATAAAATAGTAGCAAGAGTAGTGTTAGCAATCCCCTGTGCGACCTCGATGGATCTGAGATGGTCCTCTTGCGATGACATACACTCAGAGTGAGTAATAGTTCCCTTGGTGCGAGGAGAGTTATGCAGGGAGCCCTCGTCACCTGACATGGTTAGTAGAAGACAAGAAAACAAAATCATAAGTATAATGTTTCTATCCCTACGTAGGATGTGGTGAAAAGTCGCTCAACTCTCAAGCTTTGACCAAAGCTCTTACAAGTTCTTACCGTGCAACGGGTGTTGCCGGCCGTTGGCGTTGTCAAAAGTTCTCCGAAGCTTGGATAAAGCGATTGCCAAGGGACCAAACAAATGTACGAAATAGGATGTGGAGCTTGGATAGGCACTACATATTTCCTATGCAATCTGATAATTCTAGTTATTGTAATGATAAGTAATGATCCAAACTAGAATTCACAAGCCCTAGTTGCCGATCTCAAATATATAAGTGAATTTGAAGGCAACACACACGCAAAGATAATGGCACTTATGCAATCAAGGAATGAGCTATAAAATATAAGTGATGCACCAAAAGCTCTATTGCACAAGTCGTAGAGAGACGCTAACTTATTGCTTTGAGAAAGTAAAAAGGGCACAAAAATGCTCACTAATTAATAAATTGCACAATATAAAAAGTAACAAACACAAATTAGGGTTTTGCTCAATGTAGTGTGACCGGCCACAATTTTCTTTTTCTTTTCCTTTTTTTTATAGCCTTTTGGCTCTTTTTCTTTTCTTTCTTTTGGTGACTTTCGGCCAACACTAGTATGAACAAAGTTTTGGAATCCTTAACTCGGTGTCACAAGATAATATGATATGATAACTGAAGATTGTGCAATGTATCAAGTAGAGCAGCCCTAAGCAATATCAACAAGCTAGTCTCAAATAGGATCAAAGTGTTCACAAAGGATGAATTGGTTCCCAAAGGTAGGTGTACTGATGTTTTTCTAGGGCAGCAAACTTGTCGCCTAAATTAATGTTTGAAGATCACCGAATTTTATTGGTTGACTATGGAAGGAATTGAAGCTTATATCCTCAGCTTTCAATAGAGTGCAAGAACACAAAAATCTGAGTTTGTATGTGAAAGTTATGCTTGAAATACCAAACTGGACAGAATTGAAGGATTGAAGCTACACGAAGGAAAAGAAAGATCAGCAACTAAAACATGGACTCTAATGGATCAAAACCTAACAAAACTCACTAAAATAACAGATTGAAACTAAAGGTTGAATTTTTGTGGAGTACTTTTCAATTTAGGACAGAAATCAAAAACTAACCTAAGGCACTGATATTCTCACCGATCAACTGAAGCTCTGAAACCACTTGATGTAACACTGGGTGTCCCGATCTTTCGATGAGAATGATAACCTTCGATTTGGGTGGAGACGACTTTGACGATCCGACTACAACGTACAACGATGATGCGTCTTAGTAATCGCTAAACCAACTCCAGATGGTTATTGACCTTGCCGTGGGCACGATCAACCTGATCACGAAGATCAATTCCTGCAAGCAATCGAAGAACAAGCAATAACAAGGCAAAAGCAATCCAAAATTGCAAATATAGATGAAGTATTGAAAAGTTGGGGTTCCGATACATGGAGCTTGTTAGGCGGCCGTTGAGCACGTCTAAAAGACTCAAAATAGTAGCAAAAGGCTAAACTATCAAATAACCAAAACCCAAGTTATTTTGGGGGACTCCCTAGCTATATATAGGACAAATAGAAGGCCAAAACCAGGTTAGGGGCGTCCAAACCACATCCATGGCCGAGTAGGACTCCTATTCCTAGTTTGACTCGGATTTGAAAAGATGACCGAACTTGTTTTGCAAATTCCCGTTGACTCGTAAGGAATTTGGAGGTGGGGCCAGATCTGTTGGAAAGAGGACGTCGAAACCTTTCAAACCAATACTCATAGACCTCAAACACCCTTGTGGATCAAAAGTTATGATCGTTTGAAGTTGGTGCTGTCCCGGAGGCCGAATCCGAGTTGAAGTTGTGTACCGGAAGAATTGTCTTCATGCTTGACTTTTGGGAGTCCTTCTCCTTGGTTCCTAAGGACAATAAAATCATCACAAGGATTAAATAGCATTCCATTCATTAAATTATTTGTATGCAACCCGAGGAACGCATTCACCTGGCAATTGAATTGACGTGCGCGAGCTCGAGTAATTAGCCCTTGTATTACATTGTTGGTTTCAATTGGGTTTGTAGACATGGCCGTATCTATGGTATTGATGTCCTCATCATCCTCCCCTTGTTGCATTTGAGTTGTCCTCGACTCTAGTTCATCATCTTCTCCCAAGTATGGCTTTAGATCTGATAATTGAGTTGATGGGATCGAGCTCGAGTCAATGGTCCTTGAACCGACGAAGATGTAGAAGGATGGCCAAGGTGGGGGTCGATAAAGCCATGCAGATGGAGCCATCATAGTAGATGTATACGACGAAGTAGAAGATACTATGAAGTGTCGCCAACTTAATGGTCCTGGCCAATGTGGGGGTCGATGAAGCATGTAGTTGATATAATTGCAACAACACTTGTTGTGATCATCTTGGTGATGACCATATGTTTGCATTGTTAGTTCTGTCCATGATGAGCATGGTCTCATCAAACAGCTCGATTCCAAGTTGTCAAACGGAGCCTAAGTGTTCATTATTGTCCTGTTGCTTTGACCTAGTCTCTGGTAAATCATTCAACCCTTTTTATCACCTAGCGAGAAAATTAGATACACATTACGACGTGTGTGGCTTAATCTATCACACATTGGGCACCATTCCGAACATTAAATTTTCAAAAAAATTCATTGTATTTTAAACCATTTTTTTATAAAGTTGAAACTAGTCGAGATCTTGGCAATTTCGGCAAAAATCTAGGTAATTTTAGGCGAGATCTTGAAAATCTTAGTAAAAAAAAGGATTTAAATTTTACTTTTTGGATTTTGACCGAAATTTATTTAAAATTTTAAGATCATCAGGATTTTAGATTCCAATCCTCCTTCAAGATTTCGTCCGGAGATTTGAAACTTTGACTGCCGTGTTTTTCTTTCTTTGAGTAATCTTCATCTTGGTGTTTGAACGGCAGCAATGGTTGTTAAGTGTTCATTATTGTCCTGTTGCTTTGGCCTAGTCTCTAGTAAATCATTCAACCCTTTTTAGCACCTAGCGAGAAAATTAGATACACATTACGACGTGTGTGGCTTGATCTATCACACATTGGGCACCATTCCGAACATTATAAAATACTAGGAACATGTATGCGGTGTCCACCGCGTAAGTCAACGTCTGTGAATAATATAGCAACGTATAAGATGAATTTAGTAATGAGAAAAATAAGCAAATAAATTAGAATATTTGATTAATCTGATATTGTTGAAATAGAATGGTAAGATGTTATAGTGTTATGCAAGGTTTTTTGAGGAAAGGTTTGCGCATAGAAATTTTGTTATGTTTTAATTAATTAAGGGGCAAAAATGATCGTGAATTAAGTTTGTAGTCGTATATAACGCATAGAAAAGATCTGACAAACATACACGCATAGAAAAGATTTGCTATTTGTCAGTACGGCTATTATTAGAATCTAATGTGCATTGGAAATATACGAAAATTTATTAAAACCCAAAAAGCTAAAGAGTTAAGGTGATATGATCTGTCTGCTTTGCTTGGTCATAGTGGTAATACATCAATATAAAATAAGCAATAAACATATCATTGTACAGAAAAAGTTATATATTAGGTTGGACTATAGTTAAACAAAAGTCTCAAAATTACTTTCACAAATTGGATATAGGTTTTAACAAACAATTGAGCAGTTTTGTATCCATTGATCGGCTCGGCACAAAAATAAGACTTGGACAGGTTGATCCTCGCTGTTTTTTTGGATGTAGCAGGGGCTCTATCGGATGGCTGTGTTGCTGATTTTGTTTGGTCTTCAGGAAACACTGAGAGATAGTTTTTTTGCAGTTCTTCAGTCGTCGCAGAGAGATGGAACCGAAGCTGTTAGAAGTCTGTTATTTTAGGTAAATATTGCATAGCTGAAAGCGCAAGGAGGTAGTACAGGTCTTTAAAAGACAACTAACAAAAATTGATGTAAGCAAAAAGGTAAAAAGATGGTATGAAATAGATAAGAAAGCTATGTATTTCATTGAGAAACATATCTTTTTGTAAACATGATTAAGGACTGCTTTAAAAATGAATCTACTAATTATTCTTCTAGTGGAAGAATCAACTAAGCAAATCAAAAAGAGACAAGCACAGTAAAATAGGGGATGAATTACTGTAGGCTGTAAGGATCCGGCATCATGATTCATGAAGCAGCAATAATAGTAGCAGGAAACGGTAAATATAAGCAAACATTTGGTGCTATACTATTTTTTTTAGTGTAGGAGACCTTATGGCTATCTTCAGTTAATATCTTTTAACAGCATGCATATTAAAACTTAAAATGTTCTGTATTGTCAGTGCAGTTTTATGCAGGGTGTAATCAAAGCATAAAGTAAAGGGTGTGGAGGTTTATCTTTGGGTATTGTACTAACGAGCTGCTGTACCATCCAGTTAGACAGTACAAACAACAAAACAGTGTTCATTTTTAAAGCTAGATTCTTACCTGTGTTATCAAGAATTAAGACTTGTTTGGTGTTGGATGTTCATATTACAATGTTTCAGCACTAGCCTACCTGGTCAAACAGACAAACCTCATAAGTAGACCTGAGATGCTAGTACAAATCATTGACAATCCTCTCCAGGCACCATTTCAACAAACATAGTAGATTGCATCCCACGTTTTTGTTCAACATACAGATAGAGCATTTGATTTAGCAACCGGCTTCTACACATTCCTGGTGCCTTCAGCACAGCATAGAAGAAACTGCAGAACCTGGAGTAATAAATTCTTTAAGTGAACATTTGCTTACCATACAGATCAGATTTGGAGTAAAGCTGATAGTAAGGCCACGTTAAAGTAACTAACAGGATATATATGAGCAAACATTCTGTAACCAGGCTATCCATTCACCAAAGGGGGATAAATAAGCTTTTTAAAGAGCAATGTAAGAGGTATAAATGTAATGTTGATTTCAATTGTTTGAAAAGTAAGGAGTACCATGCCGGTGGTCTTTTATTCCAAAAGCATGTATGCCTTCAGCTATCTCAGTGTAAAGATTTGCTTTCTTAGCTCCACGCTTTACAAAAATGCATGTGTTAAGTAGGGATGACAGTTTTACCCATGGGTTTGGGTACCCATGGGTACCCGACCCGATAAAGATGGGTACGGGTAGCATTTCAAACCTATGGGTTTTCGGGTTTGGGTACCCGATAAGGTCACAGAATGGGTGTGGGTATCAGTTTGTACCCATAGGTATCCTATGATAAACGTGCCCCACTTTTTACAATATATATATATATTAGAAAACCAAAACCCTAACTCACTAATTTGCTACCACAATCTTCTCGCTTCGTTCGGAATCCCCCGTCGCAATCCCTCGCGCACCCCTCCCTCTCGGTAGTCTGCTCTCCCTCCCGCCACCGCCTCCGCCTCTCCCTTTGGCCCCATCCCCCACCCGCTTCACCTCCTCGCCCCCATCACCCCCACCTCAGTGGCTCAGCTCCCTCCGGCTCCCTCCCTTGGCCGCATGGCGGTGCTACCAGTGGGAGGGCCGATCCCACCGTCGTGCCTGCGCGACTACGTGGAGCTGATGGGTCCCTCCCTTCCCCCTCCAACCAGGTATGGTTGCCCTCTCCGCTTCCCCTTCCCCGGTTCCACCTTCGGTTGCATCATGCCCTCCCCCTCCGGTGGCTACGGCGACTACAACCAGACATACTTGTTTGTTGCTATAGATACCCATGGGTACCCATTGGGTATCGGGTACCCATTGGGTTTGGGCGTGGGTACAGATTTGTGCCCGTGAAGCTTAATGGATTTGGGTGGGTGGCACTTTGTTTAGGTTTGGGTTTGGGTATGAAGCTGTGGTACCCGGAGGTACCCACCTGATTGCCATCCCTAGTATTAAGAGAGCAGGTCAGCTCTTGATTAGATATACAAACTTAGATTTTAAAGTCCTAGAATGTAAAGTAAAATATGGCGCTAACCCCAGATTTTGCATCAATGATAATATTGTTCAGCTTGATTAGTTTTGCCTGCAAGGTAAAATAAAATAAGCTAAGAACAACATAGATACTAAGAACATTGATCAATCGATGACATGTTTAAAATTTGCGTAAAGGAGAATGACTCAAAAGCACAGCATTTTGACAAATATCCATTCTCCGCTACAGAAAATGGATATTCTTTGTACATTTGTAAATATATGGCACAACTGAGAGCTATTATGTCTAAATTTTGTTGATTTGATCAGAAACTACGGTGATCAAAAACTTCAATTGATCCTCACCTTTATTGGAGGAACAAGAGGAAGCTGAATAGATGTGGGGTAACATCCTGGATTTGCAACAAGCTGAGCATTTCTTATTTCATCTCGAAGAACTTCAGTCAAACCATACACAGCTGAACAAACCACAAAGAAAATGAGGTCACAGAAACAAACATAACGACACGAAAGGAATAATCCAAAATATCATATGACTACATAAGAGTCTAATTCAAACCACAAGAAGTATCATACAAAAAACAATCAATGGAGCATATCAATAGGAAATGAAGTTGGAATCAAATGCTGAAATTGGAACCTAAGAATTGAGTAACAGAAAACTTTCATAAGCAATGACAAGCAAGTCTGTAGATGGAAGTAGTTAAGAAAATCTGAAGTTCTGGTACCCTATTAAGAATGACCACACCACTCTGCGTACTCATTGATGTCGCGCAATCAGAAATCCAGTGAACATGTTAAGTCACTCATAAGAACAAATGGCTGTTAAATAGCAATGGGGATGATATCTATGAAGATAAATAAACTGTTCACCAGCTTTTCTATCTGCGGTCTTCACTTTAATATGCCAATTGCCCACCAAGGATATGCAGATAAATAGGCAAACAGTTCATGTCCTACAGCACCGGATTTGAAATCAGCAGAGAAGATTTATGAAGCGAACAGAGGAAAACAAATCTATGTTAGAAAACAAGGGAAGTATAATGTGATCCAGTTTTGTTCATCTTACATGTGTGTCAAGCGAGAAAAATAGGATGCACCTTAGCATGTAAATGGTTTCCCAGTTCAAAAAGCTGATTTTCACAATCGAAATGAGAAGAGCCACCTGTATAGATGACCAAGCGAATTTCAAATCAGCAGAGAAGATCTATCAAGCGAAGAGAGCAAATCAGCATTTATGTATTTTACCTAATCATTTTGTTAATAAAAAAGGGTAATATATCTAGTTTGTAATACATCTAAACTCGAAATCAGCATCGTAAATAATGTTAGAGATTACCTAATCAGACATAATGTTAGAGATCAGCTAATCAGAGCCAATTCAAAGAAAGTTTACTTACACCTGGAATCCCAATCTTTCTTCACCTATAAAGAAGACCAACCGATACATGAGAACAGGTACAGAGCGCATCTATAAATTGATGAAAGAACGAATTCAAAGAAAGTTTGCTTACACTTGAAATCCCAATCTTTCTTCGCCTATAAAGAAGACCAACCGATACATCAGAAGGGGTACAGAGCGCATCTATAAATTGATGAAAGAATATGAGTTTAAAATCATTCTAAACGCGGAACAGCGGCACAGGACCGATTCGCAAAAATTTGTCAAGCGGGGAGAAGCACAATAGAGGATTTACAGGGCGATGAGCTCGTCCGTGACTTATGTACATCAGAAACTCAGCTCTCTACCATATGAATATATGTGCGTCCGGTGACATCGACTGGCCTATGTACATTTGAAAGCACAGAATGATTTCAGCTTACACTACATAACAAGGCGAGGCTGGGGAAGAGAAGGGTTCTTGCCTTCTTGGAAGGAGAATAAGACAAGAGGATTTTTGGAGGCGACGAAGGATCCATGGCGGTGACGGGGGCGGCGGCGGCGGGCAGGGGTCGACTGCGGTTCGTCTTGACGGGACCCGAGGACGCGGGCTGCCACGGGAGGGGCTCCGACGAGGTGGCCATCACCGCCCTGCCGCGGAGGGAGGCGGCCGAGGGGGACCCCACCACGGACTGCGCCGTCTGCATCGGCGGGGGCGGCCTGGGTTGGATCGAGAAGGCGAGGGTGCGGGAGGATGGCGCACAGTGTGGTCTCTTCTGTCGACGGAGACGAAGAGGGCGGGGGGCGGGCTGGGTTGGATCGGGAAAGCGAGTGCGCAGGGAGGACGGCGCACAGTGGGGAGGGGTCTCCTCTGGACGGAGACGAAGAGGGCGAGGGGGCAGCCTGGGCTGGATCGGGAAGGCGAGGGCACAGGGAGGCAGGGTTCCACATATCGATCTGTGCGATTTTTGCATGAACAGTCATTTTCGATAATAGCAAAAATCGAGCCGAAAATCGGTCGAAAATCGTAAAAAATCGCATAAATTCAAAATTCAGATTTTTTTGAAAAAAAATCAAAAAACGTGGAAAATCGACGATTATCGGTGGAAAATCGACATCCATGTTGAGTTTTTTTGTGCGGTCGACTTTTGTAGCGATAATCGCTCGATATGTGGCGATAATCGCTCGATATGTGGCGATAATCGCGATATTTGCGTCATATAAATTTTTTGAATTTTTGAATTTTTTGAATTTTTTTTTTGAATTTTTTCGGTTTACCGCTCGGTATTGCATTTCGGCCGCCGTCGATATCACGATAATCGGCGATAATCGACCGGTTTTCGTCGATAAATGAAACCCTGCAGGGAGGACGGCACACGGCGGAGAGGAGTCTGGAAGGGCGACGGAGGCGCGTCGTAGGTCTTGGATCGAGAAGGCGAGGGCACAGGGATGCGCTGAGGAGCGATGGTTCACGGGTAGAGGAGGGGAGCTCGGGGAGGGGAAAGATGGGGAAGGGAACGAAAGCAGCCAGAAGGAAGCGAGGTGTAGGGGTGGATAACTTTTTTCGAGCTTTCTTCGACACTGATTTATTCTTATTTATTATAGTCTCCTGTATTATTTGAGATCCAACTTCGAACCGAGCTTAACGAGCCGAGCCGAAGTTGACTCTGGTTCCAAATCAACTAATTTTTATTTTAAAAGAAAAATGAATGTAATCAGAGCAATTTTAAAACGAGCCACCGAGCCAGCTCAACGAGCTTTTTTTCCAGCCCTAGCGAGGTGGAAACATGGTATTGGATGGTTGCGAGCGAGTAAGCGCACGTCGACGCGAGACGGCGGGGAGGCGAAGCAAAAATGGAGACTTGGCGAGGGGTTAAAAAATGCACGAAATGAAACTGAGTGTCAAATAACACTAATAGACCTCATATATGTCCTAGCTCATTTCAATATACACTTTGGGTCCATCCGAATCGGTGCGAAATATGTACGATAAATGCTACTGTAATCTACACACGTACCAAAACAACGCACGAAAAGAAATGTTGTGCCAAACACCCTGAATAGATTTTGTATGTGCCATAGCTCATTTCAGCATGCATATCGATTACATCCAGGTTGGAGTCAAATGTTCCAACGCGATGGGTCGAACGAGTACTATAAGCGGTATGCTTATAAAAATGATGCACGAAACAGAACTGTAAGCCCAACGCTGCGAACAGACTTTATATGCATTTGCCCAATTTGGAATTCATTTTGAATCCGTCCGAGTCCGTCTGAAACATTCCCCTACAACGGGTCGCAACTGGTAATGCAAACTGCATTACACGGGCACGTTGCTCGAAACCAAACTACGAGTCAAACACCCCGAATGGACTTCATAACTGCACTAGCTCCTTTTAGCATCCATTTTGAGCAGGTCCGAGTCGGCATGGAATATTCTTGCACGGTGGGTACCAAATGGTACTTTAAACTATGTGTGCCAGAACGATGCACGAAACTAATCTTTGCTTTAAATAAGGCAAATGGCTTTCATATATACCCAAAAACATTTCGCATGCATATCAAATATGTTCGCGTCTTCGTAAAACCTTCGTCCACGACGAGAACGAACGAGTAAAATGGGAGCGTCCGCACGAAAATGATGCACGAAATGAAACCGACTGCCAAACAAAATGAATGGATCTGATACGTGTTGTAACTCATTTTGACACGCATTACAAATCTGCTGTAGTTGCTGTCAGATATTCCACCACGATGATGGGCTCCCATGGGAACTGTAAGCGGCATTCAGAGGAATGCGATGCGGGAAACGAAACTGAGTGCCTGGCACCCGAATGAACTTACGATGTTCGCTAGTCCCTTCAGCCTTTGTTTCGAATTCATCAGAGTGGGTGTGAAACATTGCTATCCCAACGGGCTGCGCAGATGCATCCATACGAAAATGATGCATGAAAAGAAACTGAGTGCCAAACACCCTGAATGAACTTGATTTGCATTTCAAATCCGTCCGAGTCAGTGTGAAACATTCCTCCATGACTGGTCTCAGCTCGTGCTGTAAGCTGCATGCCTGTGAAAACGATGCACGAAAGAAACTGCATGCGAAGCACCGCGAATTGACATTGTACGCATTGTAACTCAGTTCGGCATGCATTTCGAAACTTTTCCCAGTCTGTGTGAGACATTCCATCGGGACGAGTACTGTAAGGTATAACGTACGAAAATAGCGCACGAAATGAAACTAAGTGTCAAACAACACTAATGGACTTCATATGTGCCCTAGCTCATTTCAACATGCTCTTTGGGTCCATCCGAATCGGTGCCAAACATGCACGATAATTGGTACTGTAATTACACGCGTACCAAAACAATGCACGAAAAGAAACTTGGGCATAACACCCTGAACAGATTTCGTATGTGCCCTAGCTCATTTCAGCATGCACTTCGATTACATCCGGCCAGGTTGGAGTCAAGTGTTCCAACGCGATGGGCCCAACGAGTACTAGAAGCGGCATGCTTATGAAAATGTTGCACGAAACGGAACTATATGCCCAACACCGCGAACGGACTTTATATGCATTTGCCTATTTCGGCATTCATTTTGAATCCGTCCGAGTCCGTGCGAAATATTCCTCCACAATGGGTCGCAACTGGTAATGCAACCTGCATTGTACGGACACGTTGCTCGAAACGAAACTACGAGTCAAACTCCCCGAATGGACTTCATAACTGCACTAGCTCCTTTTAGCATCCATTTCGATCAGGTCCGAGTCGGCATGCAATATTCGTGCACGGCGGGTACCAAATGGTACATTAAACTACGTGTGTTCCATCACAATGCACGAAGCGAATCTTTGCTCTAAACATGGCACATGGCCTTCATATATACCCAAAAACATTTCGCATGCATATCAAATATGTCCGCGTCTTCGTGAAACCTTCGTCCACAACGAGAGCGAACGAGTAATATGGGTAGCGTCCGTGCGAAAACGACGCGTGAAATGAAACCGAGTCCGAAACACAACGAATGGACCTCATACGTGTTGTAACTCATTTTGGCATGCATTACAAATTGGCCGTAATTATCATATATTCCACCACGACGGGCTCCCACGGGCACTGTAAGGGGCATTCAAATGAATGCGATGCAGAAAACGAAACTGAGTGTCAGGCTCCCGAATGAACTTAGAATGTTCGCTAGTCCCTTTTGGCCTTTGATTCGAATCAATAACAGCGGGTGTGAAACATTCCTATCCAAACGGGAGGCGCAAACGCATCCATACGAAAACGATACATGAAAAGAAACTGAGTCCCAAACACCCTGAATGAACTTGATATGCATTTCAAATCCATTCGAGTGAGTGTGAAACATTTCACCATGACTGGTCCCAGCACGTGCCGCAAGCAGCATGCTTATGAAATCGACGCACGAAAGAAATTGCATGCCAAACATCGCGAATGGACACTATATGCATTGTAACTCAGTTCGGCATGCATTTCGAATATTTTCCCTGTCGGTGTGAGACATTCCATCGCCACTGGTACTGCAAGCACGAAATGAAACTGAGTGTCAAACAAAACTAATTGACCTCATATGTGCCCTAGCTCATTTCAGCATGCACTTTGGGTCCATCCGAATCGGTGTGAAACATGCACGATAAATACTACTGTAATCTACACGCGTACCAAAACAACGCACGAAAAGAAACGTTGTGCCAAACACCCTGAATAAATTTCGTATGTGCCCTAGCTCATTATGGCATGCATATCGATTACATCCGGGTTGGAGTCAAATGTTCCAACGCGATGGGCTGAACGAGTACTAGAAGCGGCATGCTTATGAAAATGATGCACGAAACGGAACTGTAAGCCCAACGCCGCGAACGGACTTTATATGCATTTGCCCAATTCGATATTCATTTTGAATCTGTCCGAGTCCGTGCGAAACATTCCTCCACAACGGGTCGCAACTGGTAATGCAAGCTGCATTGCACGGACATGTTGCTCGAAACGAAACTACGAGTCGAACACCCCGAATGGACTTCATAACTGCACTAGCTCCTTTTAGCATCCATTTCGAGCAGGTCCAGTCGGCATGGAATATTATTGCACGGTGGGTACCAAATGATACTTTAAACTATGTGTCCCAGAACGATGCACGAAACGAATCTTTGCTCTAAACATGGCAAATGGCCTTCATATATACCCAAAAACATTTCGCATGCATATAAAATATGTCCGCGTCTTCGTGAAACCTTCGTCCACGACGAGAACGAATGAGTAAAATGGGAGCGTCCGTACGAAAATGATGCACGAAATTAAACCGACTGCCAAACAAAACGAATGGACCTGATACGTGTTGTAACTCATTTTGGCGAGCATTACAAATCTGCCGTAGTTGCTGTCAGATATTCCACCACGATGATGGGCTCCCACGGGAACTGTAATCGGCATTCAGAGGAATGCGATGCGGGAAACGAAACGAAACTGCGAGTCGAACACCCCGAATGGACTTCATAACTGCACTAGCTCCTTTTAGCATCCATTTCGAGCAGGTCCGTGTTGGCAAGGAATATTATTGCACGGTGGGTACCAAATGGTACTTTAAACTATGTGTCCCAGAACGATGCACGAAACGAATCTTTGCTCTAAACATGGCAAATGGCCTTCATATATACCCAAAAACATTTTGCATGCATATCAAATATGTCCGCGTCTTCGTGAAACCTTCGTCCACGATGAGAACGAATGAGTAAAATGGGAGCGTCCGTACGAAAACGATGCACGAAATTAAACCGACTGCCAAACAAAACGAATGGACCTGATACGTGTTGTAACTCATTTTGGCGCGCATTACAAATCTGCCATAGTTGCTGTCAGATATTCCACCACGATGATGGGCTCCCACGGGAACTGTAATCGGCATTCAGAGGAATGCGATGCGGGAAACAAAACTGAGTGCCTGGCACCCGAATGAACTTACGATGTTCGCTAGTCCCTTTCAGGCTTTGTTTCGAATCCATCAGAGTGGGTGTGAAACATTGCTATCCCAACGGGCTGCGCAGAAGCATCCATACAGAAACGATGCTTGAAAAGAAACTGAGTGCCAAACACCCTGAATGAACTTGATTTGCATTTCAAATCCGTCCGAGTCAGTGTGAAACATTCCTCCACGACTGGTCCCAGCTCGTGCTGTAAGCGGCATGTCTGTGAAATTGATGCACGAAAGAAACTGCATGCGAAGCACCGCGAATTGACATTGTACGCGTTGTAACTCAGTTCGGCATGCATTTTGAAACTTTTTCCCAGTCGGTGTGAGACATTCCATCAGGACGGGTACTGTAAGGTATAGCGTACGAAAATGGCACGAAATGAAACTGAGTGTCAAACAACAATAATGGACTTCATATGTGCCCTAGCTCATTTCAGCATGCACTTTGGGTCCATCCGAATCGGTGCGAAACATGCACGATAATTGGTACTGTAATTACACGCGTACCAAAATAATGCACGAAAAGAAACGTTGGGCCAAACACCCTGAATTGACTCGTATGTGCCCTAGCTCATTTCGGCATGCACTTCGGTTACATCCGGCCTGGTTGGAGTCAAGTGTTCCAACGCAATGGGCCCAACGAGTACTAGAAGCGGCATGTTTATGAAAATGTTGCACGAAACGGAACTTTATGCCCAACACCGCGAACGTTTATATGCATTTGCCTATTTCGGCATTCATTTTGAATCCGTCCGAGTCCGTGCGAAACACTCCTCCACAACGGGTCGCAACTGGTAATGTGATGAGCACATCACTACCATGGATACGGCCATGCCTACAAACCCAATTGAAACCAACAATGTAATACAAGGGCCAATTACTCGAGCTCGCGTACGTCAATAAAATTACCAGGTGAATGCGTTCCTCGGGTTGCATACAAATAATTTAATGAATGGAATGCTATTTAATCCTTGTGATGATTTTATTGTCCTTAGGAAGCAAGGAGAAGGACTCCCAAATGTCAAGCATGAAGCCAATTCTTCCGGTTCACAAGTTCAACTCGGATTCGGCCTCCGGAACAGCACCAACTTAAACCGAACATAACTTTTGATCCACAAGGGTGTTTGGGGTCTATGAGTACTGGTTTGAAAGGTTTCGTTGTCCTCTTTCCAACGGATCCTGCCTGATGTCGAAATTCCATATGAGTCAATGGGAATCTGCAAAACAAGTTCGGTCATCTTTTCAAATCCGAGTCAAACTAGGAATAGGAGTCCTACTCGGCCACGGATGTGTTTTGGACGCCCCTAGCATGGTTTTGGCCTCCTATTTCTCCTATATATAGCTAGGGAGTCCCCCAAAATAACTTGGGTTTTGGTTATTTGATAGTTTAGCCTTTTGCTACTATTTGAGTCTTTTAGACGTGCTCAACGGCCGCCTAATAAGCTCCTTGTATCGGAACCCCAACTTTTTCTATACTTCAACTATATTTGCAATTTTAGATTGCTTTTGCCTTGTTCTTGCTTGTTCTTCGATTGCTTGCAGGAATTGCTCTTCGTGATGTGAATGACATGTTTTTCTCTTGTGATGTGAATGACATGTTTATTTTCAGCATAACTGTCTAGTGTGTTAACAAAAGTGACATGTCCAATCGCTAATTGTGTCATGGATATAAGTGAAGTATTATCACACAACTCTTCTTTATCACAAGAAATAGCAAGCAAATCATCTTGTAATAAAGCAAAATCAACAATTGGTTCCACAAATAGTTGCTCTACGATAGCATGATTTGTGGATAGTTTAAGCTCTTCAAAATCATTTTCTCCATGTGTAAAGTCCATACCTGTTACATAACCTTGTATGTTCTCATCAGCTGTTGTAGGCGTTTCTTCAATTATTATCTCTTCACTTACACATGGGGTAGTACTGATCGTTTCATTCTCCATATGCTCTTCTACATCATTCTCTCGATGGTTCTCACTTTTCTGTAAAATGTTAGCTACAAAAGAAGGTGCAACAATGGGCGCCTCAAATGAAGCTAATGATTCTTTCAAGGATTCAGCAAGCATATTTTCAACTCTACAATCACATACAACCAATTCTGAAAGAGAACAATATGTTTCATCAATAAGAGCATCCTAAATTTCTTGATTAAGTCCACATATGTGATGTAACACTGGGTGTCCCGATCTTTCGATGAGAATGATAACCTTCGATTTGGGTGGAGACGACTTTGACGATCCGACTACAACGTACAACGACGATGCGCCTTAGCAATCGCTAAACCAACTCCAGAGGGTTATTGACCTTGCCGTGGGCACGATCAACCTGATCACGAAGATCAATTCCTGCAAGCAATCGAAGAACAAGCAAGAACAAGGCAAAAGCAATCTAAAATTGCAAATATAGATGAAGTATTGAAAATTTGGGGTTCCGATACAAGGAGCTTGTTAGGCGGCCGTTGAGCACGTCTAAAAGACTCAAATAGTAGCAAAAGGCATCAAATAACCAAAACCCAAGTTATTTTGGGGGACTCCCTAGCTATATATAGGAGAAATAGGAGGCCAAAACCAGGCTAGGGGCGTCAAACCACATCCATGGCCGAGTAGGACTCCTATTCCTAGTTTGACTCGGATTTGGAAAGATGACCGAATTGTTTTGCAGATTCCCGTTGACTCGTAGGGAATTTGGAGGTGGGGCTGGATCCGTTGGAAAGAGGACGTCGAAACCTTTCAAACCAGTACTCATAGACCTCAAACACCCTTCTGGATCAAAAGTTATGGTTGTTTTAAGTTGGTGCTGTCCCGGAGGCCGAATCCGAGTTGAAGTTGTGCACAGGAAGAATTGGCTTCATGCTTGACTTTTGGGAGTCCTTCTCCTTGGTTCCCAAGGATAATAAAATCGTTACAAGGATTAAATAGCATTCCATTCATTAAATTATTTGTTGCAACCTGAGGAACGCAATCACCTAGCAATTGAATTGACGTGCGCGAGCGCGAGTAATTGATTGTGATATGAATGACATGTTTATTTTCAGCATAAGTGTCTAGTGTGTTAACAAAAGTGACATGTCCATTTGCTAGTTGTGTCATGGATATAAGTGAAGTATTATCACACAACTCTTCTTTATCACAATAAATAGAAAGCAAATCATCTTGTAATAAAAAGCAAAATCAACAATTGGTTCCACTAATAGTTGCTCTACGATAGCATGATTTGTGGATAGTTTTAGCTCTTCAAGATTATTTTCTCCATGTGTAAAGTCCATACTGTTACATTACCTTGTAAGTTCTCATCAGCTGTTGGCGTTTCTTCAACTATTATCTCTTCACTTACACATGGGGTAGTACTGATCGTTTCATTCTCCATATGCTCTTCTACATCATTCTCTCGATAGTGCTCACTTTTCTGTAAAATGTTAGCTACAAAAGAAGGTGCAACAATGGGCGCCTCAAATGAAGCTAATGATTCTTTAAGGATTCAGCAATCATATTTTCAACTCTACAAGCACATACAACCAATTCTGAAAGAGAACAATATGTTTCCTCAATAAGAGCATCCTAAATTTCTTGATTAAGTCCACGTATGAACCTAAGCTGTGTTGCTTCTTCACCTTCAACTAAACCACAACGCAACAAATGATTTTGTAATCATTCAAAGTATTCCTTAACGCACTTATTTCCTTGTTTCAAGCATTGGAGTCTAGTATACAAAAATTCAGTATGATATTCAAGAACATAATCAATTTTCATAAGTCTTTTCATGGCCTTCCAATTTTTAACTTTTCTCTCTTTTCTACAAATATGTTTCCACCATGTTAATACATATTCATTTAGCACACTAGCAGCAATCCTAATCTTTTTATTTTCAGACAAATCATACTTGCCAAATTCTTTGTCTACTGCTATCTCCCAATTAATATAGGCACCAGGTTCACAAAGGAACATAATCAATTCAGGAACATAATTAACCCGAGGAGCGCATTCACCTGGCAATTGAATTGATGTGCGCGAGCTCGAGTAATTGGCCCTTGTATTACATTGTAGGCTTCAATTGGGTTTGTAGGCATGGCCACATCCATGGTAGTGATGTCCTCATCAGGGTTGCATACAAATAATTTAATGAATGGAATGCTATTTAATCCCTGTGATGATTTTATTGTCCTTAGGAACCAAGGAGAAGGACTCCCAAACGTCAAGCATGAAGCCAATTCTATGGGAGCGTCCGTACGAAAATGATTCGTTTCGTGCATCGTTTTCATTCGGAAGTAGCTTGCAGTACCCCTTGTGACCCGTCGCGGAGGGATATTTCACACTCACTCGGACGTATTCGAAATGAATGCAGAATTGCGCTGAAATGCACAAGCGAACATCGTGAGTTAATTCCGGGTGTTTAGCACTCGGTTTCGTTTTGTGCATCGCTTTCAATTCTTTCAGCTTAGGAACTCGTCGTTGCGGAATATTCCACGCCGACTCGGACGGATTTGAAATGCATGCCTAAATGAGTTACAACGCATATGAATAGCATTCGGTGTGTTTGGCACCCAGTTTTATTTCGTTCATCATTTTCGTTTCGTGCCGCAATGTTTCATTTTGGCGTGCAAGGTTGTAGTGTGTAGGGTGCTTGCCACGATGTTCCATTTCGTGCGTCATTTTCGGCGCGTGTGGTGTTTGCCACAATGTTTCATTTCGTGCATCATTTTCATTTTTGTATGGCTGCCGCTGCAGTGCCCGTTCGGACCCGTCATGGGGGATTTTTTCAGACATACTCGAATGGATTCGAAACAAATGATGAAAAGCGGTAACAAACATGATAAGTTCTTTCGTGGCGTTTGGCACTCAGTTTGTTTCGTGCATCGGTTTCGTTTGTATTCTGCTTGTATTACATGTGGGAACCCGTCGTGGTGGAATGTTTGACACTGACTCGGACATATTCGAAATGCATGGCAAAATGAGTTAAAGCACATATGAACTCCAATCGTTGTGTTTGGCACACAGTTTCATACCACGCAACGTTTTCGAATGGGCGCCGCTTGTAGTATTCGTTCGTGCTCATCGTGGGTAAATGTTTCACAAGAACTCGGACGGACTCGAAATGCTTGCCGAAAAGTGTGTGGGCGTATATGAAGTTCATTCGGCATGATTGGAACAAAGTTTCATTTTGTGCACCGTTTTGGTACTCGTGTAAGTTTGCAGTACCATTTAGGACCCGCCGTGCATGAATGTTTCGCATCGACTCGGACGTACTCGAAATGCATGTTGAAATGGGATAGGGCATATATGAACTCCATCCGGGGAGTTTGATAACAATTTTCCTTTCGTGCATCGTTTTCGCCCGGACGCAGCTTGTAGTACACCTTGCGACTTGTCGCGGAGGGATGTTCAACACTCACTTGGACGTATTCGAAATAAATGCAGAATTGTGCTGGAAGGCATGTAAAGTCCACTCGTGGAGTTTGGCCTACATTTTCTTTCCGTGCATCGTTTTGATACGCACGCAGTTCGCAGGACCCGTTGGCACCTATCGCTGAGAAATGTTTTACACCGGCCCGGATGCAGCAGAAATGCATGCCGAAATGAGCTTAGGCACACATGAACTCTATTCAGGGTGTCTGCCACAAACTTTTGTTTCCGTACTCGTTCTGGTACGAACGTGACTTATGGTTCCGTTTGTGGTGTAGGTTTCACAACAACTCGGATGAGACCAAATTGCTTGCTAAAATGAGCTACGGCAAACATGAAGCCCATTCGGGTTGATTCACACTCAGCTTCATCTTATGCGTCGTTTCTTGTGAAAATCCATGCACCATACAGTCCTCGTCGCGGAGGAATGTTTCGCACGACTCGGAAAGATTCAAAACTCATGCCGAAATGCGCTTGGGCATATACGAAGTTCATTCGGCATGTTTCGAACAATGTTTCTCTTTGCGCACCATTCTGGTACGCGTGTAGTTTACATTACCGTTGTGCATGAATTTTTCGATTCAAGTCGGACGTACTCGAAATGCTTGCTGAAACGGGCTAGGGCACATGTGAAGCCCATTCGTGGAGTTTGACACCCAGTTTCATTTCGTGCATCGTTTTCATTCGGACGCAGCTTGCAATACCCCTTGTGACCCGTCGCAGAGGGATGTTTCACACTCACTCGGATGTATTCGAAATGAATGCAGAATTGTGCTGAAATGCACAAGCGAACATCGTAAGTTAATTCCGGGTGTTTGGCACTCGGTTTCGTTTCGTGCATCGCTTTCAATTCTTTCAGCTTAGGGACTCGTCGTTGCGGAATATTTGATGCCGACTCGGACGGATTCGAAATGCATGCCTAAATGAGTTACAACGCATATGAATTGCATTCGGTGTGTTTGGCACCTGGCTTCATTTCGTTCATCATTTTCGTTTAGTGCCGCAATGTTTCCTTTTGGCGTGCAAGGCTGCAGCGTGTAGGGTGCTTGCCACGATATTCCATTCCATGCATCATTTTCGGCGTGTGTGGTGTTTGCCACAATGTTTCATTTCGTGCATCATTTTCATTTTCGTATGGCTGCCGCTGCAGTGCCCGTTCGGACCCGTCGTGGGGGATTTTTTAAGACATACTCGAATGGATTCGAAACAAATGATGAAAAGCGGTAGCAAACATGATAAGTTCTTTCGGGGCGTTTGGCACTCAGTTCTGTTCCGTGCATCGTTTCCGTTTGTATTCTGCTTGTGTTACCCGTGGGAACCCGTCGTGGTGGAATGTTTGACACCGATTCGGACATATTCGAAATGCTTGCCAAAATGAGTTAAAGCACATATGAACTCCAATCGTTGTGTTTGGCACTTAGTTTCATACCGCGCAACGTTTTCGAATGGGCGCCGCTTGTAGTATTCGTTCGTGCTCATCGTGGCGAAATGTTTCACAAGAACTCGGATGGACTCGAAATGCATGCCGAAAAGTGTGTGGGCGTATATGAAGTTCATTCGGCATGATTGGAACAAAGTTTCATTTTGTGCACCGTTTTGGTATGCGTGTAAGTTTGCAGTACCATTATGGACCCGCCGTGCATGAATGTTTCGCATCGACTCGGACTTACTCGAATTGCTTGTTGAAATGGGATAGGGCGTATATGGACTCCATCCGGGGAGTTTAACACCAATTTTCCTTTCGTGCATCGTTTTTGATGAGGACATCACTATATCGGATGCACCCATGACCTCAACTCCACCATCCCCTATGCAAGGTCCTATCACAAGGGCACGTGCACGACAGCTAAATCAACAGGTGAACTCGTTTCTCGGGTTGCATAATTTTACTTTTGAGGATAGACTGCTACCTAATAATATTCTCATACCTAGGAACCATGGCAAGGATCAGCAAGGGAATCAATTTTCATCCAACCAAGTCAACATGCAAGGTGGGATCGCAAAAGAGCTCAACTCGGCCTTCAATGACCAGTCTGAATTCAAATGGACCTAGAGAATGCAAACGGACTCCGATTGGGGTGTGTGAATACTTGATCAAAAGATAATTTCGTCCTCTTTCCAATGGATCTGGCCTCACTTTAAAATTCCACGCGAGTCAATCACAGCAAGCAAAACACTCCGGCTGTCTCAGACTCTTCGGTTGCTGCACCACCATTAATGTTGGGCTGAGTTCCCATGTAACTTAAAGTGGTGTAAGAGCCCCCCCTAGCAGCCAACTCGTGGGTATATGTATTTTGGACCAGATCCATCTTATTTTCCTTAGGTTTTGTTAAGTTTAGTTGCCCCCATGTGCGGAACTTTTATCTTGTTCTCCTGACTCGGCTAGAGCAGCAGTAAACAAGTTCAGAACCTTAGTTCATGTGTGTGCTTTATTCTTGTTCTTTCTAGTTCTTCGGTTGCTTGCAAGAATAGACCTTTGTGGTCAGGTCATCCGTGTATTGGCATGGTTGATAACGATTAGGAGCATGGTTTAGCGATTGCGGGCACTTATCCTTGCGTGGTTCGTAGCCGGATCGTCAAAGTCATTCTCCGCCAAATCGAAGTTATCCCCTCACCGGAAGATCGGGCACCCGTGTGCACATCATTTGGTATCAGAGCGAAGGTTTACCGGTGAGTTTTTAGTTGTTTGATTGTGTTCTTCCTATAGTCCAGAAAATTTGCCCCACAAAAAGATTGATGTGCACTGTCCAAACCCCATTGTGCCATCCAATCTTTAATTTAAGTTTGCTTAATTGTGTTTGCATTCATTCTAGCGTTGTCTTGTTGCTGTTCATCTTCTTGTTCATCTTTTGTTCATTTTCCCCACATCAAAATCCATCCATAAAAACCAAAATCGAAACATTGCATCTCGGGCAGAATCTGTCCATTTGCGCAGCTGTCACCAAAAATGCCATAAATCCCATTTGGTTTATCCTTTTTGAGTGAAACCAAAAAGAGCAGCTTCGTGACTTATTGTTCTATCTTTCTGCCAAATTTCACACTGATACATGAAAGCAACTGAAATCTGCAAGTGTTTCTTTCGAACCTAGTTACTGTTCTGAAATCTGCAGCTGAGCGCATTTGTGAATTTTGTGCGAATTTTTCAGTTGGTTTTCTGAAATTTTGCCCAAAATAAAAGTTGTTGGAAAAGTCATCAAGAAGAAGAGAAAAAAAGAATCTTTGCAAAAGAGGCTTCTGACAAAAAGTTACGGCCAAAATACCAATCTGCTGTCCGGTGGACAGAAAACAGCAAGTTACAAAGTTGGATCAATTTTGTGCTTTCATGTTTCCAATTGCATATCTCTGTGTTGCTATGTGTTTACCACTTGTATCCATATCCACACATTCCACCCTTGTTTGATCAGCAACATAGGCTAAGTGCTAGTTTCGAACAATTACTCAATTTATGCAAATCTGAGATTAATTGATTGTTTTCCATTGCTACTGAGTATACACAGTCTGTCCAAGCTCTACTCTCTACTAACCTCACAGGTGATAGCCTTGCAATCGCTTTGCTCACGCTTGAGATCAGTTTATCACGAACCCGCCACCGGTTGCACCGCTTGCTGCATTAGTAAGAATTGGTAAGAGCTTGGTAAGAGCTTGAGAGGAAGTGCCCTGATCAATTTCACCAATTAGTAGTGGATAGGGAACTACATATCTTTGTGTGTTTTCCTGTTATTACTAACCATGGCAGATGAAGGAGGCAATACGGAGGGAAATTGAGCTGATGTTCTCACACCCCGTTCGAGAGGAATCATACAACACTTCACACGATTACTCAATGAATATGCTGAAAATCATGATAACGCATTGGGTCAGATCAACGAAAACCTCGCCACCATCCGTGATCGAGTTGATCAACTTGAGGGACAACATCCACCACTTGCTGAAAACGTGGCCAATGATGCACAAGAACAAAACGGCGCACATGGACGCCAACCGCGGTATGTTCCCCGTGCCCAGGCAAATGAGATAGAGAACAATTATGCTGCTGACACTGAGGATGATGATGGATTTAACTCCAATAATGATCGAGATCATCGACGACTTCGACACAATCGGTAAGGTATGGGTAGAAATCAGCGAGAACCTCGAGAGGTACGTAATGATCCCATGGGAAATATTAAGTTTACAATACCTTCATTTGATGGAAAATATAACCCTGATGCTTATCTTGATTGGGAGCTAGCGGTAGAACAAAAATTTGCATGCTATGACTTTCCTGAAGATAGAAAAGTTAGGGCTGCCACTAGTGAGTTCACTGCTTTTGCCTCCATTTGGTGGAGTGAGGCTTGTAGAAATCATGATAACATACCTATAACATGGAATGCACTAAAAAGAATGTTGAGAGCCAGATTTGTTCCTTCTTACTATGCTCGTGACTTGCTCAACAAATTGCAACGATTAAACCAAGGAAGCAAATCTGTAGAAGAGTATTATCAAGAAATGCAAATTGGTGAGTTACGATGTGGTCTAGAAGAGAATGAAGATGCTAAGATGGCTAGATTTCTAGGTGGGCTCAATAGAGAAATTCAGGACATACTTGATTACAAAGAATACAACTCTATCACTCGTTTGTTCCATCTTGCTTGTAAAGCTGAAAGGGAAGTACAGGGACGACATGCCAAGCTAAGAGGGAATTTTGGAGGTTCCTTTTCGTCACGACCAAACCAAGTGCAAGCAAAGTCTCCATCCACCACTTCTGGTCGTGTACCTCCACATTCCAACCATGGGCGTCCTGCTACCTCTAGTTCCACTCCAACGCATGTTTTGGAAACAAAATCAGCCTCGGCACAAGCTCCTGCTAAGAGTGCTTCTTAGTTGCATCCACAGGCCGCACTCGCGATGTGCAATGCCATCGTTGCCAAGGATTTGGACACATGATGCGTGATTGTCCAAGTCAACGTGCTCTAATTGTGAGGGACGATGGTGAGTATACCTCTGCTAGTGATATTGAGGAAGATCTTGCTTTAGCTGCAACTAACCCTGCAGCTGAGAATGAAGAGAATAAAAATGAGGAGCAGCAATTGGGTGCTGACATTTCAGACAAGTACATGAGCATCATTGTAAAGCGTGTACTTAGCGCTCAAATGGAGAGTGTTGAACAAAATCCGCGCCACAACTTGTTCCAAACTAAATTTGTCATCAAAGAGCGCTCTGTGCGAGTCATCATTGATGGAGGGAGTTGTAATAATCTTGCTAGCATGGATATGGTCGAGAAGCTTGGCTTGACCACAACACAGCATCCACATCCTTACTACATTCAGTGGTTCAACTCTAGTGGAAAGGTTAAGGTAACAAGAATGGTAAGATTGCACTTTTCACTCGGTTCATATCATGATCATGCTGATTGTGATGTTGTCCCTATGCAAGCATGCTCTTTGCTGTTAGGTAGACCTTGGCAATATGATAAAGATGCTTCCCATCATGGTAGAACTAATCAATACACTCTCATGCATAAAGGAAAGAAAATTGTTTTGCTTCCTATGACTGATGTAACACTGGGTGTCCCGATCTTTCGATGAGAATGATAACCTTCGATTTGGGTGGAGACGACTTTGACGATCCGACTACAACGTACAACGACGATGCGCCTTAGCAATCGCTAAACCAACTCCAGAGGGTTATTGACCTTGCCGTGGGCACGATCAACCTGATCACGAAGATCAATTCCTGCAAGCAATCGAAGAACAAGCAAGAACAAGGCAAAAGCAATCTAAAATTGCAAATATGGATGAAGTATTGAGAAGTTGGGGTTCCGATACAAGGAGCTTGTTAGGCGGCCGTTGAGCACGTCTAAAAGACTCAAAATAGTAGCAAAAGGCTAAACTATCAAATAATCAAAACCAAAGTTATTTTGGGGGACTCCCTAGCTATTTATAGGAGAAATAGGAGGCCAAAACCAGGCTTGGGGCGTCCAAAACACCTCCATGGCCGAGTAGGACTCCTATTCCTAGTTTGACTCGGATTTGGAAAGATGACCGAACTTGTTTTGCAGATTCCCGTTGACGCGTAAGGAATTTGGAGGTGGGGCCGGATCCGTTGGAAAGAGGACGTCGAAACCTTTCAAACCAGTACTCATAGACCTCAAACACTCTTGTGGATCAAAAGTTATGGTCATTTTAAGTTGGTGCTGTCCCAGAGGCCGAATCCGAGTGGAAGTTGTGCACCAGAAGAATTGGCTTCATGCTTGACTTTTGGGAGTCCTTCTCCTTGGTTCCTAAGGACAATAAAATCATCACAAGGATTAAATAGCATTCCATTCATTACATTGTTTGTATGCAACCTGAGGAACGCATTCACCTGGCAATTGAATTGACGTGCGCGAGCTCGAGTAATTGGCCCTTGTATTACATTGTTGGTTCAATTGGGTTTGTAGACATTGCCGTATCCATGGTAGTGATGTCCTCATCATCCTCCCCTTCTTGCATTTGAGTCGTCCTCGACTCAAGTTCATCATCTCCCCAAGTATGGCTTTAGATCTGATAATTGAGTTGACGGGCTCGAGCTCGAGTTCGAGTCAATGGTCCTTGAACCGATGAAGATGTAGAAGGATGGCCAAGATGGGGGCCGATAAAGCCATGCAGATTGAGCCATCGTAGTAGATGTATACGAAGAAGAGGATGCCGTGAAGTGTCGCCAACTTAATGGTCCTGGCCAAGGTGGGGGTCGATGAAACCATGCAGTTGATATAATTGCAGCAACATTTGGTGATGACCATATGTATGTAGTGTTAGTTCTGTCCATGATGAGCATGGTCTCATCATCCTCCCTTTCTTGAAGTGGAGTCATCCTCGACTCCATCATATTGTCCTGGAAAATGTTAGGAGCGACAGGAAACAAAGCAACATGCAAATTTGCAATCAAATCAATGGATCGAGAATCTCTATCAATCATATACTCCCTTTCTTGAAAACTATCATGTGACTTGTAGGTTGAACCAAAAGTACTTGATATGACATGATTAGTGATATGGCACTTATCAAATTGATGATATTGTTGCATAACCAGGACAAATCAGAATGTACAAAAAGTCTCTCCTCTAAATAATTCAGATCACATGGACCATCAAATTCAATGTAACCTAATGTATCTAAAGAAGACATCAATTTCAACTCATCATTTTCGCTTGTGAGGTGAATGACATGTTTATTTTCAGCATAAGTGTCTAGTGTGTTAACAAAAGTGACATGTCCATTCGCTAGTTGTGTCATGGATATAAGTAAAGTATTATCACACAACTCTTCTTTATCACAAGAAATAGCAAGCAAATCATCTTGTAACAAAGCAAAATCAACAATTTGTTCCTCTAATAGTTGCTCTACGATA